>CM060890.1:134790196-136000673 GCA_030762935.1 Hymenopus coronatus | reverse complement strand
TGGTTATACTATGAAGCCTGGTACTTAAAACACAGTAAATCACCATTCAGCTATAATTTGAGATCATCTTTCTGGTTTACCGGGAAACGTGCGAGTCAGTTGAATTTAATGCCATACCGCATGGTGGCTCAGTAGTAAAGCAACCGACTAAAGACCGGGAGATCCGTGGTTCAAATCACTGAAGGGCATTGAATTTTTCAATCTGACTCTACCTATCCAATTTTATTTATCTTTTTATTCAGGGTCCCGCAAAGCGACTGTACACTAGTTGTAAAGTGATCCACGATTGGAGCTGTAATAAACATCAGAGCGGCAAATGCGGGGCTGACCGTAAACATGCTAGTTGTGTACGAGACCTTGGTAGGTTATGTTATAGGGGCGGGTGAAGCGTGCCTGCCTTCAGTGATGTGGGTACACGGTTCGTTTCCATCGATCAACGATTAACATGATGTAAAAAGCCTTACGAAGTATATCTGACGCTTGATCTACAACTCATGAACAGAATGTCGCACAATCATGCACCTGATGATATCCACTCCATGTTAAGAAAGGTAAGCAATTGCGAACGACTAAGAAAATTCTCAATTTCGAGATTTCATTTGATGACCTAAATAACTCAACTTACAAAAATGCCATTCTGATTTAAAAAATCCTGATGTGTTCCATTCACATGACTTTCTCTGTAACAAATATCTTAAAAACCTTATTCTTCTCTTTACTTCATGCTAATCAAGATAAACACCAGAAATGGTCGTATTACTTAGTTCCTTTTAATAGAAGCGAAATAAGGGAATACACTAGACTAAAGCGTTACTTAAATCTTTAAACGTTGATTGCTATGCGATTGAAATTCGATTCCATGAGTGAAAGAAAAACGGAAATGTCAAATTCCCGTTTGAGAACAATTTAAGTATTTTAAAATTGAAACGAATGGCAAAGAAATGCTTAACCCCACACAAAAATGCGTTACATAAATTGTTGGTTTTACATGATCTACATTTTTTTTTTTTTTTTTTTTTTTTTTTTAGAAAATTGAACATTTCGAAAATTGTTCCCTGTAGAGAAAGTCAGGTGAATGGAACACATCAACTTTTTTTTCTGTGGGTTGTTTATGTTGACTGGCTATTCGTTTTGCTGTTCTTGCTATTTGACCAACTGCATCTCTAAAAGAGTATCGTTACCACCTGCGTTTGTTTCGCCTAATACAATCTTTGGGCCATGTAAAGCCATTTATATGGATCACATTTCTTACTTTTACAGCTTTTTGGGGGGCTAATTTTTCTCTCGCCTGGCGAGGTACGCGATACTTTCACAAACATAATTGCGGTAATTCAACCAAATGCCAAAGAGGCACGTTAGTTTTCAGGCTCACATCGAGCCTAGATGTACATTTCCACCACCATGATTAGATTAGATAGCATTCTATAGGTTCGTTATGGCCAGTAAATCACTGCACATAGAACTTATTAAGGCATATACATGTATACATACGTTTATATACTACAAAAAACAATGTATAAAGCTCTAGTGCTAAAAGCAGGGTTACAAAAAAAAAAAAAAAGAAGAAGAAAAAAAGTCATATATCCAAGGTCGCGGATTCAAATCCAACGGAGGTCAAAGGATTTTTTTCGGGCGTAAAAATCCTCAGCATGGCTTCCTTCGGAAGGGAAGTAAAGCCGTGGGTCCCGTGTCGTAGATTTACGGCATGTAAAAGAACCTCAAGCCTAATAAAGAGGCCTCTGAGCAAAATTAAGCAGTCTTTCACACCCAACATAAAATGGGACGCTGAGAACCATAGCAGTTAAAGAGCGTCCATAAATAAAACTCATGGGCTACAAAAGCAGTTGAATAGACTTATAATCACATCTTTTGGTTTTGAGGCCTGTACGTCACTGTATATACTTAGGTAATGTGTTCCATAAAAGTATATATACTTCCTTATTTACCAAGAGTATCAAACATTACTGGAAATTATAATTTCATTATGTAACACTGATGAAATACCAGATGATAGTTCTCTATCGACATAATAGTTACTACTAGTAATTATATAAAACTAAAACATAATTATTATTGTATTATGTACACTCCTAAGTGCATACATGTCACAATTCATATTTACAAATGTGTTACAGTATTATTTACAGACCTTGTGTCATATGGGCAGAATTCTCGTCTTTTCTGATGCGAAGGACGCATGCGCAAGAAAGTCTGCTGGAATGGTATGTTCTATCATTTACACCGAATATCAATTTATTCAATTATTGGAATCCATCCGCCTTCGTAAATATCTGATGTGTTCCATTCAAATAACTTTCTCTGTATCTGTTCGGCAAACAAACTGTTCTTACAAACAATTTTTCTTTTATCTTCATCATCTAATCAAGATAAACGTTACCTACTAGAAACGGACTTATTACTTGCTTCCTTACAAGTAGTAGGGAAATAAAGGAATACATTAGGCCAAAACGATACTCAAAGCTTTTAAAAGCTGTCGCTATGCGATTGTCATTGAAATCTTCCTTGGAAGATACGGAACTCAAATACCAAGTTTTGTATTTAACCGATTTTTACTTTCTCCATACGCACTATGTACATAGTGTATAGAGAAAGTATTGCACTCCACCAAAAATTCGATACCGAGATTTCACTGGAAATATATGTTTTAGGGTCCCCAATATCCAAAAAAAGCATTTTCACAAAAAGGAGTGTGTGTGTGTCCGTGTGTCTGTGAACACGATAAGTCAAAAATGAAAAGTCGGTAAAATACCAAACTTGGTATTTAAATTTAGTATCTTCCAGGGATGCGACACGAAGATTTTGAGAAAAATCCCCCCACCCCCAACTACCCTTTACATGGAACTTTTTTCGAAAATTTTGATTTTCTCAAAAATGGCTATAACGATATTGATTAAAATGTCGGATATTAAACATATTTACCTGACAAATGAAATGTATATCTTGAATTTTCTGGGAATAGCCTCTGAAGAGTAGTTTATTCTGGATGAATTTTACTAAATTTTGAATAACTGCTAAACCGTAAGAGATGGACAAAAGCTTACTACACAAAACATGTAGAGCACATTAAAACACACAGTTTATGCTATATACATTTTTTTCCTGGAGTTCGTCGTTTTTGTGACACTCCTTATTTTTGGTTTCTGCTATGAAAAACGTATACTTTTCTCATACTGAAACTTGTCAACTCCTATCCATATAAACAAAGGAACTTCATTGACATAGCAACCAGCTTTTGACTATCACTTTAACCTACGGTTGTCCCTTATTTCGCTTCTACTTACAAGGATGCGAGTAATAAGGCTATTTCTACTAATTTTTTCTGATTAGCATAAAGTAAATAGAAGTATAAGCTTTTTAAGAATTACTTGTTGCAGGGATATGGAGAAAGTCATGAGAATGGTACACATCAGATTTTTACTTTCTCTACACATACTATGTACATAGTGTATAGAAAAGGTATAGACGTTATCGCTATTCCTTTATTGCTGACCGTATCTAAAGAAAGTACAGGCCTATTGCTGGCCTTCGTGCACCAGGTGTTAAAACTTAGATATTTCCCTCTACATATTTGAAGTCGTCCATCCCAGGTGTGAGGATTCTTCGGACCTTTAGTTCTCCTATAACATAGAATAGTAATAGCATTCCACCCAAAAATTCGATACCGAGATTTCACTGGAAATACATGCTTTGGATCCAACTGAATAAAAAAAATAATTTTTGGAGAAAGGTCCGCGCGTGTGTGTATACAGCATAGCTCAAAAACGAAAAGTCGTTAACTACCAAACTTCGTATTTAAGTTCAGTATCTTCCAGGGATGTGACACGAAGATTTTCAAGACAATCCCCCAACCCCAACTACCCTTTACATGGAACTTTTTTCGAAAATTTTGATATATCAAAAATGACTATCGATTTTGATTAAAATATCGTATATTAAAGATATATACCTGACAAATCGAATGTATATCTTTAATTTTCTGGGAATAGCCTCTGAAGGCTACTTTATTCTGGATGCATTTTACTGAATTTTACATAACTGGCAAACCCTAAGAGCTAGAAAAAAACTTACTACACAAAAAATGTAGATCAGGATAAAACACACAATTTATGTCATATACATTTTTTTTCGTGAAGTTGATCGCTTTTGAGATATTCATTTTTATTGGTTTCAGCTTTGAAAAACTTATACTTTTTCATACAAGAATTTGTAACTCCTGTCCATACAAACAAAGGAACTTTAGTCACATAGCAACCAGCTTTTGACTATCACTTTAACCTATGGTATTCCCTTATTTCACTTATACTTACAAGGAAGCAAGTAATAAGACTATTTCTGCTAATTTTCAGGGGTTCTCAAAACGTGTGTTTCCTGTGAAATTTCGACATTGAATTCTTGAATAAAATACAGCATCTTCTCTAACTACTATGTACGAAGGGCGCAAAGTAAATCCTTAGAAAAATATAGGAAATACATTATTTTTGGTAGATTTTTGTTTTAATTTTTGAACACAATCTCCTTCTAATTCCATGTACTTTTACGAGCGTTTCTCCAACTGTTTTAACCCTTCCAAAAAGGATTTCAGAAGGTCCTCAAAATAAGTATCTGTTTGGGAGATGAACTCTTCGTTAGACGTGAATCGATTTCCGCCGAGCCACTCTTTCAAGTTTGGAAATTAAAAAAAAAATCTGATGTGTTCCATTCACATGACTTTCTCTACATCTCTGCAACAAATTATTCTATTTACTTCATCTAAACGAGAAAAAAATAGCAGAAATAGTCTTATTACTTGCTTCCTTGTAAGTAGAAGCGAAATAAGTGAGTACCATAGGTTAAACTGATAGTCAAAAGCTGGTTGCTATGTGACTGAAGTTCCTTTGTTTGTATGGGCACAAGTTGACAAATTCCTGTATGAGGAAAGTATGCTTTTCAAAGCTGAAACCATAAACAAGGAATATCTAAAAAATGACCAACTCCACGAAAAAAAAAGTTATATAACATAAATTGTGTGTTTTAACGTGCTCTACATTTTTTGTGTTTTAAGTTTTCGTCCAACTCTTACGGTTTAGCAGTTATGCAAAATTTCGTAAAATTGATCCAGAATAAAGTAGTCTTCAGAGGCTATTCTCAGAAAATTCAAGATATACATTTTATTTGTCAGGTAAATACCTTTAATATACGATATTTTAATCAAAATCGTTAGAGCCATTTTTAAGAAAATCAAAATTTTCGAAAAAAAAGTTCCATGTAAAGGGTAGTTTGGGATGTGGGATTTTTTTGAAAATCTTCGTATCGCATCCTTGGACGATACCAAACTTATTATTTAACGGTCTTTTCGTTTTTGAGCTATGCTGCCCACAGACACACACACACATACACACGCAGACAGACAGACAGACATACAGACACACACACACACACGGACATTTTTCTAAAAATGTTTTTTTATGATTCAGGGGGTCTCAAAACATATTTCCGGTGAAATCTCGGTATCGAATTTTTGGGTGCAATACAATACCTTCTCTATACACTATGTACATAGTGCGTATAGAGAAAGTAAAAAGTCACTGCGACCAAATTTGGTGAATATTGTAATTCAAACGTTAATTCTACAATTTTCGCTAACGAAACGGCGTAGGTGTGCACCCTTGCATTGTTGATGGAAGAGATATTTTTCTTTGTCAGATGAAGGCGTGTTTTTCTTGATTTCTCCGTTCAACTGGTGCAAAACGATGCATAATACTCTCCATTTATCGTTCTTCCTTTCTGTATGTAATCAATGTAGATGATTCCGCGTGCATCCCCCCCAAAAAACCGAGGCTATCATCTTGTCTGTAGATGTCACCATCTTTGCCTTGTTCGCCTTTAAAAACCCACTGTTTCGACTGTACTTTTGTCTCTAGAGTGCAGTAGTGTATCCATGTTTCATCCACAGTTATGTATGCAAAAAAACTCGTCAGGATTGCGACGGAAAAGTATCAAACCTGCTTCCGAATCGATCACACGATTGCGTTTATTCTCATTGAAAGCAAATGCGGCACCCAACCTGCCGAGACCGTTGTCAGACCTAATTTTTTGTGCAAAATTGAGAACATTGTGTGTATGTACCTTGTGATATGCCTATGGCCTCTACTATTTCGCGAACTTTGATTCGTCAATCACTCAAAACATATTCTGGATTCTGTCAATCATTTCGGAGGAAGTCACTTCTACTGGACGTCCGGAACGATGATCATCATTTGTGAATGTGCAGTCATTAAATTCATTTATCTAACTGTAAATTGTTGCAAATGAAGGAGCAGATGTGCCATGAACTTCATCCAACTTGACTTTTATCTCTTTCGGTGTTAAGTCTTTTAGATAGAAGTGTTTAATCACTGCACGAAACTTTCTAAAGAAGCACAAGATTGCTGATTCAATTGCCTATGGCATGTGATGGATTTAGCTGAAACTTTAGTTGTGATCTAGTAAGAGACGTCTGTTACTAGATACAAACTTTGGGTGTAATTTATCCGATTTTATAAGGACTTATTGAACACCCCTCATACATGGTATATACATGCTAGAATAAGAAAAAGTGAACAGTGTGAATTTGAAAAAGACCAGAAGAAACAAAAAACAGTGGACCAGGAGGAATATCTACAACAGAAAATGATTCTCAATTTAGAGAAGGTGAAGTAAGCAGACTACTTACAAGACATTAAGGCTGTAGCATACAAATTGCTGCCATAACAAGAATCAGTGTCCGCTTCTGTAGTGTGGGGGTAGCGTGGCTGCCTGACATTCAAAAGGTTGTGAGTTCGAATTGCTCTTAGAAGTTACCTGTTTTTACTTTCTCTACATGTACTATGTACATATTGTATAGAGAAGGTCTTCTATTGCACCCAAAAATTTGATTGTGAGAATTCACCAGAAATATATGATCACATCATGCCTTAGCACATTTTAAGGAATTCTTGTAACTGCTGGTCAGTCTTGTAAAGTCTTGGCAAACAATAACCAAGAAGTCAATAAGTTTTTTTAAGTTTTTGTCTAACATAAACCTTAAAATGAGGATTTAGTTTTAGGTTCAAGATTTAGTAACTTTCAGCCTAGTTGAAGTTCATTTTTATCTTTGGCTTTTGCCATGATCACACACCCACTATGCATCAACACACAAAAAATCATCATCACTCTCTGAAAGCAAGGTTTACTGGAGATAAAATATATAGATCAACTGCCCTTTCATCAAGGATTAGACCTTGAGACATGGAATATAATTATCTGATGAACTCTAAAGCCAAGGATTGAAATAAGGATGGTGTGGTAAGGGCCTTGAGTTTTATAAATAAGGATTAAGGTTGAAGAAGGATGAAACTCTGTATATATAGCTTATTGGATGTTGAGACAGAGGAATAAAACAAAACACTAGTGAATAAAAACCATAATATTTCTACAACTTACAACATCCTTAACAAAGTAGTTCCATTGTTTTAACGATACATTTAGTAGAGCAATAGGATACATACATCCGTTAATTTGAAACTCCTATTAAAAAAAGAAAAAACAGTATAATAGTTATTGACAGAGGTGAGCATCTATTGCTACAGAATACTATCATAGCATATCCATCTTATCCACAGATTACAAAACTAGTACAAAACTAGCCAACTATTATTTACGTACAAAAATTAGCCGTGAGCTCAACAAATATTGCGAGTTTGTCTATCTACCACGTGGTGTTTGGTATATATACTGACAACTCTTCAGAAAATATCATTTGACAAGAGAGAAGCCAAGATTACAGAAACAATACACACTTGTACTAACAATGCTCTAATATGTTTGGCACAGTGCTTCTCAATGAAATCATTCAAACAATGCTGAGCACCATAAACAAGGATACTGATATTTATGTTAGAGAAGCACTGAGCAACACAACACAGCAATAATATTGAATACTGTAGCACTGCGTAGGAAATCTTCTCAAAGAGCAGTCATTTTATGTTTTGATATTCTTGCCCTAATATAGAAATAAGAAAGTACATTAAAAATGAGATGTTCCTCTAAAGCCTGCAGTAGGTGCAAATACTGAACTGAAGAAGCATATAGGTTATAAATCACAAGAGGCTGCAATTGATTAGTTACTTCTCAGAGCATTCCCATTAATGTCTTAATTAAGATATTTTGATTTGTGTCTCTATAAAGGCCAAATGGATCAGAAGATATCCTTATTGCAAATGTTCTATCTACTCTATCTATACAAGAACGTTACACACTTTCAAGTAGCAATATGAGGCTGAAGATGCAGTTAATAAATAGCCTGGATCTTATAGCTATTCCTTTTACTGTATGCATTCCTAATTGACAGAAACATTATTATACAGAGTGTTTCATAATGACATCGACCAAGATGTAGACATTCTTAATCATATCCAATGTGATACAAAAATGTTGCTTATAATGCCATAAAGGTACATCAACAAAATGCCTCATGGTCAGTGTGGATAAGGCAGTAGACAGGAACCAAGCTGCATGCCTAGTCTTGCTATCAGAGGTAACAGCAGATAGCTTGGGAAGCACAGAGTTGCATACTTTCACAGTGTTTTTGTAAACATACAGACATGTTGTACAGTGGTTAGCTAAAATTATGGGATTTCTTGCCTTATGAAATGAAATGAAGTGTTATTTATGATCGCTTTTTAACTGCCCTGGTTCTCAGCATCCCAGCTTAATTTTTCCCAGAGGTCTCCTTTATCAGGTTTAAGGTTCTTTCATGTGTCGTAAATCTATGATACGGGACCAACAGCTTTACTTCCCTTCCATGGGAAGCCGTGCTAAGGATTTACACCCAAAAAAATCCATTGTCCTCCGCCAGGTTTGAAGCTGCGACCTTGGGTATATGAAGTTAGCATGGTAACCATTACACCATGGAGGGCAACTTTTTTGTCTTATGAAACCCCACTAAAGAACTAATACTTTTTTATTTGTTTATTCTTCCAACATTGAATTTCATCATAATAAACAATAAATGGAAGGAAATGACTAGGGAAAATAAGCTGGATATGTACACTGCTAATACTATCCTATAAAAGTTGATCTCCAGGATGGAGGCAAGGAACTGATAAAGATAACACAGGCAAAAACTATCAGAATATTACCAAAGGATTTTAGATAAAATTAAACAGAAATAAACCAGTCTCACTTTTGCAGTGAAACAAGCAGTTTATTTTACTGTCTTTAACTCATAATACTACATTGCTACATTCAACAGCAAGTTCTTGACGATATTCACAGTAAGTTGTTGAGAATTTACTATTAAGATAATTACAAAAGATTAGAATAATGACAAGATATTGATGTTTAGGGGGGAAATGTGTATGAATCACTTTCAAGAGCAACCTGGAAACTGTCCAAATCATAAGTAATGTTTTAAGTACCTAGTTAAGAGCCTTTTGTGCTTTACCTGAAAGCTAGGAAAGATTTGATGACAATGAACAAGCAAAATCCCATCTGTTTTCATGACACGTGCTTGCTCAGAACACCATCTGAAGTATGAGGATTATACACTAGTGTTTCTTGTGCTATCTAAACTCAAAATTATGTAATCCTCAATGTTGGATACAAACATCAGTGAAATTTTGCCAATTTACTTTTCACCCAAAAGTGTTCTGGGAATTCAAAAGGATTTTTAAAGACTTTAAATAAAATTGGCCCCTCAAAATAGATATAATATCCGAAACTTAATGAATAATCCTTTGAAAGGTATTATACCGAACATTAAGAAGTCTGGGATTTATAAAATGAGCAGTCGACACTGCAATAAGATTTATATCGGAAAACCAAAATAAAATTTGGAAACTAAGAAGAAAGAACACTTGAGAAACATTAGGTACAAGCACATAGACAAGTCTGTAGTAGCACATCATTTTTGGGGCTGAAAATCACAACATAAAGGAAGAAATAGAGTTGATAAAATATGTTAAGAAACCTTTGGAACTGCAAATTTGGGAATATCTTTATCACAAAAAAAAAAAAAAAAAAAAAAAAAAGTGACTCAATTCATTTAAAATGTCTAAAAGGGCTTTAAGGCCATGACATCAAACTTCATACCAGGTCAAGTATAAGCTGTTATACTGATTCAGTGTTATTTTGAAACAGTCTGTATAGCAATGAGAATTATGTTATGTAAAACCCAAGTGGTGTCTTGTTCTTATGACAGGCAGATTCAGTTTAAAGCATACATATGTATTTGCTTCCAACTTGAAATGTTGTATAGTGCAAATTAAGATTTAACAAGAATGAACAGAAAGGACTTTTGGATACAAAACAACGCATTCATGTCACAACTTGCTCTAGCATTGGCTGGTCTAGAAATCTAGAGGAAATTGAAAATCATTTGAGATAAGAGTGGATGAAATGTCTGATAACATCACAACAACCCCCAAAGAAGCTCTTTTAAATACATACAAGAGTCTCTCTAAATGCCCAAATCAGCAAAGAAACAGGGAAGCAGGATTAATGAAGGTTGATCTTCAGGCCTGGCATTGTGTGACAAGATGAACTTGGAGATTGTTGTAATTTATAAATACTTCCTGCTGGCATGAAGTAGAGTGGGGAAGTTAAGTGTGACCAGATGAACAGGAAAGATTGTTGTAATATATAAATACTTCCTGCTGGCATGAAGTAGAGTGGGGAAGTTAAGTGTGACCAGATGAACAGGAAAGATTGTTGTAACATATAAATACTTCCTGCTGGCATGAAGTAGAGTGGGGAAGTTAAGTGTGACCAGATGAACAGGAAAGATTGTTGTAATTTATAAATACTTCCTACTGGCATGAAGCAAAGTGGGGAAGTTAAGTGTGACCAGATGAACAGGAAAGTTTGTTTTGTTGTAATTTATAAATACTTCCTACTGGCATGAAGTAGAGTGGGGAAGTTAAGTGTGACCAGATGAACAGGAAAGATTGTTGTAATATATAAATACTTCCTGCTGGCATGAAGTAGAGTGGGGAAGTTAAGTGTGACCAGATGAACAGGAAAGATTGTTGTAATTTATAAATACTTTCTGCTGGCATGAAGTAGAGTGGGGAAGTTAAGTGTGACCAGATGAACAGGAAAGATTGTTGTAATTTATAAATACTTCCTACTGGCATGAAGCAAAGTGGGGAAGTTAAGTGTGACCAGATGAACAGGAAAGATTGTTGTAACATATAAATACTTCCTGCTGGCATGAAGTAGAGTGGGGAAGTTAAGTGTGACCAGATGAACAGGAAAGATTGTTGTAATTTATAAATACTTTCTGCTGGCATGAAGTAGAGTGGGGAAGTTAAGTGTGACCAGATGAACAGGAAAGATTGTTGTAATTTATAAATACCTTCTGCTGGCATGAAGCAAAGTGGGGAAGTTAAGTGTGACCAGATGAACAGGAAAGTTTGTTTTGTTGTCATTTATAAATACTTCCTACTGGCACGAAGTAAAGTGGGGAAGTTAAGTATGATCAGATGAACAGGAAAGATTGTTGTAATATATAAATACTTCCTGCTGGCATGAAGTAGAGTGGGGAAGTTAAGTGTGACCAGATGAACAGGAAAGATTGTTGTAATATATAAATACTTCTTGCTGGCATGAAGTAGAGTGGGGAAGTTAAGTGTGACCAGATGAACAGGAAAGATTGTTGTAATATATAAATACTTCCTGCTGGCATGAAGTAGAGTGGGGAAGTTAAGTGTGATCAGATGAACAGGAAAGATTGTTGTAATATATAAATACTTCCTGCTGGCATGAAGTAGAGTGGGGAAGTTAAGTGTGACCAGATGAACAGGAAAGTTTGTTTTGTTGTAATTTATAAATACTTCCTACTGGCATGAAGTAAAGTGAGGAAGTTAAGTGTGACCAGATGAACAGGAAAGATTGTTGTAATTTATAAATACTTTCTGCTGGCATGAAGCAAAGTGGGGAAGTTAAGTGTGACCAGATGAACAGGAAAGTTTGTTTTGTTGTAATTTATAAATACTTCCTACTGGCATGAAGCAAAGTGGCGAAGCTAAGTGTGACCAGATGAACAGGAATGTTTGTTGAAATTTATAAATACTTCCTGCTGGCATAAAGCAAAGTGGGGAAGCTAAGTATGACCAGATGAACAGGAAAGTTTGTTTTGTTGTAATTCATAAATACTTCCTGCTGGCATAAAGCAAAGTGGGGAAGTTGACTGTCACCAAATGAACTGGAAATATTGTTGTAATTTATAAATGCATGAAGCAAAGTTATAGCCCCTTCCAGAACCTCATACACAATTTAAACCTGTCTTCACAGAGATACAAATTGCATCAATGTATTAAAGTTGACACCAACTTATTTCTGATAATGTACTAAAGAAGGACCATTCATTGTCAGCTCCTGTTTCTGCTGCTGGTTGCATTTTCCAAGCATAAAAATAATTAATCATGGAATAGGTGCTTAAATTTTCAATTACTGCTATCAGGGCTGTCAACCTCAGAAAATTTAGTATCTAATTATTGTAAAATTGTTGGCCCCATTATTAAGTCTAAGTAAATGGTTTGTACACATGTTTTAAATGCACACTATGTTTAATGTTGATGAAGTTATTTTTTTATTGATTTAATGTAGCAGAAGTATCTCTGTTTAATCACTTAATTTTACAATCAATGAGATGTTTCTCAAGCTTTGATACATAAAATTTCTTCTATGTATTTCAAGGTTTGGCCTGAATTATCCTTAATTTTGTTCCAAATTAATCACACAAAATTTCTGACAAATGTTTCTCAAATTAATAGAGATACCTGTGAGAGATTTCAAATCTGCATGTTCGCCCACAGGCTCATTATGTGGCACACCAACATATTGCTTGAAGCTGTCGCACCAAACTTAGGGTAATTAGTTGCATCCAAACACCACCAAAAGCAAATTTTAATTCTTAACACAATACAATATTGCTGAAACTTTGATCGAATGATTGCACCTCAAAATATTTTTTTTACAGTTTTAAAGGAGTCTGTGGGATAGGAAACACTGCTACATTCAATAACCATCTGCTATCACCACCACATCATGCCACAGTGTAACAGCATGGCAGGTTTTTATCCATAACAGCTGTGGCTGTCACTTTAGCATTTACATTGGATCGACCGGCTCTAGAAACTCATACAAAAAAGTAAAAATGGACTTTTTTCAGTAATGCACCTTTTCCTGCTGGTTAAAGATCAATTTTGGGCTGAATCACTGTCCGTTTTTCATCCTTTTCAATGTACTTTCATTGAGACATCTTGAACATGTCAGTTGGAGGTTATGTTTCTGATAAATGAAGCTATTATTTGGAATAGGGAACATACAGTTAAGTAAATGCTGGAGTAGGAAGCCATAACCTCCAAATGAAGCAGTGACTTGCAGTTAGCAGAAGGAGTTCTGCTCATAAATGGACCTGAAGCAGCATTAATCTGTTGAAGCATTGTTAATGAAGGTACCTCAGGAATGTGGTGAACCATCAATGTTTTACAATTTGCACATGTACCTGAATTAGCAGTTTAAAAAGTTATATTTTACAGTTAAGATATGTTTTTAGACATATAGGTAACTAAAATCATGTTCATGTATTAAACATCTCCATGGGATGTTGATTTATTTGTTTATTTATTTATTTATCATAAACAGTACTCATAAACAGGTGATGCATCAAAGCTGTTAAAACTAAAGTAGAAACTAAAATTAAATAAAATAAAAGTACTTAAATCATCATAAATTTGCCTATTGTGTAGAATTGGTGATCCAACAGAAATGACATTCTTTCTGATTTAAATGCTTTCAGTTTTGTCTGCCACTGAACATAGAACTTGTCAAGGGATACACATATATACATATGCTTTATATTATCACCCTTTATAAAGTTTCAGGCTCCTACTTTTGTTAACAGTTGAGAAAATTAAAACAGAAACCATTGAAACAACGAAGTGATCACTGACATGGTTTAGATTAAAACAAAATGTTGGCATAAAGGAAATTTTTGGACTCTTTGATACATAGTCCCATTTTGAAGCTGATGCCTACTATGTAGACTCTGAATACAACCAAAACTGTGTGTGCAAATTGCAGAAAATAACATTCCGGCTAAGAATGAAAACTTCACATCCATAAGTGCAGACATGTTATATATTTTGGAGAGAGCAGGATTCAATAAAGCTGGGTATTAGTAAAATATTTAGTGCAGCAAATAAACTTAAAGGTGTTTGAATATAGAATTGTTTTTAATTGTCCAAAAATTAAATTTATAGTTCATTAATTTAAAGTTTGAAGAAGACTAATGCCAAGCCTGTTGAGTTTAACTATTTTCCAGCAAGTACATTCCTGCTGACACAGATGGTTGAAGTTTTTGAGACATGGACCCATAAATGGGAGGTCAGGTTCAAATCCCACCAGGAGCACCCTCATGAGGTTTTTCAGTTTTTCCCCAGTTCTCATATAAGACAAATACCAGGGAGGTATATCTTAAATTATGCTTGAAATATTTCCATTCCATGACTCATCAGTGTCCACTGCCTGTGCGGTAGAACAGGCACAAGTTCATCTCTTATAAATTCATCTGCCACTGAATGAAGATGTAGGTTCATGACAGAAACAATGTTTTGCCAAATACTAGAAAACTCAATCCATGGCTACACAAATGACAAAATTAATTTTAAAAGCTTGCTACTGCTTAGAGATGAGGATGATCTCGAACTGAAAAAATGGTGTAATACAATTCCCATAACTGCTAATGAATGGCTACATGTATATACTGATGGATTCAGATGATGATGATGATTGGTGTTTAAGAGCGCTCAGCTACTGAGGTCATTAGTGCCCTTATAGAACATTTGATAATAAAAACACCAAAGGTAAAACAGCAATATAAAACAACGTAAAATTAAAAGCAGAACGTCAATTAAAAAAAAAAAAAAAAAAACGAGAATAAAACCACTGATGGTTAAAAGACACACCTGAATCTAAAATAGCTTTAAAAAAGGAGCAAGAAGCATACAAAAGAAATAAAACACGGTCAACGGGTTAAAATTAATGCGTGACACACATAAATTAATTAAAAAACCATGAGCCTCTGCTCCAATAAAAGCAACGATTAAAAGTGAAAATAAGGGAAACTAAATCCTTATTGTTTTTTTCTTTGGTAGTGTTTAATGCCCGCTTTTACTGCTCTGGCACTGCAGGCGGTGACACTGATGATACATGAAGATGGAGCACCGGTGGAATGTGATCGCGGAGGAAACCCGCCCCTGAGCCGCTTTGTCCACCACAAATCTCACATGCAGTCGCTTGCGATCTAGGTGAGAGGCGAGTGGTCTGACCACTTGGCCACAGCGCGGCCACAAATCGTTATTGGAACCACCAAAGAAGACAAAAAGGTAAAGACAATCGACCGCTCTGTGGTCAGCAGCAAGGACCTCTTTGAGGGAGGCCGGCAGGTGGAATGATGAACGAAGGACTGCTAGAGAAGCACACTCTAGCAACACACTGATGGATTCAGCTTGCCAAATAATGATGGCACTGGTGCTGGTGCAGTATGTTCATTATTTCCCTTTCACAGGAAACTAAATTTTAACTTGACAAATTTTGATAGTGAAATCTTGTTCAGCTTACAAAATCTCCGATATCAGATTAACAAGTTTAAGAGAATTATAATATCTGATTCCAAAGCAGCAATTATAGTCATTGCATCTGACACAAGTCTTAACATTACAGAATGTCACAACTCATTAGTTTAGATAAAAAAATAGTAATTCAATGGATACCAGCACACTGTGGAATAAAAGGCAATGAAACTGCTGAGGCAGCAAAATAATATCAAAATCATCTGGTTCTTTATCTTATCACTCTATTAAAATAATAATTTCTGCAACATATAGCAATAAATTTAAAGAAGAATATACATCACAAGCAAAAGGAAAAAGATGGGAAAATGTATATAATGAAAAATCTAAAATTTCTACACTACCATGAAAATCTTGAGCAGCAACTTTTAGTCTACTAACAGGTCATGACTGCCTTAACAAGCACCTACATAGGATTGGTATTGCTGAATTTCCTGTATGTCCATTCTGTGAACTTGGAGAAGAAATGGAACTTCACTTCCCAACCTTCAAACTTAATACTTGCCTTTCATCAAAATACTGGAGCACAAGAGAGTGAATGGCTTCATTGCCAGGTGCTCAACATCAAATACCAACCAACCATCAACCACAATTCCCATAAATGGTTTTCTCACCAGTGAAAATGAATTGCACTTTGCATCATACCTCACTTCAAAAACTGTACATATTAAAGATGCAACATATTTTTCTGTAATTTATGTTGAAATCAAGAAATTCATTATTTGTGTACTCTGATTCTGATCCAATGTTAACTGTAACTGAAACCTAGGTTGTTCATGATTGATTTTGACTTAATTGTTGCTTCCACATTAACCATGTGTAGGCCTGGAGTTAGAAAGGTAGAGGCAGACTGAAACATTCAATGCCATGCCAGGATTTGAACCATAGGTCTTCTGGTTACCATCCAGTTGCTCTAACCAATGAGCTACCACAGTAACATGCTGACACAGCATTAAATTCCCCAACTAACTCAGGTTTTTTCTGGTATACCGGGCATTAATTCATAATAATTGACCTAATAGTTGGTTAAATTATAAAGCCCAGGACTTAAAGTAATTACAACATTGTAAGTCCCCATTGGGGTATATGGTCTCATAATAATTTGAGATCTCCTTATGGTATACTGGGATATATGTATGCCTCTGACTGCTATAAACCTGTGTGTTCCACACTGACTGCTCCGAGCTTATGTGTGTCAGATTGACTTATCCCAGGTTTGTATGGCACACTGACTGATTGAAGGCTATGTAAGCCAGACTGACTTAACCCAGAATTGTATGGCAAACTGACTGATCCAAGGTTATGTAAGCCAGATTGACTTATCCCAGGCTTGTATGGCACATTGACTGATTCAAGGCAAGGTAAGCCAGATTGACTTATCTCTGGCTATGCATGGAACATTGATCCAAGACTATGTAAGCCAGATTGACTTATCCCAGGCTTGTATGCCACATTGATTGATCTATGTAAGTCAGATTGACTTATCCAAGACTAAGTATGACATGCTGATCTAAGGCTATGCATGCCAGATTGACTTATTCTAAGCAATATATGCCAGATTTGCTCATTCGATGATATCACACTGATGATCAAGACTGTGTATCTATGCCACACTGGCTGATCCAAGGCTGTATAGGCCACATTGACGGATCTAGATCATGTTTGGAAAACTAACTGATTATGTTATATTTACTACATTGATTGATCCAAGATTATATTTGCCTCACTGAATCATCCAAGGTTTTGTTTGTCATACTGACTGATCCTAGTTTATGTTTTCCACAGGCACTGAATAATCCAAGATTATGTTTGCCACACTGAATAATCTAAGGTTATGTATGCTACACTGACTGTTCAAAGGTTATGTTTGCCCCATTTATCCATCCAAGGTTATATTTGCACACTGACTCATCCAAAATTATGTTTGCCACATTGTCTAATCTGACATATTTATCACACTGAGTGATCCAAGGTTATGTCTGCTACACTGACTCATCCTGCTTATGTTTGCCACACTGAATGATCCAAGGTTGTGCATGCCACACTAATCCAAGGTTATGTACACCACGCTGACTAATCTGTGGTTACCTTTGTATGTCACATTGACTGATTTAAGGTTATGTTTACCACACTGACTTATCTGAGTCTATATATGCCACATTGCTGTTGTGAGGCTGTTAAAGCAGATTGACTATTCTGAGCTAAATATGCCTCACTGATTGATCCAAAGCTAAGTATGCCATGGTGGCTGACATGACAGAATGAGTGCTCCAAGGCTATGTGTGCCAGGATGACCGATCTGAGAATATATATGTCAAATTGACTGAACCGAGTTTTTCTATGCCAGTTTGACTGATCTGAGCCTATGTATGTCACATTGCTTGTTTAGATTAGATTGCATTCTGTAGGTTCATTGATTGATCGATGGTTATGCATATTACAGTCGGTGATACAAAGCTATGAATACCAGAATGACTGATCCAAATCAATGCAAGTCCTACTGACTGATCTGAGGCTATGAGCCCATATATGAAGCTTTGACTGATCAGAGTCTATGTATGCATACTGACTGATCCTAGGCTTTATATGCCATAAGGACTTATTCTAGGTTATGTGTCTCTGATATGTCTTCCAGATAGACTGATTTTAAGAGTATGAGCAACTATACTGGATGGATAGAGCGTGATTGAGTAGGTATTTCAATATAAACTGATAATTTCAGAAAGATTTTGTTTACTTTCCACCAAAAAGAGAACCCTTTGTTGTGTAATCACTGAGCTTGGTCTAACAATTCCCAAAAGCTAGTTCATACGAGGAGCATACTGAAAGTTGTGAGCAACACTGTTTTACAATCTTAATATTTATTTTTAAGCTAAACCAAATACATCATCATAATCTACAGACTTTCTTTCACTTTTCGACATAGTCTCCATTGTTTTGCACACATTTTTCCCATCGTTCTACAAGTTTGAAAATGCCCTTGTGATAGAACTCCGTTCCAGCTGCCCGCAGACCCTGATGCACTGCTTTCCGAATATCCTCCAGCGTCTCGTAGCGTTGGCCACGCATCTGCTCCTTCACAGAACCGAAAAGATGGTAGTCGGAGGGTGCCAAGTCGGGATTGTAGGGAGGATGTGGAAGAGTTTCCCATCCTAATGCCCTGATCTTCTCCATAGTGGCAGTATGCGGATGCGCATTATCCTGTTGAAGGATGATCCTCTTTCCAGGGCGTTTATCACACAAAGCCCTATGGAGCTTCAGAAGTGTCTTGATGTAGCGGGCAGAATTTATGGTTTGTCCAGGTTCAAGAAAGTCAACCAGAAGGCAACCTTGTGCAGCCCAAAAGACACTTCCCATAACTTTTCCTACAGACTGCACTGTCTTTGCTTTCTTCTTCGATGGTGAGTTCAAGTGGTGCCATTCCATACTCTGACGTTTCGTTTCTGGCTCATAGTGATGAAACCAGCTCTCATCTCCAGTCACAATACACGTCAAAAATTCAGCATCATTATGAAATCTCTGAAGAAGGTTTTGAGCAATGGTTCTTCTCTGAAGTTTGTGGTCTTCAGTCAATAAACGGGGGACCCAACGGGCACAGACCTTTCGATAACCCAAGCTGTGGATCATTTCTTGCACTGCAATATGTCCTATTCCAAGTTGCGCAGCAATTTCATTCACACTGAAACGCATATCTTCTGTAATGAGCTCATCAACTCTTTCCTTGTTGCGTTCTGTAGAGGCAGTTGGAGGACGCCCGCTACGAGGCGCATTTTGCAGACTCGTGTTTCCATCTTTGAAATGTTTCACCCATCTTCTTACACTGCTGGCACCCATGCAGACACCTCCATATGCACGTTGAAGTCTGAGATGAATTTCAGGAGCAGATTTTCCTTCTTTCACAAGGAATTCAATGACAGCACGCTGTCGAAACAAAACATCAATGTCAGCCATTTTTCAAACACCGTCTGTGGTCACGTGATAGAAGCTAATGACGTCACAATATGTCAACATGTGGCTTAAAGTCTGTAGATTACGATCCTGCAATTCGTTTTGTTACATTGTTGAAATTTAAATTTTTACAATGGGTTGCTCGTGACTTTCAGTATGCCCCTCGTATTTACATTAGTAATAGTGACCTACTACCGATGTATTGGGATTGCATATTTCGTGATATATGTGATCATGTAACAGGCTACTACTACCTGCTAGATGTCCCTTGATCCATGTGATCACAGAAACAAATGGAATATCAAAACTCAGAAAATGAAATGAAATACAGAACTACAAAGCACCAAGTCAGGCTAAAGAAGCTCACATGGTGTCCTTGGACAATTCAATGAGATAATCTTAATATTGACTTCAACAACAGAAATACTAGAGGAAAAAAAGACAAAATTGCTACGAACAGAAATTCTGAGGTTTGGCAGCAAAGTAAACACTGAGAAAACAAAAGAGTCAGAGGAGGACTGTGAATGAACATGATCTAAAATGAATCCCTGGACAGAATTAACATTTTATCCTATTTTAGAATAAATTAAGTTACTGAAGTTATTGAAGTTAAGAGTGATTCTTATGCAAGTTCATTTCACTGCTTATTTATTTTCTTAATCAAAAGTATCACTATTTTTTGTGTTTAAGTTTCATTAGGTTGAAAGAATTTGATTTGATTTATTCTTCAGTTTTGTTATTTAAATACAGTTTGACAATAGATACATCTATACTATTGTTTATTATGTAACAAATGTTGAACCTACATAGATGTATTCTTAGATACAGTATCCCCTTCAACACATTCCTCACATGTTTCTGTTCAATCAACTGGAAACGGAAGACAGGGATAAGGTTATGTTCAAAATGTCTGAGTGGCAGAAACCAACAGCTCCATAAAATTCCTCTCTTTTTGCAGTATTAGAATTGAGCACAAGGTTACCAACTGCATTTTGTTTGAAAAGCCTTTTTAGGCTGCCAAATCAACAGCAGACATTTATTTACAACTATTATTATCTAAAAAAAAGTAAATGTAGTTTTAAATTTGTAATAACAGTTTTTGGTTTAAGAGACAATAGTTTTCTTAGAGATGATAATTTCTCACTGCACTTTCATTTCACTCTGTTTATTTATCAACACTTTAATCCTTTGTAAAAGTGGCTGTTACATTTCCCCTGACTTTTCATTAAAATATTTGAAATAGTTCACTTCAGGGAGGGAAAGTAAGGTCTAATGCAGAAAGGTTTCACTTTTAATGTCTTTGGTTATCGCTGTTTTCGTTTCGATAGTCAACCGCACCTCATGTTTGTGGATTGTCATCCTTTTACCACAGTTTTCTAATAATACTGTTCAAATCACTATCTACAAACACGCGCACTCAACTTAACACGTAACTGTACTCAAGGTTATTAATTCCTAAAACAATGAAATTGTGCTGCTTATGTGAACTGTGCTGGCAAGGAAATTTAGGCATAGTGACCACTGAAATCAAAACACTGATGCCCTTTTCAAGTTCCAGTTCCCAAGTAATGTTTAAACTCTCAGAGTATATGATTTACTTTATCTTAATTACTTGAGACTGCAAATCAACACCGCTACCTCAGTTTGATAAAAATTTCAGTATATATACAAAACTAAACAATGAAAAATACATGTAATATACTTTTCCGTGAAATATATATAATGTTGAGGTTATTAATAATAGGAAACATTATACCTAAAATGTTCTTTACAAGAATAAAGATTTTATTCTAAAATAAATAGTTTTATATAACTAAGCCTAGTCTTACTTTATAATGCAAACCCACAGGGCCACAGAAAAACAGGGGGCACATGTAACTTACTTAATTTACTCCACTAATACTGTGTAGTGATATTAAATATATCAATTCTTGATTGCTTGTTCTAATATTATGTACTGATAGTCAATATATCAAGTCTTGGTTATTTATACTAATAATATGAGATGATTGTATCAAGTCTTGGTTGTCTATACTAATACTGTGTAGTGATAGTATATTAAGTGTTGGTTGTTTATACTAATATTATGTAGTGATGGTCAATATATCAAGTCTTGGTTGTTTATACTAATACTGTGTAGTGATAGTATATTAAGTGTTGGTTGTTTACACTTATATTATGTAGTGATGGTCAATATATCAAGTCTTGGTTGTTTATACTAATACTGTGTAGTGATAGTATATTAAGTGTTGGTTGTTTATACTTATATTATGTAGTGATGGTCAATATATCAAGTCTTGGTTGTTTATACTAATACTGTGTAGTGATAGTAAATCAAATCTTGGTTCATATTAATACTGTGCAGTGATAGTATATCAAGTCTTGGCCGTTTATACTAATACTGTTTAGTGATACCAAGTGTTGGTTGTTCATACTAATATTACGTAGTGAAGGTCAATATATCAAGTTTTAATTCAAAATCTTCTCGGGCTTCTAGCCAGGTAAAAACCTGGCTAGAGTCCCGAGAAGATTTTGAATTAATATGTCGCCAGGAAAGCTTCAGTTCTTATTTTATATCAAGTTTTGTTTGTTTATACTAATCTTGTGTAGTGATGATTGTTTATACCAATAATATGTAGTGATAGTCAATAACAAGTCTTTGGTTGTTTATACTGATAGTGTGTAGTATAGTCACTATATCAAGTTTTGGTGGTTTGTGGGTATCAATACTGTGTAGTGATAGCCAATATATCAATTCTTGGTTCTTTATACTAATATTCTGTTGAGATGGTTGTTTATACCAATATTGTGTAGTGATATCCAAAAAATCAGGTCTTGGTTGCTTATACCAATGCTGTGAAGTGATAGTATATCAAGTCTTGGTTGTTTATTCTAATATTGAATAGTGATGGTTATTTATACTAACACCATGTATAATAGTTAATGCATCAAGTCTTGGTTGTTTATACTAATGCTGTGTAGTGCTGGCCAATATATCATGTCTTAGTTGTTTATAGTAATACTGTGAAGCAATTGCCAATAAATCAAGTCTTGGTTGTCTATATTAATATTATGTAGTGATGGTCAATATATCAAGTTTTGGTTGTTTATACTAATATTGTGTAGTAATGGTTGTTTATACCAATAATGTGTAGTGATAGTCATAATGTCAAGTTTTGGTTGTTTATAACAACACTGTTTAGTGATGGTTGTGTATATCAATAATATGTAGTGATAGTCATTATAATTCAAGTTTTTTTGTTTATACTAATACTGTGTAATGATAAGTCAATATCAAGGTTTGGTCATTTATTTTAATATTGCGTAGTGATGGTTGTTTATACTAATGCTGTGTAGTGATAGTCAATATATCGTCCTGGTTGTTTATACTAATATTGTGAAGTGATGGTTGTTTATACTAATGCTGTGTAGTGATAGTCAATATATCGTTCTGGTTGTTTATACTAATATTGTGAAGTGATGGTTGTTTATACTAATGCTGTGTAGTGATAGTCAATATATCGTCATGTTGTTTATACTAATATTGTGTAATGATGGTTGTTTATACTGATGCTGTGTAGTGATAGCCAATATATCCTCCTGGTTGTTTATACTAATATTGTGTGGTGATATTCAATACATCCTCCTGGTTGTTTATACTAATGCTGTGTAGTGATAGACAATATATCCTCCTGGTTGTTTGTACTAATACTGTGTAATGATGGTTGTTTATACTAATGCTGTGTAGTGATAGACAATATATCCTCCTGGTTGTTTGTACTAATATTGTGTAATGATGGTTGTTTATACTAATGCTGTGTAGTAATAGTCAATATATCCTCCTAGTTGTTTATACTAATATTGTGTAGTGATAGTCAACATATCCTCCTGGTTGTTTATACTAATACTATGTAGTGATAGACAATATATCCTTCTGGTTGTTTATATTAATATTGTGTAATGATGGTTATTTATACTAATGCTGTGTAGTGATTGTCAATATATTGTCCTGGTTGTTTATACTAATATTGTGTAGTGATGGTTGTTTATACTAATGCTGTGTAGTGATAGTCAATATATCCTCCTGATTGTTTATACTAATATTGTGTAGTGATGGTTGTTGTTATCAAAACTGTATAATGATAGTCAATATATGAACTCTTGTTATTTATACTAATATTATGCAGTGATAGCTGTTTAGACGAATACTGTGTAGTGATAGTTAATGTATGAAGTCTTGGTTGTTTATACTAATATTGTGTAGTGATAGTTAATGTATGAAGTCTTGGTTGTTTATACTAATATTGTGTAGTGATAGTTATGTATGAAGTCTTGGTTGTTTATACTAATATTGTGTAGTGATAGTTAATGTATGAAGTCTTGGTTGTTTTTACTAATACAGATGAGACTATAAATTAAAATAATGCTGATAATATTAGATTGATAAAAACACATTGACTTTAGGATTGTGAAAGATGAAACAATTATTCCATTCTGTTTATCAAAACTTCTAACGATCATTAATTCCAAGTTCCTCCTAAATGCTCCTCAGCATCCTTCTGAACATCTATGTAGGTACCTCAATTAAAAAAAAAAAAAAAGAATTGAGTTCAAAATAAGGACATTATTTAGAAGTGTGTGTTTTAAACTATTTTCATTCTGGGCTTTTAGTGGCAGGACAGCTGTTTTACTGACAGGATTATCTCAAGATACTGAGTTTCTATTGGTAATGTTACTGACAGGAGAGCTGTGTTCATTTTAGCAGAATTATTAATAGGAGCATGATATTCCTATTAGCCATGTTATTAACAGAATGATGGTGACTATAAGCAGTAATACTGATAGTAGCAAGGGGCAGCAATTAGCAGTGTTATTGTCAGGGGTTCTTATTAGAGTAATACTGACAGGAGCATGGAGCTGAATTCGCAGTGACATTAATAGGAAATATTGTATTTTATTTACGAATGTTCCTTAACTGCTGCGGTTTTCAGAATTCCATTCTATATTGAGCTTGAAAGACTGCTAAATATTTTCAGAGGCCTCTTTATCAGGATTGAGGTTCTTTTATGTGCCATAAATGTACAACATGGAACCTATGGCTTTACTTTGCTTTTGAAGGAAGCCATGCTAAGGATTTTTACAGCCAGAAACATCCATCTCTCTGCAGAGTTTGAACCTGTGGCCTTGGGAACCAGAGGCTAGCATGTTACCCTAGACTTTGGAGGATGGGGTCACTGATAGCAGTATGCAGTTTCTGTTTGTAAAGTTAAAGTCTTAAAGAGTTAGTATTAAAAGTATTGCTGACAAGACCAAGGGACTTCTATAAGCAGTGTTACTGAGGGGAGCATAACATTCCTATTAGCAATGTTGCTAATAGCTTCATGGGTTTTCTATTAGCAATGTTACTGATACAGGAGCTTAGGACTTAGTGCTACTTACAGAAGTATGGGGCTCATATTGGCAGCACACCAGTCAGGAGCCTGGAGCCTCTGTTACCAGTGTTACTGAGGGGAGCATAACATTCCTATTAGCAATGTTACTAATAGCTTCATGGGTTTTCTATTAGCAATGTTACTGGTACAGGAGCTTAGGACTTAGTGCTACTTACAGAAGTTTGGAGCTCATACTGACAGCACACCAGTCAGGAGCCTGGAGCCTCTGTTACCAATGTTACTGACGGAAGTACTGGACTTTTATTAGCAGCATTACTGCCAAGTATGTGGACTCCTCTTAAGGCTATTAGAAATGAGACAATGGTCTCATATTGGCTCTGTTACTAGAGGAGTATGTGGCTATTAGCAATCTTGTTGACAGAAGCATCAGGTTACTATTGGCAACAATACTGACAGGAGCATGGAGCTTGCAGTGATATTGCTAGAATCATGGGACTCCTATTGGTAATGTTATTGCCAGAAGTATGGGGCTCCTTGGAGCTCATTTTAGCATTGTTGATAATTACTACCAGAGGCATTGAGCACCTGTTAGCAGCATTATGGACTCTAACTGATAGAAGCATGAGGCTTATTAACAATGTTACTGACAGAGACTAATACAAATATAACATGCTTTCTAGCATTCTCAATTAAGCTAGTGGGTTACATTAAGCTTTTATTAACAGAAAAAAGCAATGCAAAGGATATCAAGGGTATGTAAGCATATCTTCAAATAATATGTGAACTAAAAAAGATGGGCATTTGTAGAAATGCATATAAAACACTAAATATATTAACATTTTTTGCATTAAATGCATAATAAAAATCAAAGCAACCAAGTTAAAGACATGAAATACACGAACATAACACAAAAACAACAAAACTACTCCATTAACAGACTAAGAGGAATGTTGACTAACAAAAATATTGAAAGTAAAACTAATAAGTTGTACAACCATTTGCCTAACTAAAAAAAAAAAAAAAAAAGATAACAAAAGAACCATTAAAACTTAGAACAATTAAAAGGTATGTCTTAAAAACGGATTCTACTCTTTAGAAAAGTATAAAATGTTAAATTCAAAAAGAAATTTAAAATTCATATTGTGTGTTAGTACTCTGTGTAAATGTTTTATGTATTTCTACAGTAAGTATGCTACAAAACTTGGTCCGTTGCCCAGTCACGTACTGTGTACTTGGCTGGCCAATCACACATGTGTGGATGTCAAATAAAATCTCAACTCAATTATCAGAATAAACACAAAATGTACCTTAGCACAGGATTATATTCATTTATTGCGCACCATACCCCGAATTTTTGATCATGCAAGGGGATTCATGAACAAAATTGGGTATGTCTGAAGCATAATATTGGTTGTGTTGAGATGACACATGACTATATAAATGAAACCATGATGCACTGAATAGTATTAATCATGGATTGATTGTTCCATCATTAACATAGCTCAAAATCCAGTTACAGAGATTTACCTAACTCTGATGATGAAGTGGTAGCAATTCCTGGTTTGAGTTTTAAAAGTTTGTTGCTTTACATGCTGAAGCTTTTGAAATGCCAACTTCTTGTGCAAGGTGCCTAAGAAGTTTTCGAAGTAACCATTCTAACCTTTATCCGATTTCATCTGATTTCTACTCCACAAGCACGTGCCTGTTTACCTTTCTTTTCCTATCGCAAATTGATCCTGTCTCCCTGAATTTATTCACAAGCAAACAAACGGCCTCTCTACTCGGAACACTCACACCAAGAAATTTAGTTTCAAATAAAATTGTCTTACAACTTTCCTACAAGATGATGTAAGCATATACATATCATACATAAACACTCTTTGTGGTACTGTATACTGCATTTTGAAAGAACTTCAAGCAAAACTAAACACTTCTAAACATTCCTAATGTTATTCATTATTAGAACACAGGTAAGACTAGCGCATGTGTGATGACAATAGATGTAGGATGTGCGCACAGGAAGAGACAGTGAAGGTGACATGGGCAGCCAAGTTTTGTAACAAATGTACTATATATTCATATTATTATCATCTATAGAATATGGCTTTTATCAATTAAAAACTGACACTCCTTGTAAAATGTTGCTTACAATTCAAGATAATAAAGAAAAGAACATTGAAACAGTGTTTCAGTTGGAATTCATTTACATAAAAGAAAAGATAATAAAGTTATATCAAAAAGTTTAATTTACTTATGTTAGAGACAAATATGGAACACAAATTATATTGAAAATATGGACTTTTTTGGGATACTCATGAGATCCCGTTTATTAATAGTATCTCTGAATAACACAAGTTTAGTTATTAAATAATTTCCTTGCCAGCGCAGAGCAGCACAATCTGAACAGCGTCTGTTATTGCCTTGTTTTCATTGATAGCAAACATGTAGACAACCAATGAGAAGAGAGTAACCGTTAATCAGCGCAGTCAAATGTCAATACAATAATATTATAGGCCTTAATGGAAACAGACAGGCGACTATGGACATTCCATTGTTAACGTAAGGTAATCAACTCTGAGCTCACATGAAAGGAAGAGTATAGCTTTTACTCCCATTAGCACCATACCAGCTATACATTTGATAGGGCACAAAACAAAATAAAGATACACTCGTTTTAATGTTATTTACATTAGAAGAGTGGGAGGATATTGTCAGAATATTTTCAGGTACCAACACAACGCTTGTCACTTAATAAAACATCTACCCATAACATTTTGGTATTGTTACTGGGAGACATGCACATTTTTTCTGAAACATGCTATCTCTATCTTTTGTTTGGAATCTGGCATTATTACTTTAGTACTTAGTATCATATATGTCCAGAAAACATTGTTGTTGGTGTTGTCCATGTGCACTAATTCTTGATGCGACTATCCCCATTTTCAATTGCCCAAATAACAAATAATGCATCCCTGCTGTGTTAATGATACAAGGACCATCTGGAAAGTGACAGACAATTTGCCGTAACTAATGATAATGAAACATATCAACACAAAACTTTATTTACAAAATTACAGAACCTTACTCTATTTCTCAACGTAATCTTCATTCCGTCAAGATATTTATTGTAACGTGGTACCAGTTTTTCAATGCCAATGTTATACTTTTCTACTACAAAGAACTTATTCTTTTTTTTTTCAATGTACAAAATGTTTGGCCAAAATTGAATTTTATAGGCAAATAACGCAAGTGTATGGTGATAGTGCAATGAATGAATCTTCAATGAGAAAATGGTGCATAATTTATAAGTAATCAAGGATGGACCAATGGGTACTAAAAGGACCAGAGTGGAAGTTCATAAACCATTATGAAGGAGTTAAAAGCAAAGGTTGATAAAGGAATTAAGAAAAACCGGTGTTTCACTTTGGGCCCTGTACATGACTTTTTGGATGGAAAAGATTTCTCAATTGATGAAGACCTCAAAGTGACAGTTACATCTTGGCCCATATCGGTGGAAGAGTATAACATCTGCATTGAAAAACTGCTGCGTGTGACAATAAATACCTTGATAGCAATAATGATTACGTTGAAAAATTGAGTACGGTACTGTAATTATGTAAATAAAATGTTGTGTTGATAACCTCAGTTATTATTTAGTTATGCCAAATCATCTGCCACTTACTGGGTGGTCCTCATATAATTTTCAGAACAGAGCTTTGCATATAATAACTTGTTAGTTGAAGAAACCTCTGAATATTATTGTGTTTATAATTATGTTAAATGTGTTCTATAGTTGTTGCACAGTAACTGCTTATGCTGATTTCTAAATCCAGAGATCAGGTTCAATTCCTGGCTGATGTTAGAGGCTAACCTTTGTAGTGTGTCAAAGATATTTAAAGGAGCTACTAACACTATCAGTTGTTTCCAAAGACAAACAGAAAAGTACTCATGGGGAAGCTAGTTATAATTGATTGAGAGTCTGAGGCTTACGAGGCATGTTCAATAAGTCCTTAGAAAATACAAGAAATTACACTTAAGCATCAGAAAAAGTTTGTATTTAGTAACCGTCATATCTTACTAGATGGCAGTTAAAATTGCAGCTGTATCCATTATGTGGTTTCCTTGCTATAGGCAATTGAATCAACAATCTTCTGCTTCTTTAGAAAGATGGAAAAAAACAAGTTTTGTGTGGTGATTAAACACTTTTCTTTAAAAGACTTAACACGAAACAGATAAAAGCTGAGTTGGATGAAGGTCCTGGCACATCTACTCCTGCATTTGCAACAATTTACAGTTAGATAAATGAATTTAAACATGGTCATACCTACACAAATGATGAAAATTGTTCTAGACCTCCAGTAGAAGTGACTTCCTCCAAAATTATTGACAAAATCAATGAATCAAAGTTTGAAAAATAGTAGAGGCCACAGGCATATCAGTAGGTACAGCATTCTCAATTTTGCACCAAAAATTATGTCTGACATAGGTCTCGGCAAGGTGGGTGTTGCATTTGCTCTCAATGGAGAATAATCAAAGGCAAACTGGCTCCGAAGAAAACAAAAGTGGTAAAAATCTGCAGACAAGGTGATGGCCTTGAATTTTTGGGATGCACTTGGAATCATCTATATTGATTACTTGCAGAACGGAAGAATGATAAATGGAGAGTATTATGCATTGTTATTGCACTGGTTGAATGAAGAAATTAGGAAAAAACACCCTCATCTGACACAGAAAAAGATTCTTTTCCATCAAAACAATTCAAAAGGTACACACCTGTGCAGTTTCGATGGCAAAAATTGTAAATTAAGGTTCATATTACTACAACATCCACTGCATTCACCACATTTGGCCCCCAGTGACTTTCTTGCTTGCAAAAGTGGCTCGACAGAAGACGAGTCACATCTAATGAAGAGGTCATCTCCCAAACAGATGCCTATTTTGAGGACCTTCTTAAATCCTACTTTTTGGAAGACTTAAAACAGTGGGAGAAATACTGAGAAAAGTGCATCAATCTAAAAGGAAATTATTTGAAAAATTCTACCAAAAATAATTTGTTTTGCTATCTTTTTCTAAGGACTTATTGAACACCCCTTACTTTAGAATTTCTTTTAGATTAATTCCATGCAGCATATGAAACAAAATATCTACCACTTCAAATGCTGCTAAAATAATGCTAATGGCCTTGGGTCCATTTTATATTCAGAGTGAACAATTACAGAATGAACTTGTGAATGTGTACTTTAGTGCTGGCCTTACAAACATGTTATGTTTAGTCCTTATATGGATCCAGCAGTTGAATTCACAGCACAATAGAAAACAAAAACTAACACATGCTATAATCCAGAGTTCCACCGGCACTGGAAGCCAGAGTCTATACTTCTTTTTTTTTTGCTACGAAAGAATTAAAAACAAATATATGGTTGACTGGACATTATAGGTTATCATGTTTATTTGCAAATCCAAATAAGATGAATTAAAAGTATTTAAAATTAATAATTCATTGTTACTTATTTTTTATACAAAAAGTAGGTATTTCAAATCATTTGGACTTAACAAATGAACCAAAATTATCTACAAACAAACATTTTAATTAATGAACTCCCTGGGATGCAGTTTATTAATCTTAAAATGACAAAGATGTTATTCATAACCAATTATAAATGATATATTATCACACTTCAGAAAGCTACAATCCAACACAAAGTAAATTAATCTGACATCTGATTTATAGCATAAACAGTTGAAGTGCACTATATTTAGAGGCAGCCTTTCTGAAAGTGAACCCAGTTATAAAGTTAAACCCATAATTTCTGGACATATTCTAACAACCAAGCTCTGAACCACTGTACTTCAAAGTAAATAATACAAACAACTATAAAGACATTACTGAAATCAGCTAATGCATCGAGTTTCAGAAAAATTAAACATGTCTCATATGGTAGCTTCAGTTAAGTGGTAATATATACAAGAAATTATAAGCACAATAAAAATATACAGAACTTGAAATTAGATACATTCCCATTTTTAAAGATTCTATTGGACCACTAATTATTTAAAAGAATACATTGCCCAAACATGTGGCCATGCTGAAATTTCTTTGGCCCTTTCTTGCATGAAGATGTAGAAACTGAAGGAAATGTAAAAAGTAATTTATTAGAATTTATGAGCAGCTGTGTTATATCAAAGAGTTATAGAGTTCATAAAGATATATTTTCTTAAACATTTTGCATTAAGTTCTTTTTTTGTACCTATAACAGAGTATAAGTAACAACCTAACAATGTGATTAAACATCTGTACATTGCAGCAAGATGTTAACATTTAAAATAAAACTAGGACATTTAGTGAGGGAGGGCAACATACCACCATAATGTGGGGGGAGGGGGGGAGCAAAAGCAACATGTACTTGTACTAGACCAAAATTAACAAGTACACATTTATACAACAATATTTGTAAATGGAATGCAACTATGAATATTAAGTGAGATTTTTCAAAGGGTAGATGATGTAAACAAACTGTAATAAAATGCCAAAGGAAGATTGTTTTCACGATGCAAGTATAACAATGCTGAGCTTTTTGATATCACATTACATAAACACATATATGTTGCAAGATGATATTTAGCAACCCTAGAAACATATTACAGGGACTTAATTTTTGGCTGTTGCGTGTAAGTAATTCACTCATGTTTGTAGTTTCAGAAGTGTAATCCTGAGACAATGCAGTGATATATTACCACTACCATGTCTGTATATGTTAGAAACTGTGTGCTAATATTAAGAACTTCAAAACAAATTGGGAGTATCATGATTACTCAACAAGAACAATAGAACGTATCCATCTCTTAACTCAAAGAAACTCCAAAAATTTTAAATTCATTGATCATCAAGGTATAAAATTATAAAATAAATTACATAGAGGATTTGGAGATGTTAGTGCTCGTTTAGAGAGAAAATTAAAAATAATATAACTGAACATAAATATTTTTCTATAAATGACACATTTGTAAGCATATAAACTATTGTTTAATTTGTCTTCGACAACTATGACCTATGGTTATTTTGTGTGCACATGTTGTATTGTACTAAATCTATATGCATTGACAAAACCATAAATTGTAACAATTTTGAAGGTGAATAAAAATTGAATTGAATTTTGGCATTTCAATGTGTGTATAATGTTTTCTTTCCTTTTTAATATTTATAAGGAAGCCAATATATAATATTTAAATAACAAATAATTTTTTTACTAAAAAATATGAGGTCTGCAAATATTATAGCATTAATTGAAGAATTTATATTCTGTCTTGCTCACTGAACATTTTGTTACTGTCTCTCTGCTGCGTTCTCTTCATCTCTCCCACTCTGTGTACAATATACCTGTCATATTACACTTTATAACTGTATAACATTTCTTTTTTGCAATGATAATAAACAATTAGAACAACAGTAAAATAATTAACAATACTGAAATTTGCATTTCTACCTTATGTTCGTTATGTGATTGGAAACTACAGTATATTCCTGATTATGCATTTTGCAGATTATCTGTGCAGCAATAAAGGACCTGCCCAATGACAATAAATGCTATTTTGTTGTTTAAATGATCACCACATGACAACAGAGTACAGTTTCCATTGTTATTGACCTGCCTGTTCCATGATAACACTCCTTCACATCCTATTGAGAGCATTCTCATATGTGATGATGGACTCATCGTAACTTATTTTTTATCGGCTAATGTGATTGCCATTATACAGCCAATGGATCAAGGTGCAATTGCATCAGTAAAACTGCGCCACCAGACAGGTCGGATAATATTGTCTTATTTTTTATACCTTTAACTGTTACAAATTCACAAGGATTACAATATTATCCAATTAACCAATAAAGCATAATAAAATAAGCAAAAAGAATAACAAATTGAAACAATTTCTTATGAAGTTAGATTAGCACTTATTTTATTATATATTATTTTAACATTTAATATCTGCTGAGAATGATACTTGATGAAGCTGATTTAGTTGTGTTGAAAGAAGGTGATAATTCTTGATGCCATACAATGGACTTCTGATGCTTGCCAGATGTCAAGCCACAAACACTAGTTCGGTCATGGAGAAAAATTCTTCCAGTTAGAGAAGAAAATACTTTTCAAAGTTTCAGTGATGAAGAAGAAGCAACTGCACAATGAAACTGGCAACAGAAAATCAACAATTTTGACTGCAGCTTTATTATATTTATGGATTTGTGCAAGATCTTGCAAAATGTTCAAATTTTTAGGTAAATTTTAAAACTTAAAACTAAACAACTTCGAGAAAGAAAACTCTACCAAATAGTTAAAGAAGAGTCTTAAAATATGAAATGTTGGCAAACTTGCTTGTCCATCAAGGAAACATAGGGTGGTGTTATTTGTGCTTGTTGGCAAGAGAATATATGCAGAGGACCTTTAATCGTTGTGCTCTATACTGAAGCTATGGCACGTAATACTGTGTTCATAAATGAAGAAAATGATACATACAAGTATTTGGCAAAACTGATCTAAAGCTTTAGTAGCAAGTAAGAGAGATTCATAATTCTCTAGGTTTATGCCTCATTTTCTCTGGATCTAATAAAGATATAATGTTGTATGGGTGGTACCATATGACTGTTGACCACAATACAAGAACCTTGTTTATCTGGGCCTCAATCTGGCCGAATATGCAGTTTTCCAGATTCATTTATTTGTTTCCTTTTCATTGTTTTAAACACGAAAATGTGAAGTATACATATAAAGTATCATTTAACAAAAAGTAGTTTTAACAAACAACTAGTTCATAACTAAATAAACAAAGCCAAAGACACCAGCACCCACTCCACTTTCAAGAAATTTACATACCATCCAATGTTTTTCAACAAGTTCAAAAAAATCTTCAAAGAACAGAATGCTATCCTAGCACCTACAAATAATTTTTCTATTAAAAATCTCCTGCATTTAAATGTCAAATATGCAATTCTAACAGACAACAGAGCCTGAATATACCAGATAAACTGCTTGAACTGTGATAAATTTTGCATAGGGAAAACAAAGCGAAATTTGACAATAGGAACAAGGAACACTTGAGAATTGGAAACCTGGGAGAAGATCCACATCTGGAGAAATAGAAAGAATTTATTGAACCTTGAGATCCCCCCAGAGACATCCTCATCCAGAGATTCTTAAATCCACCACCAGAGGCGAACCTGTCCACCACAACACTGATAGTCTAGGAAAAGTTGAGAATGGAAGCAACAGAGCTTTCGAAACATGTCCTTAATTATAAAATGTAGTGATATAAAATTGTTACAGTCGACTCAAATAATACTTTATATACAGCATACATCACTGTCACAAAATCCTCAATGTACAGTTGATATATGCACACTGGGTAGCATAGTTATTGCTGGTCCCACACTTCCAGGTATATCATTACCGTTCCTTAGAGTTAAGAATAGTATTGTTGTTTTGTTTCCATGTTTTGAGAGTGCATGAGGGAAAAAATAATGGCTAATGCGAGGGTCACTATATAAGTATTAAGACATAGATTATTAATCCCACTAGGGGAAAACATTATTGCTGTTTTGAAATAGCTAACTCATTGGGAATGCAATGATAGAAGGCAGAGCATTGTTGCATCATTAATTTTCCCTCATTTTATGTTTGAAGCCTGGAAAGTGTGAACCTTCTTGCAAGTGCAATGAATATTCAAAGAGAGCATTTTTTGTGCAATGATCTTGTATGATTTCAAATGTGGCTTAAATGAAACACAGTCACTTGAGCATTTGAGGGAGGCTCTGTGTTCTGCTGGTCTGAAGAATTCAAGGGGGATGGTAATCTCTTAAAAATGAAGAGAAGAGTTGAAAATTAACAACAGTAGTGACTTTGAAAATTATCAACTGAGGAAACAATGATTAGGGAAGATCCAAAATTAACCTACAAGAACATTGAGCTGGCATTAGTGATTAGTTTGCTGAGTATTTCATCCTTCATGAACAACTTTGGGTAAACAAATTCTTCAAAATGAGTGCCGAAGCTCCATGGAGTGGAATGGGGCCAAGAAATACTGCAAATACTGCAAAAATTTAACTGCGGAAAGTCTCACTATATGGTGGCACCGTGGCTGAGTGGTTAGACTGCTGGTCTCCCACCCAGGTGGCTCAGGTTCAATCCCAAGTGTCTGCATGTGGGATTTATGGTGGACGAAGTGGCATCTGGGCAGATTTTCTCCAGGTCTTCCAGTTTCCCCCACCACTCATTCCACCGATTGCTCCATCCTCTTTCCTATCATCCATTTTGCTTGAATTTCATATCATCCACTTCCTCACACTCATACCTGACTGCAGGCCAACCACTTGTTCCAGGTTCTCTATTCAGTGGTTTTATGCCGTAGGCTCCTCAACAGGCTTCTGGCCCCTTAGCATTCACTTTATGGGGAGGGTAAGCTGACCACGGAAAAAAAAAAAGTCTCACCATGATTTGGATACCGGTGATGAAACATGGATATAACAGTTTGACTCAGAAAGAAAATGGTTGCTTCACTTTTCCACTTGTGGAAAATAAGAAAAATGTTACTGCAAAATGTTACACAGAGGTTTACCTTCCAAAGTTGTTTAAAGAAATCAAGAAAGGCAGCCAAAGACAGGACTAAGAGTGATTTTGTTGCATCAGCTCACCCACTAATAACAATGGAGTACTGCAAAGAATTGTGGCAAAACTATTAATTCATCCACCCTATAGTCCCAATTTGTCATCATGTAATTCCTTCCTGTTCCCTATGGTGAAGAACTAGCTTTGAGGTCACTCATTTTCTAACCCTGAAGAAGCAGTTCTAGAAAATAAGTGGAATTATCTGCAGTGCCAGAAAAGAGTGGCTTTCAGAAGTGGATCCAGAGAATGAAATACTGTATACAGTGCCAGGGAAAATATTTTGGGATAAACAAAATGTTTCTGCAAGTATTCTTTATTTGCTGTTTAGTACCTATCTACACCCTCATATGCAAGCAGTGACACAACTGGAATAACTCATGTCAACCAGAAATAACTGCATTGAATTCATGTTAGTGAAAAGTTTACGTTATGTGCTCCATTGAAATGCCACATACATTTGAAATTAAAGAAGCTTACATACTTTAAGAGTTTTTCCATTTAATAGAGCACTTTCAGATTATCCAGATTTGCAATAATCCTGTCCCGTCTAGTCAGAATAAACAAGGTTTTAGTATAACATTAATAGATCTGATATACTGAGAATAAGGAGCTAAAGGACATTGCCATATTTTAACTTTCATGCATGCTCCTGACATCTGTTACCATATGGTGAACTAACATCAGCTATGCTGTAAACTCACATTGTATATACATTTGCAATATACTTCTCACCAATTTATCTGATATTCACTTCCACATGGGCCCAAAGAATAATCAACCTTGAAAAACAAAGACTTAATAAAACTATTGGATCTCATGCCTGAAGTAGACAGACAGTTTTCCTGAATCGTAAGCTACAGAATGTGCTTCATGCAATTGATGTGTTGGAATAGGTCATAATTATGAACATAGTGCATTTAGGATATGTTATTTGTCTGATTCTAGTTTCACATTAATTACATACTTTATAAAGTATTTTTAGGAAAAGGTCCTTGTATATATATCAGTGAACAACATAACTCAAAAACAAAATGTCTGTTAATAGCAAACTTGGTATTTAACTTCAGTATCTTGTAAAGATGTAACTCAAAGATTTTTGGGTCAATTCTTCTACCCTAAACTACCCCTTACATGGAAGATGTTTTAAAATTTTTTATTTTCTCAAAAATTACTCAAATTAACTTATTAAAAAATATTCACATCACAAATAAAATGTATATTTCTGTGAATAACCTCTGAAACCCTCTTCATTTCGGATGGCTTTTGCACAACTGATAATGTAAGAGAGAGACAAAATCTTATTAACAATTTATGTCAAATAAAATTCTTTTTTGTGGAGTTGGCCATTTTTAAGATATTCCTTGTTTTTTGTTTAAATTTCCCCATAATTAATTTTCTCAACTGTGAAGTCATCATATATTTTTCTTCTGTTTTTTTCCCTGTCATGTAAATAGGACAGAATTTCTAGGCTCATCACATAGTAACCAGCTCTAAGAGATTTGATTATCTTTTTAGTCTAGTGTATTCCTTTATGCCCCTTGATGTAATACAACCATTTTGGCTAATTTTTATCTTGATTAGCATAAAGTACATAAAATATTAAGATTTTGTAGGAATAATTTTCTGCAGAATAGGTAGAGAAAATTATATGAATGTAACACATTTGTAATTTTTTTTTTACAGAAAATGTAGGATGTTGAGAGACTGTTTAAAAAACCACATATAACCTATTAGTCTATAAATTTGTCTATAAATTTGATTTTCATGAACATCTACTTCTCTCAAAACTTTGTTTCTGTGCATTAAGCCCTTATGGTTCTGAGTGGCTCATTTCTTTTAGTATTTGAAATACCTTGTTCTAAAAATGTACCATATTTTTTATATCTTTGGTAATATTAACAGTTTTAAGCATCAACAGAGATATCAACAAAATATCATGAGCTTAAATTTGTAGGTTAAAATGTTCCTGAGGAAATGAATTAGATGATAACCACTGATGATAATGATACCAAAGAAACCTGCAGAAATGAAGTGATACACAAAGTTCTGCTAACATATGCAATAGAACATTTCTTTATTTAAATCAAACGACAGGTTGAGAGACATACATGTTTAATGTTACAGCCTCAGCACATGTTGTACTTGCATCATGTTGGAAGATCAGCTGTTGTGCCTAAACAAATAACATGTAGCACTAACATAAATCATTCTTTCTGGCACATTACGTAGTAATAAACTCTTGTTTTTGATTTAACATTTTCTCAAACAAGTAAGAACATGAAAGACACAGAACAATCATTAACACACTTTATATTGTTAAATAATATTCTTCTTGTTATTATTGTTTGTTTTGCTGTAGCACTGCAAGTAAAGTTTAATATTTTGATTTTTTCCTAGATATGCAGATACAGTGCTATTCTCTCATTTTACTATGCACATCTCTTGGATGCATTGCAAAGTTCTTCTTTATTCTTCTCAGCAACACATTTACGTTAACTACAGCAACAAATTCTATTTGTACATTCCATATCCCTTCGTTATCAATTCATTAACTTATCACAAATCATAGAATTTAACAATAGAGTAAACCAAATGAACAATTTTTACATGACAGTTACAGAATCTTCTACAAAAGTCATCATGTGCCACCAATAAACCAACTATTTGCATGTAATGGTATACAGAATGTTGTTTATGATGTCAATGTTTGTTAAAAATGTTAAATATGGCATCACTGCGTTCATTGTTTAGAAATTTGTATGCACAATGGCAATCCAGAAAACTAGATATGCATATGAATTAATTATTTCTTCCTCACAGTTATAATGTCACTTTCCTGAAGTCTATATTTTAATTCCCCCAGGATTTGGAATAATTTCACATGAAAGAGGTAAAAAGGAAGCATTTGGAAATTATGGTATAATTTCGGCTATATCAAGTATTGAATTTCTAGATTTTGTAGTCCAGTTAATTGATAAATTTATAATATTGATGGATGAAAAACTGATAAGTTAGACTGAAAAATGTGATGCCATAGCCGGAATTTGAACCAAGGATCTCCTGGTCTCTGTCCAGTTGCTCTAACCACTGAGCTACCATGATAATATGCCAGCAAGGCATTCAATTCTCACAGTTTTCCCAGTAAACCAATGTTGGAGAATTTAGAGCAGTGCTGGAATGTTGCCATGGTAGCTTAGTGGTTACAGCAACTGGACGAAGACCGGGACATCTGTGGTTCACATCCCGGTTAAGGCATTGAATTTTTCAGTCTGACTCTACCTCTCTAGATATGCATATTTTACTGGACAGGCCCTGCATTTGGTGAACCTACAGACCATCTTTTCTCCAAGAATTCTACCAAAATTAAATTATAAATTAGGTACTTTTACTTTGGCAACATAGCACTGCTGAAACAAATGACACATCAGCTGCCATGATGGACCAATCATCAAGGTCAGCTATTAACAACATTAACAACACTGCTCTTGCTTGAAGAAAAAGGTAATATTTATGAAATGTTTATATTTTAAATATATTTCATCACGATTACCTAAATAAACTTCTCCTGAGAACTAATGCTATGAAGCAAATAGTTTCTGCAAGAAAATTAAATGAAATATCGAGATAAGTTGTGGAAAATTCATATCTAGAATATTCACTCTTCTGTCAAACACAAAGTGAACTGCTCAACAATTCTAGCTGTTTTTATTGCTGTATGTTAAACTTGACATTAATGTCCAAATATTATCAATTTGCCAAATTTAGCTTTATAGTTAAATACTTTATTGGCATGCTCTCTGACCTAGTTTCTCTTTGTGCAAATTAAGATTATAGTTATCTTTGGAACCCAAACCCAAGCGTTGATTAACAGATCTGAGATTGGTAGAAGTAGCACATCATGATAATTATAACTATGGAAACTTTGAAGTTAAGTTATGCAGAAAGTTTTGCTTTTACAAAGAGAATTTAAATTTATTTTGAAGTATCCTTAGTTTAAGCAGATTTTATGTAGAGTCATTCAAAAATTAGTGGCAACACTGCCTACATTTGGCATCATCAGTGGTAAATGATGAAATCTGATAAGAATGAAGCAGAGTAGCATCTAATATTTGTTGGCTATGAGTTTGAAGATAATAATTTTATTTATCAGACATTTTTAGTAAGTTTAATTGTAGACTTATCTTTTGTCTAAATATGTTTAGTAAATACAAACCAAGATGCTTCATTGAAATTGACGTTGCAAGAGTATCATTGGTGAACAATGCCATACAGAATTATTGGAAGCTTGTGGTCGAGAGACTTTACCATATTGAACCATGGCTAGGTGGGCGAATGCATTTCTTAGAGCAAGGGAAGATGTTCATCAATAATGTGGAGCTGGCAGATGCAATCACTTAAAGTCATGTTCATTGTTGCTTATGATTTTGATGGCATTCTTATCACTCATTCAGTTCAAGGAAATTGTGTGAATGGTGTATATTACCTACAGTTACTTTCTGGAACACCATTAGCAACCGGCTGTGCATCGTAAACATCCAAATCTCCTGAATTCTGATCCTATTGTGCTACATGGCGGTGTTCGCTCTCACACGGCTGCCCCTATTGTTAATTTACTTCACAGATGGAGCTGGAAAGTTCTGGAGCAAATATGTGCCCATGTGATTTTGACCTTTTTAAGAAGATGAAATTACCACTTAGAGGAGTTTGCTTTAGAAGCAGACGGGCCATTATAGCAGCAGCAGAGTGGTCTGTTGGAATATTAGGACAACAAGACACTGTGGATGGCATCCGACATCTCCCTGATGTGTGGAGGTGAGTTCTTCATGTTGGAGGAGATCAATTCTAAGCACTGCAATAATGTTTTATTGCTGTTAATTCAAATGTTGCCACTAATTATTCAATGACTTATGTATTGAAATGCATCACAGAGAAGTGGCAGCCCACAATATTTTCCAATAAACAATGTAAAATAGAAAAAGGTCTCTACTCTCATTATGAATAAGAAATCAAGAGATCAACAATAAGAAAACTATCGGTATATAATATGTACCTTTTGTTACTGATGTTCTAGTAGTTAGACATATTTGTTTTATTGCTGTTTTCATACCTCACAATCAGATGTGTTGATGGATATCGGAAACTTCAAACATGAAATGTGTTATGTGTTAAAGCTAACAAAATCACAATGAACTAACCAAAGAAAGCAACTCTTAATTGCATTGAAGAGTGCTTTTTTTGTTGTTGATTTTATTGATCGATCAGCGCACATAGCACTGTACAGATTATTGATAACATTATAAACATAGACAAACATGATAATAAAGAAAATAACAGAAATGAGGTTGACCTCAGCAGGTTCCTCTGTAAGGAAGTAGCATAATCAAGCTCTGTTCCTCTGCTGCTTCTGCATAGGAAAACAGGGTGACTGAGCAAGATGGATTCAGGTACGAAGCTGTGATTGTTTGCCCAGAGAAAAGAATAATGTGCCTGACACCTTGTGTAAATTGTCAAAGAATTTCTAAGCCTGTTTGCGGATAAAGTCTTCAATGGTCCAAGTTCTCAGAGTAACTGTGTGTTACTAACAAACCAGGGTGCATGGACTGTGAGACATAGAACCTTATTTCAAAAATACTGATGTGACTCAATTTTTTGGAGGCTGCACCACCCCAAACTGGATAGGCATAAGTGAGAGTGCATTTAAACATCAAAATAGCTATGGATCAAGTTGTGATCGACAAGAATAGGCTAAGTTGAGCTTCTTAATGATGTGACATTTCCAGGTGAGGCAACGTTCCAAGTGAACTCCTAGGTATTACTGTTTCGTCAATGTGCTTCCATTCTATAAGGGTATTGTTAACCTTGAGTGGTGCTGGAGAAGGTGGCTGGCAGAGCATGAAAATCATAGCTTCATATTTAGAATTTTTAAACTACTACAGTTTTAAAAAATTTAGTTATAATGCTTTTCATAATTTTCTAATTAAAATGCCCAAAAGGATATAAAAATTGAAATAACTTCTGATTAGAATAAATGTTGATTTTTCCTTAAAAATTGAAAATATCAAGCTATTTTACTCCTGATTTTCCCCAACAAATGTTTTTACCTGTTCACACTGCTTAGATCTGTGTCATAAGTGTGTCACTTCAAAGCAAAAAGTTAATTCATTATGATTTTTCTCTATTTACTCTTATATCTTGATAAATGAGCACTGTTTACAACACCTTTTGTACAGTATCAAGCATAAAGCTATGTCCAACCAACACAAGCCTTGACTGCAGAGATTTGATTCTTCTCTCTGCTTTTGTCCTTCCCATCCTCCCCACTTTCTCCACCTTCTCTTCTTATAGTCCCTCACACTCTCTGTGCAGTGTACATGTCATGTGATGTTTTGAAAACTGATAATAAATCTGTTTTTGTTTTTTAATGGAGAGTAATTAAAAAATTAAAACACAGGTAAAAGGTTTAAGAGTTCAAAAACCTGTGTTTGTTATATGATCAGCACTGTTTCTCATGGTATTTGGTTTATGTACAGCAATAATACTAACAAAAGGTTGTTACAATTTCTTAAATATTCATCCTTTCTACATTTTGTATATAACAAAAGGAATAAATATGTATGCAAAAGAAAAGGTTTGCCTATGAAGTTTTACTATTCAATATTTTTAAAAATGAAACTGAATAATGAGAGAGGTGCTTTGAGTGTGCCCCTTTAGAAGTTCCTATCGAGAGGAAGTAAATAGGATCCACACACACTCATTTTGCTTCAGTGTGGCTCGTCATGTATATCAGGATGAATTAGTGTTGCCAAGTTTCAGAAATCAAATAAGAGAGGTCTAATGCATTCTGAGGGATATTTTACCAAGTATTTAATGTTTATTACCTAAATAAACTGGATTATATTCTAAACATCATTACATCACTGAGCATGAAATCTATTCTGCTGCTTTTAGATCTCAGTCAACCTAATGATAACTAGAGAAAACAATATTTCTGTTTCTGGATTTGATCCTGGCACACCAAGCACACAAATCCACCAATCTTAAGCAAATTATTTACATTTTTTTTACAGAGATTTTTTCTGAAGCATTCCTTTCCTGATCTGTCAATGCTTCTTTAGAACTAATAAATTCCTCATTGTTGCAACCAATTTCAAAGTGCAAGATGTCTTTCCCCACATTTAGCCAAATACACTTAAGAACCTGAAGGCCTGATCCTAAAGTGAGGGCATGGGATGCTGAGAACCTCAACAGTTAAAGAGCATCTATAAATAAAACTCAATTTAATTTAATTTGAGAAAAAAACATTAATAACAAAAATTACTTATTTGGACCAGAATCACTGAAATGTTATCAGTATTTTTAGGAGTCATTGATAACTCTCTAATAATTTAATGCATGGGGGGATGTTAGAAAGAGGTTGGAAAACATGGCATACTACAAACGAAACAATCATTTGTATAAAATTAAGGGTAGAAGCTACAGCACTGAGGTAGGAAAATCTTCTTTTATTAATAGAACCATTGGCGAATGGAATGAATTGCCTGTAGCAGGCTATTAGGACTGTCTTCTGTCCTTAAAGAAGTTTAGGGATAATTTAAAGAGAATAAATGTTAGATAATTAAAGTAAATATTGTGAGGATCTCAAAAACTATTCTGTAAATATTAATGTTGAGGCTTCATAGTAACTGTTTATAAACATGCTGGTAATTGACATAAGTATTGCTTCTGAATATATTAGGTATTTCAAAAACCATGTATATATAGTTATACTACTATTATTAATTTATATTTACTATTATAAATTTGTATTACTATTATTAATTGTAAGATTATTATTGTAAGTGAATTTTGTACAATTAAATCTGTCACCGGGCAGCACCCAATTGCAGAGAATAAATACACATATGCAATTCTATCAACTCATTGAGTTAATTAAATTCGTCTCATAAGAACATGTCTCTAGGTATTTAGAAAGGTGTAATATTAAATCTTTATTGCAAACAGAAAATAAAAATTGTTCATGATAATTTGTCTTCCCTGGCACTAATCTCCTCCCAGTTAGTGCAGTAAGCACTCATCATGTTAATGTTGCAGTAATGATGATAATCTACTTTCATCACACCCGCGTGTATTGAAATGAAAGTAGGAAGTTAATTCAAGGCAGCAAGCACACCCCAGGGGCCTAGCCCACATAAATGCCATCAGAGCAGACAATCAGAGATTAATGAAGATTGTAATAAGAAATATGGAACCCTGATACAGATCAAAATAAAAATTCAAATGCAAGATTTTCCAGGAAATATGAAGGATTGGCAATCCAAATGTGAATTGACCATGTCAAATAAAAATTTCAGTTACAGTTTTGTTACATTTTAGTTGAAGTATCTTTCCTGAATAAATTTAGGGAACGTAAATTAAAGAAAATTCTACTGATTCATTCAATGTATCAACACATGATGAATGTCATTTAAGAAATGTGTATCTGAAGATCAGTTTACTTCCTAAAGGCATTCACTCTGATTATCATATTTTAATGTACAAGCCCAAAAGCGTAACAAATTATTCAGAAACTGCAATTATTACTCCATGTGGTGCAATAACTAATGTCATCATCTAGTTGTATCATGTGAATATTCTCATGTGTGGGCAAAATGTCACAAATTGAAGATGAATAAAGCCTAGCATACCATATTTGGTTATTTCCTGAGAGGAGGCATTTGCTATTCACTATATAAACACCATGTGACTTAAGACATTATGAATGTATGATGGGTTAAGATGACATGTGCCACTGGAGGCACTGCTGGTTTTGCAGCCAAGGCAAACAAATTCAGGACCCTCAACAACACACCATAGCTTGCACAGTTTACTCTGCTCCTGGTAATAATCGCTTTAGTTTATAATATATGTAATCAGATGTTTGCTTGTGCCAAACATCTCTCTCTCTCCCTCTATCTCTCTCTCTCAACTACTCATCATTGTTATTATTTTTAATAATATTATGTTAAATCCATTATTTTATTGAATACGTTTAGTTGAGGTTTTTTGCTCTAATGATCCCATGTAATGTCTTTTTCCACCCCCAAAGGGCAAACGTCACAATATAAAGTAGTTTAAGTAAACATTTACTCTTATGGCCCAGACACATCAATAGGATACCAAATGCCTAGCTGCAGTATTATTAATAATGGGCCATTTTGTAATTTCTATGTGAAAATGTTTAAAATTTCTACATTGGAACATGAAAGTAGTTGGGGCACAAATGATCCTGAAATAAACAAAGTTAGTGCAGCAACCAATTTATATAATCAGAATGCTAAAGGGTAGGACATTTTTTTTTCTCCTCATTTCTAACATGTTATCAGACTTTGATGAATACCAGAAGAATTGTATTTTCTGTTTTGTTCTTTTTTTTTTTAATTTTTTTTAAGTTAACACTGTTTTTTAAAAAAACGAAACTATGTGAAGTTGCACAAGGGCTATTACCATGTATTGCCATTATGAAAACACTTAATAAAAAATAAATAAAACTAGAACTTTAAACTTATGAAACTTAAGGAATATGTGAACTGTGTGGAGGAAGGTAAAGCACAGGATAGAAACCAATGTAGACATGGAGGGAAATAGTGTGGAAAAATAAATGTGTAGAGATCACAGAAAAATCGTGACTACAAAATCATGATAAGAACAGAAGAACCAAGTGGGATGGCACAGGCCATAACATCTATGCCCCGAATTCGGGTGTCCTGGTTTCAAAACCAATGAGCCAACCAACCTGTTTTTTTGTTGTTGTGTTGTTTCCTTCAGTCACCAAGGTAAATACTGGGTCGGATATTAAATATCATGACCAAAAGTTCCATTTTAAGTCCAAAACAGTAGTAAAAGCTAAAAATAGATGGTAATGTGGGTTGTGCTGCCATTTATTCACAGATAGAGCAGCTAGACTGGGTGGCACCCTAATGCCATCTGTTTGTCACAAGGTAGCACGGCATGTGGAGATGTGGTCTCAAAGGACTGACTGAACTCTGTCATCTGACTGTGGATGATGGCGGCAGTTAGAGTAGAGGCCATGATGTCTGGCTGTATGTGCCATACTTACTACAGAGGTCAAAACAGTCAGATTGTGGCACCCTATCGCCATCTACTTGGCAGAAAGTGAAAGTGATATGGTACAGGGATAGTCCTGAAAGAATACTGTTCACCAGATACCACCAACAAGGTATCTTACAGAATAGCTTCGTTACGATAGACTTAGATGTTAAAGTTCTTAAGAGAAAATATGTAAAAAGAAAGCACAGAAAAAAAGAAAATTTGAGGAATGGGGTAATTTTTAAAGAAAGTAAAAGAGAAACGGATTAGAAAAGCAAGATATCCAAGGAAAAATGGTCACCCAGGGGTAGGCAAAGAAGAATGGTCACTGGGGTCAAGTCAGGTGAACTACAAGGCCAGGGAGCCAAGTAAACTGAGTACCACAAAAAGGCACACAAAACAAGAAAATATATACAGGAGCTAAGTTACTTGTACAATTTTTGTATTAAGCCTGTAAATAAATTCTTTATACTAAACTTAAATATTCTTAGACTCTTTTGCATTAAATGTGCATTGCAGCTTGTGGGCATTGGCTCTAAAGCAGAGCCTTTCTTAAAATGTTGAGAAAAAATCCCAACAATATTCTTGTTTATAACATATTTACCTTAGCTTACCTTCCTATAACTACCAAAATTCTTAACTACTTACAATTAGATATGATATAGTGAACACTATTTTTAAACAGCCTGTTTTAAAGGCTGCAGTAAGCTTGTCTTACCAGAATTAGTGAGCATAGGACTGGCATACTAAGGGTGAAAACAGCAGGTTCTGTTTCGAGCATTGCTTCTGTTTAAGGATCTGACCATTTTGCCTCACCAATCTCACTGTATGAGTGAGAGAGATAAAGAGGGAGCATACTTACAAAATGTATGTTCACATTCAGTCATTTCGGTATATGACGACAGTTTTCGCTCAGTGAACAATAGGTTATCTTAAGATTGCTATTAGACTCAAAGTTTTCTGATTTATTCCTGAGTTCTGCATTTATGTTAATATTAGTGATTGAGATGGTTATTCCATTGTTAAAAATGTCCAAACAAATTACTAATATTAAGAGCATTGTATAAACAATTCTCAATTTCAATATAAATTAAGGTAAACCTGCATCGTATATTATGTTAACATTATTGATACTTGAACCTTGTTTTTCCTTTTTGTTTCTTTCTTTCATTTATTTATTGCTATTGTCCTCTGTCTAGGGGTAATATGCTAGCTGCTGGTTCCCAAGGTTGCAGGTTCAAATTTGGTGTGGGAGCAATGGATTTTTCGGGCATAAAAATCCTTAGAATGGCCTCCTTTGGAAGGGATGTAAAGCCATCGGTCGTACTTTACAACATGAGTAATATTAGCCGGTCTTTCATGCCAAATATAGAATGGTATGCTAAGAACTGCAGCAGTTAAAGAGCATCCATAAATAAAACTCAATTTAATTTAACTTCCTTCTTTTTTCTTTCCTTCTTTGTCATCATTACTCTGGTACTTGACAGCCTCCCCTAATTTTGAAACCTGAAGCCGTGACTGATTAAATATTATTAGTTACTTTCTACAACACTTTCCCATATTTAATGAACAGAATATTTATATTGAATAAAATTCATTAACAAAACTCTCAACAACAAAAAAAAGTCCTGTTTAGGAACATAAAACCTGAGTCTAGGTTTATTAGATCTCCTCATGAAATCTACAACTTGATCTTCAGTTGATACATGTTAAACACTCAACTCTCCTTCCATTACCTTTTCTTGAACAAAGAAATGTGAAACAAGTGAAAAATGACAGGACTTTAGATAAGTTTAGGCACTAATTAATGTGCCGATGGCTTTTGATAGAAATACATTTTTACTATCTCTGCTGGTCATCAACTTTAAGAAATGCAAATTCTTTTAATTTCCTCATTTCTTGAAATAATCTGTACAGCCAAATGATCTCTTTAGTTGTTTCTGTTGCTGCAACAAACTCTGTCTGAGTTGTTGATATAACATGGCCTAGGGGTAATATACTAGCCTCTGTTTCCCAAACTCAGGTTCTGGTGGAGGGCAATGGATTTTTTGCATGCTTCTTCAGAAGGCAAGTAAAGCCTGTGGCACAGACTTACAGCATGTAAAAGAATCTTAAGCATGATAAAGAGGCCTCTGAGAAAAATTAAGTTGTCTTTCATGTCAAATATAGAATGGAACGCTGAGAACCACAGCAGTTAAAGAGAATCAATTTACTTTTCTGACTAAGCTATGTGTTACCACAATTGATATTGATCAACCAATCTTGTTGATCTTCCAAAATCTGCATCAATAAAGCATTCTAATCTACCACCATTTTCTTTTGGATGATAGATAATGGCCCTGTTACACTTGCTGCATATCAAATTACTGTTTTCAATATGACTACATACTGTGCAGATGTAGAATCAAGGAATCCTGATAAAAAAACTAATGTTTTTTTCTTTTTTTTTTGGTAGCTTAACGTCCTTTAACCTGATTGGTCATACCGGAGGATAAATGAAATTGGTGAAATGATACTCGAGTGATCTTGGGGTCCATGTAGCTTAAAGTTACTCAACATTCGTCTTCTCAGGATAAGGGAAAATCCCCCCCAAAAAAAACTTATCCAAGTAACTCAGCCTTAGTGAGATTCGAACTTGCAACTTGTTGAATGTGATCCACACTACCCAGGCAGGCTAAACTAATGGTTTTGTTCCTACCATTAGGTACATATACACCAATGCTTATCTGTAAAGAAATTTACACGTATATGTTGATTCATCTTTTATTTTTGACATCTCCAGTTCCTTCATCATTGGTGTCTACAAGTGTCAAAATGAAACTATTTTAAAATGTTCTATATACATGCTTTTTGCATAATTTTAATAGAACCATCATCAAAATGTTTAAGATAATATGATATGGGTTTCACCATCATTTTAAATTTAGTCTGCAACTCTTTGAAGTTGTCAGCAACTTTTTGATCTCTTGCTATGATTAACCCATTGTCCACACAAAGAGCAACTAAAATTATCTTCTTTTTTTCATACTCAATACATACATACAATTATGTAATTATTTTCCTCTTGTGTTATTTTGCTTTCCTTGATTTGTTCACTCCATATCTTGCAATGGCAATTTGACTTGCTCTTCACACTGGTCAAGATTCTCTTGAAAGATTACATCTATGGAAAAGCTTTTCTGTTTCTCTAATACAAATTCTACAAGTTTCATTTCCATCATATCCAACAGTGCAACCCTTAATTACTTTCCTGCCAATTTCCTTTCTCTTTTGGACTGGAATATAGGCACACCACACATAGACAACTTTGAAACCATGTAAAAACTTAAGTGACCAACTTATATATTATTTAATTAAAACCAGAAAACAATACAGAGAACTGGTCAAAATTGTAAAATATTTGCTTTCAATGGACTGCAATTGGGGGAAAAAAAAAAAAAAATTGGGGATCTACCTAGGTTTGCAGCATTTTTTACAATTTGTTGATTTGAGTGAACCAAAAGAAAATCCTGCAAAGGATGTAAGGTTTAAGAAAACCTGTAATATAATATTAAAATCCAATCCAAACAAAAGAATATCAAGTGTAAACTTTAACTCTATGGTTCTGATCTATTTTACACTACAACAGGTGTTGAACAGCTCTTAAACCTGTTTCATTATATCCTATATGTATACTGAATACCACTGGCTTATGTCAAGATTTGAATCTTCACTATTAAGTCTCTGATGGAGGATGGGAAGGGCCCTCAAACAGTGGTTGGCCTGAACAGGACTTCAATAAGGTACTGTAATGAAACACAGATTTGGCTTTTAAATTAAGTAAACTATCAGTAAAATGTTTTATTAGTTTTGCTTACTATAAGCCAGACCACTGTCTATAAATTTAATGAAATTGCTGAAATATGTATTATTAAGAGAGAGAGAAATTTCCAAAGTTAAAAGTTTCATTCAGAAAACTTGAGTTATAAGCAAACTTCCACAATAATGGTCATAGGACTAAGAAGGTTATGTAGCTGTAAAATTCAACTACAACAGAGCATTTTTTGGGTAGAAAGATACAAAGCTGAATTCATTCTGAAAATACCATGAGAGGCCAAAAAAAAAAAAAAAAAAAAAGTTAACTTGGAAATGTATCTTTGATTGTAAACATGAAGATCACATCATGAATTTTCTTCCAAAAAAGCTACCATCAAGTCCACAGAATTCCTCGGTGATGGACAACAATTTTGTACACTAATGGCAAACAGAATGTTATTGAAATTCAACTATTTTTATAGTTTATAAGATTTGAAGACATCTACAATGTAGTTCACCTAAGTGGCATATGATATTTGTAGCTCAGTTTAATTAGCATTAAGAATAACTTTGTGCTCTTCAAGCTTCTTAAGTGGCTTTTTGTGCTATTACAAAGCTGAACATGATGCCTTTTGATAAGAGATTCTTAGCACATGAATAGTTTTCCAAATGCTCAATAATTGAATGAATTTATATAAAAATTGCAGAACAGAATACAGATACCAGCTCGATTGCCGCAAGCTTTCTTTGTACGTCCTACTAACATTTCAGCTGAAGCCACATTCAATAGCGTAATATATTTTTGTTAAACTCTTCTAAACATAACTACACACACTATACAAAATGAGAGCTATTTGATTTGTCTTTCAAATCAATCCTTGGATATTAAAGCTCATTCCGAAGTCTTTCAGTAATGTTAAAATAACAGGGAGTTGTTTTTATGCCGTGCCCCGTCAGATCTGCCACTCACACGCAAGTTGTTCCGTTAAGGCACTCCACATTGTCAAGGCACGCCGAACATAACCTCTCAGATTCCAGGGGAGCAAAAAGATCTGCAGCCCGAGCCAACAGCGCCACCATCAAAGAGAACTAAGGCCAGGGTATGTAAGTAAGTGAACGGAGGCACTTTGAGAACGAGCCTGGATTACGCTAAGACTACTCTAGGCACTTGTGCACTGTGGACAAGGACAGATCGTGCTCCCAGCTTGTTACACGGTGCAGACCTGAATTTCCGGCACGCCGCACATCCGACTGGAATCTGAAAAGAAAATGTCCGGCCGCCTTTCCGACTATCCTGCGGAAGCCGCCGTGGGGCACGCAAAAAGCCCGTCTCAGTCATCCGCGTCCATGCCGATGAGCTCTCCTTGAAGGCGTCCCTTGTAGCGGCAACACAACGTGAGGCAGAAAATGCGGAGTGCGAGGCGAAACTGTGGACTCAGGGCGATCAGGATGATGGCCTTCCAGAAGGAGTTGAGGATGCCCAGCCAGACGATGCTGAAGTGAAGGTAGGGCACCTGGAACTTGGTGCCCGTGAAGTATTCGTACAGCTTTACTCCGGCATACGGTGTCCACGACAACCAGAAGGCGACCACTAGCACGAAGGACATGACATGACTAGGATTAGCCAGGTTCTCCGTCAGCGCCGTGGCGTACTCCTTGTCGTGAATAGGCACGCCAGCTTTGAGTTTGCGCATCATGGAGAAAATGTAACAATAGGTATAGATGATTGTGATCAGACTCGGGCCAAGCATCAGGATCGCCATGGTGATCGAATAGGCAGCCATGTTGCCCCAGTCCAACATGCAGATGTAGGCGTCCCTGTCGAACAGGGGTTTGTTGAACCCGAGAAGAGGAGGACAGCAGAGCATGGCGGCCGATATCCAGGTGAAGGCCATCCAACACTGGCATCTCGTCTTGGTCTGCACGGTTTCATACCTCAGAGGTTTCCTGATAGCGAGGTACCTATCCACGCTGATCCACATGAAGGTGAAGACGCTAACGCTCCACAGAGTGACCTCCAGGTAACCGACGAGGCGACACACCACGTCCCCGTACACCCATTGCTGAACCACCGCGGGGTAAACAGACAGAGGCACGACGATCATCCCGCACATGAGGTCGGCAACAGCCAGTGAGAGCAAGTAGATGTTGATCACCTCCGAGGGACCTGCAAGCATTAAATCAGCATTAGCATCAACACGACGTCTTCATGTAACAGATTTTTCTTAAACAACTGCTGATACTAAACGTTAATAAGTTGTAACACATTAGAAGTTTAAAGTCGCATTGTTAAAAATTGCAAAAAGATTTTTGAAAGAAAAATCTGATGTGTTTCATTCACATGAGTTTCTCTATCGTCTGCAAACAAAATATTCTTACAAAACATTCTTTTATCTATATAATGCTAATGAAGATAAACATTACCATAATTTGTTTTATTATCTAGTTCCTTATAAGCATGAAGGAAATAAATGTGTACACTATGCTAAAGGGACAGTAAACTCTTTTAAAATCTGTTGCTAAGCGATTGTCATTTAAAGTGGATTCTCTTTTCATAACCAGGAGTAAAACAAAAGAAATATGAAATCGCTTAGAACTTCCCGTTTGTAAAAAATGGCGTTTTATTTATGGACGCTCTTTAACTACTGTGGTTCTCAGCGTCCCATTCTAAATTGGGCGTGAAAGACCTCTTAATTTTGCTCAGAGGCCTCTCAATCAGGCTTGAGGTTCTTTTAGGTGCCGTAAATCTACGACACAGGACCAACAGTTTTACTTCCCTTCCGAAAGAAGCCATGCTAAGGATTTTTACACCCGAAAAAATGAATCGTCCTCCGCCAGGTTTGAACCCGCGACCTTGGGTGTATGAAGTAACCATTACACCACGGAGGGCGATCTTCCCGTTTGAGAGGAGCTTAAGTGGGTATTTTAAAATTGAAAGCAATAATAGCGAATATCTCTGAAATGATTATCTCTATAAGAAAAAACAAACAAACAAAAAAACAAAAAAATCTACATCCTTTGTCTGGTACTCTTTGCCATCTCTTACGGTTTACCGGTTATACAAAAGTCATTCAGAATGAAGAGAATTCAGGAGCTATTCCCAAGAAAATCAGGATATATGTTTTATTTGACATGTAAACAGCTTTAATATATAGCATTTTAATCAAAATTATCAGTTATGATACATTCTTTTACTGATCATTGCCTACTAATCATAAATGAAAACAGATTCAAACTTTTAAGTTAAGTATGGGTTCAGCCATAAATTATACTCGTACAAAGGTTAAGTATGAGTTCAACCATAAATCACACAAGAAAATTATAATCTGACAATTATTAAGCCAATAATACATTTCCCGTAATGTCTTTTACCTTTTTCTTTAAAACCAATTCTTTAAAACGACTGTATGTTGCTTCATATGTCTTTCCAGACTTTTCCAGCAATAATCCCATATTGACGCTATTTGCCGCTACTTCAATGTCCTCTACAGCATAAAAATAGTCCATAATTTTAACATCCATTATCGAAAATGGCGATTTATTGATTTCAATTAACTACAATGGTCACCTCAACAGTAATCTAGTTCACAAAATGAATAGCAATAGAATTAAAATTGTTCACTGATAAGATTTAATATGCCATATTATAAATTGTTATTTCCTGCAGTAAAAACGTATTTCCTTAAATAGACGTAGATAAAGTATTGTATTCAACTTGGTGAAAAAATAGCTTTATTAACTTGTGGGTCTTAGATCCACTCATTAATAAAGCTCGGCTTTTGCTTTTAAATAATGTGTTATTATTAACACCCAACTTTATTGCATACTTCAGACATCTAAAAACGTGGAACAAATAGGGTCTATGCTATTGATTATTAAAGACAAAGTTTGTGGAATGGTATGCTGATTTTGGTCGTTAATCAAAAAAATCCAATGTGTTCTATCACATGACTTTCTCTATCAGCTGTTCTGCAAACAAAATTCTTACAAAAGGTCATTCTTTTATCAGAGGCGGCTCCTCAGGTTGGGCAGGGCATTCTAAGCCTACCCTAATAGTTTCAAAAATGTTTTTAAAAAGCTTTAATACTCATAACGAAATGTATGAGTATCGAAGCTAAAATGAAATGATTCCACTTAACAAAGCAGACTCTGCATGCAGTACTAAATTCCATGTAGTAATAAGTATTTAAATGACAAGATTCTTGAAAATTCGGCAGGTCCGCTTTCTTCTGGAAGAAAATAGCTAGCTTTTAAACCAGAATATGCTACATACCGGAACGATGCAGAGGTAATTATCGCTTGTCTGCAAAGTACATGTAAATCCTGAGCTAACCTGTCTTCTAATGTCACTATTCACAGAAGTATTTGGCGTCCGATAATAAGTATTAGGCAAATGCTGTTACAAATGCTGGAGTGACGCATGCGTTGTACAGCCATATCACAAAAAATGAGTCATCCCCAGATTCCTGTGTCGATCAAAGAGCTTCGTATACCTTCGAAAAAGCTGTGTTCACACTGCACACGAAAGAACAGTACAATGGTTTGTGACTGACAGCGCAATGGTTGTTTTATGAGTAGCTACTGAAAACGGAGAACAAAGCTATGGTGGCCAGGAGATTAAGAAGCCTTCAAGTTCTTAGGTTCAAATCTCGCGCTACTTGTAATTTTATGCCTGGATATGCAGAACATAATATTGCATTAATATAACTCTGGCATAGTTATGGGCCTATCTATGCACACAAAAACATAATTCTACTAACACTCGTGTCAAACAACTAAAAAAAAAAATGTGTAAATAAACTAATCTTCTAAAACTAAAACACAAAAAATAAACATGATTAATATCGGGTGTATGAACCCTCGGTCCGTGTAACTTTTCTCAGTTTCGGGGCATACACAAAATTAAAAGCTGCATTAATGTGGACAGGAAGTTATAAGAGCCCAGGCTTTTTGAATTTGTACCTAGAAGCCATATTTTGTCCTTCGCCCATTATAAATAAATTGGAGCTCAGATCCCTTTTTACCTCAGCTCACACATTCTCAATATGATTCAAATCTGGTGCACAGTGAGGTCAGTCTATCACTCTTGATATCCTGCCTCTAAAAAATAAATTGGAACCTTTCGAGATGTGTGAACAGGATAAGTATCCTGTGCAAATTCAGCAATGCCATCAGGATCTCTAATCCTCATAGACGGAATCAAAATATCGAGTATTACCATGTACTGCACACCGTTCAGGGTAGCATCAAGTTGCTACAGCGCATCTAGACCGCCCCTTGATATCCAACTCAAAGCGACACAGATACGCATCCATGCTCGAATTGAGAAGCCACATATTTTGCCTCATATCAGGACCCCTTTGGACTATAGACAATCATCTTTTCCCCTTACGTGTGGGAGAAAATGTTTCTCGTCTGAGAATGTCATGTTATTCCAGTTGCGGTTGGCATTTTTCTGTTGGATCGGTTTGTGAAAAGTATGTGCTGTTTGAGTAAAAAAAAAACCTCAAACAACAAGTTTGCCCAAAATTGGATTCTTAAAAATGTTTAAAAACATTGTTTTTCTTAACAATACTTTTTGTTCATACTATACAGATTCCATCCTTTTTTTTTTTTTTTTTTTTTTTTTTTTTTTTTTTTTTTTTTTTTTCCATTGAGAGAGAACTGTTCGTGCTTAATGCGTTTGTGCACCATTCTGCGCACCACATGCTTTCCTGTACAGCATATTGCTGTTCGGTACAATAAGCCCTTAAATAAAGCAACATAATAACCATTATATTATTTAGCCGCTGTGTTTATTCAACGTCATTAAGAGAAAGGACAACAATTTTTGCTACATGCGAGAAGCGAACCTGCGACTCTCACGAGGAGAGTCACCTAAGTTTTGCCACAGCAATTCAATGGTAGGCGGCAGGTTTAATAGTGTACAATACAAACGGTATCCTGTTTTGTTTCGTTAATGTTTTTAGTTGATGTTGCTAGTTTCTTGTTGAAGAAGCTTAAGTTATGTATTTGATTATGATTATTGATCACATGGGTTAGTAATATTAAGATTTGGAACTTGTGACAACTTGTTGCTGCCAATATACAACTGTATTGCGGATGGTGTATAAATGCCGTGCAGGACTTAAGACAAAATTGGCCGGTAATTGACGGGCTCCTCCGAGTGTGCAAAGTTTTATTGTGTGCGAAAAATGTATTGCTGTACTAACAATCGTGTGTTTTGAAGAAACAGAGAATTAGACGTGAAATTTCTTTTATAAATATCTATTAAATAGAAATGCACATCTTAAATCTAAATAGTTACTACATTATTTTGTGAAATAATATTCCAAGTGCCTTTAATAAATATTTCCTGCCAAGGAGCTAGTTTCATTACAAAATTATTACGCAATGTATTTCGACATTTCAAGATAGAGAAAAGAGCTCAAGTTTGTTTACACTGACGACCATTTCTTGTCTCGAAGTGTAACTACAGTTATAAAACTGTTTGTGGAAAGTTTACTGACTGTTTACCTTAGCTGCAACATTATTCCTTCCACAAGTTGCAATGTCGAGAGAAGCTTCTCTTGCTTGAGCTAAGTGAAGTCTTACTTAAGGAGCACAATGAGCAGGACAGAGTTACAGCTTTGGCGACAGTAGCTATTGAATGTGAATTTCTTCATTCGCTGGAAAAACAGGAGACATGATTCGATGATGTCATCAAGCGATATTCCAGCAGGAAGGATCGACGGATAGATCTACTTTTCAAGTAAAGATGCCTAAGGAAAACGTTTCTGCTAGATCTGTAATATGCGTATTGCGGATATTTGTATAAATCACTGCAAGCTGCCACTGTCTTTTATGCACATAATGGCAATCAAGACAATCAGAAATGGTTTATCACTTAGTTCCTTATAAGTAGAAGGGGAATAGGGAAATACACTAGGATAAGGTCACAGTCAAATCCAGTTCTCTTTCCACGGTTGGGAGTAAGAGAGAGAGAGAGAGAGAGAGAGAGAGAGAGGGGGGGGGAGAGAGATGAAACGCATGAGGGCTTCCCGTTTGAGAAGAGCTTAAATATTTTAAAATTGAAACCAATAAGAGGGGATATATCTGAGATGGTTAGCTTTACAATTAAAAAAAAAAGTTATATGAATGAATTGTGTGTTTTAACGAGGACTTCATTTTTTGGGTAGGTAGTAATGTTCATCTCTCTCTTATGGTTTACCAGCTATGCCATTCAGAATGAAGAGAACTTCAGGGGCTATTCCCAAGAAACTAAGGACAAATATTTTATTTGGCTTGTAAACATCAAAATCGTTAGAGCCAATTTTTTAGAAAATTTAGAATTTAGTTACATGTTCCATGTAAACGGTAGTTTGGGATGGGGAATTTTACTGAAAATCTTTGTGTCGCAACCTTGAAAGACACTAAACTTAATGAGTTTGGTGTTAAACCGACTTTTCGTTTTTGAGTTATGTTGCACCCGCGCCTACACATAGACCTTTTTCTCAAAATGTTTTTTTTTTATCAAGGGACCCATAAAACAAGTCTTCGGTGAAATTTCGGTAACGAATTTTTGGGTAGAATACAATACCTTACTATGTGCATTGCACTAGAAAAAATAAAAAGGTGTAACAGCTATTCAGCTGAAAAGAGAACTGTTGTTTTTCTATTATTGACAATAATGTGATTTGGATCACAAGGAATTTTTGGGAATTTCGAGAGATCTGCTTACGATTAGAACAATTTATAAAATCCTTTGTACTTGATAAAACAGTCTGGTATAACTAAAAGTGCTCAAATTCCTATTTTGGCGTGATTACCAGCTGCTATAGCAGCTCCTACTCCTGTATCTGCATTAGTTCATTCTTCAACTTTGGTTACAGCAGCGGTTTATTTGTTAATTCGGTTTAGTAAAGCTTTTCCTGGATGATTATTGAAATTTTTGTTAGTAATTTCGGTTTTAACAATATTTATCTGAAGAAGAATATCATTCTGGAAACAATTTCCCTAAGAATTCCAAAGTATATTTGTTGTGTTTTGAATGTGAAATTGGGGAGGGGGGTAATTTCCTACACATTTTGCTTACCTCAATTTGTATACATGCACAGAGAAAGCGCGAATCATAAATTTAAGATAATACCCTTTCTGCTTCAAGTAAAGGCTCAAGATGAATGTTTTAGTAAACTAGAAATACAGAGAGAGCTTTACAGGTTAAGTCCGCCCACACTACTCACAATAAAGTTTATGGCACGGAAATAAGAATTGTAGGTACAGAATTACGTAGGTAGTTTGTAACGTACCTATATACATTCCACTCATCATTAAAGAAATATTGCTTTATGCAGGGTGGAAAGAAACTCTTTTTAACTCTCTTTCGCGTCTATTAATCTTTTGTTTTCCTACGCAATGCAATCTGTTTTCTGTGCTATGCAAATTATTGCGTTTGTTCTGTGCTTTTTAGCTTTCCTTCCAAAGAGAGGCAAGCCTACACAATAACCTCTGCTTGTCCCAGCCCTAGTTGAAACAACGGCCGTTAGTGGCGCTTAAAACGCACTTTATTCTGTAGGTTGTATGGTTTCTAAGTAGGGTCATAAGGTTGAAAATTAGGAAAATATGGTACAAAACTCAGTATTTCGCATTTTAACGTAACAAGTGCGATTTTTAGGGATGTTTTACACAAATATCTACTATCCTAACAAAACTGAATGTGTTTTTCGATGATATAAACTGTAAATAATACTTTACCCGAAGTCGTGGCAGCGTATTGCAAATTTCTCTCTCTCTCTCTCTCTCTCTCTCTCTCTCTCTCTCTCTCTCTTTCTCTTTCTCTCACTCTCTCACATACACACACCAGATGAAATTTGTGTGCGTACATTTTAATCAGCTTCTAATAATCAACCACCTTATATAAAAATTTATACTATTTTATGAAAAAAATAAAAATGTCACGCCAGTTCTTTAACAATTTTAAAGAAGTTATTGAAATGAACTTTTGAAAATTAATTCCCTAAATCATGCTGATTAAAGCTTTCTATGTGATAAGTCAGTTGCATTATATCATCAATTTCATCAGTGTTTTATAAGATTTTTTTCCTCAAAACTTAAAGCTAACAATTGAATAAAAATGTTTTAATTTTAAAAATTTACTTCTTCAAAAAATTATTTTCCATCCAATAGGAAATATAATTTTTAAATTGTAGTTAACAAATATAACAATTGCATAGAAACAAGCGTTTTTTTTTTTTTTTGTTTTTTTTTGTTTTTTTTTTTTTTGTTGAAGTAAGCTTAACTTGATGCAAAAAAGTATTTACAATTTTAGGTCGATTAGTTTGAATTTTTAATACTGTAATCAAGGTATAACCTACACTATGTAGAGCACGTTTCATATATATTTTAAAATTAGCTCCACGTGTCTAGTGTTTTGAAAATATGCTCCACACGATGCAATTATTATTTTAATAATATTTTATAAATGTTTTATATATAAATAACTTGTCGAAAAAATTCCGAATTTATTCCGAAAAAAATGTTAAATTCGTTATAGGTATAAGAAATGAAATGGCTTTTATTTATGAACGCACTTTAACTGCTGTGGTTCTCAACGTCCAATTCTCTACTGGGCGTGAAAGACCGCTTAATTTTGCTCAGAGGCCTCCTTTTCAGGCTAGAGGTTCTTTTAGGTGCCGTAAATATACGACACGGGTAGCTGTGCTAAGGATTTTTATGCCCGAAAAAATCCATCGTCCTTCCCCAGGTTTGTACACGCGACCTTGGGCGCTATAGGTATATGTTATTTAGTGTGTGTCATTGAAGAGAATATATAATGCGAGGGCTTATTAGCAATTAGCGCTAAGTAGCCTTCTTCATGACTTTTATTAATAGCACGGATTGTGGGCATTATGCTCCTAAAAATCTAGAATGTGCATTTAATGAAGCCAATGATAAATGCATCTAAAATAGTGCATAAAATACAAATCTTGTTGCAGAAATCCTAGTTTGCAATGTAGAAACGAAGGGCATTCACAGACAACTAGCAGAAGAAGCTTACAATTAATTATACTTGTGATTATTTACACAAAAAACAACCTAACCTAACCATAAATTTCACAGGGAGTGTGTTCTAAAAAGAAAAGAAAATATCGAGAAGAAGCTCTCCAAAATAAGCATCAAAATAGCAACTTCCTTTCCATTGGTGAACAATTCGCACCTATTCCCTTTTGATTCTACAATTTCAATAATGTGGCGGAGATGTTTAATGTGCTGGCATGTTTCCAACAATACACCAAATGTGTTATTTTTGTATCAAAGAGATTACTAGTAGTGCAGAAGATTGTGAAAAGCCTGAGATTTGCTACTCGTCATCCATATCAAGACAGTTTCAAATGTGGTGCGTCATTGGCGACCCAAGTGTAGATATTGTACATGATACAAATACCAAATATCATAAAACGTATACTACCATAGCCATCTACAGTTTACAAGCCGGAACCTGGTAAGTTTGGCAGCATCAAGCGGAGGTTCTTTTGGCGGCAGAAGCTTTCTGCTAGAGGCGAAACTAATATTGGTTATTTATGGTGCTAAAGTGGAAACGATTCGTGTACTTTATAGTACCTATCACTATTCATGTACATGTAATGAATAAAATGTCAGTTAATGGCGTTTTGTTGTAATTAGTTTGTATTTATCACATGCTTCTCCATATAGGAAAGTAAGTACAAGTAACACATTCGATTTATAATTTTATCATTTACCTATATGACACGTTATATAAAAGTTACAGAGGATTATTTAATTACTTTTCGATTTCCAACTGATTCTGAGATGAAAGAAAAGTGGTTACGAAGCATCTACCGGGATCCCTGGGAACCAAATAAAAACTCAGTAGTGTGCATTAGATATTTTTCCAAAGAGGACTTTACTGATAGTCGCTGTAATTTCATTACACTACCACCAAAACGAAACCAACTGCTGCAGATACCTATCCAACTGTATTTTTAAGGCTACCCACATATTTCACAAAACTGGAAGTAGTAAAAGAAAATACCCTGAACAAAGGATGACAGAAATTGTAAACGGAGAAATAAGAAGAGAGGTTCTACATGAGAAGGTTCTCAAGCATGTAGATTTAATGAATACATTTTGAGATATTAAGTTACGTATTAGTAATTATGTGGATACTTCTGTGCGGCAGATAAGTGATAATGGTGAATATATTTGTGTATTTAAATTAAATTTTGATACCATTATTAATTTGCTTTGAAATATCAAGCGAACATTCTAATCATCTGTAGTGTTACGCCAAAAGAGGTAACCCAATACTATGAGTTTGCTTTTTGTGATTGTGTGTTGCTCATGTTTATAACTTTACAGTAAAATTAACATTTGTGAAAAAATTAGTAAAATACTGAAGTGTTGGGCTGCTTTATGTGCACTTGAAAAACAATAAAAGTCAACTGCTTCAAAATGCAGGTTACCTCCATTTTGGCACAAGGCGTTTCAGGAATGCTATTTCAAGATTTAAAATCTATTTAAAAGTATAATCTACGAAGAGTGTCCAGAAAAGTTCCCCCTGGAGCAACAGCAGAAAAATGCAAAATTATTTCGCAGCAAACTGCTAAATAAATTGAGCAGATTGGGAGAAAGTGCATAGGGAAATGCGGAAAAGTTTCGTGGCACATTGAACTTTTCTATTGGATCATTCCAACAATCTCCCCAGCCTTTATAACTTGTATTTTCACGCAGTATTTCTTTTTTAAATCGTAATAAAACAGCTGTTAGTTTCCTTTTCCCATTACGCTATTAGATACGATAGTCCTACCGTAAACATTATTGAACAGCGTTGCCGAGTGTACATTCCGGCTTGCAACTATAACTCTGATACTAGTTGTGAACATGCCTCTCTTTCTTCTTATTGTTCTTCTTCTCTTCTTGGAGTAGGAAAGTCTTCTGTTCCGTCCTCACCTTTCCACCTTGCTCTTGGTTGACCGACATCTCGTACTCCCTTATGGCTTGTAGTCCAATACCTGTTTCGGTAGTGGCGCCTTGTTCATTCTTATAATGTTTTTCAAATGGGAAGAGTTCTGAGCTGCAGCGAATGAGATGCGTTATCGTGCTCTGCGTTGCCAGGTCGCTACCCCCAGTCTTTTCATATTTCCCTCTCACTCGCACACTGAGCATGCAAATCTGCCTGGCAACATAATGTTTATTCATGTGTATTATGACAACTATTTGAGCTAAAAATATGAGGTTTTTACGGTTCTGTTGCGAACATTACTCCCTATCTTCCTTGTAAACTATTTTTGCAAAATTTGAATATTTGATCTTAGCGCAAATAGTATTTATGAGAGACGAAATCATTAACGCGTTACTCCTAAGTTAAGCGCGAATACAATATGTCAACACAGCAGCACGCCAATTGGCTGCTGGCCTGGTGGCACTCAAAGACAAACCTCATCCAATTTGAAAGTCACTGTAGATGGTTCGACCAATTAACTGTGTATTCTTTTATTTTATCTTCATTTGGGACAATGTTTAATCATTCTTTATGCCATCATTTCTATATCTATCCAATCTTGTACACCCTTTTACTCTCCTGAGAAACTCCATTTCCGCTGACTGTATTCTATTAATATAATTTTCCTTCAAGGTCCATACTTCACATCTATATAGAAGAGTCGGTACAACTATTGCCTTCTGTTTCTTTGGAAGTCAAAGCTCAAGCGAGGAAGTTCTCGCAGTATTGTTGTCATTATACCTACTATCTGAAAGTGCAGAATAAGGTATTATGGTGAAAGAAGCGACAGACTGTTTATATGTGGCAGACATCTCAATAGCACCTCTCTGATTTTCTCATACACGCTACACAACTGATGCATAAGAAAGCAATAAATGCCACGGTAATGGGCTAGCGTGCAAGCAAATTACGTAGTCTGGTCAACAAGTGGTCAACAATTGCTGGGGGTTTGCGGTAATTGCAATGAATTGTAGGAGTGTGGTTTTATTTTTCAGACTCTTATTTAATACAATATTCCTCTTTATTATCAAGGGCTTGAAATGGAAGTTTTTCTCAAACCGAAACTCTCGTAGAGTTCATTTTGTGACTATAGCTGAACTCTGTATCAGACTAGAATGATCTTAATGTAAACAACAATCCAAAATGTTTGACGCTACAGCGTGTAATTAAGTTTTGCGACACTAGAGGTAGCTGCGCTAACTTCTTGACAATAAATCGACTAAGCTATTACCAGCAACATATTAAATCGTTGTTACATAATTAATATTATCGTGCAGTAGTGTAATGGTTAGTGTTTCGTTGAAAAGTATCGCGAAAGAATGCGCGTTCTAGCAATTTCTTAAGTTTTGCCTCGGTTGTGTTTCATTTCGAGAGATAAACAGAACTAATCTGTGATGATACACAGACTGTTTTAAATTGCTTACACAGCTCTGAGGCTTGTGAGGTATGAAAGGTAAGGTGTTTGAAATACCATAAATGACTCTGCATGATAAACAATAGCATCTGAGTGAGCATTCACCGGGAGACCAACTTTGTTCCGAGAATAGCCGTATGGGAATATAACTTGTATAACTGTTTATTTAGTAATAAACATTTAGGCTTCGTGTTATTAAACAACAACAATAACAAGTTAATAATGCACCAATAATGTATAGTGGCGCTGCCTTATGTTTAATCTATATCGTTATGCTTGTAAACATTTATTTCAGAATTCGCGACCATAGAATACATATATTCGCATGACTTTCTCTATATCTCTGTAACAAATTATTGTTAAAAAGCTCATTCTCCTATCTAGTTTATGATAATCGAGGAAAAAATTAACAGAAACTGTCCTTATTACTGGGTCACTTGTAAGTAGAAGGGAAAAATCTAATGTGTTCCATTCAAATGATGCCGCTAGCTGTTTGGTAAATAAACCTTTCATTCAAAACATTAATCTGTTATCTACATCATACTAATCAAGATAGAAATAAGGAGCATTATTCTTATCACTGGCTTCCTTGTAAATAGAAGGGAAATAAGGAAATGCACAGACTAAAGCAATAGTCTCGTCCTTTAAAAGCCGGTCGCTATATGAAACAAATGAAATTCCAATATCTTTGCTTGCCAGGAATAAACAAACGAGAAACAAGAAGAAAGATTTATTCGCGTTTGAGAAAAAATGTAAGTGGCTAAAATTGAAACCAATAATTCGGAATATCTCGAAAACGGTTAACTCTACAAACAAATATTATGACATAAATTTTGTGTTTTAATGAGATCTACATATATGTGCAGTAAGTTTTTGTCTATCTCTTACGTTTTGTCAGTTATACAAAAGACATCCAGAATGAAGAGGTCATCAGAGGCTATTCCCAGAAAATTCAAGACGTACATTTCGTTTGTCATATAAATAACGCAAGATATTTTAATCAAAATCGTTAGAGCCATTTTTGAGAAAATCAAATTTTTCAAAAAATGTTCCATGTAAAGAGTAGTTGGGGCTGGGGGGATTCTCTTGAAAATCTTCGTATCGCATCCTTTTCGTTTTTGAGCTATGGTGTCTACAGACACACACGGGCCTTTTTTTATACGTACCATGTACATAGTGTTTAGAGAAGGTATTGTAATGTACCCAAAAATTCGATACCGAAATAATTACAGATAATTACTGCGGCTCTTCACTGGTCTTTCCAGCGGCGTATTATTATTATTATTATTATTATTATTATTATTATTATTATTCATAATCATCATCGTCATTTAGCACTGTTACTTCCACCAAACTTTAGTATCTTTTGCAGGAGCGAGTGTTTCGGCGAGACCGAACATAACCTCTCAAAAACATGTTATGTATATTTAAATCTCGGTTAGACAGTTGGTTATTTCATAGTTGTCGATAGATTCGCTGGTTTGCTGAAGTGCGTGCAATTGGCTATTATTGATTTTCCAACAACTGAGCGAGTCTCGCATACTGTTACTTCAGCGGTGTGTACATATTCCTTTCATCTTTAACCTTAACTTTGTGTACAGTGAAAGGTTTTTGTTGATGCATATAATTGTACAAAACTGTGAATAGGTTCGCGTGCCTGGAAGTCAATGGCTTAGCACATACTTTCATCCCCCTAATACCAACCTTTAGAGGCCGCTGTTTGCTGGTCGACCATCATATCCGCTAACTCGCGTTCCTTCTGCTCAGTGTTGCCAACTCCATTCAGTGGAATTATGCTACCAAGCTAAAAGACAAGTAAAAAGATCGTATTGCTTATGTAATGAATTTAACGACATTTTTAGAATGTGAATTTGCGAAAACTCCTCCATATTTATTTAAAAATGTATTTTTTTTTCAAAATACTTTATTCACAAAATATTTTTCAAAAGAAAACGTGGTAATTTTTATTTCATTAGGATTGTAAACATCTACTCAACCACCATCACAATCAGTAAAATATATTGTTTAAAAAAATAGTCAAAGTTTATCTTTCCGTTTCCCTTTCTTTAACGGGCGAGAGGCAGAAAACAATTGTATTAGTGGACGCTGTATTACGTACGGTTGATTGGAGAAATCAGCTTCGTCCAACTCAATTGTTGACGTTAATTTTTCTTTCTTTCTTTCTTTCTTTCTTGTTTTCTAATGGGAAACGAAAAATAGAAATAAATTCCAGCACGAAATTTGTTACTTTTGCATAGCACAAGGAAAATGTAAAGTTACATGTTACCAATATACAAATTATGATGCTCGGAGTATAATTATGCTACGGTTGGCAACACTGCTCCTTGCAAAGAAAACTATTGCAGTTACAAATTTCTTATTATACGCATTGCCATTGTGGCGGAATTAACGAAGTATTCATGGAGGCAGTACATTTATTTGCTAGAGGTTGTAGTAAAACTAGTGCTGCCCTCAATTTTAGGGTTCTGTATTCATCTTCAAGACGTAGTATAACTGAATTATGTTTGTTTTTACTAACATTTAATGACGGTTAGCAAGAACACGGAAGTGGTAGTTGAGGCTATCTCAGGTTCTGAAAGGCAAATAAAAAACGCGACCCGTGGAAACTTCTGGATATCTATAGAACTAATAATATTGATTGATGGATTTAAATACAGCCAGTATTAGAAAGCTAAGATGATTCCGTCCTGACTGTACGAGAAACTTACTATCAAAACGTCAGACATGTAATCACCATCATGACTGTACGAGAATCTCACTGATAAAACGTCAGACATGTAATCACCATCATAACTGCACGAGAATCTCACTGTCAAAACGTCAGACATGTAATCACCATCAAGACTGCACGAGAATCTCACTGATAAAACACCAGACATGTAATCACCATCATGACTGCACGAGAATCTCACTGATAAAACACCAGACATGTAATCACCATCATGACTGCACGAGAATCTCACTGACAAAACACCAGACATGTAATCACCATCATGACTGCACGAGAATCTCACTGATAAAACACCAGACATGTAATCACCATCATGACTGCACGAGAATCTCGCTGACAAAACGTCAGACATGTAATCACCATCATTACTGCACGAGAAACTTACTATCAAAACGTCAGACATGTAATCACCATCATAACTGCACGAGAATCTCACTGACAAAACGTCAGACATGTAATCACCATCATGACTGCACGAGAATCTCACTGACAAAACGTCAGACATGTAATCACCATCATGACTGCACGAGAATCTCGCTGACAGAACAATCTGAGATGTGATCACCAGCATGGCTGCATGAGAATCTCACTGCCAAAACGTCTAACATGTGATCAGAATCCTGACTGCACGAAAATCTCTCTGACAAGACAGTCTGAAATGTGATCACCTCCCTGATTGCACGAGAATCTCACTAACAAAACAGCCTGAGATGTGATCACCATCTTGACTGCACGAGAAACTCACTGACAAAACAGCCTGAGATGTGATCACTGCCCTGACTGCTCGAGAATCTCACTGACAAAACAGCCTGAGATGTGATCACTGCCCTGACTGCACGAGAATCTCACTGACAAAACAGCCTGAGATGTCATCACTGCCCTGACTGCATGAGAATCTCCCTGACAAAACAGCCTGAGATGTGATGACTGCCCTGACTGCATGAGAATCTCCCTGACAAAACAGCCTGAGATGTGATCACTGCCCTGACTGCATGAGAATCTCCCTGACAAAACAGCCTGAGATGTGATCACTGCCCTGACTGCATGAGAATCTCACTGACAAAACAGCTTGATATATAATCACCATCATGACTGCATGAGAATCTCTCTGGCAAAACAGCCTGAGATGTGATCACTGTCCTGACTGCATGAGAATCTCACTGGCAAAACAGCCTGAGATGTGATCACTGCCCTGACTACATGAGAATCTCACTGACAAAACAGCCTGAGATGTGATCACTGCCCTGACTGCATGAGAATCTCGCTGACAAAACAGTCTGAGATGTGATGACTGCCCTGACTGCACGAGAATCTCACTGACAAAACAGCCTGGGATGTGATCACTGCCCTGACTGCACGAGAATCTCGCTGACAAAACAGCCTGAGATGTGATCACTGCACTGACTGCACGAGAATCTCGCTGACAAAACAGCCTGAGATGTGATCACTGCCCTGGCTGCATGAGAATTTCATTGCTGAAACAGCATCAGATGTGATTATCCCCCTGACTGCACGTTCATCTCACTAACAAGAGCCTCAGATATTATTGTCTCCATGACTGCACAATAATCTCACTGTCAAAAAAAGCTACTCTACATCCGTTGAACAAGCAGTAGACTGCTGTATTACTTCGGAATGTTTTGAAGACTTTCAACAAGGCTGATAAATATTTTACCTAATATGTATTTTTGCGTTCTCAGCTAGGTTAAGTTAGTAAACGAAGTATTGCATTCCACCCAAACATTCAATGTCGAGGTATCGAAGAAACAAGGAGGTATATGTTTTGAAGTTCCCTGAATTCCAATAAATACATATGCAGAAAATTTCTCTTAGTGTATAGTGTGTATATATATAGTGTGTGTATGTGTGTGTGTGTGTGTGTGAGAGAGAGAGAGAGAGAGAGAGAGAGAGAGAGAGAGTATTGTGAAAGAGAGGTGGAATATATGTGTTTGTGATCAGCATTACAAAAAATAAAAAGTCGGTAATGTAGCAAGCTTTGTATTTAAGTTCTATATGTTCAAAGGATGCAAGACGAATATTTTCAAGAACAATCCCCACCCCAATTACCCTTTACATGGAATATTTTTTATAAAACTTTAATTATCTTAAAATTATTCTAATTATGTTGATTAAAATACATGATTAAGATGGTTTTATTGCACTGGAAATGTACACTTAGAATTTTCTGGGAATACCCTCCAAAATCCACATAATTCCGGATTATTTTTAGACCATAAGAGATGGACAAAAGTTTTGGTTTCCATTTTCCCATAGTTAATTTTCTCAAATGTGAAAACATTATTCGTCTTTCTTTCTGCTGGTCAACCAAAGACAACATAATTTCAGAGCGATAACATAGCGACCAGATCAAAAATTGGCGATCACTTAAGCGCACTCTCTACCCTAATCCCGTTACATCTACATGGAAATAGTAATAAAAGTATTTCTGCAGATATTAATCTCGATTAACTTGAAGTACACGGTTTGTGTGTGAAAAAAAAAAACAATTAAATTAACTCTAATTGATCTTATAGTTGGCTAAACTATGAAGCCCGTGACTTAAAGTACTTACAACATTGTAAGTCGCTTTTGGTGTAAGTCATCTCAAAACAATTTGATTTCACCTTTTGATTTACCGGGAAACATACGAGTCAGTTGAGAAATGTAATGCCATGCCGGCATTTTGCCATGCTAGTTCAGTGGTTAGAACAACCGGCTAGAGACCGGGAGATCCTTAGTTCAAATCCCGGCAATGGCATTGCATTTTTCAGTCTGACTTTACCTATTCAATAAACTTGAATTCATTTTACATTTAAACAACTGTAATAAGGATTATAAACCTTTACTTCATCATATTTTAAAATCTAAGTGCTGTTTAAAAGAGTTTGAAAAGTTTATTAGCTATTTGCTCTAAAGTTGAAGGTTTATATTAGGATCATTTATAGTATGTTATATTGTTGGATCAAATTTAGGTTACTTATCTTTTTTGTATGTTATAGTACTGTATATTGAGTTATTAAATGAAATCGTATGTATAAAATACGAGGGTCATCCAGAAAGTGACAGACGATTTGGCATAACTAAATAATAACGAAACATATCAACACAAAACTTTATTTACAAAGTTACAGTACCTTAGTCTATTTGCCAACGCAATCTCTAGTCAGTCAAGATATTTATTGTCACGTGATACCAGTTTTTCATTTCCGAGGTTATACTTTTTACCGCCAAAGAACTTATTCGTTTTTTTGAGTGCACAAAATGTTCCGCCAATCGAATTTTATAGGCAAATAATGCAATGAACGAGTCTTCAGTGAGGAAATGGCGCATAATTTAGAGTATTCAAGGATGAGCCAGTGTGTACGGGAAAGACCGGAGTGGCAGTTCATCAATCGTTATGGAGGAGTTGAAAGCAAATGTTGATAAAAGAATTCAGAAAAATCTGAAGTGTTCCATTCACATGACTCTCTCTTCATTTCTGAAATAAATGTTTGCTAATTAGCGTATTCTTCTATCTGTTTCATGCTAGAAGGGAATACGCAAGGCTAATCCGAGAGCCAAATGTTATAAAATATGGTTGCTATGTTATTGAAATCAGTTTCTTTGCGTGGCCAGATGTTGACAAGTTCCCGCATGAGAAAATTTTAAGTGTTTTAAAACTGAAACCAATAACTCGAAAACGGCCAACTCCATGAAAAAATGTAGGTATATAACATAAAGTGTATGTTTTAAGAAGCTCTAAATTTTTGTGTTGTAAGTTTTGTCTATCTCTTACGGTTTACTAATCAAAATTAAAAAAAAAATAGTAATCCAGAATAAAGAGATCTTTAGAGGCTATTCCCAGAAAATTAAATATATACGTTTTGTCATGTAAGAATCTTAAATATAAGATATTTTAATCAAAATCGTTAGTCATTTTTGAGATAATCAAAATGTTCGAAATTTTCTCAATAAAGGGTGGGTGGTTGGGAGATTTTTTTGAAAATCTTCGTGTTGCATTCTTGGGTTATACTGAAATTAAATACTAAGTTTGGTATTTAACGGACTTTTCGTTTTTCAGCTATACTGCCCAAAGACTCACAGACTCACACATGGGCCTTTTTCTAAACGTATTTTTTTTATTCAGGGGGCTCCAAAACATGTGTTTCCGATGAAATCTTGGTTTCGAATTTTTAGCGCAATACCCTCTCAATACACTATGTACATAGTACGTGTAGAGAAAGTAAAAACCGATGTTTCACTTTAGACACCGTACTTTGGGTGGAAAAGCTTTCCCATCCATGAAGTTGCAGTGACATCTTGGCTCAAGTCTTTAGCGTTGAAAAACCGGTACCATGTGACAATAAATATCTTATAGCAATGACAATTGCGTTGAGTAAGGTATCGTAGCTTTGTAAATAAAGTTTTGAGTTGATACCTTTCGTTATTGTTTAGTTATGCCAAATCGTCTGGATGGCCTCCGTATTAATCCTAACACTTACATAAAATAGAGAGTCAATAACAAATAACCCTAATTTCCTGTCTTAGTTTGGTTAAGCCCTAGCATAACATATATTTGGGCTGCCCTCAGCCTGTCAATTGTTCGTCATGAAAACTAAAACTTTCGTCAACCTTAGAGGCAGTTTTAAAAGGAAGGATCTTCCTACCTATTTGTTGATACCAATGTATATGCTTTCCAGAGACACGAGCTCTCTTACGTAATACATTTGATTCATATGGAAATGTAAATTTTATAATTATTTTCGAATATATTAACATAGATGATGTTAAATAAGTGATAAGTTTATACTACACAATTCTGCTAACGCACGTGGACGGACCACGTGGTACTTAGCTGTGTTCGTCTTGTGTACAATTACAAAAACGTACACCTGTTTCACTAATGGCAGGAAATAAATACCTATCTACTTTCACTTTTCACAGATTAAAGCTATGAGATGCATAATAAATCAAAGAAAATAAAACAAACAGACTAGTTGTTATTTATTATGAAAGGTGAAATTTGTGCTGGTAGAATATGCTCGTCTAGCACGTTTACGGGCCACTCTACAACCAAAGAGATGCTAGCGGACGATACCGGAGCGGTAGATCGGCTTCTTAAATTCTTGTCTTCCCTGCCTTTTAACATTGTTATATAGTTTTCTTTTTCTTTTATTCATTCTGGCACGATGTTGGTGTGGTAGCTGTAGTTCTTTTAACTTTTCAATTTTAACTACGTGTAGCTGCTCTTTTTTATTTTTTATTTTTTTTACACGTTTAGTTACACTTTTTAGCTCTCTTGTTTTAATAGCTTTAACCTCCCTTTGGTTTCTACCATGGGACGTTTTATTTACATTGAAATTTAATTGGTATTTTAGTCCTTTTAAGATTCATTTCCATCATTCATTTGTTATGATTAATCGCTTGGTTTTGGTGACGAATGTTTCTGGTGGGTGCTAATGACCCAGAAGTTGAGCGCCCTAAACATTAATCATCACCATCCCGTAAAATTACAAAATGCAGCATATTGTTCGATGGCGCATTCTATGTGTGCATTACTCATCACTCCAACACCAATATTGTGGTTTTGTGTGTGTGTGTGTGTGTGTGTGTGTGTTGGTTGTGTATGTGTGTGTGTGTTGTGTGTGTGCGCGCCCGTGTGGGGGGGCAACCATATACTGCACATTACTTAAATATACTGCCGCCATTATACAATGCCTTACCCAGAAGAGTTGATGTGAACATGGAAGTGGTTCCACTCCTTCAAGATCTGAGTCATCTGATGCAGATGTAGTGGAACTGTCTGAATCATCTCCGGGATTGATAATAATTAATCAGTCAACGACAATGTCCACCATTCCCTCCAAACGCCACAATCCAAACTCTTTCTGAACACCAGTAAATTCGGCCGTTAAACTCAGGATATTGTCTAACGCAAGAGTGGGGCATTTTTCACAAAACTTATTGTATAGGTACGTTAAGAACAATTGTTTTATTGCCACTTTTTAGAGATCTTCCTCGCTTACGTTTCACACGCCTTCGCCATTGCTTACATACGTACACTACGCTCTCCACATCATCCGCTACAAGTATGAACGGCACAACACATGTGCATTGCTGCGTAAGGGAATAATGATTGAAACTCAACCAATCTCCGTTTCTTGGTATGCTATTTCGACAACAATGCATAATTTTATATGATATTTGTGTAGTTCTTTTACCAAATTAAGAACTATTTTTATAGAGAAAAGCGCTAAAACGTTCAACAACCAATCAGAACATTGCAATTAGTTGCTTTTGTTTACATTACTGGTAAACTAAGGCTGGACAGATAGAAGTACACCTGCTGCTATATGGAACAACCGGTAGTAGATAGAAGTATTGCATTCCGCCCAAAAATTTGATATTGGTAGTTCATCTGAAATGCATGTTTTGTGTTCCACGTGTCCGTCTGTGAACAACGCAACTGAGAAACTAGTCACACAAATACCAAATCTGGCTTTAAGTTCGGTATCTTCCAACAATGCGACGTGAAGATGTTCAATGCATTACTATAATGTATAATTTCTTTATATTGAATTTAAAGTTATTTTTATTATTTAAAATAGTTGTAACGCTTTTGATTAAATTTCCATACATTTAAGACAGTTATTTCACAATATCTATATCTTCGATTTTCTGGAAATAGCCTCTGAAGTCTTCATTCTGAATGGCTTTTGTAATATTTTTGTATAATTATGCAGTCCGAAGGTTCACTTAAAGTATGCTTTACCAACTGGTTGTTTTTTGAGTAAATAAGAGAGAGTGAATTTGCTCACTGCTCCTGCGTATCACCTACTGTGCACTGCGTGGTCAACTGCGCGGAAAGTAAGAACATATAATTTCTTCAGTGCTGTGGTAGTATGCAACATTTTGCATTTGAAATACGCAAGCCACCTTTCTTAGATTAATACCACCTATTGAGGGTAGAACAATTGCTCACTTGTGCCTGTTACATTAGTATTTATACTTCGGTATGAACATACTGCTAATGTTTATCTCGACTAGCAAAATATAGATAAAAGAATAATATTTTTAAAGAATAGTTTGTTACCCTTTACACGGAAAAACTTTTAAAAATGTTCTAACAATTTTGATTAAAATATCATATGTTTAAGATGTTTTTATGGCAAACGAAATGTAGATCTTGAATTTTCTGGGAATAGCCTCTGAAGATCTCTTCTGGATGACTTTTGTATAACTGCTAAACTGTAAGAGATAGACGAAAACTTACTACACAAAAAGATGTACATCTCTTTAAAACACACAATCTATATACGTACACCGTTTGCTAGATATTTCTTGTTATTGGTTTCAGTTTTAAACTGCTTGAGCTTTTTGCAAGCGGGACGACATCTTTGAGTTTACATCTCTTTTGCTTTACTCCTGCCATAAAAAGATACCGAGTAGCAATTGCTTCACATAGTAACCAGGTTTTATAAGGTTTGACAAACGATTTAGCCTAGTATATTCCCCTATTTCCCTTCTACTTATAAGGAAGCAAGTAATAAGCCAATTTCTGCTAATGTTGTGATCGATTAGCATGACGCAGACAAAAGAATAGGCGGCGCCGTGGCAGAGTGATTAGACAGCTCGCCTTCCACCTAGGCAGCCCGGGTTCGATCCCAAGCGCCAGCATATGGGATTCGTGGTGGACGAAACGGTATCAGGGCGGGTTTTCTCCGGCTCCTCCGGTTTCCCACGCCACTCATTCCCCTAATTGCTCCATCGTCACCTTTCCTATCATTCATTTCATTTTCATTTCAAATCATCCACGTCATCATGCTCATGTCTGGCTTGGGGCCGACCACTTGTTCCAGGTTCTTCATTCTGTGGTTGCGTGCCGTTGGCTCCCAGAGAGGCTTCTGACCCTTAGGCATCCGCTTGTAAGTCCTAGAGGGTGCCAGTTCCTTAAAAACACGTGGAGGTTGAAACGACACGAAAGATAAAAGAATACTTTGTAACAAGTTTGTCCATGTTTTAATGGAACACGTCAGATTTTTTTTCTCAAAGTTAAATTTTCGAAGCTAAATTTTTAAACATTTTTTGGTAAACCTCAACCTACCCCGTGCGCCCCCCCCCTTTACAGAAATCCTGGATCCACGCCTGGGCTATTATATCTGTCATTTGTTCTGCCAAGGAAATACCGAATAAGCCCTTTGGAAGTAGAGATTTTGAAGACAAATAGGATAATAAAAAGGAGCGGCCAAAGCCACGTTAGCTCTTATAGGTAAGTACAATGGCAAGAATAGAAAGTGTACAAGGCATATTTAATTAGTACATAATTGTAAATTTGTGTATTTTTGCATTGTAAATAATGTAACATATTTGTAAATATGTATTGTAAATTGCGACATGTATGCACTTAGAGAGTACATAATACAATAATCATATTTTAGTTTTATTTAATTACTAGTAGTAACTATTATGTTGGTAATTAGAAAACCATCATCTGTTATTTTATCAGTGTTACATATTGAAATGATATTTATTAATACATTTTAACAGTAATTTTTGATACTCTTTGTTGATAAATGTATGCAAATAAGTATCTACATATACTTTTATGGAGCACATTAAGTATAGTGCAGTGACGTACAGCCTCAAAAGCCAAATAAAGTGATTATATGTCTATTCCTTTATTTTTGTAGCCCGTGCTTTTCGCACTAGAGCTTTGTACATAATTTTTTACTTTCTCTATACGTACTATGTACATAGTGTATAAAGAAGGTACTGTAATGCACCGAAAAATTCTATACCGAGATTTCACTGGCAATGCATGTTTTGGGACCCCCTGAATCCAAAAAAAGCATTTTTTGGAAAAAGATCTGTGTGTGTGGGTGTGTGTCTATGGAAAACATGGCTCAAAAATGAAAGTACCGTTAAATACCAAACTTGGTATTTAAGTTTGGTATTTAGCGGACGTTCGTTTTTGAGCTACGCTACCCACATACACACACATACGAACATTTTTCTATAAATGCTTCTTTTTTGTATTCAGGGGGTCCCAAAACATATTTTTCCGGTGAAATCTCGGTATAGAATTTTTGGATGCAATCCAATAAATACCTATCCTTTTCTATACACTGTACCCACACAGAAAGTAAAAATAGCCTTTACATTCGTAAATATTTCAGCATTCTTTTCCCCAAGTGCAATCTAATGCGCTCAGAACTTTGTGGAATTTGGCACTCGAAAAAGTAGCTTAGTTTGTTGATTTTAAATTTCATCTTCAGTTTCTGAAAGCTTATTGTAGGTTCTGGATAAAATGCTTACTTTCTTCACAATTTGCAAAGGGTGGAGGTATTTGATTTCATATGTACTTGTTATGCTTCAAAGAGCATAAAATCACTGATTTAAGAATAACTGATACTGCATTATTATGGAAAAGAAAATTATCGTTAAATTGAGAAAAATATCTCAAGAAGGCGTTTGAAGTTTAGTCATGTTTTAGCTACATCATCTTTTATATACTATATGGGAGTACGAATGCTCTACGAACACATGTACGAGTAATAAGCTGTGTTAATTTACGTGGAAACAAACTCAACATCAGTATACTCATCAGACCAAAATAACATAAAGCCTGAAGGGTTCATAACTCATGTTGATTTACTACAAATGTATGAAACGAAAGTAAATCCAATGCTTTGCGTCATGTTGGGTGATTGTAAAATTTAAGGTTAGATTGGTGGGCAAACGTACTTTTAGAGATTTCCACCTTATGACACTTGTTTTCTTAAACAAAATCAAGAAATTAATATACTGAAGCCTTTGTCAAACGAAATCGTTTGAAAAATTTGACTGTCCAAACTTTCGTAATAGCTTGTTCTTGTCTTGAATATTTTAGTTTTCCTAACACGCATCTCGCGCTTCATCATCTTCGATTTCACATTTCGTAAGTTCAATGTAGTTTCTTTTCCATTATTAATTAAAGAGCGCATCCTTAAAATACCATAGGGTGAGTAGTTTATAGCGGATATTCTAGCCTAGATATTACGATTAAGGCATATTTTTACCGACAGATTGCGTATAACTAGTGATGGTAAAATCCAAATACTGGTAAACTATCATTAAAAATAACCGTTAATATTTTACTAGCGTTCGTAAAACAGGACCTTGATGTAGAACCCCACCATGATTAAATACATTACCATTATTATTATTATTATTATTATTATTATTATTATAATATAAAATAATAATAAATATAATAATAAAAATAATATAATAATTAATAATTAATAAATAATAATAATAATAATAATAATAATAATAATAATAATAATAATAATAGCTCCCGCCCCGGCTTCGCACGGGTGATGTACCTAATGAAAAAACTTAGACAAAATCTTCCGTTCACAATATGACCATGCAATGAAATAAAATTACAAAATAATTTGACAATACTTTATTGTAATGCCTTGTAATTTATAATTTTCCTTCCGAAGAGAAAACAAATAGCGCGTATAGTTTGCTAACTCTCGAGCACGCAACGTAGGTATAAACTACCCATGCGAAAAACACGGCAATTCAAGGTATATTTTATACATTTCTAACGATTGACTTTGGGATTTATTGTCATTGCAAATGCAAGGCTCACGGGAAACCGAACACGCTTAAATTTAAAAGGAAAGTTGCTTGGCGTTAGTGGTACTCATGGAATAATAAAATCCTCTCCTTTGAACTTTCCTATGCTTATAGTAGCTTAAATCAATTTTTTCATAATTTTTTAACAGCGAGTGATGTTCCCTTGCACAATTTCGATTGATTGAGATTGCGTAGCATAATTATTACCGAGTCAGCCTTGAGCTGTAAATTGTGTGGCGGTAATCTTGGCAAATCCAATAAATTTAGGAATTCAGTTAGATAATTGACGACTTCATTTGAATCGGTAATGGAATCTATCGACTTAAATGAATGCATTTGTCCAAATCATCTACATCCTTATAAGTTGCTGCTAAAATAGCTCGTTCGCTCAACCAAGCATATTTTTTGTAATTTAGACCAATATTTGGGAACACTTTCGATATTAATTCTTCCTTTGACGTTGTGAAGAGACAAAAATTTGGTGGAAAAGAAATGAGGCCAATAGAAGTAACAACAGGAATTTTCCCATTGCCAATGTCTAATAATGCTTTTGCATCTGCAAAGCGCAATGATCTCCGTAATGTAGTATGTATAATTGGTATTGCGAAAAGGACGAAGTCAGCACACCCATCAGGTAGTGTGGAAAGGATGATATATGCAGTTAACAGCGTGGTAAGCAAGGATGCCGTTGGCATAACAACAGTAATGGCAGCGCTTTCATAGTGTGGCGGGTAATGCTGAAATAGATAATGAATTACATTGAAGAGAAAGTCACAAAGTAACATTTATGCTTCTTCCGAAGATCTTTCTTTCCTTTGCTCCTAATGTTTTCCACCTCTTTCTTTATTTTCTGCAATGCCAAAACAGCTATTTTAAGGCTAACAATGACATAACTAAAGAGCAAGTAGATATAGTTGGGCAAGTGATAAGTTTTATTTGATGATAGCTTTGTGTACTACATGTATCCATTTAATCCAAAATATTACTTGATCAAATGTATTAAGAGGACCGCAATTGCAGTGTGATGGTGACGGGGGTATCTTTATGTTCTGATGAAATCACCTTTAGCTAGCTCATGTACCCCATAACCTCAAATAACCAACATCTGCATTAGGAAGTTAAACTAAAATGGTTTACTATCCGGGTCCACCATTTTCCGATTCCAAGAAGGATTATTGGTTATGTGCATATCTTACAAATTGTTTATTTTAAAGAATTACAACAAAATATACTTATTTCTTCATTTAAACGATTTGGCCAAGAGAACGACAGCAATAAGAAATATATTTGATTTTCACTGTTATCTTGCGTCATTGACTCCATAACCGCGAGCATTCCCTTAGCATTGAATGAGGAAGAAAACTTGAGCAGTACTACGGCCATCTAGGAGCAAATACTCGTAAGTAAGTGCCTGCTTTAGGTATTCGTCGCCAGGAAAGCTTCTTTGCTTCTTCATTTTAAACGATAGGAATAAGGAAAGGACAGTTAATACATAAACATGTATTTGAATTTCACTACTACGTTGCGTCAATTTCTCAATAAACTGGCGAGTTACCTTAACATTGAATAGAGAGGAAAAATAAAGCAGTACTACGGCCATCTAGCGGCAAGTAAATAAGCACTTACTCTAGGTGTTCGTCGCCATGAAAGCTTCTTTGCTTCTTTATTCTAAACGATAGGGGTAAGGAAAAGACAGTTAATACATAAAAATGTATTAGAATTTCACTGCTGCGTTGCGTCGTTGTCTCGATAAACTGGTGAGATACCTTAACATTGAATGGGGAGGGAAAATATAGCAGTACTACGACCACTTAGCAACAAATAACCGTGGTACCACTGCCATCTGGCGACTATTAGCCGAAATGCGTTCGCTTGGCACTGTATGCTGATTCATGTTATGAGACTTTAAAAACTTTCCCTACTATTTTTAAACATTTTCTTTTCCACAAACCTTGTCGTGACAATGACGAACGAACCCGCTTGTGTAGTAGTGTCTGCCTCAGATTCAAACAGGTCGTGAGTTCGAATCTCGCTTAAGGTGAGTTACCCGGATAAGGTTTTTTGGGGGTTTTTTCCCTTATCCTGAGAAGACGAATGTCCAGTAACTTTGAGCTCCATGGAACCCGAGATCATTTTCACCAATTTCATTCATCGTCCGATATGACCAACCAACCAGGTTAAAGGACGTTAAGATACAAATAAAAAAATAAATAAAAAAGAATTGTTCAGTTTGGCGCAGTTCAGAAGTGATGCGCGCACATCCATTTCGGCGATATATATAAAATATGTGTGACAAAAATGCATTGTGTCTCCGACTAGAAACACATTCAAATCTGAAGATTTTAACTTAGAAAATAATGCTTAAATAACGGGACACCATATGTGATGATAGGATGCATGTAGGCTATGAAAAATTAAAATGCGATGCGTTCCATTCACATGACTTTCTCTACCTTGTCTACAAGCAAATCTCTCACAAATGATTCTTCTTTCTACCCTATACTAATTGAGATGAAAACTAGCAGATTGGTCTTATTACCTAGTTCCTTATTAAGTAGAAATTAGCTAAGGTAATACACTATGGAAAACAATAGTTCAATGTCTTAACAGTTGTCGCTGTTCGACTGTTATTGAAATTCGTTTCTTTTTATGGCTAAGACTAAAAGAAAAGGAGCACGGACTACTTCCTGTTTGGGAAGAGTATAAGTATTTTAAAATTTAAATCAACAAAGGAATATCTTGGAAACGGTTACCTCCACAACAAAATGCAATGCACATAAATTGTGTGTTTTGACGAGATCTGTATTTGGTATGCAAGTTTCGTACTTGAATATATAGTATTTAATCAGATTCGTTAAGAGACGTTTTTGAGAAAACCCAAATTCTCAAAAACTGTTCCATGTAAAGGGTAGTTTGGGGTGGAGAGACTTTCTTGAACATTTTCATTTAACATCCATAGGAGATACTAAACCTAAATACCAAATTTTGTATTTAAAAGACACACACTCTGGTCTTTTTCTAAAAATACCTTTTTTTTTTAAATTAAGGGTTCTCTAAACTATATTTCCAGTGAAATCTCGGTATCGGTTTCAATACCATAGCAACCATATTTTAAAACATTTGATTGTAAACTTAGCCTAGTGTATTCCCTTATTTCCCTTCTAGTTATAAGGAACTAAGTAATAGACCGTTTCTGCTAATGTTTATCTCGATTAGCATGAAATAGAAGCCCAAGCTTATTAAAAATCATTTGTTACAGAGATGTAGAAAAAGTCATGTGAATGAAACATGAAGATTTTCAAGAAACCCCTATCAAAGCCTCCCTTTACATGGAAGATTTTTTAAAATTTTGATTTTCTCAAAAATAGCTCTTAACCATTTTGATTAAAATATACATTCATGCTATTTACATGACAAATAAACTGGGTATCTTGAATTTCCTGGAAATAGCCGCTGAAGTCCTGTTCATCTGAATGACCTTTGCATAACTGGTAAAACGTAACAGATATACAAGAACTTACAAACAAAAGCTGTATATCTCCTCAAAACATACAATTTATGTCAAATACATTTTAGCTGTGGAGGTAACCCTTTCCGAGATATTCCTTGTAATAGGTTTAAATGTTCCAATACACGTTTCTCAAGTGGGAAGTTGTTATTGATATTTTTTATCCTTGTCAAACAAAGAGAACGAAATTGCAATATTATCAAATAGTGACCAGTTTTTAAAAGATTAGGTATCGCTTTAGCCTATTATTTTTCCTCATTTCCTTTGTACAAGTAAGTAATATCGTAATACAACCATTTCTGCTAATGCTTAGCTCGATAAACATGAAGTTGGGAAAATAATGGCCGCGTGTACTATTCTAAATGAAGGTTTAGTCGCAGTGATTTCGATATTTGATCGCGTTCAACACACTTTTTCGGTACATCGACAGTGATCAGGGTTAAGCGAGGTAATTGATAATTTTTGACTGTGGGTGCTGGATCAGTCAATTCGCTGATTGCGTTAAAGTTGCGAAAATGGTTGCACGCAACGATCTGCTTGAAGGTATTAATGACGGTATAATGTAGCTGGATTACTTAAATCGCATCCAATGTCAAAACTGGATCATTGTGCATTAGTCAAAAATTCCAATGCCTAGGACTTACTCTGCAGGTTGCATTCCTTTTCAAAACACGTTGAAAATAGAACAGTCAAAGCAATAAAAACATCTTTTGAGATAAGGAAACTGAGCCTACTATCCGTCAACACAACCCTTAAACTTTTCCACATCAAGATGCCACCCTTCGCCTCATACGGCATACAGCCCATATGGAACCACCTCACATACTCTGATCTCAAGAGCGTCTGGAGGGAGTCAAAACAGCCTACCTGAAGAGAATACTCTGCGTATCCAAATACACGATAAACAGGATAACCGATCGACTGGCTGACACAGAATACTTGATCGCAACCCACAATCCGACACCAAAACCACAAGCAACAGATTTCTGGAAGACAGACGACAGAAGACAACAGACATAAATCACGGCTTATTTGACGCCCCAGCAATGACAAATAATGGATGGAAGGAAGCCAACTACCCCCTACGACATATATACACCATAGTGGCGGCCCACGGGCTACATCACCGAATATGTGCAACCAAAGGATACCACACCCCCAATGAAGCTGCCTGTGTACCATATCTGGAGGACTATGTACAGCGCGATCCATATAAACCTGTACCATTTTAATAGACCATAATTTCTCTCTGAAAGCTCGCAGAAATGTGAAATTTGTTTTAATGATCTCAATGGCTCAGAGAGAATCGACAACAATCATGGCAACAATCGATCAATGCCATCTGTTGACTATGTTGATGATTTTGATGGAAATTACGAGCATTTGTATGGCATTGTAGACAGTCGCAGCTCTTTGACATGTGACATATGAATAGCCTGATTCACTGGCCTTCTTCGAACATTTGTAACAGTCTCTGTACTCAATGGTGATCTATGTTTTCCACTCTCACTGACGAGTATACCAGTTGTCTCCAGATTTTTTTACTAGCGATAAAATTGTTGCCTTTGTCGGAACATCCCGTACATTAAATTCTCTTCGAAATTCCCGTGAGGTGTTACCAAGGAATTACTCTTCCAATATGTTTTCACAATGAAAACACGCTCTCGAAGTGAGTACTGCATGTTGCTTTATAACTGCAAACTAAAGACTCTACAATGCCATAAAAGTGCTCATAATTTCCATCGAAATCATCAATATAGTCAACAGATGGCATTTATCGACTGTTTCCATGATTGTTGTCATTTCTCCCAGCCATTGAAATCATTAAAATAAATTTCACATTTCTACTAACTTTCAGAGAGAAATTATTACCTATTAAAATGGCTCAGGTTTATATGGATCGTACTGTACTATGTACTACATCATTTACTGTAAAGAAAACATTGACGCTCAGTTATTACGCAAATGATGAAATGTTCTAATTCAATTCTTTGCACACAATTGTGTTTAATAAATTAGTGTATTAAACAGGATCATAGTAGAAAGAGCCGATTCTTGTGAAGAGTATGCAGACAACAAATCTGAAAATGATTCCAGGTATCGAACACTTCTGTGTGGTGGGTTGTTAATGAAACTACTGAGAGGTTAGTGTTTCTCCGAACCACATTCACCGAAGAAAAAAAAATCTGAGATCATATGCTACAGAAGGTTTTAATATTGCAATTTTCGTACTTCTAGCATCCACCGAACAACGGCATTGGTAGTATAAAGTGATGTTAACATAATTGCTTCTTTCTGTTCACAATTTTTATGGTTTTCTTCGGAGACAGAATTAACTCTGTGATAAACCGATTTAATAAACTCTATGAATTTCCGGTTTAGATAGGTATTATAGATAAGTATTTATTACTGCACTAGCAATCGTTTAAACGTCAATCATTTTAATAACGTTGTTAAAGGTATCGTTTCTGATTGTTAGTTTAACACCATTTAATCGGGTAGGCTAAAAATAATGCTCAAATGAACCAGTCCATAGAGCTTAAAGTTACCCGAAATTCTACTTTTAAAGAAAAGACGCGGAAAAGAGCTTATCCGGCTAATTTGCTTTAACCGAGATTCGAACTAGTGAATCTTTTGAATGTGAAGCATCTGCGCTAGTCATACACTGCGAAGTTGTGCTCAAGGAAATTAAAACTATAATGCAAAGCTCAAATATTACGCTTCTTAACCTACAATTTACGTCAATAATACTACTTATTATGAGATAACGAATTCATCTGTATTATCAAAATTCCCTAGCGCAATTTACTAAGAACTTTTATCTCATTTTCCGAAAATTTACACTTCATAACTCACGCCATATCAACAAATAGTCATTTATTATTTATTTAGTTACTGGAACCTGTCTGGTGTCACGGTTGTCGTTTGAAGAACATGAATTCTTTTATTTTACAGTTTTCTGAAATATGAGAAGGTCAGTTCCACCTAGAACGTCTGTCTCATCTAAGAAAAATGTGGGCACCTATTTTATTTGCTCTTTTTTGTTTTTCGACCAAAGAAAGTTTAGTCATACAATGTTTCACAGTAAAACAAAAACGAAGCTATATAAATGAGGAGAATGTAATTGCACATCAACCTCTTTGACCAACGGGAAGGATGCTTTCCTTTGAGTAATTTTCCTAGAATCATGACCGCTATGCACAGTCAGAAGATGCGTCGTACGACGAGATTGTTGATTCTAGATCAGTTTTAGACTAAGGCTCTTTCCTGAGCCTTTCCTATTGGTTACGGAGACAGTATGGCTACGTGACAGGTGAACGACAGATTTCGAGATTTTGTTGAGGTTGGGCTACGTTAGGTTAGATTAGTTGTATGTAAATGTACTGGATCGAAATAAGGGGTAAAATGGACTCTGAAAATCGGTTCTTCTTTCCAATGCGAAATGAACAGTCTTCCGTTCGTTCTGTCTACTTGTGCCTGAGCAGCCATGTTAGTCAACCGACCAATGGCAGAGTCAAATCTAAAACTGAACTAGAATCTGCAATGTTGCAGTCGTACGAGAATTAACAATGATCACAGGGCGGAAATTCTACCTTTTTCTGAAGCAAGCTTGAGTCTAGCCGCCATTTTGTGGCACTGCACATTACCATATACACCATACGCAACATCTGTCAAATTAATTGTTTTTCAAAGTTGTTGAAGTAAAAAACAAAGAATATTGGAAGGGGAGAGATCTATAGTTGAAGGAATTTTTAATAAAATTACATGTTTTGGCCTGTCTGACAGGTCTTTTGGTATTATTGCAGGATTGATAAATTGGTATTATTGCAGTAAACATCGCGGAAAAGTCATAATTAATTTTGTTCTAATTTCTTGGTCTAAAACTACTATTAATGTAACAAAAGGCTGTGTCATATATTACAGCATTGATTTAAAGCTTTAGTAGAAAGTGTGAAATTGATCAAGAATTTCAGTCGAGAAATATTGCGATAGTTACCGAGTCCGAGGAATACGCCTCCTACTCTCACGGTTCTGGTATCATAAGCACATACTTTTATAGTTATTATTTATCGCGATAGCTGCTAAATGGGCAAAGTAGCAAGAGGTTTCTTATAAACGGAGAAAACCAATTTTGTCTACGAATTGCCTTTAACCAAGCTTCTCAATGGTCTTTCCTAGTTAGAAATATAAAATATAACAAACAATACAGAATCGTTCTGTTGATAATGTATAATATATTTCACTAAGCGTACCACCGAAAATCACTTTATACTAATCTGTGTATTGAAATATTTAACTAAGTATACCACAGAAAATTGGTTAAATAGGTACACACACACACACACACACACACACACACATATATATATATTTACCTTTTCTTGTGTTTGCTTCTGCTATTCGAAAAACTCAAACCAAGCACCATACACGTATTGACCATTATACTGCTTTAGAACTTAGTCTAAATGTACTGCTTAAATGAACATTTAACAACAGAAATCTTATTTTGAGTGCGCATTTAACTCGCACAAGGCGTGCTCATCTCAAAAGTATACTGCCTAAATATGGCGACTGAGCGAAAATCGTGCTTCACCAACCACAATGCATAAGAATAGGGCATTTCCGATCAAATCTCTCTATATATCTGTGACAATGATGCAACGGAACTACAGTTTAACCGCGGTCAAAATTTGATCACGTTTCAATGATCATCGGTCAACATTGATTTGATCAAGAATGGTGCACAGACCATAAGCTTTTGTAAGAATAGATTGTTGCATCAGAGGTAAAGAAAATTATACCTATCAAGCACACAGATATTTTTAGTTATACTACACACACACACACACACACACACACACACACACTCACACACACACACACACACACACACACACGTTTTCTCCAAAACACGATAGCCTTCAAACAGAACCGCTCCCCCCTGCCACTGGGCAATAACCATTAGCAAACAATAAACGACCATGTACTAGGTTTCCTTTAGACTCTGCTTGCAAGTCGAGATTCGCACCTCAGTTAAGGGCCCAGTAAGGGGAAGACTTGGCAACTTCGAGGGTTGGTTTCTAACCGCAAACCTCCTAATCCCAAACTTCGCCGCCTTTGGCAGGGGGTTATTATGTTCACACGACTTTCTCTACATCTCTGTAACAAATTATTGTTGGTAACTTATTTTATCCATTTCATGCTAATCGAGACCAAGATTAGCGGAAACGGTCGTATTGCTTGCTTCCTTATAGTAGGAGGGAAACAAGGGAATACACTAGGCTAAACCAATAGTCACATGTTTTAAAATATGGTTGCTATGGGATTGACATCCGATTCATTGCATGCCCAGGAGTTGACAAGTTCTCGTATGAGAAAAGTTTTAAGTATTTTAAAACTTAAACCAATAATAAGAGATATCTCGAAAACGATCAATTACACGAAAAAAATGTATGTAACATAAATTGTGTGTTTTGATGACATATACATTTTTTGTGGAGTAAGTTTTTGCGTACCTCTTACGGCTTAGCAGTTATGCAAAATTCAGAAAACATCGTGCATAATAAAGAGGTCTAAACAGATTATTCCCAGAAAATTCAAAATATACATTTTATTTTCCATATAAATATGTTAAATATACGATATTTTAATCAAAATCGCTAGTCATTTTTGAGAATACCAACATTTTCGAAATTTGGGGGTGGGGGTACTTATTTGAAAATCTTCTTGTCGCATCCTTGGAAGATACTGAATTTAAATCAAGTAGGGTATTTAACGGACTTTTCGTTTTTGGGCTATGCTGCCCACAGATTCACATACCCAGACACACATGATGTTTCCAAAAAAAAAATTGTTTGTTTTTACTTTGTCTATGCCCGCATGTACAAAGTACATAGTGGATAGAGGAGGTATTGTATTCCGCCCAAAAATTCAATGTCGAGATCTGACCGGAAATATATTATTTTGGCTCCTCTGAGTCCGAAAAAATCATTTTTAGAAAAAGGTCCGTGTGTCTGTGGAGAGCATAGCTCAAAAACGAAAATATAGTTAAATACCAAACTTGGTATTTAGGTTTAGTATCTTCCAAGGATGCGACACGTAGATTTTTAAAAAATATACCCCCACCACAAACTACCCTTTACATAGAAAGATTTTCGAAAATTTTGATTTTCATAAAAATGGCTCTAACGATTTTTAATTAAAACCCCGTAATTTCAAAGCTATTTGAATCCCAAATAAAATGCATATTATGAATTTTCTGGGATTATCCTCAGAAGACCTCTTTATTCAGGGTGAATTTTCCTTAATTTTGCTTAGCTCCTAAACCATAAGGATAGTCAAAAACTTACTATACAAAAATGTAGATTTCATTAAAACACACAATTTATTCCTTTGCATTTTTGTTGTGGGGATAACCGTTTACGAGATATTCCTTGTTATTGGTTTCAATTGTGAAGTACTTATACTTTTCTCAGACAGGAAGAGTCCGGTTTTGTTTTGTTATACTCCTGGCCAAGCAAAGAAGTGACTTGCAATGATAATCGCATAACGACAGCTTTTAAAACATTTCACCATCACTTTAGCCTAGTGCAGTCCCTTAGCTCCCTTCTATTATAAGGCATTAAGTAATAAGAACATTCTGCTGTTTATCTCGATTAGCATTGTGTAGAAAGAAGAAGAATCCTTTTAGGAAGTTTGTGGAGCAGCTAGAGAAAGTAATGTGAATGTAACACATCAGATTTTACTGTATTAAGGGGGCCCTAAAATATGTATTTCCGGTGAAATCTCTGTATCGAATTTTTGGGTGCATTGCAATGCCTTCTCTATACACACTATACATAGTATGTATAGAGAAAGTAAAAATACTGTACAGTGCAAGTATATGAAAATATCGCGAGTTCCCCCCCACCCTCCTTTGATAACGCTGCACAGAGACACAAAGACGTAGTATTTTGAGATCGATGTGGTGACAAAGAACCGGAAGCAGGTCGTTACCCTGTACTCGATATCTGGCATGCGATACTACTGTCCTACACCTTGATTATTATGGGACTCTGTGGAACAGTCTCATAAGTTATTTACGTCAAACTTGTACTTGCTTTTACCACACGCTAATGGTGCTTCTGTCTTATTTTTACTTTCTCGACCAAGTACATACATACAATATACATAGCAGGTAGCGAAGGCATTGTATTCCACACAAAAATCCGAAAGAAAGATTTTACATCAAATATGGCTCGATACTGGGTCCGTTACTTTTTCTTATCTTTGTAAATTATATAAATATTAAATGCCAGATACGATTGTTCGCAGACGATTGTATTATTTATAATAAGATTCGAAATACCATGGATGAGACCGCTCTTCAGAATGACCTAAATGAAATAAGTTGGTGGGCCGCCGCAAACAAAATGGCAATTAATGCTAGGAAAAGTAAGTCAATTGTTTTTAGTAGAACTAAGGAGAACGTCCTTCATAGCTACCACATGAACGGAAACAAATTCCACAGGTGGACATCTGTAAATATTTGGGAGTGTGCTTGTCAAGTAATGCTGGATATATCAGATAAACTCTACATCTAGGAAAGCGTAGAAGACATTGCACTTCGTAATGAGAATACTGAAAAAGGGGTGCGCAAAGGCCAGGGAAATTGCCTACAAGTCCTTAATGCGGTCGGTTATGGAAAATGGAGTAGCATGCTGGGACCTAAACAGGCTTAATCAAATTGATTCGCTGGAAAAGATACAGAGAAAGGCTGTAAATTCATAAAGAGAGGTAAAGATTTTGGGCTTACGAAAGGAGAAGAGAATAAACGGGAGTCGCTAAAAGTTAGTCGCATTATTTAAAGCTTATGCTGGTTTAAATGCATGGATAGATGTTAATAAGAGGTTAGAAAACCCGGCATACTAAGGACGATGCGATCATTTGTATAAAATTAAGGGTAGAAGGTACAGAACTGACGTAGGAAAATTTTCTTTGTTAATAGGATGTTGAAGAATGGAATGAATTGCCTGTAGCAGCCTTTTAGGGCTGCTGTCTGACCTCAAAGAAGTTTAGGGATAATTTAAAGAGAATAAATGTTAGATACTTAAAGTAAATAGTATAAAGCAATTAACTCAATCTCAAAAGCTGTTCTGTAACTATTAATGTTGAGGCTTCATAGTAACTGTTTATAAACATGCTGATAATTGACATAGTATTGCTATACTGAATAATAAGTAGTTAGGTATTGAAAAAAACATGTATATATAATATGTTAGTTGTTTTACTATTCTTAATTTAACTTAAGTTTATTATTGTAAGTGAATTTTGTACATTTAACTCTGCCACCGGGCAGTATCCAATTGCAGAGAATAAATAAATACATATATACCTGCATATGTATATACATATTTAGAGGACCCCTGAATTCAAAAGAAAAAAGTCTGATGTGTTCCACTCACATAACTTTCTCTAGCTGTTCCACAACGAATTTTTCTTACGAATGACTTTTATTTTATCTAGATAAACACTAGCAGAATTGGTCTTATTACTTGCTTCCTTATAAGTGGAAGGGAAGTAAGGGAATACATTAGGCTAAAGCGATAGCCAAATATTTTAAAAGCTGATTGCTGTGTGAAACAATTGAGGTTCGGTTCTCTTAGCATTCTCACGTTTGAAAAAAGTTTAAAATGGAAACCAATAACAACGAATATCTCGGAAAAGGTCAACTCTACATAAACATATTTATGACAAATTGTGTTTTAACGAGATCTACAGTTTTTGTGTAGTAAGTTTTTGTCTATCTCTTACGGCTTATCCAAAATTTTGCTAAACTCAACCAGAATAAAGAGATCTTCAGAGGCTATTCCCAGAAAATTAAAATTGTGCATTTTGTTTGTGATGTGAATAGCTTTAATATACAGCATTTTAATCAAAATCGTTAGAGGCATTTTTTGAGAAAATCAAAATTCTTTAAACGTGTTTCATGTAAAGAGTAGTTGGGGTGGGGGATTTTCTTGAAAATCTTTGTGTCACATCATTAGAGAATACTGAATTTAAATACCAAGTTTGGTATTTAAACGACTTTTCGTTTTTGAGCTATGCTGTCCACAGACAGACACACATACACGCGCGCACATGGACTTTTTTTTTTTTATAAATGCCTTTTTTTAACTAAATGGAGCTCAAAATACATATAGTCGTCCTCCGTGGTGTAATGGTTACCATGCTAACTTCATATACCCAAGGCCATGGGTTCAAACCCGGCGGAGGACGATGGATTTTTTCGGGCGTAAAAATCCTTAGCATGGTTTCCTTCGGAAGGGAAGTAAAGCCGTGGGTCCCGTGTTCTAGATTTACGACACGTAAAAGAACCTCAAGCCTGATAGAGAGACCTCTGAGCAAAATTAAGCGGTCTTTCACTCCCAATATAGAATGGGACGCTGAGAACCATAGCAGTTAAAAAGCGTCCATAAATAACACGCCATTTCTTTTTTTCAAAATATATATTTCCGATGAAATGTCGGTATCGAATTTTAGGTGGCATACAATACCTTCTTTATCTACTACGTACATTGTACATACGAGCTAGAGAAAGTAAAAAAATGAAAAATAAGACGTATATCATTCACGTGACTTTCTCTGTCTATTCTCAACAAACTATTCTTACAAAACCCTACTCTTCTACCTACTTCATGCTAATAGGGATATAAATTAGCAGATGTGATCTTATTATTTATTACCTTTAATTAATTATAAGGGAAATAAACTAATATACTTGGTTAAAGCGAGACAAACCTCTTAAAGGGTGGTCATTATGTGATACAGTTTAAATTCCGTTATCTTTACTTGACCAGAACGTAAAAACGAATAATGGCTACGACTGGAGCGAAGGACGGGTGTCAATTGTCTTAACAGATACACGAGTTGTATTTGATAAGACAATTCAGCGAAATAGACTATTAATAATTTATAATATATAGGGAGGAAGATTTTGTCAGGTTATGATTGTAATACTTACATTAGTTCTCAACCGGAAGATGACGCATTCGACATGTTTATTTACCGAATATGTATTGTTTCTTCACTGCCTCCTGAATTACGATATGGCCGACCGTGATTACATCCAATAGTCGAATATCGATAGCAGCAACAGAAATAGGGAACAATTACTTTATTTCAGCTTTTATAAATAATATTTGAAATGGAAACAAGCGTTATTTTATTTGAGGTTATTGCACCCATTTTGTATGTAATAAATACAAATAATGACTATTTTGACTCCTGTTTTGAACTAAATACATTATGAACTGGATAAAACTTTAAATAAACATTGTAGCTGAATTAATTGAAAGTGCAATTTTGGACCTGACAGTTATTATAAGTGAAGGCTGGCTGCTTGGACTGTCACCTTGTTACCAATAACCAAGACGAGAGATTAAACATACGAACGTCAGATGCAACAAGATTTCAAAGAAATGAACATAGCTGGGACAATCCAGTCAGATGGTTTTCAAAATTTTTTATTTTTTCAAAATCGCTTTGGTTTTGATTAAATTATCATATGTTTAAGACATTTTCATGGCAAATGAAATGTATGTTTTGAATTTTCTGTGAATAGCTTATGGGTAAATCGCAAGAATCAGATAAAAAGTTTCTATATATAAGAATGTAGATCTCCTTAAAATACGCTATATATATATTACACACGCTACACACACCTCACTGGCATTTTAAAATACTTACTACTTTTCTCAAATGGTGAGGCGTTCATTTTTATTTTTCTCCATTTTTGTGTATAAATTTAAATTGCTTAAAACTTTTACTCCTGGCCATGCAAAGAGAACCGATTTTCAAATCTATTACCAAACGACTAGCTTAAGATTTGTCTAACGCTGAACCTAGTGTATGGTCTTATTTTCCTTCTACTTCTAAGGAACGTTTCTGCTAATGTTTGTCTTGATTAGCATTATGTAGATAAAATAAAAATCTGGAATGTTCCATTCAAATTACTTTATGTAACAGATATTCTTAAAAAAGCTTATTCTTCTCTTTACTTCATGCTTCTCAAGATAAACATTAGTAGAAATTGTAATATTACTTAGTTATTTATAAGTAGAAGAGAAATAAGAGAACACACTAGGCTAAAGCGATAGTCAAAATCATTTAAAACTCGTTGCTTTGTGATTGAAATTTAGTTCTCTTTGCATGGCAAGGAGAAAAACAAAAGAAAAAGGAATGAGAAATTGGGGACAGTTGAAGTATTTTAAAACTGAAACAATAACAAGTAAATTCTCGAAAATAGTTAACTCCAAAAAAAAGTGATGACATAAATTGTATGTTATTTGACGAGATCTACAAGTTTACTTTCTCTACACCCACTATGTGCGTAGTGTATAGAGAACTATTATATCGTATATTAAAAATATTTACCTGACAAATAATATGTATATCTTGAATTTTCTGGAAATAGCCTCTGAAGACTACTTTATTCTGGATGAATTTTACGAAATTTTGCATAACTGCTAAACCGTAAGAAATGGACAAAAACTTACCACACAAAAAATGTAGAGCACATTAAGATACACTTTTTTCGAGGAGTTGATCGTTTTTTAGCTATTCCTTGAAGTGCTCCACCGGTCTGATTGACGAAGCGGGATGCACTTCACCCTTGGCCTCCAATCCCAGTTGATGGTATTCCCTCGTCGGCGCTGGTCCTCCCGACCTCATGATGCGGTAGACTAAATCACGTGGTGTAATCCATGTCATGGTTGTTGAAGCTTGGAGCTGCATCCCTTGGTACGGATATGGCGATGCAATCACTCTTATCTCTCGTCTTGGCTGTTGGCTTGCCGGTCGTAACCGGTTCACGTAAATGCTCAAACGTTGGCCTTCCAGGGACGCCTTCACAGACAACTGGATTCTTGCGGGAAAAATTGCACCCTCCGTCAGCATACCTTGCAGACCCCAGGATGCTTGTTGGGACTAAGGGGTATCAGCTCATCACGGCTGAGTTAATACCCTCCTGGTGACATCGACGTCGCAGTGTGCCTCCTGAGGGTATCCAATTTCAGTATTACATCATCAGACACATTGGCAAAGAATACCAAAAGTCTTACAATACTCCGCCCCAGGGCCAATTTAATAGTCTCCTTCTCAGAGGTAACATCTCGCCGGATGCCATCACTATCCATTGGGATCCACGTGGTTTCCTTGACGACACAAGCCTTCCGCCACATCAGTTCATATTTCGGTCACGGCTCCACCTGTGTCCATAATAAGCCTCTACGACGGGGCTATCATACATACAGCATCACTTGAGTAGATGATGATGGCCCTGGCCAGGCCAGATGTTATTCGCATTCCGCCAGCTCGTCGGTTTGGTTGTGGACAGTTCTTCACTAGGTATTCTGGCCGGCCACACACCTAACACACAGTGGCCACTGACCACTCTTCATCGATGCCCCTGGGTTGATCCTCTGGCCCCATTATATCGAATATTTCTGGTCTTCCAGGTGGAGTCAACTGTTACCTTGGCCGGCTATACCGTCAGCGCAGCCGTTATTGCCTCCTGAATGGTCTTGTAATCATCGAGCATGAGACACTATCGTATCTCTTCGAAAAAGGAATAGGCAGCTTCCTTGGACATCTAACTGAGCGGGAGGTTTACCAGAGCTGTTCAATTTCCAGGGAGCTCCTGCAGGGTCGCCCGAGATGTTGCAGTCTTGACTTAGCTGACTACGACAGCCTTGGACCAAGCAATGGATCCCGAACCGTACTGCCAGATGTTTTCGGGAACTTCGACATCGAAATTACATTTAAAACTTCTACTGGCCGTTAATCAATTGTAGGCTTTCTCCTCTGCCAAACGTCGGTTGGGGACGGTGATGGCAGCGAATTGTCAGCGGAAGATTTCGAAAGGCGAAGTACAGTCATATTTGGATGGCTTGACCCGCAGATATCGTATGGCGCCCTGGCTTCTCGATCTAGGAGCTTAGGTATTTCGTCAAGCATTTCTTTCATATGGGGTTCAGCTCCTTGACACTGCCGTCGACACGCTATGCAGTTTCCCGAAGTTATCCAGGATGTTAATGCGTTTGCTGGTGTTTTTCATGTCTTCCACGTCTTTCTCCACTCCGAATGGTCCGTCAATTTTGATCTATAGCTCCGCCGTTATTTTGGAAAATTTCTTTCTTCATTTCTTCCTTTACACCTTCTATTTGTCTTCAATTCTTAGTTTACGTCTTCATTTCTCTCTACACCTTCTCCATTGTGAATTCCCTGTTTTATTTCACTCTCTACGTTGTCTATCCCGAAATTGACATTCTTCATTTCACTCTCCGTCCGGGTTCTATTTTATCTCCATCTGCTCCATCATGGATTCATTTTCTCCACCTTTACCTCCATTGCGGATTTCTTGATCTGCACTTTGTTTAATAATTGTTGAAGTAGTTGCTATATCGAGGCGTTTAAATCCCACTTCTGATACCAGTGTCACAAATTAAAACACTATAATTTGCGTCAAATCACCTGCATATGACCTGCAGAGCCTGCGCGGTTGTAGCGAATCGCAAGCGTGCCATGCTGCCAAGTCAGAACTAGTCACCTCTCGCTTAGTAATTACTATATTAACGTTCGGATGCTAATAGTTTATTACAATCTTATAACTTATATCAGATATAAAGAGAATGTTGAAGCAAGTATGTACGAAAAAGAACGTAGTTTTAGCTTCAGCCGTTTCTCACACACACACACACACACACACACACACACACACGCACAATTACGTTTTACGTGTATTTTGTCAGAAATGAAAGAGGCCTTGAGCTTTAAATAGGGATTAACATTTGTGCTAATGTACCATTATGCTTCCCTTTTCTTCTAATACACCCCTAAACACTCTGACGAGGGGAAAAACAGGTAGTGAATGTGCAGTTCTATGAAATTGAAGCTTGCAACATGTCGCTAAGTAAAGCAAGTGATTGTATTAGTGAAAGAAGAGAACCAAAATATAACGTTTCACGTAGTCAAGCAGTGACGGATGGGACGAAGCGGCAACCCTGTGACGGAGCGGCCTGGAGATAAGGCAAATGTCAGGTATCACTGGGGATCATTTAAATTTTAACTTAGGCACGCAGCTTAACACAACACTACACTTGTATCACTGATATCACACACTCAGAATAAAACGGAACTCACAATTGAACTGCACTCGATACTGGCCACTGGAAACTGTTCAAGCTCGTTCGTAACTTCTTAACTAACTGAAGTACATGACTCTTTTCTTTTACCGCCGGGTCACGAATTCAGTACCTTTTATAGATCCATTATAGAAGGCGCAAACGTTCTAGAGGAGGAATGGACGTGAAACTACCGAAAGCAATCTTCTCAGCCAGTAATTAATTACCCAAACTGCGGAGAAGCACGCTTATTTATTTAAATATTTCCACCAAGGTCTTCCATGTCTTTCTCCACGCCGACTGGTGGTTCGACAATTGTGGTCGATAGCTCCACCATTATTTTGGAAAATGTCTGTCTTATTTCTTCCTTTACACCCTGTATTTGTCTTCAAATCTTCGTGTACGTCTTCATTTCTCTCTGCACCTTCTCCATTGTGAGTTCACAGTTTTATTTCACTTCCTACTTGTCTATTACGAAATTGACATTTTTCATTTCACTCTCCATCCGGTTTCCATTTTTTCTCCATTTTCTCCATCACAAATATCATTTTCGCCTCCTTTTTCTCCTTTTTGAATTTGATGGTTTTTACTTCGTTTAATAATGATAGTTGCTATATCGCAAGGTTTATATCCCACTTCTGACACCATTGTAACAAATTAACGCATTGGTCGCTACTAAACACATTTTATTTTTAACTTAGGCACTCAGCGTGGCACAAAACTCTTCACTTGTATCATTGATACCACACACTCAGAATAAAACGGAACTCACAATTGAACTGTAACCGACATTGTCCACTGGAAACTGTTCAAACTCGTTCTTAACTTCTTAACTAACTGAATTGCATGACTCCTTTGTTGTACCGCCGGGTCGCTAATTCAGTGCCTTATATAGGTCCATTATACAAGGCGCAAACGTTCTAGAGGAGGAAAGTACTTGAAACTACCAAAAGTAATCTTCTCAACCAGTAATTAATTACACAAACTGCGGGGAAGCACGCTTAATGGCCTTTGTTGTGCGACTAACGTCATAAGAGTGCGGTTAGTCTTGCCTAGCAGGCAGGTAGACAAGCCGAGAAACGCATCACCGCCACCCCGAGGTCACAGTACCTTCACAGTACAGTTGCAGAGAGAAGAGAACCAAACATATAGAATGGCTGATCGTTTGATTTTTCTGAAACGAAAATTAATTTAAAGTTTTGGGTTGTTATAAAATAAACTAGAGCTGGGTATAACTCATTCGACCCTCCGCAAAATGAAGGCAGCTTTAGAAAGAGTTTTATTACATATTAGGAGAAAGTTGTTGCAGTACTCTATCTCATTGTGAATACATTCCCTTTTGCGAGAAATACATTGAATTTAACTAGAATAACAAATACGCAATGCAGGATATTTGCTTGGGATGTATTCACAGCTATACATCTCATTTGCAGTAGGCTTCTGATTAAAGATAATGGCATCCAGGATATCAAATGAAGCACATTGGTGCTAGGGAGTGATTTAGTAGTTTACCAATGGAATATGGGATTCACTAATGATGTTACTGGCTTCCAGAATATTTCAAACGAAGAACATTGTTGTTAGAGATTGACTGATGAATTTACCAATGGAACATGGAAGTCACCAGTGACGTTACTGGATCCAGAACATGTCAAAGGAAGCACATTCGTGCTATGGAGTGATTGAATACGTTACCTATGGAATAGGGAAGTTAACATTAATACAGGATGTATTTTTATTGGTGTCACATATTTGGGGAACTGTTCCTGACATTAAAACAGTAAAATCACCGTTCACCAATTTTGCTACTTTCGATTTTCTGGTGTAACTCTGAAATATATGATTTTCAGACCCTTGTTGAATGGACTTTTTTTAATGATTTGATGTCAGGAACACGTGGCCCAAATATATGGCACTAATAAAGATACATCCTGTATTAATATCATCCAAAAGATTGCAGGTGAACCCATTGCTACTATAGGCTGAGGACTTGACTGATGGAATGCATTGATACTCTGTGTAATACTCACCGCGAAAGTTGAGGAAGGTAGCTATGATGAGGACATTCGTCACGATGATGGCTACCCCCATGATGAAGATGATACCCGCTTGCGTTAAAGTCTCCAGGGTGAAAGAATTTAGCAGCAGATGATCAGCAGGAAGACTGAAGACTGAAAGGAGGTGGACCCCGTTGTGGTGGAGGGGTCGTGCGGCGGCTGCTGCGACAGGATCCCGCCGCCCGCGCCGCCTCCTGTGTTGATGTTCTGCTGCCGGGCCATTGACAAAATCCACCTCTATGCCCGACCATCTCTCGCCGATATCACCGGCTGCCGTCTTCCTGGACTCGCCTCATGAGCCCTGCAACACAAGGCATACATGTAAATGATTTCTGGTTATCTCTATATGTGATGAACCAACATATAAACATTCGGATACGACTCATCATACCCCAATGCTGCCAATAATCTACGACCTTCGGGAGAACCTCGACACACTAGGTGGTGCAAGCTTTTGCCTTGATATAGTAGACATTATGCACATTACTAATTAGTTCCTAGTCACTAGAGGTCTCAGATGTGCATGAAGCTCATCTATTGGAAAATGGATTAAGTTAACCCATGATTAAACTTATGATTCGTACATTCGTCTTTGTTTTTTTTTTTTGGGGGGGGGATGCTACATTTGTAAGCCTCTTTAACTTCTATGGTCAAATTGAGGGCTTTGACTCGTGAAATAATTCATATATTCACTGTAGGTTACTGCCATAAGGTTAATCATATTATATCATTACACACACACACACACACACACACGCACACACAGAGGCATTCACTCTCACATTCCTTCTTCCAAACTTTGTGGAGGGGGATAAGGAATAATTCTGGTTAAAGAAAAATGCCCCTTCCTAGCCGGGAATCAAACCTGGGACCTCCGAGTGAGAAGTCAGTTCGCTGAGCACTCGAATACAGAGATAGCCTTTTTTCTTTTTTTTTTTCTTTATTTCTTTCTATTCTATTTATTTAACGTCGCTTTAACTGCTTGGTTCTGATCGTCATACTTATTTGCTGTACTTTGCTTCGCGAAAAGTAGATGGTGCTGGGGTACCATCCAATCCAGCTGTTTTCACTATCTGTGGATAAATGGCAGCGCAATAACAATTAGCCTCATGTTTTAACTATTACAGTTGTTTTAAACTGAAGCTGGAACTTTGGGTCATGGTTTTAAACATCCAATCCAGTACTTAACTTGTCGACTAAGGGAAAGGACAAAAACACGGCATTTGAACCAAGGACCTGAACCGTCCCGTTCGGTTACATTCGTCTTGTAAGCTTTTATCTATTTCTTGTAATTTTCCCAGCCTCATTTTCACCCGTTATCCTGCAAACCCCACATTGCCATCAGTATGTGGCGAAATTCTAGCAAGAATGGGAACACGTCTATCACACCGTCGGGTTGCTCCCAGCCTGCCAACTGCTCGTGTCGTGTCGCGTCATTTCCCAAATAACACGATTCAGAATAACGTGCACTTCACAGACCATTCGTACAAAATTTAAGATATACAATTTAGTTACCATGTAAATGTAATTAATAGGTGGTATTTAGCAAAAATCTTAGATATGCTTGTAACTAGAAGTGCTTCTAAATTAATTCAAAAGTGGTAAAAAATTAATATATATTACAAAGAGAATACCAAAAATGTGCTGAATCGTAAATTACAAAAAGTAATATTAAATTTATAGAGTATCACTTTAAGTAAAGGAAAAGAAAGAAGAAAGTAATAAACGATTGTAAAGCCAAAATATAATATTTAAATCGATTTAAAATAGTAATAGTATAATTGTAAAACAAAGGCGGGAACGGAAAGAATACGAGTATAAATGGTTCAAATAAATAATTAAGTAAATATATGCTCGGAAAAGTAAACAGTGTACAGGGTGAAACCGAGCCAGTTGTCTTAGGTATTTCGTCTGGGACTGCCATTCGGGAGGTCATTGGTTCGATCCATGGGTTTTTCTGCGGAATTTCCCCGGTCACTAGGTTTCTTCATTCCCCTGAACTTTTTGTCTCTCCTTTTCTTCCAACCGGTCTGTTTAAGGGTGGAAAATATCAATGAGAACTGCGGTGGCGTCCTTCCAGGGTGGTGAATGCGCTTTGGAAATACAATTCGGCCGCGTCGTGGCCGAATGACGCCTCTCACCGGTTTCGATCCCAGGTGACCGCATGTGGGATTTGTGGTGGACAAAGCGGCGCAGGGCCAGGTTTTCTCCGGGTTCTTCGGTTTCCCCCGCCATCGCATTCCATCAGTGGTCCATCTTTATTCCATGTATCTTTAGTAGCGTCGCCTGTGGTGCTATTTGTTATAAAAGCGGCGTTAAACACTATAAAACAGAAAGAAAGGAAATACAGCTCTTTGCCGCGGGATGGCGTTCGAGTCGTCTGTAAGACCCAGGGGGTTCGATGAGACCTGGGGTGCGGACTCCTAGTGCTCCACGCGTCGAGATGAACTACTTGTACTAAGTTAAGTATTCTCCATGGCTCGTACACTGCCGTCTGATTTCGGCCGCCCGTCGTTAATACTCTCATTTCATCGTCTCCCCCCTGCTCCCTCACAATAAGCCCATGATGGCTGCGGTGTGGATTCCCCTTCGGAATAATACTCTCTCTCTCTCTCTCTCTCTCTCTCTCTCTCTCTCTCTCTCTCTCTCTCTCACACACACACACACACACACACACACACACACACACAGGAAAAAAGGCTAGCAATTCAAATATAAAAATTCTGATGTGTTCCATTCACATGACTTTCTCTACATTTCTGTAACAAATTATTGTTAAAAAGCTTATGCTTCTATCTACTACATGCTAATCAAGACAAACATTAGCAGAAACGGTCTTATTACTTGCTTCCTTATAAGTAGAAAGCAAATAAGGGTATAAACTAGGATAAACGACAGTAAAATGTTTTAAAATGTGGTTGCTAATGGATTGAATTTCGTTTCTCTGCGTGGCCAGGAGCTGACAAGTTCCTATGTAAGAAAAATGTAAGTATTTTAAAACTGGAACCAATAACAAAGAATATCTCGAAAACGTTCAACACCAGGAATAAAATGTATATGACATAAATTGTGTTTTTTATGAAGTTCTGCATTTTTATGTGTCGTATGTTTCGTCTATCCCTCACCGTTTACTAGTTAAACAAAATATCAAGTTTGATAATTAACTTTTCGTTTTTGAGGTATACTCCCTACAGACACAAGAGGACTTTTTTTTTAAAATGGATTCAGGGGGTCCCAAAATATGTATTTGCGGTGAAATCTCCATATCGAATTTTTGGGTGCATTACAATACCTTCTTTATACACTATGTACGTAGTACATATAGAGAAAGTAAAAATGATAATCCCTTATCAAAGGAGAATCAACAGGAGAGAAAACAGACGCCATAGTACCTTGAATGAAGGAGACGTGAAAACATCGCAGAAGAGAAAATTGCCGAGGATCATCACCGAAGAAAGAAGTAATATAAGTTGAGGGAAAACTTCTCATTTTAAAGAAAATAAGCTCCGCAAGATACGAAATGAGAAGGCTTCGTGAAATTACATTGAAAAGTGTCCGATCTAGCTAAATAGCTTCCCAGAATTTGTATTAATATACATTAATAAATATCACTACAGTTATAAATACGCTCCTCTAAAACCTAATCATAAATCAGGCTAAAATCAGGAATGAAACAGTTACAAATAGTTCTTGACATATTGTCAGAAGGTAATTAAATTCTCTCAACACAACGAAGTTTATAATTATTTGGAATTTTAATAGAAAATAAACTATTTTATTTGGATACTAGAGTCAGACTGAAAATTTCAATGCTATAGCCGGGATTTGAACCACGGATCTCCCGGTCTCCAGTCGGTTGCTCTACCACTGAGCTATCATAGCAACATGAAATACTTATAACATTGTATGTTGCCATTGAGCTATGTTATATCAAATTAATTTGAGATCAACTTGTGGTTTACTCGGAAACAGGCGAGTCAGTTGAGGAATTTAATGCCGTACCGGCATTTTGCCATGGTAGCTCAGTGGTAGAGCAACCTGCTGGAGACCGGGAGATCTGTGGTTCAAATACCGGCTATGGCATTGAATTTCCTATCCAACTCCTGTCCTACACACGGTTTGTGTGAAAAAACAATTAAATTAGAGCTATTTAATTTATTAACAACATTTAACAAAGAGTTTTAAAAAAGAAGAAGGGAAAATATGAAGCGCAATATCTTTTAGATTTAATAAATCAATATGAAATACTGAAATGATTTCAGTACATCATGTAGATGAACCCTGAGAAGAAACAAACCGCAGCCCAGAATATGTAATTATAAACGAGCGCTCTGCATTTAAGAGAATGTAGAACACGTAAAGATAAATTTGGAGGGGAATTTTCCTTTCGAATGCGTCAAATAGCAAATTAGACTTTCATAGACACACATGAAAGTATTTTTACTTTCTCTACACGTAGTATATACATAGAGTATAGAGAAGGAATCGTATTGCGCCCAAAAATTCGATACCGAGATTTCACCGGAACTATATATAGGCACCCCCTGAAGACAAAACCAAAAAAAAAAAAAAAAAAAAAAAAAATAGGAAAAGGTCCGCGTGTGGGTGTGTGTATGTATGTATGTGTGTATGTGTGTGTATGTGTGTGTGTGTGGACAGCATAGCTCAAAAACAAAAAGACCGTTGGATAAATACCAAACTTGGTTTTTAAGTTTGATATCTTCCAAGAATGCGACATGAAGATGTTCAAGAAAATCTCCCCACCCTGAACTACCCTTTACATGGAACAATTTCGAACAGTTTTATTTTCTCAAAAATGGTTCTAACGAGTTTGATTAAAATACCTTATGCATAAGATATTTTTATGAAAAACAAAACGTATATCTTGAAATTTTTAGGAATAGCCTCAAAGACCTCTTCAATCTGGATGCCTTTTATATAACTGACAAAAAAACTCAGTTTATGTCGTGTACATTCTTTTGTAGAGTTAACCGCTTTTTCAAGATATTCTGGATTATTGGTTTCAATTTTAAGCCACTTAAACTTTTCTCAAACGGGAAGACATTTTTCTTTTCGTTTCTCGATTGTTCAATCCTGGCAAGCAAAGATATTGCAATTTCAATTGTTTCACATAGCGACCGGCCATTAAAGTTCGAAACTATCGCCTTAGCCTGTGTATTTTCTTATTTCCCTTCTACTTACAAGGAGTTAATATTAAGACTAATTCTGTTTATGTATATCGTGATTAGATGTTGAATATAACAGATTAATATTTCGAATAAAAGGTTTGTTTACCGAACAGCTAGAGGACATCATGTGAATGGAATACATTAGAGTTTTCCCTTCTACTAACAAGGAACCACGCAATAAGGACAGCTTCTGCTAATTTTTATCTCGATTATCATGAATTAGATAGAAGAAAAAGGTTTTAACAATAATTTGTATAGATATGTAGAGAAAGTCATGTGAACGGAGCACATCAGATTTTTAAATTAGTGGGTGAATCGAACTCTTTCGGGAAGATCCTACTCCCAGATGTCAGGGTTAGTAAAACACATATTTATAAACTTCGGGTTATTCAAAATAAATTGCTTCGATTTGCAACTAATTCTCTTTGGTTTATCAGAAAGTTTAAACTACATCAAGGATTTGGATCCAGCCCATCAAACAATACATCAGATCTCACGCTTCTGTCCTAAATTACCTAACGTTTCCGGAGCTCTGGTGTACAACCTAGAAGAAAGAAGCCGTCAACAACCAAAACTAAACAGAAAACTAACTCAACACAATATCTTATTATTATCGGACACCGAAATAGAAGAATAAGATTGACTCAACTTAATTTGCAATACTTACACCTTTTCTTCCTTTTAATATTGTTAATACAGCTTCACATTCCTTCTCCTGGTTTACAAACTTATTAATTCTATTTTCATTTTAAGTGTTTAATTTACATATCTATAATTTGTATGCCTAACTTTTTCTTTTACTGGTTCATTTATATAGCTCTCTTTAACATCTAAGGTCATATTTCCATCAGAGCGCCCTCGTTAGGTCTCTTGGGGATTACAATCCCACAAACTTCCGCTTCAGGCGATACAGGCTTCCCCGCGTGGCTTGCGGGCATCCCCGGTAACGAAGGAGCACCTCCAACAGCTGCTACGGCTAAGCTCCTTAGAATCCTTCAAGAGTTGCTTGGATTCAAAGTTAAAACCTCAAAATAAACATTTTTGAATAAACATTACACCAGCGGTGCACAAGGGCCGTTGCACTACAATAGGCAACAGTCGAGGTGCAATATTTGCCTCCTCCTGTCACTACACAACCCCAACTCTCATCCTGCACACCCCACAATCCCGTCAGTACGTGGTTAAGTTCTCTCCGAGAATAGGGACACGTCTAACACACCTCGGGCTGCCCTCAGCCTGCCAACTGCTCTGCTCTGCTCTGGTTTGGTAAGATCATATGGGGGGCTTTGCACTTGAAACAACTCGTCTGTAGGTTCTTTTACGTTTGGTTTTAAATTATTTTATTTTCCTCACACACATATTCACTCTCACATACATACTTCCAGACTTATGGGGGATAGGGAATAATTCTAGCTAAAAAAAAATTCCCCGCTCCAGCCGGGAATCGAACCCGGGACCTCCGGATGAGAAGTCAGCTCACTATGCCTAAGCTTGTTATAACCTATATATTCTTCGAAAAAGATTGTACACATGTCAATGCTATCATATGACCCAATTCAATTTTATTTATTTGTTATATTCTGTTACCTTATTACAAATGGCCAATAACTTTCAGTTGATCGTTCAAAATAAGTATATAAAATTTTTGATGTGCCTCATTCACATAACTTCCTCTAAATGTTCCATGCACAAAATATTTTACTAAAGGTTTTTGTTTTATCTGTATCACGCTAAACCTTAGAATTGCTCTTTTTACTTGCTTACTTGGAAGCAGAAGGGAAATAAGTGAATGCATTAGCTAAAATGACAATCAAATCATTTAAAAGCTAGTTGTTATATGAGTGTAATTGTATAATCAGGAGTTGACAAATTCTCGTATGAAAAAAGTATAAGTATTTTAAAGCTGTAACCAATAACAAGGAATATCCCCAAAACAGTCAGCTCTATAACAAATAAATAAATAAAATAAAATTAAAAACCTATATGACAAAATTTGTGTGCTTTAAATGATCTACATTTTTGTGCAGTAAGTTGTTGTCTATCTCTTACGGTTTAACCGTTATTCAAAATTTATGAATATCTTTAATATACGGTGTTTTAATCAAAATCTTTAGAGCCATTTTTGAGAGAATCAAAAATTTCCAAAAATGTTTCATGTAAAGGGTAATTTGGGGTGTAGGAATTTCCTTGAAAATCTTGGTGTCGTATCCTTGGAAGACACTGAATTTAAATACCAAGTTTGGTACTTAAACTTCTTTTCGTTTTTGAGCTATGCTGTCCACTTACGGACCTTTTTCTAAAAATGATTTTTTCGGACTCAGGGAACCTCAAAACATATTTGCAGTGAAATCTCGGTATCAAATTTTGGGCGAAATACAATACCTTCTCTATCCACTATGTATATTGTACATGCAGGCCAGATAAATTAAAAAGAGATGTCAGCGTCATGTATGAAGTGTGGCAGTTAATCGGGGAAACAGGTAGTAGAGAAATTGCGATTGACCACGGTAAACAATCGGCATTATACTAGACGGGTTATGTCACTTTGAGATATAAGGGTGTTAAGACTCGCGGCAAACCTTCAGACATGCAGTTGTATGTTGTAATTAGACTTCGGACACGGTTGCGGTTTGGTTGCACTTTGACGGGAAAATAATTAGGTGCACACTGGTTCTTTTCCCTCCCCAAACACTGGCGGTCGTTCACTCTAAGCAAGCAATCAGTATATGTACAGTCTGTGCTGAAGATGGGAAGCCCTATCCTAGACGTTTTTTCTTTTAATACATTCAGGAAATATATTGTAGGCAATTCATTGTTTGTCTACTCATGTAAATCACACATGAAACTGATTATTTCATCTGACACATTACACATTTATTATTTTGTTCATGTTATTTATACTTGGCAATAAAAAGTTATGCTTACTACAGGATTTTATACTTACTTTTCTGCCCACCTATACCTATAGCATTAACTCGGTAGCACACGATTTCTACCTCTCCCTTCTCCGCTCGCTTCTAATGAACGCACCAGTATACTAGAAGTTAATCCAAAGTCATGTCCGAAGTATATCATAACGTTCTCTTTCACGTACATAAAAGTAAGTAGAAAAGGTAGTGCATTCCATCTAAAATGCAATTTCGAGACTTCAGCGGAAATACACGATTTGAGGCTTCTTGAAAAGAAGAAGAATAAGAATAAAAATAATGTTTTGTATGTGAGCGCGCGCGCATGCACTTTTGTGTGTGTCTCCGAACATATCTCAAAAACAATTATATAAGTTTAGTAACTTCCAAAGTTGCGACAGGAAGTTTTTCAAGAACATGTAGGATTTCTGGTGGATGAAACGGCATCTGGGCGGGTTTTCTCTGGATTCTCCAATTTCCCTCGCCACACATGCCATCAATTTCTCCATCATCACCTTTCTTATCATCCGTTTCGCTTGCATTTCATATCATCCACTTCTTCACGATCAAGCCCGGCTACGGGCCGACCACTGTTTCCAGGTTCGCCATTCTGTGATTTCGTGCTGTTGACTCGCCGATAGGCATTTGCTTGTAACTCCTAGCGGGGAGGGTAGACTGACTACGAAAAAAAGAAAAAAAATTGTAATCTATAAAAATGAGTGGGCGCGCGAGCGTGCAGGCAGGCAGGCCTTTTCCTTATACATTTCTACACGTTGCACCGATTTGGTCCAAACTTGGCTCAGATAACCTTTCATATAAATCGAAATTTACTGTTTAGCTTAGAATTCAAATCTCCATCCCATTTCGTAAGGGTTATTCTTTAATTTCATTAGGTAATGCTCGCAAAGCCTCGCAAGTATGTGTATGTATGCAAGTATGATTCTCTGTAATTGGGTACTGCCCGCTGGCAGACTTAGGGTACAAAATTCACTTACAATAATAATCTTACAGTTAATAATAGTAATACAAATTGATAATAGTAACACAACTAACATACTATATATATATATATATATATATATATATATATATATATATATATATATATACACACACACACACACACACACACACACACACACGGTTTTTGAAATACCTAACTACCTATTATTCAGTACAGCAATACTATGTCAATGACCAGCATGTTTATAAACAGTTACTATGAAGCCTCAACATTAATAGCTGTAGAACTATTTTTGAGACCCTTAATTACTTCAAAATATTTACTTTAATTAATTATCTAACATTTGTTATCTTCAAATTGTCCCTAAACTTCTTTAAGGTCAGAAGGCAGCCCTAAAAGGCTGCTACAGGCAATTCATTCCAATAGTCCTACTAACAAAAGAACATTTTCCTACGTTGGTTCTGTACCGTCTACCCTTAATTTTATCATCTATATCCTTCTCAGCGTTTATTGCAATAGTTCGAACATTGTCAATATAAGAAAAAACGGTGTTCCATTCTCTACATCTCTGTAACAAATTATTGTTAAAAAGCTTATATTTCTGTCTACTTTATGATAATCGAGATAAACATTAGCAGAAATGTCCTTATTACTTGGTTCCTTGTAAGTCAAAGGGCAAAAATCGAATGTATTCCATTCACATGATGTCCTCTAGCTGTTTAGCAAAGAAATCTGTTATCTACATAATGCTAATCAAGATAAACATTGGCAGAATTAGTCTTATTATCTAGATTCCTTGCAAACAGAAGGGAAATAAGACAATGCACTGGCTAAAGCGGTAGTCTCGTCCTTTAAAAGCCGGTCGCTATGTGAAACAATTGAAATTCAATCTCTTTACTTGCCAGGAGTAAATAAACGAGAAAGAAGAAAAAAGGTGTCTTCCCGATTGAGAAAAATTTAAATGGCTTAACTTTGAAACCAATATCTCGAAAACAGTTAATTCTACCAAAAAAAAAAAAAAAAAGTATATGACATAAATTATGTGTTTTAATGAGGTCTACATTTTTTGTGTAGTAAGTTTTGTATATCTCTTACGGTTTGCCAGTTATATAAAAGTAATCAAGAATGAAGGGGTTTTCAGAGGCTATTCCCAGAAAATTGAAGATGCGCATTTCGTTTGTCATAAAAATATATTATATGAGGTATTTTAATAAAAATCGTTAGAGACATTTTTGAGAAAATCTTCATTTTTGAAAAATGTCTCTGTAAAGGGTAGTTGGGGGTGGGGGGATTTTCTTGAAAATCTTCCTGTCGCATCCTTGGAAGATACCAAACTTAAATATCAAGTTTGGTATTAAATGGTCTTTTCGGTTTTTAGCTACGCTGTTCACAGGCACGCGCGCATACACACATACACACACACACACACAATTTTTTTTTTTTTTTTGGATTCAGGGGAACTCAAAATATGTGTTTCCGGTGAAATCTGCTATCGAAGTTTTGAGTGCATTACAATACCTTTTATATACATTATGTACATAGTATGTGTAGAGAAAATAAAAATTACCGAGGTTTTCACGGTCTCATAAAATGGCAAAGATACAGCGAATTCGTTGACCTCCTCTCGGACCCTGATCTTGGAATCATAAGACAGAAAATAGTTACAATTATGCTTTCGCAAATGTGACGCTACAGTAACTTGGTTGAAAACTAATCAAATCTCGAACTTATTTGTATTAGACTCTAATAAAGCAACACGTAAAACTAAACAAAATACCATTATTTATTTATCTCAATATGATTTATTTTTAGTTATTTCATTTGTATAGCCACCTTTAACTCTTATGGCCATATCTGAGGCGTTGACTTGATAAACTGTTTATTTCACTGAACTATAGGTTTCTTAATGTTGGTTTTTCGGTTTTATACCATTAAACACATCCTCATTCACTCTCGCATGCATACCTCCAGACTCGGTGTGGATAAGGAATAAGAAGCCAGAACGCTGACCACTCGACCGAAGAGGCAGTCGATTATTTGTTGTATATTGATATAAAACAACACATGGTATGCAAGTTCTGTGGAGCTCAAACATTGCTAACATAGAGTAATAAATATGTCGATGTTAATGTCCTCACATTCTGCGATCACACTTCCATGTTCGGACACTCACTTATCTCATAATTTGTAGTTTCTCATTTTTTGCTTCAGGAGGTTTCTTTTTCAATGAGAATTTTTATAATGTTTGACGTATACGGATATGGTGTGTTTGGATAATAGAAACAGCATTACGAATTATCACTTCTTCTTTTTCTTCTTCTCCCTCTTCCTCCTCATTTCTTATATTCTAAAATTGTTGGCGTGTTCACTCATCATGTATGACGCCCCATTTCAGCAGTATTGGCATTACAGTAGGCGAGTTATAATCAATCCGATAAATATTGCCTATTGTATCGAGTTAATGAAAGTCAATATAACTGTCCACTGTTTATAGCATTACGTGACGGACTGTGCCATGCTCTCGATGTATTTATAATCGATTTTTAAGTCAATCAAGAATTTATTACAATATATTGATGTTACTTAAACTATGGTTACTTCTTTATAGTTGAACTTCTTTCTGTAAATAGCGACGAGGTACCCCAAATGTGACAACGTGAAAGTCACAACTGATTTCACATCAAATCACCATTAAAAACGTGATAGTGTTTTTTCAGTTAGTTTTATTTCTTTATAGAGTCTTGAGATAATGCGAACGTATTTTGAAGCTAAAAACGGACAATTTATAGATTTTTTAAAAAAAAAAGCATTAGGTCTGTAAGTGCATTTAGAAAAAATTAAAACCGTTTATATATTTATTATAAATATAAACATAATTATCAGAATACTCAACGTAATATTAAAGGCAATGTCGTTGCAATGTGCAATATATGGTATTAAAATTATATATATATATATATATATATATATATATAATGAAATATACTGAAATATTTTCACAGAATATGTAGATTACTTAAATACTTAATTTCAGATAGGAGACTTATGACCTGTTTATTGACATTTCGAAGTAACTGCCATAAGTTTCTGAAGTGCTAGTACGCCACGTATCGCGGCACTTCGTCTGGAATGAAAAAAATAATAATAAAGAACATTTACTCTATGACAGATATCGAACTCATGGCCTTCGGGGTAGAAGCTTACCGCGTTACGCATTAAGCCACCAGAACAGCTGAAAAAGCGCCTCCAGAGTAGGCTACATAACTCAAGATCGTAGTTAATGAATGCTCAGTGTCGCACTATCAAGTGATAAGTTCGAGATTTTACAGGTTTTTGCGACATTAAATCTTGAGAACGCTAGTAACGAGCTGCTAAAAATCGATATTTCTATACGCGGGCAGCGGTTTTAAAGACATTCTAAGCCATTTTTTCAACCTGCTTTGCTTTAACACCGAACACTGATACCCACACGTTTAACGCTATGTAGTTGCGTTATGTTTATCCGGGGACCACGCACCGGAGATGTCGAATTACTTAAATCAGTCACATGCATCATATCGCAATTATTTCGGTGTAGTTCATATATATATATATATGTGTGTGTGTGAGTGTGCACACCGAATAAAATTCCCATGCTACATAACTCATAAGTAGTTGGCTTACTGCATCTATTTTCCTAATAAATGCATTTTCTTCAGAAGTTTATTTTACTTCCTCTACACGTACTTTGTACATAGTGTATAGAGAAGGTATTGTAATACACCCAAAATTCGATACCGATATTTCACCGGAAATACATGTTTTCGGTGCCCCTGAATAAAAAAAAAAAAAAAAGCATTTTCAGAAAAATATCCGTGTGTGTGCATCTGTGGACAGTGTAGCTCAAAAACGAAAATACTGTTAAATTCCAAACGTAGTATTTAGGTTTAGCATCTTCCAATGATACGACAAGAAGATTTTAAGAAAATCCCCCACCCCCAACTACCCTCTACACTGGAAAAATTTCGAAAATTTTGATTTTCTCAAAAATGGCTGTAATGATTTTGATTAAAATCTCTTATATTTAAGATATTTACATGACAAATAAACTGTATATCATGAATTTTCTGGGAATAATCTCTGAAGACTTCGTTATTCTGGATGAAAATTGCCGAAATTTGCTTAACTGCTAAACCGTAAGAGGTGAACAAAAGCTTAATTCTAAAAAATGTAGATCTCGTCAAAACACACAATTTATATCCATTACATTTTTGCTGTGGAGTTAACCGTTTTTGAGATATTCCTTGTTATTAGTTTCAATTGTGAAATACAGACAGGAAGAGTCCGCTTTTCTTTTGTTCTACTCCTGGCTAAGCAATGAAGCGATTTGTAATGACAATCGCATAACGACAGCTTAAAAATTTGACTATCACTTTAACGTAGCGCATTCCTTTAGTTCCCTTCTACTTATAAAGAACTAAGTAATAAGAACATTCTGCTTATGTATATCTCGATTAGCATTGTGTAGCAAGAAGAATAATATTTAGTAAGAAGTTTGTAGAGAAGTTAGAGAAAGTCAGGTGAGTGTAACACATCAGATGTTTTTTACTTTTTCTACACGTACTATGTACATAGTGTATAGAGAAGGTATTGTAATGCATCCAAATATTCGATACCGAGATTTCACCAGGAATATATGTCTTGGATGCCCCTGAATCAAAAAAAAAAAAGTATTTTCAGAAATGTGTGAGTGTGTGTGTGAGTGTGAGTGTGTGTGTGTGTGTGTGTGTGTGTGTGTGTGTGTGACTATGTACAGTACATCTCATAAACGAAAAAAACCGTTAGATACCAAAGCTGTATTTAAGTTTGGTATCTTCTAAGGTTGGGACACGAAGATTTTCAAGAAAATAACCCCACCCCAACTACCCTTTACATGAAAAAAATTTCGAAAATGTTGATTTTCTCAAAAATGACTCTAACAATTTTGATTAAAAACTCTTATATTTAAGATATTTACATGTCAAAATGTATATCATGAATTTTCTGGGAATAGCCTCTGAAGACCTCTCTATGCTGGATACCACAAAAGATTGACAAAAACTTCTTACACAAAAGATGTAGATTTCGGTAAAACACACAATTTATCTCATATTACATTTTTTTTCGTGGAGTTGGCCGTTTTCGAGTTTTTCTTTGATATTGATTTCAGTTTTAAAATACTTAAAACTTTTCTCATACGGGAACTTGTCAACTCCTGGCCACGCAAAGAATCCCATAGCAACCACATTTTAAAACATTTGACTATTGGTTTAGCCTTGTATATTCCCTTATTTCCCTCCTACTTATAAGGAACTAAATACTCAGACCATTTTTGGTAATATTTTAGCATGAAACAGAAGAATAAGATTATTAACAATAATTTGTTTCAGAGATGTGAGTGCAACACATCAATTTTTTTTTTTTACTTTCTTTACACGTACTATATAGTGTATTCAACCCAAAAATTCGATACCGAGATTATTTCAAAAATATACATTTTGAGGTCCCCTGGGTTAAAAATATCATTTTTAGAAAAATGTGTGTATGTGTGTGTGCGTGCGTGTGTGTAAAAGCCTGGTAAATATCAATCTTGGTATTTAAGTTTGGTATCTTCCAAGGATGTGAAACGAAAATTTTCAAGGCAATTTCCCCACCCCCAACTACACTTTACATGGGAAAAAAATCGTAAAAAATTTGATTTTCTGAAAAACAGATCTAGCGATTGTGATTAAAACATCTTATATTTAAGATATTTACATGGCAAATAAAATGTATATCTTGACTTTTCCAGGAATAGTCCCTAAAGACTTCTATAAATTCTGGATGACTTTTGCATAATTTGAGCCGTAAGAGATAGACATAACCTTAGTAAATAAAATATGTAGGTGTCGTTGAAACACGCAATTTATGTCATACATATTTTTTCGTGGAGTTGACCATTTTTTTTTTTTTTTTTTTTTAGATATTCCTTGTTAATGGTTTCTGTTTTAACTTTCTTAAAAGTTTCTCATACGGGAACTTGTCAACGCTTGGCCATGCAAAGAAACGGATTTCAGTCCCAAGGCAACCACATTTTAAAACATTTGACTGTCGGTTTACTCTAGTGTATTCCCTTATTTCACTTCAACTTATAAGGAACTAAGTAACAAGACCTTTTCTGCTAATGTTTATATCGATTAGCATGAAGTAGATAGAATAATAAGCTTATTAACAATAATTTGTTAGAGAGATGTAGAGAAAGTCATGTGAATGGAGCAATGTGTGGATTTGATTCAAATTAGATAGAACATCGTGTTTGAAGCGAACCAAGTTTACTGGAGTTATGTAATATCAAACCTGGAAAAACATAAAACATGAAATCCTACAGAAAAGGTGATTTGTGTGGTGCAGTGATACAAACTTCCATACAGAGTGAAGAGGACTTGAAGATATTTGGTTTTGAGTTATGCTGGATATCTACCTCGCTTCAAGTAGCACTTGTTGCTAGAGGCAACGTTTTTAAAAAGATAGATCCTTAATTACAAGCCGCGTGGGTCTCTTCAAAAAGAAACAGAAAGCATTAAATGAGGAAATCCGTCGCTATGTATATCAGCTGACGCTCTCCTGGATCCTTGCAATTGAAGTAATTAAAATACAATTAAAATCATAGAGAGTCGGTGGAACGCGTTATAATTTGAGTCAGAGGCTCTGCTTTGAAATTCATTAAACAGGAACGGAGTCCATTTTGAACCTATTTGTAAATGTATTAACATTAAAAAAGTGGAAATTCTACCAATTCTATACCCATTGGATCAATAGTCAGTAAGCAAAAACATTTAATATTCTCGGTCAACGTGTGTGTATTTGAACACATTTTACAGTGGACACTTTTTAATTCTAATTCACAGGGGAATTTAAAAAATTCGAATTATCTGAACTTCGAATTAACATACCTGTTCCTTAGCATAGGAAGTTGACGTGGCATTTAGCCATGTCACACTTATAGTTATTTATATTAATTGCTTAATATTGTCAAGAAACTGAGTAAAAGATGTACAATTAATTGTTTTAACCTGAAAATTGAGATTAAATTAGACAGCATTCTGTAGGTTCGTTTGGCCAGCAAGCCACTGAACATAGAACTTATCAAGGCATATACATGCATGCTTATGTTTATATACTACAAAAAAAGCTGATATTCCATTCAAATGAGTTCCTCTACATCGCTGTAGCAAATTATTATTAAAAGTCATATTCTTATATCTACTTTATATAATCGAGATAAACATTAGCAGAAATTTCCTTAATTACACGATTCCTTGAAAGTAGAAGGAAAACTAGGTTAAAACGAATGTCAAATCTCTTAAAAGCTGGTCGCCATGTGGTTGAAATCCGTTTCTATGCAGGGCTAGGAGTTTGCAACTTTCCGTGCGAGAAAAGAATTTAAATCTGAAACAAATTACAAAGAATACCTCAGAAATGGGCAATTCCTCGAATAAAAAGTATGCAACATAATTTGGGCTTTTTAACATGATCTACATATGTTTGTGTAGTAAGTTTCTGTCTAACTCTTACACTTTACCAGTTACGCAAAATTCAGCAAAATTCATTAAGAATAAAGAAGTATTCAGAGGCTCTTCCCAGAAAATTCGAGATGTACATTTTATTTGTGATGAAAATAGCTTTAATATATGGTATTTTAATCAAAACGTTATAGCTATTTATGAGAAAAATAACATTTTAGAACATTTTTCCAAGTAAAGGATAGTTTGGGGAGGGGGAATTTTCTCTAACATGGAAGATACTAAACTAATATACCAAGTTTGGTATTTTACCGAATTTTCGTTTTTGAGTTTTCGTGTTTACAGACACACGGACCTTTCTCTAAAAATGTGTTTTTTATACAAGAGCCTAAAATGTCTTATTTCCGGTGAAATATGTGCATCGAGATTTTGGGTGGAGTGCAATACCTTCTCTATACTTTATATACATAGCACGTGTAGGGAAAGTAAAAATATTTAAGATGTTATATTCTCGATCAACATGTGTGTATTTGAGCACATCACACAGTGGGCTCTTTTTAATTCAAATTCGAAGGGGAATTTAAAAACTTCTATCTAAACTTAGAATTCACAAAAATGCTCTTTAGCATAGAGAGTTGACGCGGCATTTAGCCATGTCACACATATATTTATATTAATTGCTTAATATTGCTAAGAAACGGGGTAAAATACACAATTAATTGTTTTAACCTGAAAAATCTGATGTGTACCATTCACATGACTTTCTCCATGTCCCTGCAAAAATAATTCTTAAAAAGCTTATACTTCTATTTACTTTATGCTAATCAGAAAAAAAAATAGTAGAAATAGTCTAATTACTCGCTTCCTTGTAAGTAGAAGCGAAATAAGGGACAACCGTAGGTTAAAGTGATAGTCAAAATCTGGTTGCTATGTCAATGAAGTTCCTTTGTCTATATGGATAGGAGTTGACAAGTTCCTGTATGAGAAAAGTACACGTTTTTCATAGCAGAAACCAAAAATAAGGAATGTCACAAAAACGACGATCTCCACGAAAAAAATGTATATAACATAAATTGGGTGTGTTAATGTGCTCTATATTTTTTGTGTAGTAAGTTGTTGTCCATCTCTTACGGTTTAACAGTTATTCAAAATTTAGTAAAATTCATCCAGAATAAACTACTATTCAGAGGCTATTCCCAGAAAATTCAAGATATACATTTCATTTGTCGGGTAAATATCTTTAATATACGAAATTTTAATCAAAATCGTTAGAGCCATTTTTGAGAAAATCAAATTTTCGAAAAAAGTTCCTTGTAAAGGGTAGTTGGGGTCTCGAAATCTTCGTGTCGCATCCCTGGAAGATACTAAACTTAAATACCAAGTTTGGTATTTTACCGACTTTTCGTTTTTGAGTTTTCGTGTTCACAGACACACGGACACACACACACACACACACACACACACACACACACACACACACACGGACCTTTTTTGTGAAAATGCTTTTTTTGGATATTGGAGACCCTAAAACATATATTTCCGGTGAAATCTCGGTATCGAATATTTGGTGGAGTGCAATACTTTCTCTATACACTATGTACATAGTGCTTATGGAGAAAGTAAAAAGGAGATTAGATTAGATAGCATTCTGTAGGTTCATTTGTCCAGCAAGCCACTGAGCATAGAACTTTTGAAGCCATAAACATGTATGCGTATGTTTATATACTACGAAAAAAACTATGTACAAAGCTCTAGTGCTAAAAGCATGGGTTACAAAAAAAAAGCATAGACGTATGAGCACATTATTTAGCTTTTGAGGCCTGTACGTCACTGCTCTATACTTAATGTGCTCCATAAAAGTATATATATATATATATATATATATATATATATATATATACTTCCTTATTTGCATACACATGTAAACAAAGAATATAAAAAATTAGGTTAAAATGTATTAATAAATATCATTTCATTATATAACACTGATGTAACGTCAGTTGATAGCTGTATAATTATCGACATAACAGTTACTTCTAGTAATTATATAAAACTAAAATATGATTATTGTATTATGTACAGTCCTAAATGCTTACATGTACAACTTGCAATACATATTTTTAAATATGTTATAATATTTACAGTGCAAAAATGCATAATTTTACATTTATATACTAAAGTGTAAAATATTATTGGATCTGCCTTTACATCCTTGTCTCATTGCTAAATACTAACAAAAGCATCCGACACCGCCCTGATTGAAGTGACATCAGCTTTCTCACTTTATACATAAGGTAATGTTAAATGTGTATGCACTAAAACGCTATACTACACATTATTTATATAGGCACTTTGAAATATAGCACATAAATGAATTAGCTAAGCTTAATAAAATATAAATATATTGGCTAAAAAAATCTGATGTGTACCATTCACAAGAGTTTCTCTACATCTTTGCAACAAATGATAGAAAGCTTATGTTTCTATTTACTTCATGCTAATCGATAAAAATTAGCAGAAACATTGTTATTACTTGCTTCCTTGTAAGTAGAAGCGAAATAAAGGAGTACCTTAGGTTAAAGTGATAGTCAAAAGCTGGTTGCTATGTGACTGAAGTTCCTTTGTTTGTATGTATGGACGGGAGGTGACAAATTCCTCTATGAGAAAGTATAAGTTTTTTAAAGCTGAAACCAATAATAAGGAATACCTAAAAAAAAAACGACCAACTCCACGAAAAAAATATATATGACATAAATTGTGTGTTTTATCGAAACCTACATTTTTGTGTAGTAAGTTTTTGTCTGTCATTTACGGTTTACCAGTTATGCAAAATTCAATAAAAATCATCCAGTATAAAGAGATTTCAGAGGCTATTCCCATAAAATTCAAGATATACATTTGATTTGGCATGTAAATATCTTAAATATAAGAGATTTTAATCAAAATCGTTAGAGCCATTTTTGAGAAAATCAATATTTTCGAAATTCTTTCCATGTAAAGGGTAGTTTGGGGTGGGGGGATTTTCTTGAAAATCTTCGTGTCACATCCTTACAAGATACCAATCTTAAATACCAAGTTTGGTATTTAACGGTCTTTCGTTTTTGAGCTATGCTGTCCACACACACACACACACACACACACACACACACACACACACACACGGACCTTTTCCCAAAATTGCTTGTTTTTATTCAGAGGTACCCAAAATATGTATTTCCGGTGACATCTCGGTATCGAATTTTTGGATGCAATACAATACCTTCTCTATACACTATGTACATAGTACGTCTAGAGAAAGTAAAAAGGTAACATTTTAGCAACTTTTCAGGCAGAGATAGTCAGGGAAGACGAGGAGTGGACGCGTGAATAGAAAGCTCGCAAATCGATGAAATATAACACAGTATTACTCAATAATGGTGGTAGAATGTTATTATACAGAAAGGTATTAACCTGTAAGTATTGTTTTAATTAATGTAGCGTTGAAATTCAGCCACAATTCAAAAAGGAATTTCCGCGTCTGCAAAGGTGATGCTAAAACAACGTTCAGTAAATATAACCGTTTATTTCCTCAAGTAAGCTACTATTTCTCTTCTTTCAGCCTAATTCCTATGTAAATCAAGTATAGGAATGAAGAATTCTCTTACTCACCAAACTGAAGTTAGCAGATACTAACTTTCTGGGCAAGTATAAAAGAAAACTCATATAAATGCACTACATGTGCTCGCCCTCAACAATATGAATTAAACTTGCCCAGCAAGCTAAGCAATTACGCCAACCTAATTACTGGGCGGCATACAACTTGGTGTAAAAGCTAAACTACCAACACCTCGTATTAGTTATAACGACCTTATCAGGTGTGCGAGTCCAAGGCCAATAGACCGAGCACAACAGAGATTTAGCCTCGCAGCACCCAGCAGGTCCTTGCAAATAGACGAGAACACTCAAGTTGCACAGTACAAGAAGTGGGGGACAGAGGCGGGGACTTGAAGCGATAGCCATGTAGTACGCACAGGAGAACTGTGATGACACAACAAACACATCCATATTATTAGTAGGCATCGTTTTGTGTACATAAAATATCTAACTCATGTGCGCATTTATGCTGTAAAAATCTGTATAATATACTCTTAGTTATAATTATTATTTTCTCTAGTATATAGTATGTAGATAGAGAAAAGGTTGCATTCCAACCAAAAATCCGATATCTAAATTTCACCCGAAATACAGGTCTTGAGGCTCCCTGAATGCAAAATTCCAAGTAAAAAACATTTTTGGAAAACTGTCCGTGTGTGTGTGTGTGTGTGTGTGTGTGTGTGTGTGTGTGTGTGTGTGTAGCATAGCTGAAAAATTCCGTTTAAGTTCAGTATCTTCCAAGGATACGACACGATGATTGTTTAAGATTTAACCAGCCTTTAAATGTAACATTTTCCGAACATTTTGATTTTTCTCAAAAATGGCTCTAACGATTTTGATTAAAATGCCGTATGTTTAAGACATTTTCATGACAAACGAAATGCATATGTTAAATTTTCTAGGAATAGCCTCTGAAGACCTCTTCACTCTGGATAACCTTTGTATAACTGGTAAACCATAAGAGATGGACAAACACTTGCTATACCAAAAATAAAGATCTCGTTACAACACACAGTTTATGTCATACATTTTGTTGTTGTTGTAGATTTAACCGATTCCACGATATTCCTTGTTATTGATTACAATTAACACATAATTCTAATATTATTTTAAATAGAAGTCTTCACGGGATGGTGCTTTTATTCGAATTATCCCAAAATTCGAATAATTCGATGTCGAATGAAACAATTCTTACTATATTGCTACCTACCTAAACGAGGTCTTCCAAATAAGATATACTGATTTTAAAGAACAACAAAACTTTAAAACACCATAGTTCCTGATATGGCAAAACCATTTCAATTAAATTTGCATGACCAATAAATGTAGATATATATTGAGTTCTTTATGAATAGCATGTAAGACTCTCTACCTTCCTTTTTTGTCCTATTGATAAACCAAAACAAATAGACAACGTCTTAGCACAGAGAAAACTTCTGTTTAAAACACAGATTCAGATGTAACAATTGATGAGGTATTCCTGCTTTGCTTTGAACTCTCAACTACCCTTTTCTAGCTGCTAAAGTTGTGTTTATTTGTTTATTGTGACGTCACACTTAGAGTAGCCCTATGGAATTTCTAAACCATATAGCAACATTTGGTTGTTTCTCGTGACGTCTACAAGTAACCTCTTAGGAATTTCAAAACATATATCGACATTTGATTGTTTCTCGTGGTGTTCACATAGAGTGATGTCCTATGGAATTTCAAAACCAATATATAGTAATATTTGGTTGTTTCACGTAGCACCTATAGAATTTCTAAACTAATATATAGCTACGTTTCTCGTGGTGTGTACATAGAGTAGCACCTAAGGAATTTCTAAACCAACATATAGCAATATTTGGTTGTTTCTCGTGATGTCTGCATAGAGTAGCCCTATGGAATTTCTAAAGCAACATTTGGTTATTTCCCGTGATGTCTACATAGAGTAGCACCTATGGAATTTCAAAACCAACATATAGGAACTTTTGGTTGTTTCTCGTTGTGTCTAATTAGAGTAGCACATATGGAATGTAAACCAACATATAGCAACTTTTAGTTGTTTCTCTTAGTGTCTGCATAGAGTAGCACATATGGAATTTATAAACCAACATATAGCCACTTTTGGTTGTTACTCGTGGTGTCTATATAGAGCAGTCCATATGGTATTTCTAAACTAACATATTGCAACATTTGATTGTTTCTCGTGATGTCTGCATAGAGTAGCACATATGGTATTTCTAAACTAATATATAGCAACATTTGGTTGTTTCTCGTGATGTCTGCATAGAGTAGCACATATGGAATTTCTAAACTAATATATAGCAACATTTGATTGTTTCTCGTGATGTCTGCATAGAGTAGCACATATGGTATTTCTAAACTAACATATTGCAACATTTGATTGTTTCAAGTGATGTCTGCATAGAGTAGCACATATGGTATTTCTAAACTAACATATTGCAACATTTGATTGTTTCTCGTGATGTCTGCATAGAGTAGCACATATGGTATTTCTAAACTAATATATAGCAACATTTGGTTGTTTCTCGTGATGTCTGCATAGAGTAGCACATATGGAATTTCTAAACTAACATATAGCAACATTTGATTGTTTCAAGTGATGTCTGCATAGAGTAGCACATATGGAATTTCAGTATCACCACATACTGACTATGCACTATTTTTCAGCTCCTTATTTTAGTCTTAGTTTTGGCCTTTATTTATTTTTGTTTTAAATTCTATGTTTAACGTCGCTATAACTTCTTAGTCATATCGCAGCGGTGGTTTTTGTGATATTCTTTTGATCTGTATCATGGACGGTAAGCGTCAAAGTCTTTTCCCCGTGTCCATATCATTTTCACTTCGTGCCAAGCAGATAATGCAAGAGTGCCATCCATTCCGGCTGCTTTTTCACCATTTGTAATCAGTTCCTGTACTATCTGTCTGACGAAAGAATGCAGTTTTTAAGGGAGATCGCTGGTGTAGCATGGCACGGTTTAGAGTGGTCAGAGAAGGCTGGAATATAGTGCAGTACAGTCTGACCATAAAAACATCAACACACCGTACATAAACAGGAATAAACTAAATGACCCTCAACATGTTAAACTTGCTGTTTTCATTATCACTAATGAATATTAATTTTCTACTTTATGATTGCATGATTACATGCGGTAGTGTTTGTATTTTGACTTGATTCGAGCCCGTCCATGTAAGAGACTCAACTGCTGCTTTCCAGTATTGCCGAACTGTACAGAGCATGCACCGGGAGTGATGACGTAGTGATGGTGACCGCTTATCTGTTGTGTTTACGCAAGCTTCCACTCTTGGCCGTCTGCATTCATTCTTCAGACCGGTAGTACATTCAGTATTCTAAGTCTCATGTCTTATATACCATACTACTTTTCTCCGGAACAAGCAGATGGCGCTGGAGATACCGTCCGATCTATCTGTTTTCACTATTTGTGGATATATGGCAGCGTAATTACCAGTGCAATTGTTTTTCAGTTTTGCTGTTTCCTTCGTAAACATTAACCTCTACACATCAACTCTGACTACAACCTACAAGTGGTGGACCTGCTAAACCGATGGATAACCAATCCTTTGGGCGAGCTGATGGAACCGGGGCCCTACAACAGGGTCAACAGGGTTAAAGATGTCTCACTCGGCGATGCAAGAGTCAATTCCTCGTCGGTTCAGAGAAGTGAAGAGGCAACCCTTTCTGTAGGGGATAGTACACAGAAAAGGCCATGCAGTGAATCCTGACAACTCAAGCCTGCCACCTTTCTGCCCCGGGTCATCCGTGGGGTTTTCTATTAGGCCGGTGTCTATCTTATATACCGGCCCACCTAGCTCTCACCAGGTGAGGTCACGCCAGTCAACGCGTGTCATACCATCCAGGAAGACTACTGAAACACCTCGGTGGGAGCGACCTTTCCCAGCTTGAATCTACTAGCTTTCCAGGTTTGTGCTGTAGGATATTAAGGCGTCTCACAACCTCTTCCAGGCGTCACCGCCCAGACGTACCCAATCTCCCACTGCCTCGCCGAGTCTAACCCAATCCGAACACTCCCTTCTGGGAGGGGCTTGGTTTTCGGCCCGACTACTTCTAGTATAACGTCAGAAGTACTGCGGGTGCTCGGGATCCGCACTGCTCGAACCGGAGCAACTGAAGATTTCGGAACCTGCTCCCTACGGGAAGTACACAAAGAAGTGATAATCTGACGCTCTAAATGGCAGCCCCATCAGGATCCTGCCCTACAAAAGGCTAAAATTAAATTGAGTTTTATTTACGCAGGCTTTTAACTGCTGTAATTCTCAGTGTTCCTTTCAGTTATGGGAGTGTAAGATCGTTTGATTTTGCTCAGAGGCTGCTTTAGCAGGCTTGAGGTTCTTTTTTTCGTTTCCACTCCATAATTAGGGCTGACATCCTCCTATGATTTACAAGTCGATGCCTAGGGGTCAGAGGGGAGCCAACGGCACGAAACGCAGAATGGAACACCTGTGATCGGGCCGTAGCCATGCATGTGCGCGTGGAAGTGGAAGATAGGAAAGGTTATGATGGAGCGGGGGAAACCGGAATGCCCGGAGAAAACCCGCCTGTGCGGGCGTTTGGGATCGAGCTCGAGCCGCCTGGTGGGAGACGAGTGGTGTGACCACTCAGCCACGGCGCCGCCTCTGCGGTTCTTTTACGTGCCGCAAATCTTAGATAGTGGATCAACAGCTGTACTTTCCTTTCGAAAGGGAAGGATTTTTACACTCGAAAAAAGGACGACTAATAATACAAATGGTTCGTATTATTTTTACTTGAACTCTTCAAACAGGCAAAAAAAAAAAAAAAAAAAAAAAAAAAAAACGGCTAACCTATAAGGAAGAAGATCAATAGGAAATATGGGAGACCAATTTTACATCTGTTTGAAGATGGGACAGATCGCATAAAGTAGATGATGATGATTGCTATTTTAGACTGAAGGTGGAATTTTGGGTCGTGGTATTAAATATCTAATCCAAATTTACCTTGACAACTGAGTGAAACCATAAACTACCCAGATTGGTCGGCCTAAGGTATTTGAACCGAGGACCTCCCGAACGCGGGCCTCCGAGTTACTGCCTGAGCCATTCCGCTTACTTAGTCTTTATTTGTCTGTTTATTTATGTCTTTTTACTTTCTCTACACGTACTATGTACATAGTGTCTAGAGAAACTACTGTATTGCACCCAAAAATTCGACACCGAGATTTCACCGAAAATGTATTTTGAGGTCCCCTAAGTCCAAAAAATAATTGTTTTTAGAAAAAAGGTTCGCGCGTGTGTTTGTCTGTGGACAGCATCTCTCATAACGAAAAGACCGTTAAATACCTACCTTTCAATTGTTTCACATAGCGGCTTTTTAAGGACTAGACTATCACTTTGGCCTGTGCATTCCCTTATTTCCTTCTACTTACAAGGAAACAAGTAATAAAACTAATTCTGATGTGTATTTTGATTAGCATGATGTAGCTAAAAGATTAATCTTTTGAATAAAATGTTTGTTTGCATAACAGTTAGAGAAAGGCATGTAAATGGAACACATCAGACTTGTTTTCCTTTATTTTTTTACTTTTCATGGTGTGAATGTCATCTTGTCGATCTGAAGTTTTTTTTTCCGAATCCAGTACAGTTTCACTTCTAACGTTTTACTATAGTAACTTAAGACATTTAAAAATGGTGCCTGGTGTCCAATTATACCTATTTTGTATTCAGAAATTTTTAAATTATTTTATGGAATTAAAATAAACAATTTCTTTTTTTTCTTTTTTTTTGTGATTTTTCATGAAATTTCAGTCATACCTAGTATATTTTCTTATTTTCCTTCTACTTATAAGGCACACATCCTAAAATGCATTTAAATGTAAAATAAAGCTGAAAAGGAATATTATCAATGTTTCTATTTAAGCCTCGAATTACAATAACATGACTTTCTCTACATCTCTGTAATAAATTATTGTTAAAAGCTTATTCTTCTATTCTATTTCACGCTAATCGAGATAAATATTAGCAGAAATTGTCCTTAATTCTTGGTCCCTTGTAAATAAAAGGGCAAAAATCTAATGTGTTCCATGCGCATGATGTCCTCTAGCTGTTGAGAAAACAAACCTTTTATTCAAAACATTAATGTGTTATATATATAATGCTAATAGAGATAAAAGCATAGTTAGTCTTATTACTAGCTCCTTTTTAGTAGAAGGGAAATAAGAAAATGCGCAGTCTAAAGCGATAGTCTCGGCTTTTAAAAGCCGGTCGCTATGTGAAACAATTGACATTCCAATCTCTTCGCTTTCCAGGAGTAAACAAACGAGAAACGAGACAAAAGCAGCGTTCCCTTTTGAGAAAAGTTAAAGTGCCAAAATTGAAACTAATAATCCAGAATATCTCGAAAACTGTTAACTATACAAAACAAATGTATATAACATAAATTGTGTGTTTTAAAGAGGTCTACTTTTTTTGTGAAGTAAGTTTTTGTACACATCTTACGGTTTGCCAGGTATACAAAACTCATCCAGAATGAAGGGTTGTTCAGAGGCTATATCCAGAAAATCCAAGATATACATTTGGTTTGCCATAAACATATCTTATACATAGGCATTTTAATTAAAATCATTAGAGCAATTTTTGAGAAAATCAAAATGTTCGAAATTTATCCATGTCAAGGGTATTTGGGATGAGGGGATTTTCTTGAAAGCCTTCGTATCGCATCCTTGGGATATACCGAACATAAATATCAAATTTGGTATTTAACGAACTTTTCATGTTTGAGCCATGCTGCCCCCCACACATACACACACACAAGAACATTTTTCTAAAACTACATGTTTTTTTTGTTTGTTGTATTTTTGTTTTTTTATTTTTTTTTTATTCAGGGGGTCCCAAAAATGTATTTCTGGTAAAATCTTGGTATCGAATTTTTGGGTGCAATACAATACCTTCTCTATACACTACGTAAATTATACGTGTAGAGAAAGTAAAAACATTGGACTATGGTTTTAACCTATTGCACTCCATTATTTACCTCCTACTTACAAGGAAACAGATAATAAGACCATTTCTGCTAATGTTTATCTCGATTAGCATGAAGTAGATAAAAGAACAGTGTTTTTGTAAGAATAGTTTGTTTCCACAGCAGGTAAAGAAAGTCATATGAATGGTAAGCATCATTTTTCTACTTTCTCTACAGGTACTATGTACATAAAGTGTTCCATTCACATGATGTCCTCTAGCTGTTTGATAAACAAACCTTTTCTTCAAGGCATTAATCTGTTATCTACATCATGCTAATCAAGATAAACATTAGCAGAATTGGTATTATTAATAACTGTCCGTGCATTTTATTTCCTTCTACTTAGATGAAACGAAGTAATAAGACCCTTTCTGCCAATGTTTATCTCAATTACCATGAAGTCGATATAAGAATAAGCTTTTTAACAATAGTTTGTTGCAGAGAGGTAGAGAAAGCCTCGTGAATGGAACACATCACATTTTTTGGGCAATATGTGTAATAAGTTTTAAATGCCTCTAAAGATACGCAAGGCTCTTGAGCAAGTGTAACCTAACCTTAAATGTTGTAGGATAAACGAGGACATAGTGGGTTGTCTCAGTAGTAATGCATAGAGGTACATAGATGTGTATCGGAAATAGTGAAAGACAAGTGACGTTCTCCTTTAAAGTTGTGCTGTTTCATGTGATCAATACTGTTGCCATTAATCAAGAAACACACGCATGTTAATATTGAAGAGTCCACTCGAGTTCGTCAATCGATTTCCTTCTGTTTTAGAAAGCTCTTGATTCCGGCCGCTGCTGCAGCTGCTGCGACGCTCAGTACATGCTTGCACCTGTTGAGACACGCAGCGCCAAGGTCACGTACTACGTGCATTTCAAACAAAACCTCCCCAGATCTAACTATTCCTTCATTTTCTCAAAATGGCTTTTAACTCTCTTGAATAAAATACTATATGTTTCATATAGAACGCCCTCGGCTTGTTCCACAGTTTGCCTTCCCTGTTTTTACTTTCTCTACTTACATAGTAACAGAAAGTATTGCACTCCACCCAAAAATTCGATACGGAAATTTCACCGGGACTTCTTAACAGGGAAGAAAAAGTTCAAAGTCTTCTCTTTGAGTATTCGAGGAAAAAGGTTAAATTTATAAAATTCAGAGGGTAGCTCCTTCGAAGGTGAAGCAAATTTGCCACATGTTTGAGGTATCAGATCTAGCCAGTAAGCTTTTTGATATGGAAATAACTATTTTCCTAGTCCAGAGAAAAATGAAAGCAAACCTCAAGGACTATCTCATGAGACCACAGAAAAAAAAAAAAAAAAAAAATAGATGGATGGTGTCAAAATGTCTTATTGCAGGTTTCTAAGAATGAAATTAAAGTGGTTAAACATTAGACGGCTCAAAAAGAGAGACTTGATGTATTGGACATGATAATTTTGAGTTTCTTAACAGGTTTTAGGCACAGTAGATGGTGGAGAAATTGGGGAATTCATACAACATGGATTTTTTGAAGTTGCAAATCAGTTTTACATGTTTCGGCAGTGCCCTGCATGTTTGGAGAAAAAAAATGCAAATGTATCTACAGGGGATTCAGGTGATATTAAACCTGGTCTTATGAATGTGGCAGAGAAGTTGAGACTTTCATCAGTCTGAAAGCGCAGGTAATCAAAACAGCAGAGATAGCCAAGAACAAAGTTTTCTGCGCAGTAAATCAACTTGCTGAGAACTTATTTGAAATGGTTCCAACTTTTTTCGCACATCCCTAGTGGACTTACCACCGGGTTAAACAAATAAAGTCGGTTAAAGATAATGTAGAAGCTAATACAGTTTCTCTCCTCGTAGATTTTAGTGAAAATGATACACTAAAATATTCTAACGAAATATAAAGCTTCCATTATGGAGCATCACAAAAACATCATTTGGACATCACATAGGCACGCTTTCTATTACAGGAATGTTCCGCAGGAACCAGTTCATCATCAAATTTTCTGCTGTCTCCGAGACTACAGGACATAATCCAGGATATGAGTCCACATGAAACCAGTGCTTGAAGAATAAAAAAGCAAGATCCTCTCGATGACATCTTGTATTTAAATACCGACAACCCAGGGTAGCAATATAGAAATAGAAATATATATTTCTTCTCTAAAATACTAGCTCAATATGGATTCAATAGGGCAGTCTGGAATTACTTTGAAAAATGTGGCAGATGCTGAAAGAGACTTCCATGGAAAATATGCATCTACTCTGCAAGAGTTTGTAAACTCTTAAATTGAAACCAATTGCAAAGTATTTGTAGCAGAGGAAAATGATATTAAGAATGTTGTCTTAGATTAGCCTACCAAATTACAGTATTTTTCAGAACATGATGACCCTGTCTCACTCTTCTTCCAAAGTCAGCTTGACTACAAATTTTGCTATTAGTGTGTGTAAGGTTGGAAACTAACCCTCGCTATTGCCGAGCCTTCCACTTACTGGTCCTTTAACTAAGGCGTAATTCTCACTTGCAAGCAGTGTCTCCAGGAAATAGATATTACTGCGTTGCCTCTCGCCCATAGTATAGGTTCGTCTTTTGTTTGCTAATGGTTACTACCCAATGGCAGGAGGAGCGGTTCCGTTTGAGGGCTATCGTATTTTGGAGAAAACTATACTGTCTCTTCCAAAGATGTTACAAGTTCATCCGATTGTGTGGAGAAAATCCAGATGAAAGACAAATTCTACGAAGACTAGCAGTCCCCTGCAGCTTTTATCGTATAAATAGGCTTCCGTCTTTTCTTGAGCTTCCTCTCAACTCTTCATCTACAGATTCTCTTCGATGGAGTACTGCTTAGACATTCAGAGTCTTCAGCAGGTTTCGTGCCAACTCCAAGAAATTATCAAGGAAAAACAGAGTTTATTGAAATATCATCCATCGACATCCTCTTGAAACCAAAGTACACATAGTGTTTTATTGGATGACAATATGTACAACTTCTGCATACTTATTCTAATTTCAATTCCTTAATCAAATTATTCCACATTCATCAATTGGGAGAAAATGTTTGGGTGACTGTGATTTATGATCAAACGTGTAGAAGGATAAATTGTATAGTTGTCTTAAGAGAGGTTTGAAAGCTTTTGTAAGCCAATTCAAAGCAAACTTACAAAGCATCAAAAAAGAGGCTATCTTTATAAGATCCAAAAGTCTCTGGTTAAGACCTTTCCAAAACGTTTTTTATAGTTTTATCGCCCGCTTTTACTACCAAGGCACCGCAGGCCATGCCACTGGAGCACTGGTGGAATGCGATGGCGGGGGAAACCGCAGAGCCCAGAAAAAGCCACCCTGCGCCGCTTTGTCTACCACAAATCCCAGATGCGGTCGCTTGGGATCGAACCCAAGTCTAAGAGAGAGGCGAGTGGTCTAACCGCGCGGCCACCAAAACGTTTTTCAAAGATAGTTGTCATATATTTACTCTCTCTAGGGTTAATACTGCCATATACACCTGTGATCCCAGAACTACAGGAAAAGAAGAACCAGATATGGAATGACTTCTACAGCACCGCCGCCATGATGACAAACGAATGAAGGAGAGCATCATATGAACTTCGACACAGTTTCACTGTACTCAGTTTTTTCCACATGATTTGTAAAATAAAAAGCATTCATCAACCAGATGTGAATTATTTTGTTGTGAGACAGACATCACGCATATTGGTGTTCCAGAAGAACAATCCCAATAACAGAGTGACTCACTAACTTTACCTATTGTGTGAAATGTTTACTTTCTCTACACATACTATATACATAGTGTATAGAGAAGCTATTGCATTCCATACAGAAACTCGATACCAAGATTACACTGTAAATACATGTTTTGGGTCCCCCTGAATCCAAGAAACGCATTTTTAGAAAAAAGTCCGTGTGTGTCTGTGGACAGCATGGCTCAAAAACGAAAATACCGTCGAATACCAAACTTGGTATTTAAGTTTGGTATCTTCCAAGAATGCAACACAAAGATTTTGAACAAAATCCCTTCACCCCAAACTACCCTTTACTAGAAAATGTTTTCAAGCCTCTAACAATTTTGATTAAAATACTATATATTAAAGATATTTACACAACAAATAAAATATATATCTTGAAATTTCTGGGTATATCCTCTAAAGACCTCTTTATTCAGGTAGAATTTTGCTGGTTTTTGCATAACTAGTAAACCGTAAGAGATAGACAAAACCCTACTACACAAAAATGAGGTTCTCGTTTAAACACAATTTATGTCATGTGTATTTTCTTCGTGGAGTTGATCATGAGGTATTCCTTGTTATTGGTTTCAGTTTTAAAATACTCAAACTTTTTCACATGCGGGAATTTGCCAACTCCTGGAAATAGAAGCCGATTTCAACCACATGGCAACCAGCTTTTAAAAGATTTGACTATCGTTTTAGCCTAACGTATTCCTAGCGTTTAAATATGAAGTAGACAGAAGAATAAGGTTTTTAATAATAATAATAATAATAACAATAATAATAATAATGTGTTATAGAGATGTAGAGAAGGTCTTGTGAATGGAACACATCAGGTTTTTGCAGTCGGATCTTGTGAAACAGCTGTATTAAAATTCTCTGATCCATATTAAGAAAGTAACGATATCAGGGGGTTAGCAGCAGAGTGTTGAAGCGGGGGTGGACGGGGTTAAAAGCTTGGATGTAAAAGGCTTTCAACGTTACTTGAAACCGAATCTTACAGTGTTGAGAGCGTGGGAGTGAGTGACATACTCTCACTGGGGCTCGTGTGTTGCAACGGCAACAAGGGCTCACTTTGCTTATTGCTGCTCGCATAATCTTTTAATATATCGCGTACTAAGATAGGTCGAGAATGTATATTGCGAATACGAGGTTCCCTGGGCCGAGTTTTCACAAGCACTCGAGATCTGATAAGTAACTTACAGTTCGTGGTTAGCCAAGTACTTTTTGAAATACTTGAAAAAAAAAACTGTAAAAAACAATAATAAAGGAAAACTTCTTATCAATATCTCATTGAAAACATAGAAAAAATAAATTCTCGATGTGAACAAATGAAAAGCTACATGGACAAAATGGACGCTCTTAAACTACTAGGTTCTCAGCGCCCCATTCTATACGGGGCGTGAAAGACTGCTTAATTTTGCTCAGAGGCGTCTCTATCAGGCTTGAGGTTATTTTACATGCCGTAAATCTACGTCACGGGACTAACGGCTTTACTTCCCTTCCGAAGGAAGCCATGCTAAGGATTTTTACGCCCGAAAAAAATCCATCGTCCGCCGGGTTTGAACCCGCGACCTTAGGTTTATGAAGTTAGCATGGTAATCATTACACATACAAACCGTATGGACAAAGTCTCCTTAAACACACCCTTTTGTTAATGAATTATGCAATAGATTCTTTATTTGAAGTAGCACGTGTCTTGAGTGTTATGTCATTTCCTAATTGTACTTTTAAGTATTAATGACCTCTCAAACTCTTACTCTAAGTACTTACAGTGATTTTAGGCATGGCAGTTAATAAATGAATTGAAAATGTAGCTTACATTACCAAATATATGTTCAGAATGACAACAATTTGAATACTTATTTGAATACCTAGTTTTACAAAACCAAACAGGGATTAGTTTTAAGAGGTTTAAATAATGTTACATTAGATTAGATCACATTCTGTAGGTTTGTTTTGGCTAACAAGACACTGAACATAGACCTCATAAGGCATATACATGTATATGTATGTTAACATACTACGAAAAAAAATCTGTGTCCACTCAAATTACTTTCTCTACATCTCTGTAACAAAGTATTATTATTATTATTATTATTATTAATTTTATTATGTTTAATTGTTTCATTTATATAGCTTCCTTTAACTTCAATGGTCTTATCGGGGGCTTTGACTTGTGAAACAACTCGTATTGCATTAGGTTAATCAATTTTACTTTCTCTACACGTACTGTGTACATAATGTATAGAGAAGGTATTGTATTGCACCCAAAAATTCGATACCGAAATTCCACCAGAAATATATGTTTTGGGTCCCCTAATCCAATTGTTTTTTTAGAAAAAGGTCTGTGTCTGTGTGCAGTATAGCTCCAAAGCGAAAAGGTATTTAAGTGTGTTATCTTTTAAGGATGCGACCCGAAGATTTTGAAGAAAATCCCCCCACCCCAAACCTACTCTTTACATGTAACATTTTCCAAAATTTTCGATTTTTCTAAAAATGGCAAACGATTTTGATTAAAATACCTTATGTTTAAGATATTTTTATGACAAACGAAGTGTATATCTTGAATTTTCTGGGAATAGCCTCTGAAGACCTCTTCATTCTGGATGACTTTTGTATAACCGGCAAACCATAAAAGATAGTCAAAAACTTACTACACAAAAAATGTAGATCTCATTAAAACACACAGGTAATGTTATATACATTTTTTTTAGACATTCTGGATTAGTGGTTTCAAAAGCCATTCAAACGTGGTTCAAACGGGAACCTATCTTTCTTCTCGTTTCTCGTTTGTTTACTCCTGACAAGCAAAGAGAGTGGAATGTCAATTGCTTCATATAGCGACCGGCTTTTAAAGGATTTGACTATCGCTTTAACCTGTGTATTTTATATTTCCCTTCTATTTGAAGGAAGCAAGATATAAGATCATTTTGCTTATGTTTATCTTTATTAGCATGATGTAGATAAAAGGTTAAGCTTTTGTATAAAATGTTTATCTGTTGAATAGCTGGAGAAAGGGGTGTGAATGGAACATGTCAGTTTTTTCAAAGTATTTCCCTTTTAGATTAATAATATTTTTGCATTCATGGCAACCATTCTTTTAAAGCAATGATGCCACGTTTCGTGAGGTTCTTCAGAAACCAGGATTTTATAATGTTCACCTGCTGACCATCTGACCCCACTCATTTTATCTTTAATCTTTGGAAGCAAAAAGAAATCTTTAGGGTATCCAGTTAGTCAGTTGTTAGTTTTACTGTATGCGACATATTTTGCTAGTCTTAATGTAAAATACTTTTTCTACGACCGAGCTTAATGAGTACTTTACCAGTTCATTTTGGATCATAAAATTGAGTTTTACGGAATCCACGCAGCGAGCATAAATGTAAGTGTAAAGTATTTTTGTTCCAACTTCACGCTCGCCAAAATAATTCACATTAGTGTGTATCACTGATCAACTGATCACTTTATAACTTTCTCATATTGCGCCTCATAAATTTTTCGGGGTTTAGCAGGTGGTAAATTTGATTCTGCTGTTTTTACAGCTCTAAGGATATCATAATTCTCAAAATCTGCAATTTCCTTAAAATACATCATAGAAAAACAACAATATTGGTTTGTCACGGCCTGCTATAACTGTACCATCATCGCGTCCAGCAATACAAAATAAATAACGAACTATAACCCTTGGTGAATGGCTCAAACTTAACCTCAAATTTATTTCATCTTTGGTTGTTTTTCTTTAAATAACAGAAAATTCTCGTAGAGAAAACATTGTATGATACGCGAACGTCTCGTTTCACAATATTCCCGCTCGAATCAAAAACCATAACTTTACACTCTTACATCATAAATAACTATTTCCTTTTGGCTTCTGTTTTCACGAGCTTTCACAACAATTTGCGGTGAAGAGATATTTGTGTACCGAACGGTCAACCATCTTCGTGCCAGCAATGCGAACACGTCGGATTTTCGTAGGCTTAAGTTGTGTTGGAAACACCTATTGAACCGATTGACTTTTCTTTTAACGATCATAACAACAAATCCAAGATTCATGGCCAGTAATGATATTCCAGTCTAATTTTTCCAGAGCTTTTCCACACCAATCACTGCCCTGTTGTTTTTAATTACGAATTATGAATTAGTCCTTGTGGGATCTACCGACAAAAAAGTTTTTTCACGTCCAAAAATGTGCTTATTACTTAATAAAAGGAAGATTGATAATTCACTTATGACCAGGAGTAAAAGAAAAGAAAAACGGATGATGACTTCCTGTTTGAGAGCAGCACATGCATTTTACAAGGAATATCTTGGAAAGCAATAACTTTACAAAACAAAGTATATGACAAATTGTGTGTTTTAACGAGAACTACATTTTTTGTGTAGTAAGTTTTGGTCTGTTTCTTACGCTTTACCATTTACGCAAACGCTTATATGAATGAAAAGAACTTCAGAGGGTATTACTAGAAAAGTTAAGACATACTTTTTATTTTCATATAAATGTATATTTAATATACGGTAGTATAACTAAAATCGTTAGTAATTTTTGAGAAAATCAAATTTTTCGAAACATTGTTCATATAAGGAAAAGGGGTGAAGGATATTCTTAAAAATCTCTGTGTCCCATGCTTGGAAGATGCTGAATTTAAATATCAATTTTGGTATTTAGCCGACGTTTTGTTCTTGTGTGAAGTTGTTCACACACACACATACACACACATACACACACACTCACACACACGCACGGTTCCTCTAAAAATTTTCTATTCAGGGGACCTCAAGACATCATTACGGTTAAATCTTAACATCGAATTATGGGGTGAAATACAATACCAGTTTTACCATGTGCACAGTACACGTTCGCCTGCGGTGCTATAAGTAGTAAAAGTGAGCGTAAATAAAGGAGGACAAATAGAGAATGGGTCTACCAAATACAAGATTAATGTGTACCGTAACATACCAAGTGTATACCCTTAAGATTACACAATATAAACTTGTTCCAAATAAAATGCTTCATTAACATCAATTAACTTCAATCGGAAGTGCATATTGTTCTCATAATGTAGCTACCCGCAGTCATCCAAGAAAATACCCCAGCTAACTGGGATTTTATGCTGCCACAATTTTGCAGCAAGCTAACTTTAAATTGAAAGTTACCGGTGACCATTCGGCTGAGTCTATCCAATGACAGGAATAATTATGGTAACTAGGTCTGTACCTGATTATTAGGAACATAATATACGAATAATAATAATAATAATAATAATAATAATAATAATAATAATAATAATAATAATAATAACTGAACTCAGCTTGTTTGTCGCTAGCAGTCCACCGAAAAGGAAATTCCCAGAACAGCGAACAGAGGCACACACAACCAATGTTTCTTGGGCTATTATTGCGTGGGTCATTTTATTTAAGGGCCGATCGGAAACGCTATCAATCCTGGCTATCAGTAAAGCGGTCAGCATACCCATACAACGGTACTACAGCCCAGCAACTTCGAGCACTTCGTCAGAGCTAACAAAACAGGCTACTAAGTAAAGCGACCAGCATGTGCTCACACCGGCAATTTCACGCAGGTCGTCACAGCTAACATTCCAGGCTACTAGGTAAAGCAGCAAGCATGCCCCCACACCGGCACACTCAGCAGAAACTTCGGCTACTCCGTCACAGCTAACATTCTAGGCTATTAGGTAAAGCAGCAAGCATGACCTCATATCAGTACACCTCACTCCTCACAACTAACGGTCCAGGTAAAGTGGTCAGCATAACCTCACAATAGGACACACACCAGGTGGTCACAGCTAACAATCCAAGCCACTAAGTAAAGTGGCTGGAGGTCGTCACACCAGCACGATTCGTAGACAACTTCGCACAAATGGTCACACTAACAAATCAGGCTATTTGGTAAAGCGGCCGACATGCTCTCACACCAGCACGATCCACCGGCAACTAATCTCAGTGATCAAAGCCTACAATTCAGGAAATTTGGTAAAGGATACAACATGGACTTATATCTTACGCAACCCGTAGGCAATTTTGCGCACGTGGTCACAGCTTACAATCTAGGCGAGCAGGTAAAAGGGCGCCATACTCCCACACAAGTCAAGGTCTGGTGGACCCTTCACCCATATGATTTCAGTGTCAAATCCAGTGACTAGCTAAAGAGGTTGGTTTGATCACACCATTAACACGATCCGCCACGTGTTCACAGATTACGATCCAGGGGCAAGCATGCGCTCACACCAACCACGGATCAGCTGGCAACTTCCCACACGGGCTCACAGTTTATAATCAAGGAGACTGGGTAAAGAGGCTACCAAGGTCTTATATCTGATGACTAGGAGTGCCGGAACTTCACGCACTCGTAACAGCTTACAATCGAGGCGACTAGGTAAAACGAAGAGTAATCTCTCACCTCAGAGGTGACCCACTAGCAGTTCCATGCACGCGGTCACAGATTACAATCCAGACGATTAAAGGCTGGCATAGACTTCGATTTGTCGCTCCCTCCTCAGAGATATTCCTGGGGTTAGAGGATCTAGGTGTACCACCAACCTCTTTCCTTGGGGTAGCCTCTGATGCGGTAGAATTCATCATTAATGCTCTTCACTACGATTACCTGCATGGTTGTTCAAACTGGTGGCAACGCCCTTTGTTCCAGTTAGGGCGATAAATCCACAGGATATCATCCTGCAAGCTTCCTCATCGTTACGGTCGCTCGCTACCCGGATGTGTTAAAAGAGTCATCCCTTTCGCGGCGTGAAGACTGTCTACACTCCACGTAGTCAGTTGCTAGGTCTTCTGTTCAACATTTTTCTGTCATCTGGTCCCCAATACAGGTTGCATATAGACGCAGCTCCCTGCTGATGACCAAGGTGTAGGTGTTAACCCGGGGATGTGCATTGACGAGCTGTAGACTTGCAAGAAAAGCTAAACCGATATTTCAATCCTTCTGGCTATTGGCAGCGACCTTCCTCAAGTGCTCTTCTAAAATCTTAAGATATGGAAAATCCCCTCGGACTTGCTCCCTGAAGTTATGAGGCACACCTGTGTTGGCAGTGACTGCTTCTTGGTCTTACACTGCTCGATCGTACCGTCTGAGTGCAGGTGGAATGGTTACGAGTGCGTCCTTTATACTCCAAGTCACTCTAGTACTTCGGTCAGCAGATTAGATTCAAAGTTGGTCCCCTCATTATTGAATATCTCCAGTGATAACCCAAAGCGGAAAACAGATCAACGAGGCAGTTTCTCCTGGTTAGGAATGGCGTACACCTCCAGCCCCTTGGTACAGCAATCTAAGACCACCAATAGATATTCTCCCTGTAGAACACAGAGAACGGTATGGTTATGTCGACGGCGATGATTTGAAAGGTACTCCCACTTGTTCTGCTGCATGCAATGTCAGTTCCTGGTCTGTCATCCGCGACTTGGTGCACACACATGATATTGGTGGCATGACCTTTATATAAGTTTGTCGATGATCCAATTGGGGCCAAGATGTCATCTCGAAGTCCTGCAGTACTTCCAGCAGTATTTCCAACACTTGCTTCGAGGGAGAATCAACTGCTCTGATTCTACCCATCAGATGGCAACCAAACTCTGAACAACATTTCCTTGGTCGTCAGTGAATTCCATTGGGTCCAGTATGATTTATTTATATATATAACTCTTGGTGCGATGTTTTCCTAGTTTGTCCTAATCCCTTCCTCCAGAGCTCTCAGGTGCGAACAAAAGTCTGTGGTCGCCCGCTGGTACCTCCTCAGCCTTACATTATCTCGCCCTTCTACAGGTACTACGGAAATCAACGAACAGTTGCGGCACAAATCTTCTCTTCCACTTTATACAGGGGTGGAACTTTTCTAGGGAGAGTATTTTTACATAACATCCGCATTGGAGCGGATCTTTCGTTTTCCTACATTCTGATGAGAATATGTATTCTTGGAGCCTCTGGTCCCAATGGGCTGTCCTGCACATCTAAGTGCTTGAATCTCAATAGCCAAGTGAGATCAGGTGAAATGGCTAACAGTACTGTTACTTATGGGAGTGCTCCAGAGCCTTCAGTACTGGCACCAGCTCCCGCTAATTAACCCAGTATTTCTTTTCGTGTTTGGTGTGCGTCTTTCGCATGCTTTGCCCATTCCTGTCCATCCTAGATCTGGACAGTATGCCTCCAATACTGTTATCTATGGTGTTGGTGTCCTCGATCAAATTGCCATTCGGTTGCGAAATACTCAAGACGGACGCCCTGCAGTGTGTTGAGCGTTAAGACAGGTGTTCTTCTGTCAGTCGCGTAAGAGCATCACGATGTTGAAGAAACCTCTGACCAACCGGCGATAGTAGCTACATAGGCCCATATCACCCTCCGTGGTGTAATGGTTACCATACTAACTTCATATACCCAAGGTCGTGGATTCAAACCCGGCGGAGGATGATGGATTTTTTGGATGTAAAAATGCTTAGCAAGGCTTTCTTCGGAAGGGAACCCGTATAGTAGATTTACAGCACGTAAAGGAACTTCAAGCCTGATAGAGAGAGGCCTCTGAGAAAAATTAAGTGGTCTCTCACGCCCAGTAAAGAATTGGACGCTGAGAACCACAGTAGCTGAAGAGTGTACATAAATAAAACGCCATTTCATTTGCATAGGTCCAGGAAAATGCACAAATCTGATCTTGTTTATCTTTGGTTAAGGCTAACCTCTCGTAGCCTGAGTATTCGCTGAGTGTTTAGTTACCGCATTTGGTGAAACTACATAATCCAAGTAGTTCAGCTCCTTGCGAAAAGCTTGACACTTCTTCGGTTCATTTTCAAGTTCGCTGGCTGTAGCTTCTGCAATCTCTTTTTCGGTTTCTGGAGATGATTTTTAAGGTGCTGCCAACAACGATAATGTCGTCCAGAAATAGCAGACACGCATCGTAAGTCATCACAAGCTCAATGAGGCGTTGGAAGATGGCTGACGACTTGCATGGGTCAGAAGACATAAACATAAATTACCAAATGTCTTGAACTGTCAAGAATGTAGTTTCTGCTTATCTCTGGGATCTAAAGCAATTGCCAGCATCCCGATATCCAAAGTCGAGAACCAGTGGGAACAAGAAAGAGTACTCAGGGCATCGTCAACTAGAGTAAAAGAAAACAGTCCTGTTATATGGTAACAATCAGCTTCTCATAATCCACGCAGAAGCAAGTTATACTCCTCACCAGAACTACAGAAGAGCACCGATGGCTGTCGGACTCTTATATAATTTCCCTGGATCTCATATACTCCAGCATTCCCCGTACCATCGCTTGCTTCGCCAGAGTTGGTTGCCAGAGTCGGGCGTCGCCAGTGTCGATGTGGTAGAGTATTCTCCTATGCTGTTCTTAGCTGAAGAAATACTGAAATTGCCTAAGTAGATACCTTTTCAAGTGAGACGAGGTCAGATGGTCGTCTCTCTTTTCAGGAAGTGTTCCAGTCAGGGTCCCCAGATCTTGCGATGGTGCTGGTTCCTCGGATCCATAGCATGGCAATTATTCGAGGGTAACTCGCACTTCTGCAACTTATTTCCGGCCTGGATGTTCTGATCGCTGCCCAATAGATTCAGCAGCTTTATATACACGTCCTCACTGTAAGACAACAGTGCTGTATCAGCAAATAATTTGTTCAAAGGGTGTCATGCGGTCTAAAAAATAAGTTTCTTGACGACTGTTTTCCTCGCCAATCTTCACAACCATCTTACTTCTTGTGGGCACAACTACATCCTCTATCAACATCACCCTGCAGATCTTTGGATGTTCTTCGTGAATCTGAAACGTCATCTAGTGTTCACCGAGTGTGTTGATCCTCCTGTTGAGGTCACCTCTCGCCTCGTGGCTCCTGAAGGCATCCACTTCTAGTATCGCATCTTCAACCTCTCTCACACAAACACCCAGAAACTTGCAGCGCTCCGCCCCAAGGTCAATTCCTGCAGAGCATTCTTTTCTATTGGCAAGTTATCACTGATTGCAGGGCCGATTCGGTTTCATTGATGGCAAGCCCTTTGCTATGTCAGGTCTGATTATAGATACTGCTGCACCTGTGTCCACTATTATTCGGCACAGATTTCTGTACATCCAGCCATCTACTCTCTTGTCCAGAAAACGCAACTTCATTCAAAAGGGTGGTGAGGATCTAACACACCTGTTATAGTCCCCACCTGCTCTCCGGCTTGGAGTGGACAGTCCCTAATTAGCCACACACACACACACACACCTGAAAATTGTTGCCATTATCTCTAAGTTAATGCTCTGGCCCCGTTAGTCTATTCACTTCTAAGTTTTCTGTTTTAATGTTTTTAAAAATGTTAATTAATATATAGATATAATGTTTAATGGAAAATATAGTTATATTATTATTACTATCATCATCATCATCATCATCATCATCATCTTCATTGCCAGTGAGAACTCCTGCAGCGTTTATTTTGACTTGAATTGATTTGGGTGCGGTCAAGCGATGGTACCCGAACAGAATTTCGAGGGGTATGTAAATGTCGCATTCAAAGTCTCAGCCACCTGGCCTTGGAGACTGACTTTCCGCTGTACAACTTCCTCCTCAGCTGAACATCGGTTAGGGCGGCGAATTGTCGGCAGAAGGCTTACAAAACTGACGTTCCATTGTATTTGGGTGGCCTAACGCGTGCATTCGTTGTACTGCTTTTAGCGTACCGTCAAAACCTTAAATCTTCCACCTAACATGTGTTCCATCATGGCGTCCAGCACATTGGTACACACGTCGATTATTCCTTCCAGGCCTCTAGCGCAATGATCGAATTCTTCCACCTTTCCACCGAGCTCTTCCATGTCTTTCTTTCCCTGTGCCGGTCAGCCGTTTGTCAATTTTGGCCGTTTTTTCACGGGTATAAAGGTTGAGAGTGGGAAAAGGTTCTTTCCTAAAATGGGCATGATAGGAGCAAGAAAGAAAACAGAAATGGCATTGCACTCATCTTTAATATGAATAAAAGCACGATTGTTAAAAGAATGAGAGACATGTAGACTGTCATATACCGTTAAAACCAAATATTATTGTCTTCTATATCCTCAGCTACTAAATCTATATATACTGTATTTTTTTCTGGCTCTGTTCAACCTCCTCGTATGTAGGACTGATAAATCAGTGCCTGGGGTCGGACGCCTGGTTAGCAGATGCTCAGGATCAGAGAAAAGCCAGGTTGATAATCAGTCCGATGTATGGCAGGAAATGGAGAAAGTGGATGATATGCAATGACGGTGGAATAAATAGAATAATATAATTATGGAGCAGTTGGTGGAATGAATGATTGGAAAATCTGGAGAATCCGGAGAAAACCAGCCCAGACGCCGCATCATCCACAGCAAATTTCACACATGGTCACCTAGGATTGAAGCCGGGCCACCTAGGTGGGGGCGAGCAGTCTAATCACTTGGCCACGCCTAAATTTCTGTGTATTGTTGAAATGGAACATATGTAACTTTTGTCTTATTTCTAACAATTATTTTCTAACAACAAGATCTTTCTACCCCATCACAGTCTCAATTATCTGAAGTAATACCACTCGTGTTTTCATCTTGTCGATAATTCACGACCAGAGAGAAGTGGTGGGAGTGAATTATCCTAAGAGTTGAAAACACGAGTTGTATTTGATAAGACAATTCAGCGAAATAGACCATTAATAATTTATAGGAAGAGAGATTTTATCAGGTTATGATTGTAATACTTACATTAGCTCCCAAATGGTAGATGACGCATTCGACCATATTTATTTACCGAATGTGTGTTTTTTTTTTCTTTTCTTTTTACTGCCTCTGGAATATGATATGGCCGACCGTGTTCTACACCCAATGTATGGATATCGATAGCAACAATAGAAATAGGGAACAATTATTTTATTTCAGCTTTTAATACGTAATACATGAAATGGAAACAAACGTTATTTTATTTGAGGTTATTGCACTCATCCCATATATTAGCAATACAAGTAATGATTACTTTCATTCCTTTTTTAACTAAACACATTATGAACTGGATGAAACCTTAAACATTGTAACGGAATTAATTGAAGCTACAATTGTGGAACTGACAGTTATTAAAAGTGAAGGTTGGCTGACTGGGTTGTCACTTTGTTACCAATAACCACGACAGGAGCTTAAACAAACTAACGTCAGGTGCGACAAGATTTGAAAGAAATGAACTTCAGCTGCGGAAGATGTTTCGACAATATCGCTCCATTCAGATGACCTCCAATCTGGGCTATTGTATTAGTGCTTTAACAGTTGGACTAGAGTGACAGTCAAAGACTTCTTTACAGTAATGATTATCTCCTTTTATAACTTCGACACGTTTCTACTGAAATGTACAGTTTTCAATCAATTAGGAGTTGAAATTACAAACTGTCTTTCCTGCTCGGGAAGAACGAGAATTTTCAATGGTGAAAGTATCAGTTGTGTGCATTGATGATATTATAAGCTAATATTTGAACCACAAATTATTGAATTACCGTGAAATGTCAAAGATTATTTACATCATTCTAAAATGTAAATGCTTCTGTCATGACTTTCAAAGAATCCCAACTTTGAACACCACATTTTATAATTACTGAAGTCACACATCATTTATCAGCCTAAACAACTTAAGCTATGCTCCAACTATAGTAGGTATATACTACATATGAGTATATATTAAATATAAAATTCGATTATATCCAAAATTATTTTTAAATCTATTATGTTATGTTTACATAGCTTTCTCTATGATGCAAAGAACTATCCTTACAAAGTTTATTTATTCTTCTATCTTCTTCAAGTTTATCAAGGTATATATTATCAAAATGGGTTTATTACATAAACTTTTCTTGTAAAAAGGAATGACATACAATAAGCTAAAGCAGTGTGTTCCTTTCAAAATCGGTAACTATGTGATGGTTTTGGAATGCTTGTCTCTTTGCTTGATAAGAAGAAGGAAAAACGACAAGCAAAATTACTGAAAAACTGAAACCAATACAAAGGAATACATAAAAAAATGGTCAACTGCACCAAAAATTTGCTTTTGACATAAACTGTGCGTTTTAACTATCTATATTTTTGAGTAAAAGGTTTTTGTCTATCTCTTACGGTTTTTGCCAGGTATTTAAAAGTCATCCAGAATGAAGATACATTCAGAGGCTATTCCCAAAAAAGGCACACATTTGATTTAGCAGGAATAGATATTTATGACGTAAGAGCCTAAAGTTACGGTTTTTCATTCGAACGGGAATATTGTGAAACGAGACGCAGTCAAAAGATGAAATAAATTTGAGGTTATATTTGAGCTATTCACCAAGGGTAATAGTTCGTCATTTATTTCGCATTGTAGGGCGCGATGACGGTACGGTTATAGCAAGCCGTGACAAACCAATACTATCGTTGTTCTATGATGTTTTTGAGAAAATGACACATTTTGAGAATTGTGATATCATTAGTGCTGCGAAAGAGGCAGAATAAAATTTACTACCTGCTAAATCTCGAAAAGTTTATGAAAAGTTTATAAAGTGTTGTCTGTTGATCAGTGATGTATACACACTAATATTGTGAATTATTTAGGCGAACGTAAAGTAGGAACAAAATTATTCTACGTTTGCATTTTAACGCTTTTGCACTTCTTTACGCGTGTATTCCGTAAAAATCAATTTTGCGATCTGAAATGAGTCCGTAAACTAGTCAATTATGCTCACTCTTAGAAAAAATATGTTAGTATATGATCATTTAATCAAAATCGTTAGAAACATTTTTGAGAAATTCAAAATTTTCCAAAAGTGTACCATGTAAAGGTTATTTTTAAAATCTTCTCATCAGATATTTGGAAAATGCTGAACTTAAATGCCAAGTTTGGCATGTAAACTACTCTTCGCTTTTTATCTAAGCTGTACATACACACATACAGACACGCAGATGGACCTTTTTCTTAAAATTATTTTTTTTAAATTTGTATAGCGGAGGAGCTAAAAATGTGTATGCAATACCTTCTGTATGCACTATGCAGGTACATATTGCGTGTAGAGAAAGTAAAAAGAGCAATACTGTAAATGCTTGTTGCTGGTAATGAAGACGTTAGAAATAAGCGACCAAGGGAGTCCTGACCAAGTCTGCTGCTGCTTAACCTTGTGGTGGGTGAAAGGGAACAAGCGAGCGACCGACCGCTAGCAAGAAACTGGGTCGTGGCGGGGCGGGACGGGACAGGGGAGTGCAGCAGAAATCATTGATCGAGTGAGTACTGCACCGGGCTACCCCAACTCTGGGACGTCATCTCCTTAATTAGGTGAGTCCCATATGTTATCATCATCTTATTCATTACGTCAGTCCCACAGATTTGCTCATCATCAAATATACATTTTATAATCGCATTTATTATGTGTCCCACATTTGGTTTTTATAATATAAGCATACTCTTATTAATTAGTGAATCCCATATATTTGGTTATCACGAAATATTTATATTATGATCTTATTTATTAGGTATCCCACATGTTTTTATAATATAATCATGATCTTATTAATTAGTGAATCCCATATATTTGGTTATCACGAAATATTTATATTATGATCTTATTTATTAGATATCCCACATGTTTTTATAATATAATCATGATCTTATTAATTAGGTGAATCTTTCTTTTTTGGTTACCACGAAATGCGCATATTATAATTGTATTTATTACGGGACCCACATATTTGTTTTTATAATACAAGTATAATCTGATTACTTAGGTGACTCCCATACTTTTTGTTATCACAAAATATGCATACTTTATTCGTGTTTATTAGGTGTCCCACATGTTTGGTTTTTATAATATATTAATGCTCTTATTAATTAGATGAATCCCATAATTTGGCTATCACGAAATATACATATAATCGTATTTATTACGTTTCCCACATATTTTTATAATATAAACACAGCCTTATTAATTAGGTGGATCCTATATTTTGGTTATCACGAGATATGCATATTATGATCTTATTTATTATGTGTCCCATATTTTGTTTTTAAAATATAATCATGATCTTATTAATTAGGTGAATCCCATGTTATTTGTATCATGAAATATCCATCTTATTTATTAGGTGTCCCACATTTTGTTTTTATAATATAATCATGATCTTGTTTGGTAGGTGTGTCCCTCGGGTTTGGTTTTTATAATATAATTCTGTTCTTACTAATTAGGTGAATCCCACATATTGCTTTTAAAATATAATCATGATCTTATTAGTTTATCTGATAAAATCTACGGAAAAAGTCTAGTGTGGGACTTACCTAATCAGTAAATCATACTGACTAAATTCACTAGTGACTAACCATATAATGGGGGATTCATCTAATCAATAAGACCATAGTAGGATATTGCGCGATAACCTTAATTAGTAACATTATATTGTGGGACTTACCTAATCAGTAAATCATACTGACTAAATTCACTAGTGACTAACCATATAATGGGGGATTCATCTAATCAATAAGACCATAGTAGGATATTGCGTGATAACCTTAATTAGTAACATTATATTGTGGGTCTTACTTAATCAGTAATAAGATGGTGACTAAATCCAATCATACTATCTATAGTTATCATCGGGTTTAACCACTACTACATTATTGCCACATGTTTGGCTTTCTTGCGATTTGATCACTATCATCTTATTGTTTTAGTGAGTGCTATCAGTGGATTTAGCCACTATCATATGACTGACTAGGTAAGTCCCACATCATGGAATACCATGGGACATAGACGTTAGCATCATCAATTGGTTGAGACATGTGCTTGGATTTCATGTGATATAGATATTATTATCTAATTAATTATCTACATAGCCGCAAACTAGACGATATGGCAAATCCTATGCTTTGCCTATCATGGAATACAAACATTGGATCTTACTAATAATGTCAGCCCCACAAATGAGGGTTGGTGTAGGAATACACATATACTCTTATCAGATATGTGTGTTCCATATGCTTGCGTATCCAGGAGCAGAGATTGAATGAGTGATTCCCAAATGTTGGGTTATCATAGCGTATAGAAATATCATATTATTTATCACGTACGACTCACATGCTTGATTACCATAAGATATACACATTTTGATATTATTAAATTGGGGAGTTCAAAATGTTTTATCACCATGGGATAAAGACATTATCATTCTAATTACCCTCGGAACATAACCTGCTTGTCTAAAGACTTATATTATACGATAAGACAGATTGTGTAAGAAAGAATAAACTTATACCTATACATATTTAGTTTTTCATCAACAGCAAAGCATAGAAATTTTACAAACGTGTTTGTTGAAATGTCCAATATGTCATGCATAATAAAAAGCAAAATTAATAATTTGTCAATACATATTCAAACAAGTATTTGAAGGCTAACATTTCATTTTGATACGATGCAGTACATCTCAAATAGATGCTGATATTTAAAGAAACAATACCACTGGTATTAACATACAATAAGAATAATAGAGGGGATAAAATAGATCCTTTGGAGACGCCAATATTCTAAGGTTAATCCTTTGACAAGTTGTGTAACATGTTTAAAATAGATATGATAACAACTAATCTTTATTTATTGCATCTTCATTTAGTTAACTCTAAGTTGCAAGAGTATGTTAGGCCTATAGTTTTATACATACGATACTATAGAATACCATAATATACAGTACGATAACATAAAAGAAGAGAGTTATCATATTTGATTGAACAATATAACACACTGTAAAGAGAATCTAATATAAACTTTTAAGTTTAGAAAAAATAGCATTAATAGACTTTTCAAACCCTTTTAAACAGCACTTAGATTTTAAAATGTGTTGTAGTGGAGGTTTATAATCATTATTACAATAAAATTGTTTAAATGTGAAATTAAATAAAATCTATTTCTGTGAAAAACAGGACAATCAAACAAAATGTGTTCCACAGATGAAACAGACAGAGAAAGCCATTTGTAACATTTATTTTAAATCGCTCAAAATAATCTCCGAATTTACCATGTCCAAAAAGAAACAGTGTGAAAATACAAACCCTCTACATTCAAATCTATCTTGAACAGTATTAAAGAACAGCCGCCCAGTACTGCTGATAATCCTTTCTTCATTCCAACTAACTTTTATATACACAATTGATGTAGTTTAGTCATCAGAGAGGTGTGCTCAATACAATCAAAAGTATTGATTAGTTGAAAAATATACCAATGAGACAAGCATTGCCGTCCAGACAAGAATAAACACAACTATTTAAAGTGACAAAGACAGTTCCTGTACATGGAAAAGCCAGGAAATAATTAAATATCTTAAAATATTTCAATTCCCTTATTGAGAAGTTTACGAAAAGGATAAAGACGGAGTTACGAATTCAATGATTTCTTTTTATTGTCTTGTGATATAAACAGGGTTGGAATACCCACTTGTTTTATAATACGATCTAATGTAAGGTATAATGATACAAATTAACTTTCTGATAAGCTTGCTACACTTTTTTGTGCCTGTGTGCTTATATGGCAACCCAGTGTTTATATAAATATATTGAAAATGTAATCAGATTGTAACAACAGATTCCTATCATACATACAAGAGAAGATCATCTCAAACCAGAAAGAAGAGGATGAAAAAGACAGAGTTGAACAAAATTAATTTTCCTAGAGATAAGCTTGAACAACGTAATAGCAATTGAAGAAGAAAACTGATGCCGTAAAATCAAAGATCCAGATTCTCGAGGAGAAGCAGAAGAAAAAGAAGTAGTTTTATTAATTTATTTGCATTTTGAGTTTGCATATGTATATATTGTAGCTAACGCACGATTGTGTTTGTAGTGTTGTTAATGTTTCATGTGTGATAAATTTAACACGAATAAAATAAAAATCTCATGTGTTACATTCACAAGACTTTCTCTACATCTCTGTAACAAATTATTGTTAAAAAGCTTATTCTTCTATCTACATCATGTTAATCGAGATAAACATCAGCAGAAATTGTCCTTATTACTTGGTCCCTTGTAATTGGAAAGAAAATCTAATGTGTTCCATTCACATTATGTCATCTAGCTGTTCGGCAAACAAACCTTTTATTCAAAACTAATATCTACATCAAGCTAATCAACATGAACATAAGCATAGTTAGTCTTATTACTAGCTTCATTGTAAGTAGAAAGAAAATATGAAAATGCACAGGCTAAAGCGATAGTCTCATCTTTTAAAAGCGGGTCGCTATGTGAAACAATCTAAATTTCAAACTCTTTGCTTGCCGCGGTTAAACAAATGAGAAACGAGAACAAATGCGCCTTCCCTTTGAGAAAAGTTTAAGTGCCTAAGATTGAAACAATAATACGGAATATCTTGAAAACAGTTAACTCTACAAAAACAAAAAAAACAACAACTATCTTTGTATTGCATCCATGGAAGATACCAAACTTAAATACCAAGTTTGGTATTTAATAATCTGTTCGTTTTTGAGCTATGCTGCCCACACATGCACACGCAAGCGCGCGCACACGGACTTTTTTTTTTTTTTTCTAAAAATGCTTTTTTTTTTATTCAGGGGTCTCTAAACATGTATTTCCACTGAAATCTCGGTATTGAATTTTTGGGTGCAATACAATACCTTCTCTATACACTATGTACATAGTACGTGTAGAGAAAGCAAAAAGCATTTAATGGAACAAACATGTAGCACGAATGGCATCTGGCAGAATATTAAGGATCTCATGAGATATTGGTTTAATTGATTTTTCACACAAGCCGTCTGTAGGACAGAAATTGTATATTCAGGTCGCCATGGTAGCTCAGTGGTAGAGCAACCGGATAGAGACCGAGAGATCCGTGGTTCAAATTCCGGCTATGGCATCGAGATTTTTAGTGTGACTGCATATCCAACTCCTGTCCTACACACGGCTTGTGCGAAAAAATAATAAATCAATAATAATTGACAGTAATAGTTGGTTGTATTATGAATCCTGGGACTTAAAAGTATTTACGACATTGTAAGTCGCCATTGGGGAATGTCATCTCAAAACAATTTGAGATCACCTTGTGGTTTACCGGGAAATTCAATGCTATGCCGGCTTGTTGCCATAGTAGCTCAATGGTAGAGCAACCGGCTAGAGACCGGGAGATCCGTGGTTCAAATCCTGGCTATGGCATTGAGTTTTTCAGTCCTACTCTGCCTATCCATCACCAGAGATAATTGGAAGAAGATCCTCTGGGAGACCGAGGAGATGGAGACGCTCTCAAATTATGGATTAAACAGGCCGTAGGCCTATAAGAAGAAAGATGAAGAGTTGTTATTTCTATTAGCTTCCATTCTTCATTACATTGAGAATTGCTGTAACAACACATTGACCAGAGCCTTCCAAGCGCGCAAAATTGTACGCGTGCATCGCTTCACCTCGCCTCGGTTCGGACATTTCTCAGTGAGGAAGAAACACTGGAGAGGGTGAGGAAGAAGGAGACAGTCGGAGCGCGAGACAAGCACAGGAAAGAGAGAGATAGCGCTATTGCTCAAAACCCAGGCGTGGGGTCTGGTCAACCTAGCGAAGTCATCCTTTGCACCTTGCGATGGAGCGGGACGACTCAGCCGATTTTGTCCGTGACCCGCATTCAAGTGATAGCGAGTTTGATTCTTATGGCTGGCGGCCTATCTAACCATGGGTTTCTTCAGGGTATCCCCGGATAGCAAGGCTGGGTAGGGCCATTTCATCCCCTGAATTTTCTTATCCACAATTTACTGTTCCCGTTATTTCCAACCTATCTGTTTCAAGATTGAAGAACCAGACGAGGGTGTTCGGCGGTACGATGGTGGTGATTTAAGGTGATCCTGGCGTCGCCTTCGGGAACACTCGGTTAAGGTCCGCCTTTCGGTTCCAAATTTTTTTCCGGGGCTCATCGGGAGGCTCGGAGCTCGTGAGCAGGGCCTTAAGGCGGTGTCGAAAGGTCCCAGCTGTAACCGATAGGGACTTCATCCATGCTTGCGCCCGTGTCATTCGGAGCTGGTCCTTTCGCATTTCTCCCCTTATCCCTCCTGTCCCAGAGTCCTGGGAGCTCCGTCCGTGACTAACCCTAATCCTTTGCACCTTGCAATGCACCGCGTATTTAACTTGAGGTGCCATCACATAAACTCTGCAGTATACATTGTTTCTGAGCTGATTCTTATGCTACCATTATTTTTCAGCTGAAATGTGAACGCAAATCGTTATATAAACGTGAATGTGGATTATGCACACTAAATCACCAGCTCCAACAAACATATTTTTTTATCTTCTTTGTATTAATAGTGCCAATGGTTGGGTTTTATACTGCGAGTACCAATTCTACAAGAAAGTAAAATTACTTTTATATGGTGGCACACACTGTATTTCAGAGTAACCCTAAAATAACAATAACACTTGCAACTAATAGAAATGGTGCCTAGAACAAGATCAATAGACGCATGCAACCAACATCGCCTTCTCTTTAGATGGTGTTGGTGTAGCGAGAGTGTATGTGGGTGTTTTGTTCATTGCCTTGCAGTGCTCACCTTAGACAAGTCAATAAAGTGATAACTATTTTCTGGATTTTGGCAGCAATTCCAATTTTACCCATACGGCAGCTTTAGGAACTTGTTCGGCTCTTGGAATTTAAGGGGAGAGGAAATGCCGTATCTTGAAGTTTGACTCATTATCTCAGCAATTCATTAAGATAATGGGTTACTTTCTTCAAAGCATACGTTTACAGTTCTTTCATGAAAAATCTAATGTGATTCATTCACATGACTTTCTCTACATCTCTGCAACAAATTATTGTTAAAAGTTCATACTTTCATTTTCTTCATGCTAATTGAGAAAAAATTAGCAGGAATAGTCTTATTACTTATTTCCTTGGAAGTAGAAGCGAAATAGGGGAGTACCATAAGTTAAAGTGACAGTCAAAAGCTTGTTGCTATGTGACTGAAGTTCCTTTGTTTGTATGGACAGGAGTTGACAAATTCCTGTATGAGAAAAGCGTAAGTTTTTAAAGATGAAATCAAAAATAAAGAACTTCTAAAAATGATCAGCTCCACGAAAAAAATGTATATAATATAAATTGTGTGTTTCAAAGTGCTCTAAATGGTAAGCTTTTCTCCAACTCTTACGGTTTAGCAGTTATGCAAAATTTCGTAAAATTCATCCAGAATAAAGTAGTCTTCAGAAGCTATTCCCAGAAAAATCAAGATATACATTTTGTTTGTCAGATAAATATCTTTAATATGCGATAATTTAATCAAAATCGTTAGAGCCATTTTTAGAAAATAAAAATTTTCGAAAAAAAGTTCCATCTAAAGGGTAGTTTGGGGTGGGTGATGTTTCTCAAAATTTTCGTGTCGCATCCCTGGAAGATACTAAACTTAAATACCAATTTCCGGTGAAATCTCGGTATCGAATTTTTGAGTGGAGTGCAATACCTTCTTTATACACTATGTACATAGTACGTGTAGAGAGAGTAAAAATAGAGTAGTTCTATTATCAGTGTATGCTTTTTGTTTTTGTTCCTGATAAAGCCCTTAAAATTGCATTGTAAAATATATTTTTAAATTTTTAAAAATTACTAATCCATATACATAAAATAAAGCGTTTTAATTAAAATAAAGCCTATTTAGGTGCAAATGTATGGTAAACATTTCAACCTTTAGTGTCAAATAGTTTGAGCTAATGGAGTATTTGTATAGAACGTTTTACATCAGAAATTGCTTTTAAGCATAAAATAAGAAAGAAATGTCACTGAACTTTCCAAACACAACTTCGCAGTATTTCGAAACTCTCATATGAAGGAAATATGAGCAGGATGCCAATGCTGCCAATAGCTAAAGTAAAACTTTCCAATCAGAATATAAAAATATTTCTTTTCTATCACTATTATTTACAAAATTATTGATATTTTACAAAGTAAATGTAACAAAATGTTTTAAAAAAGTACTACGCAGGATTATTTTTAACAATATTATTAAATTATTTAAAATTAGCGTACCTCTATGGAAGTTATACCAAAACTATCGGGAGATTCTAAATTTGCATATGCAATTGAAACAAGAAAATGGAAAAAAAAATTATCAAAATCCTTTTTCAACTCCCATTAATTTCATCCATATTCGTATTTTCTTTCACTGCATATTTTCTGACGCCTTTGTCCTCTTGAGTGCCTTATAGCACACAAATTTACTTAGTCACGTTTATTAATATTTTTCTGTGTTATTCTTATATATTTACGCTTAAGGCTTACGAGTTTAATTGCAGATATTTGTAATGTTAATTAGGAACAGTTTAATGAATAACATTGCAGCAATGCGAGTATTTGCTTCCTTAGCTGACCTAAAAATTAAATTAACTATGTTTTCAGGTTGGTTAGCACCTCCAAGAAGGTGTGGTACACAAAACATACGTGCTATTTTCCGCAGTCGGAAGGCATAACCTTGAGTAGGCGAGCGTCGCTATAACGAATGTTGAATCGGAACTGAATTTGAATGCACTATTTAGGCCAGCAGGTCACGTGTTGGAGTATGAAAATGTAGAAGCTAAACGTATTGTCTATATTGGCAGGCGTGTTTCATTTAGCTGCGCAGTGAAATGAAATGGCGTTTTATTTATGGACACTCTATAACTCCTGTGGTTCTCAGCGTCCCATTCTATACTGGGCGTAAAAAACCGCTTAATTTTGCTCAGGGGCCTCCCTATCAGGCTTAAGGTGCCGTAAATCTACGACACGGAACCCATGGCTTTACTACCCTGCCGAAGGAAGCCATGCTAAGGATTTTTACACCCGAAAAAATCCATCGTTCTCCGCCGGGTTTGAACCCGCGACCATGGGTATATTAAGTTAGCATGGTAACCATTACACCACGGAGGGCGACTAGCTGCGCAGTTAATACCATGGAAAACACATTACTGCACTTCTGTGACGAAAATCGTTGTCCGTGCATTGGGTATCAAATAAGGACTGTACAGTGGAGGAATTATCAATTCGATTTTTTTGAGTGTTCACACGGTCGGTTGTCAGACGAAATGTGTCAATGCTCGAATTGTCTTGATGAACTTGTTTGTTTTACTCATTTCACCGAAGACTTCCAACAAACAAATGGTTGTGTAGCATTAAGAATTGACCGTTTTAATTTTCTCGAAAGGCACTGTTGCCACATGACAAGCTTTTCTGGAAAAAAAGAGGCAACAAATTGTTTCGAAGTGCTTCGAGTGCGAAAACTTTTGTCGGATTTGGTTCATCTTGAAACGTATACCGTCGACCGCTGTTTGCGTTCCGGATCAATGGTTTGTACAATCTTATATACGTATTTGTATTTCTTGAGCATGTGTGCTCCAATCGACACGCTATGCTTTTGAGATTGTGTCAAATTATGTGGGATCCAACGAAAGCAACGTGTTACACGGCTAATGATTATGCAAAATGTTATATTTTATGCTCGTGTAACTAATACCTAGGGTTGTATGTGGCAAAAACATCTTGTACTATCAGTTTTTGCACAGCATCAATGTTTTGTTCACAACTGATTTTGGACGACCGTCACGAACTTCGTCAGTGAGCGAACAGCGGCCACGATTAAACTCGTTATACCAGCGTTTCGTAGTGGCAGAGGATGGAGCTTCATCGCCAAATGTGGTAGTAAGTTGATCAATGCACTCTTCTTGTCTTGATAAACCACACCGAAATTGATATATAAAAAAAAGTCTAACGAATATTTTCACGAGTTAATTCCATCTTTTCGCTGAGCGTTTCACAATGGCAAAGGATGGAGCTTCATCGCCAAATGTGATTAACACACTCTTATCTTGATAAGCCACACCGAAATTTATAAACAAAAAACATCGAACGAATATTTTCACGAGTTAATTCCATCTTTTCACTGATGCACAGCACAAATAACGCTCTATTGACAAAATATCTGGAGTAGGTTAAAATCAAGAACGTCAAACTTTCCAGTGGAAACACCAGATAGCACTTACAGCAATCAGTGTTGCCAAGGCTAAAAATATAAATAGTGGCCCCACTATTTTGCAATGCAGTATTTATTAAATATGGCTTTTAATCTTGATGTAATATATAAAGGTAAAAACTGCTGCATTGCAGTAGATGTTTAAAAACAAAATTAGATGTGTTGCATTCACATAATTTCTCTACCTATTCTGCAACAAAATATTCTTACAAAAGATTATTGTTTTATCTACTTCACGCTTATTAGGATAAATATTAGCAAAATGATCTTATTGCTTAGTTCCTTATAATTAGGGAAATACAGGAATACATTAGGTGACAGTGAACTCTTTAAAATATCTTCGATATGTGATAAAATTAAAATTCCCTTCTCTTTGCATAACCAGGATGAAAAAAGTGAATAACGAGTTCCTATTTGAGAAAATTCGAGGTTTTAGAAATTTTAAAACCAAATAACAAGGCATGTCTAGAAAAAGGTCAACTAAAATAAATGTTGATGCTTTACATTCACATGACTTTCTCTAGCTGTTCCGCAAAGAACTTTTCTTACAAATGACTATTCTTTTATATATATCATGCTAATCAAGGTTAACATTACTATAATTTGTTCTTATTACTTGCTTCTTTGTAAGAAAAAGGCAAATAAGGAAATGCACAGGTTAAAGCGATAGTCAACTCTTTTAAAAGCCGGTCACTTTGTGAAACAATTTAAATTCGATTCCCTTTGCTTGTTAGGAGTAAACAAAAGAGAGGCGAAAAGAAAGATCCTCTTCCCATTTGAGAAAAGTTTAACCAGCTTAAAACTGAAACCAATAACTCGGAATATATTGAAAATGGTTAGCTCTAAAAAAAAAAAAAAAAAAAAAAAAAAAAAAAAGTAATCATGAAACCTAAAGTATGTGTTTTAGCGAGACAGACAGTTTTTTGTGTAGTAAGCGTTGTCTATCTCTCACCGGTTTTACAAAAGTCATCCAGAATGAAGAGCTCTTCAGAGGCTATTCTCAGAACATTCCAGATATAAATGTTATTTGTCGGGTAAATATATTTAAATACGATATTATAACCATCACCATTAGAGCCAGTTTTGAGAAAAAAATCGAAAATTGTTCCATGTAAAGGGTAGCTTTAGGTGTGGGATTTTCCTAAAAAAAGTCTTCGTGTCGCGTCCTTGGAAGATGTAAAACTCAAATACGAAATGGCATTCAACCGAATTTATGCTGCCCTCCCCCCACTCACACACACGCATGGAAATTTTCTATTTTTTTTTATATCCATCTATTTTTGGTGAAATCTGGGTACTGACTTTTTGGGCAGAATGCAACACCTTCTTTATCTACATACTATGTGCGAAGTAGAGAACATAAAAACTGCTTGATTTTAAAATCGTTACATAAAACATAATAAAATGTATATAGAGAGAGGCGAGAAGGAGGAGGAGGAGAGAAAGATGTACAGAGAGGAAAAGAGATGGAGAAAAAGGCCTCTACAATTACTCTACTATGCGCGTATCTTTTTACTTTCTATAGGCTACATGTACAAGGTACATAGTGAATAGAGAAGGTATTGTATTCCACACACAAAATTCGATAAGGAAATTTCACCCGAAATATATGTTTTGAGGTCCCCGAGTCCGAAAAAAAATTTTTTTAGAAAAAGGCCCTTACAAAAAGTAGGTTAAATACCAAACTTGGTAATTAAGTCCATATCTTCCAAGTATGTGCCAAGAAGATTTTCAACAAAATCCCACACCCCCAACTACCCTTTACATGGAAAATTTTAGTCGCTCTCCGTGGTGTAATGGTTACCATGCTAACTTCATATAACCTCGCGGGTTCAAACCCGGCGGAGGACGATGGATTTTTTGGGGCGTAAAAATCCTTAGCATGGCTTCCTTCGGAAAGAAAATAAAGTCGTTGGTCCCGTGTCGTAGATTCACGGCACGTAAAAGAACCTCAAGCCTGATAGAGAGGCCTCTGAGCAAAATTAAGCGGTCTTTCACGCCCAAAATAGAATGGGACGCTAAGAACCACAGCAGTTAAAGAACGTCCATAAATAAAATACCATTTTCCTTTGCATGGAACAATTTTTGAAAATGTTTATTTTCTCAAAAATTGGCTCTAACGATTTTGATTAAAATACCGTATATAAAAGATATTCACATCACAAATAAGATTTATATTTTAAATTTTCAAGAAATAGGCTGTGAAGAGCTCTTTATCTTGGTTGAGTTTTGCAAAATTTTTCATAACGTTAAACCGTAAGCGATAGACAAAAACATACTGTACAAAAAATGTAGCACTCTTTAAAACACATAATTATATATATATATATATATATATATATATATATATATATATATATATATATGTTATATGTCTGTATATATACAGACACACACACACACATTTTTCTTGTAGAGTTGACCATTTTCGAGATATTCATTGTTAATGGTTTCAGTTTTAACCGATTACCTGGGGCCGCACCGTGGCCGAGTGGTTAAACTACTCGCCTCTCCCCTAGACGGCCGGGGTTCGATCCCAAGCGACCGCATTAGATTTGTGGTGGAGAAAGCGGCGCTGGAGCGGGTTTCCTCCGGGTTCTCCGGTTTTCCCCGCCATCGCATTCCACCGGTGCTCCATCATCATTCATGAATCATCAGTGCGGTGCCATAAGTAGTTAAAGAAAAACGAAACCTTTCTCAATCGGGACCATGCGAAACGAACTGAACCTCAATTGTTTTGCTTAGCGACCAGCCTTTAAAAGATTTGACTGTCGCTTTAGCATAATGTTTCCTTATTGCCCTTCTACCTAGAAGGAATTAAGTAATAAGACAATTCTGCTAATGTTTATCTCGTTTATGTTTATAAACTTTTCTAAGAAAATTTTGTTTTTACAAAATCTGCAGAAAGTTATGTAAATGGATGTTTTGGGGTCCCCTGAATCCAAAAAAAATAAAGCATTTTTAGAAAAATGTTCGTGTGTGTGTCTGTGGGCAGCATATCTCAAAAACGAAAAGACCGATAAGTACCAAACTTGGTATTTAAGGTTGCTATCTTCCAAGGATGCGACACGAAGATTTTCTAGAAAATCCCCCCACCCAGAACTACATGGAAAAAATTTCGAAAATATTTATTTTATCAAAAATGTCTCTAGCGATTTTGATTAAAATCTCTTATGTTTAAGATATTTACATGCCAAATAAAATGTACATCTTGAGTTTTTTGGGAATGGCCTCTAAAGTCTTCTTTATTCTGGATGATTTTTATTGAATTTTGCATAACTGGTAAACGTAAGAGATAGACAAAAACTTACTACACAAAAAATGTAGATCATGATAAAACACACAATTTATGTCATAAACATTTTTCACTGAAGTTGATCGTTTTAGAGATATTTCTTGTTATTTGTTTCAGCTTTAAAAAATTATACTTTTCTCATACCGGAATTTGTCAACTCGTGTCCATACAAACAAAGGACCTTCAGTCACATAGCAACCAGATTTTGACTATAATTTAGTCTATGCTACTCCTTTATGTCCTTCTTCTTGAATGGAAGCAAGAAATAAGACAATTTCTGCTAATATTTATCTCGATTAGCATGAAGTAAAAGGAAGCATAAGCTTTTTAACAATAATTTGTTGCAGAGATGTAGAGAAAGTCATGTGAATGGAACACATAAGATTTTTTTAAAGTGGCTCGTCTACGTAATCTTTCGTGCAATTTTGGAAGCAACATTGAGACATGAACTACAGACCTCTAGTGACTTATCTCCTGAGGTTTCACTCTGTCTTTAAATCCCAGAGTTCACGTACGCGTACGTGTGCTGTGTTTCGCTTAATTACTCAGCTAGATAGTCGTAAAATAAATAATATATTCATCATAATTGCTTTTTACTTTCTCTAAGTACTTTATACATAGTAAATAGAGAAGTGTATAATACAGCTCTGTAATAATTGGTAAACCGTAAGAGATATACAAAAACTTACTACACAAAATATGTAGAACTCATTAAAACACACAGTTTATGCTATATACATTTTTTGTGTACCGTTTTCGAGATATTCCGGATTATTAGTTTCAATTTGAGCCATTTAAACTTTTATCAAACGGGAAGACATATTTCTTCTCGTTTCTCGTTTGTTTACTCCTGGAAAGCAAAGAAATTGGAATTTCAATTGTTTCACAAAGCGACCGGCTTTTAAAGGACGAAACTATCGCTTTAGCAGTGCATTTTCTTATTTTCCTTCTACTTACAAGGAGCTAGTAATACGACTAATTCTGCTTATGTTTATCTTGATTAGCATGATGTAGATAACAGATTATTTTTTGAATAAAAGTTTATTTGCCAAACAGCTAGAGGCATCGTGTGAATGGAACACTTTAAATTTTTTCCCTTCTACTTACAAGGGACCAAGTAATAAGGACAATTTCTGCTAATGTTTATTTCGATTAATATGATGTAAATAGAATAAGCTTGTTCGTAATAATTTGTTACAGAGATGTACAGAAATTCATGTGATTGTAACATATAAGATTTTTTAGTTTTAATATAGTTATTACATCAACTCTACTTTTATTAAAAATTCTTTTAAAAACAAAGTTTTATGAAATGTTTTATTTTAGATAAATAACAACTCGAAATAATTTTACTATAATTTATTTTTTTATTAAAAATTGCTTGTGCAGAATTTCATTGATAATTACGTTTAGTAGTTGAAGGTTTCTCATGAGGACCTGCACCAATTAATCTCGTTTTGATCAGGAGTCAGTTTCAGTAGAATCCATTGACAATACAGTTTGCTCACATGCAATTCTTCATTAATCTCCCGAATAAATTCATAAGTTGATCTTAGACTTGTTTCTAGCATTGCTCCAGCGACAACGTTTTCATCAGTAAAAGCAATTCTTGGGCGTCCTTCGAAATTCATCACTAGAAAACCCGATCTGTTTTCAATTCACTGTACCAATTATAAACTGTTGCATTAGATGGAGTTTCTTCTCAAACGGTTTTCTAATCCTGTTTTCACAGTGTTTAACTATTAATGATGATTTAAAATCGTAACAAAAAAAGAAATAGTGTTCTGTTCACATGACATTATCAACATTTTCTGCAAAAGCTGTTCTTACAAAAACTTAAGTTTCTTACAAAACCCGTAAAAAAGACCTTATCCAGGTAACCCACCCTTAGCGACTCTCGAAGTCGAGACCTCCAGACTACTGAGCTGGGAAAATGGATTTTTGTGCACATTAACAAGAGGATTCTTGCAAATATAATGAAAATGAATACTGATAGTTAAAAAGGACGATACAATTATAAACTATACTTTTTTTAAATTGGTCAATATGTATTAAATAGTAATATTTTATGCATTTCCGAAAACAAAAGAATGTTATAGTAGTGAAAAATGACAACTATGTATAGAGTCATTAAATTTACTATGGCAAATTTGGATATTTAATAAACTAAATGAAAAAGAAGAATAAGAAAGAGGAATTCTGTATGAATTGTATGATGAATATTTTAAATATTTAGTTATCAGTCACAAGAAACAATGATTTCTGAGGCGTCTAATAATAATAATTAATACAAACAAATAAACTCTTCAAGTTAGAGGTATGAAATGGCGTAAGAATTACTGCAGACGATCCTGGAGCTTTAGAGGTTATGTATATATAATGTTTGCATTTATTTTCAGTGGAACTGGTTCAGTATTGAAATCTACGTGAAGTGCTCATGAAAGCCTGACGTGTAGTATCACTAATATCTAAAACTGCTAGCTCATCTTTTACAAGTTATCGATTATGTCCATTGCCAACAAAAAGTATAAGTTCCTACAACGCCAGAAACGTGAAATATCGATTGTGACTACTGCCAACTTCGGAAACGCTTATCAATCAATAGTGGTTATTATTCCGTTCTATTTACATGAAACAAGAGGAGCCTTCTATCAAAATAGTTATTCGTTTTGAGTGTGAAAGAACTGTAAGATTGTCAATATTAAGCTGCAGTGTGTTAAATGCAAATTAACTGAAGCCATAGACGGGTACCCACTACCAACTTTAAACCTTATTTTCACGCAAACTTTTTTCCAACACTTATCGATACTCAAAATGTTCCACACGATGCAATTTTTCACTATTTTTACTTTCTCTGTACGTACTATGTACATAGTATATAGAGAAGTTATTGTAATGCACCCAAAAATTCGATACCGAGTTTTCAACGGAAATACATGATTTGAGATCCCTGAATCCAAAAGGAAGGCATTTTTAGAAAAATGCCCGTGTGTGTATAAGTGTGTGGGGGGTGGCAGCATAGCTCAAAAATGAAAAGTCCGTTACAAACCAAACTTGGTATTTAGGTTTGCTATCTTCCAAGGATGCGACACGAAGATTTTCAAGAAAATCCCCCCAGCTACCCTGTATATGGAACATTTTTCGAAAATTTTGATTGGCTCTAACGATTTTTGATAAAAATGCTGTATTTTAAGATATTTTTGTGATAAACGAAATATATATCTTGGCTTTTCTGGGAATAGCCTCTGAAGAACTCTTCATTCTGCATGACTTTTGTATGACTGGTAAACCGTAAGAGATGTACAAAAACTTACTACACTATTCCACAAATTAAACTCTATTGTACATGATGCATATTAGGGTTATAGTTTTATAATTCAAAAATAATTACAGTAATATGAATACATAGATACATTTTGCAATTTTTGATAGATGTGGTGAACAAATGGTACACAATACTTGTAATAGCATCTTCTACCAAAAATGTTATATAATGGTTTTGTAAAATCTGTATTGCAATTGTTTAAATGGAGTTTTAAGCAGCATCTTCTAATACATGAAACAAGGACAATTGAAAAGTAAATGTTCTACCGTTTCTTACTTTCTACAAGTTTTTTTTATAGTGTTTAACGCCCGTTTTTGCTACCAAGTCACTGCAGGCGATGACACTGGTGACACATGGAATGAAGATGGAGCAACTGGTGGAATGCGATGGCTGTGGAAATCGGAGAACCCGGAGAAAATCCGCCCCTGCGCCACTTTGGCCACCACAAATCTCACATGCTGTCGCTTGGGATCGAATTCGGGCCGTCTAGGTGAGAGGCGAATGGTTTAACCACTCAGCCACGACGCAGCCTCTACAAGAGTAGTTGAAATCCTCTTCTATAATATGAAACCGTCGGAAGTACGTCCCAAATTTGCCTTGGCCAGAAACAAATTAAGTATAAAAATCAGGTAAGAAGACTTTGCACTTTAGGCGACTGTGTATATCAGGGAAAAATGTTTCTTGTTGCTGAGCCATTGTGGTATTTCTCCATTGTGAATGCCATGTAGGTATTATCTGCATTTTGTACTCCGACTTTATTCCTGATATTGAACATATGTTGAAGGCATAATTGCCACTGCTGGAAGCTGCTTATATTGCTAGAATATCTGCTCTTTCATTCCCGACATTACCACTGCATCCTCGTATCCATTCGATGCAGATACGTTTATCATATGCTATGAGTTTTGATCGAATTTCTGTGGCTATTGGATGTAAATTATATTTATCCTTAATTGATAGTAAAGCAGTTTGGGATACTGAATAAGTTTTCTTTTTATGACAGCTTGTTGAATGGCAAAGAGTTCTGCTTGAGAGTTCACATCTGATAGACTCGTGGTGTGCCTATGTGAAGTTACTGTGTACCTACCCTGGTAAGGGCTTAACCACAGGAATGATGGATGCTTGAGGTTTGGTGATTTTTGGTGAGGTTTCGAGTTTTGGTGTTAAGCAGGTATCGAAATTGATATGCTCTCAGGAGCAGCATCCTTTTCCTCTGCTCCGCTGGTCTTTAGTTGGAGTTGATTTTGGACTGACCACTCCCAATGTTGGGAAGGGAAAATACTTAATGCCGTCCGTCCGTGATCTCGTAGACTCGTGATGAGCCTAAGTGTAGCTTCTGTGTACCTACCCTGGATAAGGGCTTACCCACAGGAATGAGGAGAATGGTTTAGGTTTGGTAAATTTGAGGTTTCGGGTGCTGATGTTAAGGAGGTAGCGCTAGATGGGCTCCTCGAACGGTTACATATTTTAGGAGCAGCCTCCTTTTCCTCTGCTCCTCTGGTGTTTAGCTTGTTTGAACTTTGTTTTTGTTGGAGTTGAATTTAGATTGGCCACTCCCAAGGTTCGCAGCGCAAGGGCGGGTTTTCTCCGGGTTCTCCCGCCATCACTTCACCGGTGCTCCATCTTCATCCCATGTATCACCAGTGTCATCGCCTGCGGTGCCACAAGTAGTGAAAGCGGGCGTTAAACACTACGATAAAGACTCGCAGGGTTGGTATGGGGGAGTATATAGTTCAGCTAGTTTGCTGTTGGCTGGTTTGAAACCGTTGTTACCAGGGCTGCCGATACTGCCTGTATCGGTGTCCAGTTAGTAAGAAGTCCCCCAGTGGTTTGACAAGTGCGGTATGTTCGCTCAATCTGGCGCAGACTTATTGAACCCGGCGCCTAATTACATCCTCCACATATGTGAGGGCCGAAGTTTCATGTAGTAGCCTCACTGGGAAATGTCAACACACGGAATAGATTGACCGGAGACCTCTATTTTGTATCCGCTGTAACCAGAGAAGCCAGTTGTCTGCTGACATGCCCCATACTTCGCAGGTATAGAGCATCAGACTTGAAAGACGGTGCAAATGGAAGTAAGTTTATATATTGCTGTGGAAATCTCTTTGTCTTCAGAGTAGACAACAAAAGCACATCCAACAGTGACATCTCCATTTTCTCTCTGTGTACGAGAGCCGTAGGTGTAGATGTGAAATGTGTGGTTAAGAGTGTAGTTTCCTTTATTAATGAAAGAACGGCAATCAAAAAGTGTCCTGCTGTTAAGAAGTGCATTTTTTTTCTCAAACTGAAAATTGTGTTCAAATTCTGTTATTTTTTATATGTAATATCATATTGTGCAATGGCTGTCATATACAATGGTGCAATATGTGCTATAACCAAAGCTGGATACGTAGAAATTGTTCTACATGCCTTCGTGATCTGAAGTGCAAAACCATTGTATTTGAAGAAGTTTCTTTTGGACCCATTTTTACTTTCTCCATACGCACTATGTGCATAGTGTATAGAGAAAGTATTGTACTCCACCAAAAAATTCGATACCGAGATTTCACCGGAAATATATGTTTTAGGGTCCCCAATATCCAAAAAAAGCATTTTCACAAAAAGGTCCGTATGTGTGTGTGTGTGTGTGTGTGTGTGTGTGTGTGTGTGTGTGTGTGTGTGTGTGAACACGATAACTCAAAAACGAAAAGTCGGTAAAATACCAAACTTGGTATTTAAGTTTAGTATCTTCCAGGGATGCGACACGAAGATTTTGAGAAAAATCCCCCCACCCCCAACTACCCTTTACATGGAACTTTTTTCAAAAATTTTGATTTTCTGAAAAATGGCTCTAACGATTTTGATTAAAATTTCGGATATTAAACATATTTACCTGACAAATTAAATGTATATCTTGAATTTTCTGGGAATAGTCTCTGAAGAGTAGTTTATTCTGGATGAATTTTACTAAATTTTGAATGACTGCTAAACCGTAAGAGATGGACAAAAGCTTATTATACAAAAAATGTAGAGCACATTAAAACACAATTTATGTTATATACGTTTTTTTCGTGGAATTCGTCGTTTTTGTGACATTCCTTGTTTTTGGTTTTTACTATGAAAAACGTATACTTTTCTCTTACAGGAACTTGTCAACTCCTATCCATATAAACAAAGAATTTCATTGACATAGCAACCAGATTTTGACTACCACTTTAACCTACGGTTGTCCCTTATTTCGCTGCTACTTACAAGGAAGCGAGTAATAAGATTATTTCTGCTATTTTTTTTCTGATTAGCATAAAGTAAATAGAAGTATAAGCTTTTTAAGAATTATTTGTTGCAGGGACATGGAGAAAGTCATGTGAATGGTACACATCAGATTTTTTATTCAACACATGCTAGTAGGCAGAAACGAACATTTATTAAGTCATTTATTGTAGTTTTATTTTAATATTTTAAAATTCCTTCATGTGGCTCATTTTGATAAGAACAATAACTTAGAATACTAAATTAATATTTTAATAACTTGCATGCTAGAATTTTTACACATGGCAAAAATATAATTATTATTGTTTAAATAACTGGTATAAATATCAATAGAATATTTACATTGATGCGGATTTTCCAAATGTCACAGATGAACCACCTCTAGGCATTTGCTTCAGAGATGAAAATAGCAGCAAAATATCTAATCTACTACATGATCACCTACATGATAATAGAAGAATTTTGATGAAGAAAGGCAAAGTTATCATAACTCTATGAAAGTATTTGATTTGAAAACGGAAAATATTAACCTAAAAATTGAATACTCTCTTAACTTACTGGCTAGGACAACAAATTCGGAACAGTATTCAAGAATAAATATGATTGACATACATGGAATAATACATAAAATAAGTTTTGAAATAGGTAGAGTCAGACTGAAAAATTCAGTCATAGCCGGAATTTGAATTACGGATTTCCCGGTTTCTAGCAGGCTGCTCTACCACAAGCTACCATGGCAATATGCCGGCACGACATTAAATATTTCAGCCTGACTCTACATATCCAACTACTGTCCTACACATGGCCTGTGTGAAAAAAAAAAAAAAAAATGAAGATTTGAAATAGTTTGGGCCCGTAAATAGCATGGAAAGTAGCAGAATTCCAAAAGGATGCTGGAGTGGAAGTTCGAGCGAAGGAAGCCTAGGGAACAATGAATGGATGCAATAAGAAGTAATAAGACCGCAAAGAAGTTACTGAAGAAGATCCAGAAGATGGAAACCTTAGGAGAAATGAAGTTTCTTTGGGTTGAAGGAAAACTATTGTACTGTAGAAGATTCCTAATATAAAAAAGTACATAGGTTTACAATCCGAGAATGCAGTAAGGGCAATAAAAGAAGTGGGTCACTCATATCAGGAGGAACTCAAACACGAGGATATTGATGTGTGCCATTGTCCAGCAACTCGTTCATTTAATTGTAAGCTTCACTAAGAGACGCCTTAAGAAGATGCTTCGTTAAAAAAAATTTGATGTGTTCCATTCACATGCCTTTCTCTACATCTCTGTAACAAATTATTGTCAATAAGCTAATTCTTTTATCTACTTCATGCTAATCGAGATAAACATTAGCAGAAATTGCCTTAATTACTTGCTTCCTTGTAAGTAGAAGAGAAATAAGGGAATACACTAGGCTAAAACGAATGTCAAGTCTATTAAAAGCTGGTTGCTATGTGGATGAAATCCGCTTTTATGCAGGACTAGGAGTTTACAAATTTTTGTGTGAGAAGTATTTTAAATCTGAAACAAATAATAAGGATTATTTTAGAAAGGGTCAACCCCATGAAAAAAACGTGTATGGCATAAATTATATACTTTAACAGATATACATTTTTTGTGTCTTATGGTTCACCAGTAATAAAAATTCAGCGAAATTGATTCAGACTAAAGAGGTCTTCAGACGCCATTACCAGAAAATGGAATATATACTATTTATTTGTCATATAAATATCTTTAATGTATGGCATTTTAATCAAAATCATTAGAGTCATTTTTGAGAAAATCAAAAATTTTCGAAATTTCTTCCATGTAAACAATAGTTGGGGGTGGAGGATTTTCTTGTAAATCTTCGTGTCCCAGTCTTGGAAGATACTGAACTTAAGTACCAAGTTTGGTATTATTTAACGCACTTTCCGTTTTTGAGTCATGCTGCTCACAGACACACAAACACATACACAGACACAAATACACACACGGAAATTTTCTAAAAATGTTTTTTTTTTGGATTCAGGGGGTCTCAAAACATGTATTTCCGACGAAATCTTGGTATTGAACTTTTTGATGCAAAACAATATCTTCTCTATACACTAAGTATATAGAACTTGTAGATAAAGTAAAAATGTTATGTGTCCCATTCATATGACATTCTCTAGCTGTTCTAAAACAAGCTTCTTACAAAACATGACTAAATAACGATCAAGTCCTTGAAAAAAAACTGTATAACAGAAATTGTGTGTTTAAACGTGCTGTGTAGTAAGCTTTTGTCTATCTCTTACCGTTTAGCAGCTAAGCAAAATTCATCCAGAATAAAGAGGTGTTCAGAGGCTATTCCTATAAAATTCAAGATATACATTTTATTTGGTATGTAAATGTCAGTAATATAAGAGATTTTAATCAAAATTGTTAGAGCCATTTTTTAGAAAATCAAAATTTTCGAAAACAGTTCCATGTAAAGGGTAGTTTGGGGTGGGGGGATTTTCTTGTAAATCTTCGTGTCGCATCCTTGGAAGATACCAAACTTAAATACCAAGTTTGGTTTTAACGGTCTTTTCGTTTTTGAGCTATGCTGCCCACAGACAGACACACACACACACACACGCACGCACACACGCACGCACACACGCACACAGACAAACACACACGCGGATATTTTTCTAAAAATGCTTTCTTTGGAGGTCTCAAAACATATATTTCCGGTATCGAATTTTTGGGTACAATGCAATACCTTCTCTATACACTATGTACATAGTACGTATAGAGAAAGTAAAAATCTGATGTATTCTGTTCACATGACTTTCTCTACATTTCACCACGGAGTATTGCAGGTGAAACCTCGGTATCGAAATGGGTGGTGTGCAATACCTTCTCTACCTACGTCCCAAACTCTATAATGAAAGTAAAAAGAAACATTGCCTATGTTCTTGTTGTTGAAGACAAAGTATAAATGAAAAAAAAATCCTATGTGTTCCACTCATATGACTTTTTCTATCTGTTCCGTAAACATCAATTCTTAGAAACCATTCTACATACTTATTGTGTTCTTTATCTAAAAATTATCAGAAGTTGTCTTATTACTTGCTTTCTTGTAAGTAATAGGAAAATAAGGGAGTACCATAGGATAAAGCCATAGTCAAATTTTAACAGTTGTATCGATTGACATTGAAGTTCGGTTCTCTTTCCATGGCCACGAGTAAAACAAAATATATGCAATGAATGTGGATTTCCACTTTGAGAAAAGTAGGTATTTTAAAATTAAAACCAACTAAGGAGAAAATCTCGGAAAGGTTAGTTCTACACAATAAACAAACACAGAACAAAACTGTATATGACAAAAAGTTTGTGTTTTTTCAAGATCTACACTTTTTGTGTAGTGGGTTTTTGTCTATTCTTACGGTTTTCAGTTATTCCTATTCAGAATTCAGAGGGCTTCAGGGCTTATTATTCCCAGAAAATTCAGGATATACAGTTCAATTTTCTATGTAAATATGTTCAAGGCATTTTATTGAAAATAGTAAGAGCCATTTTTGAGAAAATAGAAATTTACAAAAATGTTGTGTGGCAGGAGATTTTCTTGAAAATCTTCGTGTCGCATCCTTTGAAGATATGGAATTAATGATCAAGTTTGGTATTTAACAGAGTTTTTTAATTGTGTTGTGCATGGGCACACACATATAAATACTTTTATACACGAAACTCTAAAATGTATACTTCCAGTGAAATGTCGGTATCAAATTTTTGGGTGGAGTACAATACCTTCTCTATGTACTACAATGTACATTGTACTAAGTAGAAAAACTAACAGTAACAAAAATGCTTCCATATAAAGAGCACTTCACGACAACACGTAACTTACATTTCAAGTTTGATCCACTTTGAACATTTCACTCACACACACACACATACACACACACACACACACACACACACACACACACACACAAAACCTACCTTTCTCTTACTGTGCTGTTTTTTAATTCAGAAGACTTTGAAACACGTATTTCCAATGATATAAAATGCTGTATGTGAAACGACAGCTGCACATTTCTCAGTTGTATATTGATTATTCTTGGGGAAAATGGGTCATGAACCTAGCAATTTAGGATGGGCTGCTTTTTTCTGTCAAATGTCGCCCTCCAGAGAACAGTTGATGACGTTAATGAAGCTGCATGCCCAGGGGCATCTGTCATACCAGGATGTATACCCTTTAGAAGGTGAATCTCTGTGTAATGATCGAAAAAACCTGTCACAACACAGACCCGGAAGTTTAGCTAAAAGTTAGTGAGGCTAACTGTAAATCTGAATAAAATAAAACATCATTCAGATACACATTACGTCATCCTACTTTTTCTGTAAAATATGAACAAGTAGTGTCGATAACTTACCCTATTGTTGGTGGTGTACCACAAAGTAGTAGGTAGGTAGGTAGGTAGGTGGGTGGGTGGATGGGTAGGTTAATGTAATGTATTGTAATGAAATGTGTTGTATGTATTGTAATGCATTGTATGTATGTATTGAAATGTAATGTAATGTATGTATTGAAATGTAATGTATGTATTATAATGTAATTTGATGTAATGTATTGTAATGTAATATATGTATTGTAATGTAATGTATATATGTATCGTAATGTAATGTATTGTAATGTATTGTAATGTATGTATGCATTGTAATGTATTGTAATGTAATGTATGTATGTAATGTATGTATGTAATGTATGTATTGTATGTATATATTGTATTGTAATGCAATGTATTGTAATGTACTGCACTGTATTGTATTGTATTGTAATGTATTGTATGTATTGTAATGTATTGTATGTATTGTAATTATTGTATTGTAATGTATGTAATGTATGTATGTAATGTATGTATTCTTTGCAATTGGGTGCTACCCGGTGACAGAGCTAAATGTACAACATTAATTTACAATAATAATCTTACGGTTAATGATAGTAATACAAATTAATGATAGCAATACAACACTATATACATGGTTTTTAAAATACCTAACTACTTATTATTCAGTATAGCAATACTTAAGTCAATTACCAGCATGTTTATAAACAGTTACTATGAAGCTTCAATATTATTAGTTTCCTTTCGTTTTGTAATCGGCTTACCCTCTTCGTATTTGTAGGACTAACACTCCCCTTAGACTTACTAGCCAATGCCTAGGGGTCAGAAGCCTGTCGGGGAGCCAACGGCACGAAACCACAGAATGGAGAACCTGTTATGAAGGGTCGGCCCGTAGCCAGGCATGAACATGAGGATGTGGACGATATGAAATGTAAGCGAAATTGATTGAAAAGTTGAGGATGGTGTAATTGGTGGAATGAGTGGCGGGGGAAACTAGAGGACCCGCAGAGAATCCGCCCAGACGCCGCTTCGTCCACCACGAATCCCACATGCGGCCGCTTGGGATCGAACGTGGGCGGCCTAGAAGGGAGGCGAGCAGCCTAACCTCTCAACCACGACGCCGCCAATATTAATAGTTACAGATCCTTAACTACTTCATAATATTTACTTTCATTAATTATCTGTCGCTCTCCGTGGTGTAGTGGTTACCATGCTAACTTCATATACACAAGGTCGCGGGTTCAAACCCGGCGGAGGACGATGGATTTTTTTGGGTGTAAAAATCCTTAGCATGGCTTCCTTCGGAAGGGAAGTAAAGTCGTTGGTCCCGTGTTGTAGATTTATGGCACGTAAAAGAACCTCAAGCCTGGTAGAGAGGCCTCTGAGCAAAATTAATCGATCTTTCACGCCCAATTTAGAATGGGACGCTGAGAACCACAGTAGTTAAAGAGCGTCCATACATAACACGCCATTTACATTTCATTTACATTTTTCATTAATTGTCTAACATTTATTCTCTTTAAATTATCCTTAAACTTCTGTAAAGTCAGAGGGCAGCCCTAAAAGGCTGCTAGGGGCAGTTCATTTCATTCTTCAATGGTCCTATTAACAAAAGAACATTTTCCTACGTCGGTTCTGTAACTTCTACTCATAATTTTATACAAATGACCGTTTCTCCGTAGCATGCCGGTTTTCTAACCTCTTTCTAACGTCCATCCATGCATTTAAACCAGTATAAGCTTTCAATAGTTCGACTAACCTATATCTTTTGCACATAACTTTTAGCGGCTCCCATTTATTGTCTTCACCTTTCGTAAGTCCAAACCCTTATGAATTTTACAGCCCTTCTCTGTATCTTTTCCAGCAAATCAATTTGTTTAAGCCCGTATGGGTCCCAGCATGCTACTCCATATTCCATAACTGGCCGCACTAAGTACTTGTTGGTAATTTCCCTGGACTTGGCGCTCTCCTTTTTCAGTATTCTCATTACGAAGTGCAATATATTTTACACTTTCCTAGATGTAGTATTTATCTGATCCATCCGGCATTACTTGATAAGCATACTCCCAATTATGATAATTAGTGTGGGGTAAGGGTTAACCCTGCCACTGTGCACCGATAGGGGATAATAGGTTCAGGGCACAGGTATCTCGCACATGCAAAAGGGAAGCAGGTGCCTCTGGAATTTGTACACCTGTAGAATTAGTTCCCCAACCATATGATAGTATATTAGGGACACTGCTCTACAATAGCTAACAACTAACAATAGCTCAATTTGCTGATGTTATAGCAGTACTCAGTAAAGGTAATAACGAACAAGCTACCAATTCGCTAATTGACTTTTTTGATCAAATTCATCATTGCTGCAGAAAATGGAGAGTCTTGATGAACCCCTTAAAATCAAAAGTGGTTGTATTCACCCTCGAGAGATATAGATTTTCAACCGATAACAATGGATAGAGTTACAATCCCTGTCAAACAATCAGATACCTTTGCTTAACCTGAATTCAAAGCTGACTTGGAACCTACATGTATGTAAAACTGTTCAGAAATACATACATCACATTAGACAACTAAAGCAAATTGCAATACATCTGATAGTCATTTTGAATAAATTATATTTAATTTAACAACAGGTAAGGTTACTTCAATTTCAGCAATTGATATTGGTGACAAGATTTCGTAAATGCAGACATGGCCGTATCCTCATTAAGCATTGCTGGGTCTTAAAAAGCCCTTACATCTGAATTACTGACACTATCGGATGCACTCTGGATCAACGTTGAAGAAAGGGCAAAGTGTTTACTTAAAAAGTGTGTAACTCAAGTACATCAGAATATACAGGGGATTTCAGAGGAATGAGGGTAACTCATTGGGGTTTTTCCCCTTTGGCTCTCTTATTAATTCCTTTGAGTAATAGAAGAAACATGATGTCTCCTCGCAAACTTGATGTATTTATAGCGCCTGATCTCTTCCCAAATGTACACCCTCATGTACCTTAAACCCTGAGGAGATCTGCTTCCCTCCTGTATGCGCAAGACAGCGATGGCTTAAGCCTACTACTTCCTAGCGGTGCACAGTGGCAGGGGTAACCCTTACCCACACTGGTTATCCTACAATATTATTTCACAAAAATCACCATTGGTTTTGCAATACAACAGAATGATATACTGTCATTGATTAGACCCACGGGGCAGTATGCGCCACTCTCTCGAATTCGAAGAACACAGGTTATTCAAACCATATGTCATACTGATGACTGGTGCAGCTTGGTATGTGCGAAACAGTATGCTGACGACGACATAAGATTTCTGGAGACCGACGAAGTCCTCCTCAATACCTATACGACAGTACAACATTCATCTAGTACCCGAATTTTCTAATTGAACAAATCTCGATAAATTGTCCAACAGCAAGAGAATTGAAAGGAAAAAGATACACGGACCTGAGAATTTGAACCTCAATATTTTCAGTACAAGAGCTTCAGGACCATCGCTGAATGGACACCTAAGTACAGGTTTCAAGTTTGCAGAACTGCAATGTATATACTACGCGATAAAGATTACTGAAAGGAAAGCGGAAAAAACAAAAAACAAAAACAAATTGGCTGTAAAACAATGAGAAAGCACTACGCATGTGTGACATTAGTCCCAGATTTTCGCTAATAGAAACTGATGCAAAGTGTCTGTAGATTCAACTTGAAATAAGATACCAGCACGTTTGTGAATGGAATGATTAAGTTGCAACAACAAAGTGGTTACACGAGTAACACTGTAACATGGCACGCAAATCCGTTTACACCCCGTCTCGGTAATAAGGGTGTAGCGTGTCTCCTCACATTCAAGAGGTCGCAAGTTCGAATCTCACTTAGGGTGTGTTACCCGGATGAGGTTTTTTTCAGGTTTTTTCTTAAAGTGTGTGCAGGTGCTTTAATTTCCATTAACTCCACAGAAAAATGTGTTCAATTCACATGACTTTCTCTGCTTATTCTGCAACATACTATTCTTATAAATGTGTATCCTTCTATATCCACTCCTTGCTAATCAAGATAAAAATTAGCAGGAATAGTCTTATTACTTATTTCCTTGTAGGTGCAGCAGAAATAAGGACAATCCCTACGCTGAAAAATGTTCCCATTTGAGAAAAGTCCAATAATAAGTCATATCTCGGGAAAAGTTAACTCCACTAAAAAATCTGATGTGTTCCATCCAAATGACTTTTTTCTGTCTATTCTACAACTTATTCTTACAAAAACTTGATCTTCTGTCTTCTTCATTCCAATCAACAAAAACATTAGCAAATATTATTTTCTTACTTAGTTTCTTGTAAGTAGGAGAGAAATAAGGGAATATATTAGGCTAAAGCGAGAGTCGCGTCTTTTAAAAGCTGGTTACTAGGTGATTGAAACTCAGTTCTCTTTGCATGGCTAGGAGTACAAAAAAAAAAATATACTCGAATGAAGAATTTCGTTTGAGAAAAGTTTAAGTATTTTAAAGTTGAAATCAATAACAAGGAATATTTCGGAAATGGTTAATCTCACAAAAAATGTATATGGCATAACTTAAATTGTGTGTTTTAACGAGATCTACAGTTTCTGTGTAGTAATTTTTTATCTGCCTCTTACGGTTTACCACTTATGTGAATATTATCCAGAGTGAAGAGGACTTCAGAAGCTATTATTTTTATAAAAATATTTTAATATATAGTATTTAATCAAAATCGTTAAACAGAACTTTGAGAAAAATCTAACATTTCGAAATATGGTCCATGTAAAGGAAAATTTGGAGTTGTGGATTTTCTTGAAAAACTTCGTGTCGCATCCTTGGAAGATGCAGAACTTAAACAACAAGTTTGGTATTTAACCGCTTTTTCGTGTTTGAGTCTACTGTTCACAGACACACACGCAAACTTGGAGTCTTTTCTGAAAATCCTCTTTTAGTATCAAGGTACCTCAAAACTATTTTTCCGGTGACATCTCGATACCAAAATTTTGGGTGAAATGCAATACTTTCTCTACCTACTAGTAACCGAGTCAGATTGTTCAGGATTTCCTTCTAGAACTGGTATTCTGGAGTTCGTGGGTTCGTTTCCCGCGGTCGATCTCTCTGATTCATGAATTTTTCAGGGGTTTCCCTGGGTGACTAGGTCAGTGCTGGGGAGGATTTTTCATTCCTCCGAACTTCCTGTCCCTTCATTCTAACTCAAGTTTCATTTCAGTCGGTCTCTTTCAGGGTTGCAGCTGTCGGCGAAGACTGCGGTCGTGTCACCTTTCCGTAGTGGTGAATGCACTTTGGAAATACCTCTCTCGGCGGCTGGATGGCGTTGGATTAGTCTGAGGACCTAGCGAACGGGCTCCTTGTGCTTCCTGCGACGAGATAAAGAGCTCTATGGACCATGTCAGGGATCCATCACTGGCTCTTTCTCCGCGGTCCGGTTTCGGCGTCCGTTGATAATTGTCATATAATCATATCCTCCTTGTGTCTGACGAACAAGTCCTTAGTGGCTGATGCGTGGAACCTCCTTCGGAAGTTCCTATGTACATTGTACGTGGTAGAGAAAGTAAACAACAGACTTATTGCCGTTTTCAAAACGTGACACAAAACAGAGATGACACGTACTCAATCTGCCTCTGACCATACAAGTTCAAATAAGCTACTCGGCTGGCAAATAATACAGAATAACGGGCCCCGTTCCATCTACTCTGTATGGTGTCGCTTCCTAGTGAGGCTACTACATGAAACTTCGGCTCTCCCATACGTGGAGGATGTGATTAGGTGCCAGGTTCGAAATTTCTACGCCGATTTGCCCAATATTGTCAAATCACAGAGGAACTACTTACCAACACCGGGTTTCCCGCATGACTTGTGGACATCCCCGGTAATAAAGGCTTCAAACCAGCCAACAACAAAAAGAAAGTACTCTCTCCTCACATCCATGGGAGTGTTCATCAAAACCTTAAGAACACCTGAAATTAACCAAAAAAGACACCAGCGGAAAGAATGTTGCTCCTGAAAAACAATCGTTGAGGAGCCTACCACTAGCGCTTCTCCTTAAAACCATCAATCTAAACTACACCAAACCAAACCTTTATCCATCCCGCACACTCCTGTGGTTCAGCCGTTACACGGGAAGGTACACATCAACTACAGTATTTTTAGAACATGATAATCCTCTGCCAAAGGCGGCGTGACTTTAAAGTTTGGGATTAGGGTGTGTGCAACTGGGAACCACCCCTCATTGTTGTCATGTCTTCCACTTACCGGCCCCTTAACTGAGGCGCGATTATCGACTTGCAAGCAGTCTTCGAGTCTCCAGGAAACAAAAATTTTACTGCGTTGCCTCTGACCCCTAGTACAGGCTCGTCTTTTGTGGCAGGGGTGAGTGGTCTCGTTTGAAGGCCATCATGTTTTGTAGAAAACTCTGCAGCTAGGCTCACATGACGCCATATCTCGTTCGCACGCACGCACTCACGCAGCCTACTGACTTGGGCATTTTGCGGTATTTTAATGTAAAATAACTTGTTTTTTGTAGTATTTAACACCCGCTTTTACTACTTGTGGCACTGCAGGCGGTGAAATTGGCGTTACATGAAATGAAGATGAAGCACCGGTGGAATGCGATGGCGGGGGAAACCGGTGAACCCGAAAGAAACCCACCGCTGCGCCACTTTGTCCACCACAAATCTCACACGCGGTCGCACTAACTTGGTTATATATTCAAACTGAAATAGTTTTATTGTGACACACGTTCGGAATTTAATTGTTTTTTCATACAAGCCGTGTATAGGACTGGAGTTGGATTGGTAGAGCCGTGGTTCAAATCCGGCTATGGCAATGTATTGTATTTTTCAGTCTGAAATGGAAATGGGAGTTTTATTTATGGGCGCTCTTTAACTGATGTGGTTCTTAGCGTCCCATTCTATACAGGGCGTGAAAGACCGCCTAATTTTGATCAGAGAGTTGTTTATCAGGCTTGAGTTTCTTTTACTGCCGTAAATCTACGATACGGGACCAACGGCTTTACTTCCCTTCCGAAGGATGCCATGCTAAGGATTTTTACGCCCAAAAAAATCCATCGTCCTCCGCTGGGTTTGAACCCGAGACCTTGGGTATAGCATGGTAACCATTACACCACGGAGAGTGATTTTCAGACTGGCTCTATCTATCAAAGTTTTCGGAAGCTAGACACCTTAAAATTTTCAGATTGAAGAACCCCGACAGTCGAACAGGCAGACGGCCCCTCCGCCGCACATAGAGTCCAGCGTCCCCGTCAGGAGCGGTCATGATCCCGGCAATCAGCCAAAGTCGGGGGATGGAAATAGTCACTTTGAGCACTTTTTTTCCCTGTCACGTCTCACGGAGCACCAACGCCGATATTTCAAAACAACGGGATGATGGACGAGTGAAATGACAATTAAAACGATATGGAGGGACAAGAAATTTCGAGAGATGCAAGAAACATCACAGCATTCGCCTCACAACTCGGGAAAACCACGATAAAACTATGGGTCAGATAGGCTGGCAAGGGGGGTCAAATTTGCTACCTCCAGAATGCAGGCTGCAGATGAAATCCGGCTCGGTCGCTTAAAATAAGTAGGAGAAGTATTGCTTACAAGTCGAGATAGCACCAGAAATACATGCTGTGAGATTCCTCTAAATCCTTAAAAAATATTTCTAGAAAAAGGTATCTGTGTATGTTTATATGTATGTGTGTATTACGCATGTAAATCTCACAATCAAAAGATGAAATGCCGGATAAATGCCAAACTTGGCATTTAGGTTCAATATTTTTCAATTAATGACAGGAAGATTTTTAAAGAAAATTGTCCACCTCAAACTATTTGTACATGGGAAAATGTTGATAATTTCAATGGTCTCAAAAATTGCTATAGCAATTTTGAATAAAATATAGTATATTAAAATATTTACATGAGAAATAAAATAGGATCTTGAAATTTACTTGGAAGAACCTGTGAAGTCCTCTTCATTTGAAACGAATTTTGGATATTTTGTCTGCGGGTTAAACCACAAGAAATAGACAAGTATTATACATCCAGCCATTTCCGATATATCCATAATTATTGGCTTGTAATTGTCGTACTACTGTCGCTACTCAGTTCTCTCTTGCGTCATTGAAAGACTAAACTCTCAAGGATACCGAACTTCTTTCAAACATCTAACCAGCCATACAGTCTCTTGTATCTATAGCGAAATGTGATTAAACTGTTTCTATAAATATTTATTTTGATTTACATGGACTATGAAGAAGTTATTTAAAAAAATCTTATGTGTTCCACTCACATGACTTTCTCTACATCTCTGTAACCAATTATTGTTAATACGCTCATTCTTCTATCCACTTCATGCTAATCGAGATAAACATTAGCAAAAACGCTCTTATTACTTAGTTCCTTATAAGTAGAAGGGAAATAAGGGAATATACTAGGCTGAACCGACAGTCACGTATTTTAAAATGTGGTTGCTATGGAACTGAAATCAGTTACTTTGTGAGGTTAGGAGTTCACAAGTTCCTATAGAAGAAATGTTTAAGGATTTTAAAACTGAAGATAATAACAAAAAGTATCTCGAAAAGTGTGAACTCCGGGGGGGGGGGTATTTGTGTGTTTAAGGAGCTCTACATATTTTGACTAGTAAGTTTTTGTCTATTTCTTACTGTTTAACTAGTTATGCAAAATTCAAAAAAAATCATCCAGAATAAAATCTTCAAAAGCTATTTCCATAAAATTAAATATGTACATTTTATTTTTCATATAAGAGATTTTAATCAAAATAGTTGTGCCATTTTTGAGAAAATCAAAATTTTCAAAAAATGTTCCATGTAAACGGTAGTTGGGGTGGGGGATTTTCTCAAAAATCTTTATTCTCGGATCCTTGGGATATACTGAACTTAAATACAAAGTTTGGTATTTAACGGTCCTTTCCTTTTTGAGCTATGGTGCCCACAGACAAACACACATGAACCTTATTCTAAAAATGCTTTTTAGGATTCAAGTGATCCCAAAACATGTATTTCCGGTGAAATCTCGGTATCGATTTTGGGTGCAATACAATACCTTCTCTATACATCATACACATGGTATGTGAGAGAGAAAACCAGTGTTTGCAAGGCATGAGAGTTTTAACGTGTGTGAGAGAGATAACAAAAAACCTGATATGTGCTGCCACCTACAGGTAAATATCGAAATGTTAGTGGAAATGCGAGTTTTCAGGTATCTTGAATACAAAAAGAAACAAGTATAAGAGATAGAGACAGACAGTATCATAACTCAAAGCCAAGAAATGTTTACTAAATCCCTGTACAAGAAACTAATCCTTATATGGAGAAATCTTTATCATTTTTTATTTTCTCAAAAAAAATCTGATAAATAGTTGGTTAGTTTTGTGTATGTTGTACAAATATGCTGTGGCATTCTGTAAGTATGAGTCAGCATTCTTTTGTTTCTCGCGAGTTCGTAGAAAAGTCGGCACTTCAATGCAGGCTAACAGGAAGGGGAGGGATGACGTAAGCTAACAGAATAACTAAACCTTTTTGATCTGGTTTGCCCTGGTTTACCCTATATGTAGCATGACCTGCCCAATGTTGATATTATTGGAACTTAACAAACAGCTGACTGCGATAATAATCACCGGAAACAAATATGTCACCAGATGGCGTACAAGTTTAATCAATACAGTAAATGAAGCACAGTAACGTATACATCTGAACCTGCCAATTATATTTATTCAGCCTTGTCTTGCAAAGTAAGCAGGAAATAAACACTCTTAACTGTAGTTTGCTTCCTCCTTTTTACTTTCTCTACACGTACTATGTACATAGTGTATAAAGAAGGTATTTTATTGCACCCAAAAATATGATACTGAGATTTCACCGGAAATACAGGTCTTGAGACCCCCTGAATCAAATAAAAAAAATTAAAAGTGTCCGTGTGTGAATGTGTGTGTGTGTGTGTGTGTGTGTGTGTCTGTCTATAGACAGCATAGCTCAAAAACGAAAAGACCCTTAAATACCAAACTTGTTAAGTTCGGTATCTTCCAAGAATGCGATACGAAGATTTTCAAGAAAATACTCCCCAAACTACTTTACATGGAAAACTATTCGAAAATTTTGATTTTCTCAAAAATAGTCCTAGTAACTTTACTAAAATACCGTATATTAAAGATATTTACACACAAATAAAATGTATATCTTCAATTTTCTGTGAATAGCCTCTGAAGACATCTTTATTCTGGATGAATTTTGCGAAATTTGGCATAACTGGTAAACCGTAAGAGATAGGTAAAAACTTACCTAACAAAAATGCAGATCTCGTTAAAACACACAATTTATGTTATTTACATTTTTTTTTTTTTCGTGGAGTTGTCCGTTTTTGAGATATTCCTTGTTATTAGTTTCAGCTTTAAAATACTTTACTTTTTCTCTTATGGGAACTGTCAACTCCTGACCATACAGAGATACTTCGGTCACATAGCAACCAGCTTTCAAAATATGTGACTATCGATTTAGCCTTGGTACTCCCTTATTGCCCTTCTACTTACAAGGAAGCAATCAATAAGGTCATTTCTGTTAAATTGTTTCTCGATTAGCATTAAGTAAATAGAAGAATAATCTGTTTAAAAACACTTTATTGTGGAGATGTAGAGTACATCTTTTGCAAAACCGTAAGAGGTAGACAAGAGTTAGATCCCCTTAAAACACACAATTTATGTCATATATATCTTCGTTGCAAAGTTACCCATTCCGATATATTAATTATTATTATTATTATTGGTTTCAATTTTTAAATAATTGTACTTTTCTCAAACAGGAAGTCGTCATTTGTTTCATCTCTCTTTTGTTTTACCCCTGGTCACCCAAACAGAACCGAATTTCAACTCTAGAGTATTCCCTTATTTCTCTTCTACTTATAAGGAACCAGTTAATAAGATCAAGAATGTTAATGTTTATGGCGATTAGCATCATGTTGAAAAAAGGATAAGCTTTTGTAAAAATAATTTTCCGCAAGTAGAGAAAGTCATGTGAATGGAACACATGAGATATTTTCCTATAAAAGCTAAATATTTATATTTAAATAAATAGACAAAATTCCTGCTTGGTGAATGAAAACGAAAGTGAAGGAGAGTTTATCTATAAAAGGCTGAATTTGCGGTTGTTGTACTGCATATGTTACCAATATAGGTTCATACATGAAATGAAACATTTGAAAAAGGAATTTTTCTAAGGAAATGATCCAGATCTTTTATGCCGACGTGTTTGCTCAAGAAATGAATAATATGTCATAATTTGTCTTGCAATTAATTGGATTTGGTACTTTTCTCTAAGAATGTATGTATATATTTAAAATTTGCCCATAATTGCAGCTTTTCAAACTAATTTAAGTCATCCTTTTTGACCAATGTTTCGCGTCTAAAATCCCTACTCTATTACTGATCCATGCTTGCAGGCCTTCGAGCATTCCAGAAGTAGACCTTTTGAGGGCCCCTGAAGGCTAAAAAGCATAAACTATAATATAGTTTTTCTTTCGGGGTTCTGACTCCGACGACTAGTGAGACTTAAGCTTTCTTTTCTAAGAGAGGCTGTCTATTTTAGTATTTTTTACTTTCTCTACACGTAGGTACTTTGTACATAGTGTATAGAGAAGGTACTGTATTGCACCCAAAAATTCGATTCCGAGATTTTACCGGAAATACATAATTTGGGACCACCTGAATCCAAAAAACAGCATTTTAGAAAAAGGTCCGTGTGTGTTGATATAAGTTCAGTATCTTTCAAGGATGCGACAAGAAGATTTTCAAGAAACCCCCCCACCCTATCTTCAACTACCCTTAACATGGATACATTTCGACAATTTTGGTTTTCTCAAAAATGGCTCTAACAGTTTTATTAAAATGTCTTAAATTTAAGATATATACATGACAAATAAAATATATGTCTTGAATTTTCTCAGAATAGCCTCTGAAAACCTCTTTATTTTGGATGAATTTTGCATAACTGGAAAGCGGTAAGAGATAGACAAAAGCTTACTGCACAAAAAATGCAGATCTCGTTAAAACATACAATGTAGGTGTGTCATATACGGTTTTTATGTAGAGCTGACTGTATCTGAGATATTCCTTGTTATTGGTTTCACTTTTAAAATACTTAACCTTTATCATACAGGAACCTGTCATGCAAAAAGAAAGGCATTTCAATCACAGAGCAACCAAGTTTTAAAATATTTGACTATCGTGTTAGCCTAGTGTATTTCCTTATTTTCCTTCTTCTTGCAAGGAAGTAAATAATAAGACCATACCTGCTAATGTTTATCTCGATTACAATGAAGTAAAAAGAAGAATAAGCTTATTAACTATAATTTGTTACAGAGAGTTGAGAAAGTCATGTAAATGGAACATTGAAGTCAAGAGAATTCACAGTGCTTTCTCGTGAAAAACCTTGACACATTCTCTACTTTCTCTTTCAAATGTTTATAATAGTGGAAATATTACATTAAAACCAAAAATTCTACAGGTTTATACCATCGGATATATATATATATATTTTGAGATACTGCATTGTAACAAACAAGTGTGCATGTGTGTGTGTGTGTGTGTGTGTGTGTGAGAGAGAGAGAGAGAGAGAGAGAGAGAGAGAGAGAGAGAGAGAAAGAAAGAGAGAGAGTAGCATAAAACGACATGTCGGATAAATACAAAACTCGGTATTTAAGTTCAATGGCTTCAAAAGATGGAATGTTAAAGCAAGAAAAAAACTGATTTGTTCCATTCACATGACTTTCTCTACATCTCTGTAATAAATTATTATTAAAAAGCTTATTCTTTTATCTACTTCATGTTAATCAAGCTAAACTTTAGCAGAAACAGCTTTATTAATTAGTTCCTTATATTAGCTTAAACCGACGGTCAAATGTTTTAAAATAATGTTGCTATGGGATTGAAGTCCGTTTCTTTGCGTGGCCAGTGGTTGAGAAGTTCCTGTATATGAAGTATTGAAAACTGAAACCAATAATAAGAAATATATCAGAAACGGTCGACTCCACGAAAAAAGTGTATATGACACAAATTGTGTGTTTTAACGAGATCTACACTTTTGGTATAGTAAGTTTTTGTCTATCTCTTACAGTTTACCAGTTATGCAAGAGTCATCCAGATTGAAGAGGTCTTCAGTGGCTATTCCCAGAAAATTCAAGATATACATTCTATATCTTTAACGATTTTGGTTAAAATACCGATATTAGTCATTTTTGAGAAAATCAAAATTTTTGATTTTTTTTCCATGTAAAGGGTAGTTTGGGGTGGGGGAATTTTCTTGAAAATCTTCGTGGTTACATCTTTGGAAAATACTAAATTTAGTGTTTAACGGTCCTTTCGTTTTTGAGCTATGCTGCCCACAGATGCACACACACATACACAGACATGTTTCTAAAAATTCATTTTTTTGGGGGGGGGGGTTCAGGAGGTCTAAAAACATGCATTTCCGGTGAAATCTCGGTATTAAATTTTGGGAGGAATACAATACTTCCTCTATACATTCTGTACATAGAACGTGTGGAGAAAGTAAAACTACCTGGACTCAACTGAGCTATGCGGGGAAAATGTTTATTATTTTGGATCTTCTCAAAAACAACTCTAACCATTAAGATATGTCTGTGCGAGTAACTTCTTCAATTTGGATTAATTTTGTGTATTTACGTGTTTTATACATGAAAGACATAGATCTCGTTAAAACACACACGTTATGTTCGCTGCATTAACGATTTCCAAGAACTCCGTTTCAAGTTTGCAATACGTGCTGAGCCACTTCCTGCTACTGCCATACAGCCAGCTTATACAAACATTTGACAAGCACTGCAATCCGCTGCATCTACAACCAAATATTTCTGTAAACGTTTACCTCGGTGAACATGCTGAAGACACAAAAATAATACTTTGCAGCAACACCTTACATAAAATTGAATACAGAGAATGGTGCTAATGTACGCACGACCGCTGCGTACTTACGGTATCCTCCTCCGCCGAGACTTGACACAAAGGGTAGAGGTTTCCTCCTGCAAAAGCAACACACGACACCAGCAGATCTTACACGTCACACTCTGACTGGGACACCGTCGCGACGCTACCGACGTCTAACGCCGACTGCGCGCGCACCTGCCATGACGTCATGCTATGGGCCCGGGCGGCGACCTGGACCCAGATCGTCGAGGAGGAATCGAACTTGGGCCATCACGCGATCTTAAGACGCCTGCAATTATGTTACACGCATTTATTTATTGATCTTTCCCAATTTGCAACATTAGATGCTGTAGCATTGAACATTTGAAGTGATAGTCGATGCTGGGTTTAAATTTCATGCTGGACATCTCGATAAATATAACGATGTATAAAAATCTGATGTATTCTATTCGCATGACTTCTTCTACATCTCTGCAACAAATTAATTTTAAAAACCCTATTCTTCTGTCTACTTCATGCTAATCGAGATAAACATTAGCAAAATGCTCTTTTTAAGTAGAAGGGAAATAAGGGAATATACTAGGCTAAACGATAGTCAAATGTTTAAAAACTGGTTGCCATATACATGAAATTCGTTTGTTTGCATTGCCAGGAGTTGACAAATTCCGACATGTGAAATTTTTTAAGTATTTTAAAACTGAAACCAATAAGAAGTAATATCTCAAAAACGGCCAACTCCACGAAAAAAAAAAAAAAAAAAAAAAAAGATATATAAAATAAATTATGTGTTGTAACAAGATTTACACTTTGTGTGTAATAATGTTTTGTTTATTTCTTAAGGTTTACCAGTTAGGGAAAATTCAGCAAAACGCTTTCAGAATAAAGAGGTTTTCGGTGGCTATTTCCAGAAAAATCAAGATATACATTTTATTTGTCGTGTAAATATCTTCAATGTGCCATGTTATAATCACAATCGTTAGTCATTTTTGAGAAAATTAAAATGTTCGACTTTTTTTTCCATGTAAAGAATAGTTAGGGGGGTTTTTTCAAAATCTTCGTATCGCATCCTTGGAAGATACTGAACTTAAATACCAAGTTTGGTATTTAACGGACTGTTGTTTTTTGACTATACTGCCTACACACACACACACACACACACACACACACACACACACGGACATTTTTCTGAAAATTCTTTTTTCTGGTTCAGGGGGCTCTCAATAGATATATTTGAAATCTAGGTATAGAATTTCTAGGTACAACCTTCTCTATACACTATGAACATAGTATGTGTAAAGAAAGTAATAAATCAAAAATGCAGAGGACTTCAAAGGTTATTCGCAGAAATTTCAAAATACACCTCTTATTATACTTTTTGAACTTGTGACATTTCTATCAGAACTATATGTCATTTCGAGGAAGTAACAGACAACAAAAATTCTGATGTTACATTTCTATTTCAATTCTGCAGCAAATTACGTTTACAAAAACCTATTGTTCTCTCTACTTCATATTAATACAGATAAACAATAATAGAAATTACCTTATTGCACATGTTCTTATTACAACAAGGGAAATAAACGATAGTCAAATAAATGGTCGATATGTAACAGCATTGAAATCTCGTTCCCTTTACAAGACCAGGACGAAAAACCAAATGACGACCCACCATTTAAGAAAAGCATGAGTATTGGAAATTTAAACCAAAAACAAAGAATAACTTAGAAATGTGTTAACGCCACAAAAACTATATTTGACTTAAGCATGTGTTTTAACGAAATGTACATTTTTCTGCAGTACGTTTTTGTGAATATCTTGCGGTTTACCACTTGCAAAAGTGATTCAGAATGAGGCTATTCATTTCATTTGTCTATAAAATATCTTCAGTGTATGGTATTTTAATAAAAATCGTTAGTTATTTTTAAAAAAATCAAAATTTTCGAAAGCTATTCATGTAAATTGCAGTTTGTATTTGGGAGGATTTTCTTGAAAATCATGTCGCATTCCTGGGAAGTGCTGAACTTCAATATCAAATGTGATACCTAACCCACTTTTTGTTTACAAGTTATGCTGATCACAAGCATACGCACGCGCACACACAAACATGGGCTTTTATATATGTTTATTTATTTTTTTGATTCAGGAGGTCTCAAAACATACATTGAAATCTTGGAATCGAATTTTGGGGTGGAATAGAATACCTTCTCTACCTACTATGTGCGTTGTACATACTAATAACAGAGAATATATCGGAAAGTGTTAGCTCCACAGAAAATATATGGCACATTGCTTGTGTTGCTTTAACGTGCTCCACATTTTTTGAATATTAAGTTTTTGTCTATCTCTTACAGTTGTGCAAAAGTCATCCAAAATGAAGAGAACTTCAGGGGCTATTGCCAAATAATTCATTTTATTTGCCATGTGAATATCTTTAATATATATGTATTTTAATCAAAGTCATTGGAGCCATTTTCAAGAAAATCGATAACTTCAAAAAATGCTCCATGAAAAGGGTAGTTTGGGGTAGGGGAATTCTCTTAAAAATCGTCGTGTGTCATCCTTGAAGGATACCGAACTTACTGCTGTCCATACACACACACATTCTCTCTCTCTCTCTCTCTCTGTCTCTCTCTCTCTCTCTTTAGAGATAAACATCGCAGAATGTTAAATCGGGGGGATGTGGGGGCCACTCGCAGATTCTGTACGGATGTATGAATCATAAATGAACACTTTTGGGGGATAGAATACCCAAATAAAGCCATTTCACTTAATAAGCACGGTATTGCATGAACTATAAAATACGCACCACAACTGCAAGAATGCAACTCACACTGAAGCCTTGCGTTTCACCACTGGCCGGTTAAGAGTCGTGGAACCTGTTCTGCTCGATGTTGATCACCGAGAATGACAAGACGAGAAATATTTTTAACACGATTTTGAAAAAGTATAAAATATTTGAAAATTCAAACCTATAACAAAAAATATCTCGGAAACACCACAAAAAGTTTTGAGCATAAAGTGTGCGTTTAAAGATTTACGTTTTTTGTGTAGTAATATTTTAACTATATCTTATTGTTTTTCAATTATACTAAAGTAATTCAGAATGAAGAAGACTTTAACGTCTATTAATAGAAAAGTCAGATTACAAATTCGTCATGCAAGGATATTAAATATGTATTATTTTAATCAAAATTCTTACAGCCGTTTTTCAGAAAATAACTAAGGAAGGCTTATTTCCTTGTAAAGGGTAATTTGGGCTGGTGAAATTTATATTGGAAATCTTTGTATCGACCCAAGAAATTGATTGAACTTAAATACGAGATTTCCTATCCAAGATTTTGATTTTGAATTACGCTTTCACATAACTCGGACGACTTTCCTAAAGCGGCCTTTTATTCAAGGGACCTCAGAACATCTTTACGGCAACATATTGAATTTTAGGTTAGAATTCAACCCTTTACCTAACCAATAAAATAGCTCACTTCTTGGAGTGCCTGTGATAATATCTCATCAGCTTACCTCAGTCAGTTATCACGGTTAGTATCAGCTGACAAAAAGCTCAGTTGAGACAGTTCACGATCACCAAATTGGAAATCAAAATAAACATTAATGTCTTAGGAAAAAAAATTAACTGCAGTAAAACAAAGTATTCTCTGATAATTTATTTACTTAAGACATATAAAATGCAGACTTACATACAGCTATTTGAACAATGTGTCATAAAAACATGTCGGATCAAAAATAACAGCATCGTCCCCCGTCATCCAGAAGAGCGCAATTCTACTCGTCAGAAACGTCATCAACTCATCAGAGTGAACAACGCTTAACAAACACTTCCATCAAGAACAATATATACCTCCTTCCAATGCAACAAAGCTGCTCTACTTATCAAAAGATGTCATCATTGTTTTCGAGGCAGTATGAAGAACACTTCCTCAGGACTTATATGTTTTTGTATGTCCATCAAGAGTAATGTTCACCTACTTCCAGTGAAATAAAGCACCTCTACTTGTCAGAAGATGCCATTTTGCTTTATCAGGAAAACAATCTTAGGACTTGCATACACACCATCAAGAACAATTTGCACATCCTTCCAATTGAACAAAACAGTTCTACTTGTCAAGAGAAGTCCATACTTATGAGTAGTATAAAGAACACTTCTTCATTATTTGCAGGATGTACAACAGGTGCACTCTGCTGGACCATCATCTAGAGCAACTTGCATCTCCTGCCAGGGAAACAAAGGATGCAATTCTAGAAGTACGTCCTTATCAAGCGTTATCCTTACTGCGGTAATAGGACCTTTATCCTGTAGTTCTACAGATTCCTGTGGACTGATTTCTTTTGATCTACTGGAACCTCTTCTGTCCAGTTTGTTTGGATTTTCAACAGTGGAACGAGACTTATGGGTGGAATGTATCGAAGCGTTGTCACCGTTCATGTATGGCGGTGCGACTTTGTTGAACCCGCTACTCGTCTTGCTGGGATATCGCAATTGGGACAGACGTAAGTCCTCGGGTACCTGAGACGCTTCATTCAAGTGTCTCAAAGTTTCTGGAAACCTGTGTTCATACACTGATGAGGGTTCATGTACCACGCTTGGATACTGTGTGCTTGCCGACAACGTTCGTTCTAATGCTGAGGAAGATCTGACGATGTCCTGACGAACAGGAGACGCTTCTAGAAAATCACTAGAATACTGTGGCCTTGCGCTAAATGCTGAGGAAGGTCTGACGCTGTCTTGGCGCATATGAGGCGCTTCTCGAAAATCACTAGGATACTGTGTGCTTGCTAATAATGTTCGGCCAAATGCTGAGGAAGGTCTGATGCTGCCCTGACGTATATGAGGCGCTTCTCGGATATCACTAGGATACTGTGTGCTTGCTGATAATGTTCGGCCAAATGCTGAGGAAGGTCTGATGCTGCCCTGACGTAAATGAGGCGCTTCTCGGATATCACTAGGATACTGTGTGCTTGCTGATAATGTTCGGCCAAATCCTGAGGAAGGTCTGATGCTGCCCTGACGTAGATGAGGCGCTTCTCGGATATCACTAGGATACTGTGTGCTTGCTGATAATGTTCGGCCAAATCCTGAGGAAGGTCTGACTCTAGACCCTTCCTTGTGCAGTCCGTCGGGATATGGTGCACTTCTCGAGGGCCTTGGTTCATACGTCGAGAATGGAACATCCTGGATCGTAGTTTCTTCAGCTGGTATGGTCTTTTGGATCGCAATTGTACCATCTTTACCCGCCTCACGAAACGTGGCCACACATTTAACGTCCAGCGCTTTTGATTGCATTTTATTTTCAGAATCACTAGCTTCTTCATCCCCTGGACCAACTGAGAAATTCATCTGAAATTTTGCTTCCACCTGAAAATTTGGAAACTTCTCGTCATCGTCCTTACTAGAGGTTTGCTGCGATTCCGATTTAACTTTACTTTTTCTTGCCAAAGATTCATTTCGTTGCAACGAAACACGAGGGCTCCAGTCCTTGTTCAAACTATCGTGTGATTTATCCATGGAATTATAAGTGGATAATTATTTATCTAAAGACACATGGCAATTTTCTTTCATTGTAAATGCACTCTATTTGAAAACTAAGAATTTAAGCGTAGTCAGATACCGTGTTTACATTTTGTAACCTGAATTTCATTTGTTACAACGTTAGCGATTTTAGGATTAGTTCCACCAAGTAATTAAATAAATTTACCACTACATGCCCCTACTTTCAGCTGTTTTAAGTTAAACCACCATAATGGCAAAACAGATTTTGTGACTTTAGTAAAATAAAGCAAAGAAAACAATAGCTTCAGGTAATAACAACCGATTTATCATTTAAGTCATGCAGTCTGGGCTGCAATACAATATTAAGCGCTTATTAACAAGTAAAGGTAAGGAAACTTGTTATTTCTCACTAACCAAGGTATCTTTACGCTAAAGATAACCAAAATCATTCAAATTAAAGCAACAGTTTACATTGCTTACAGCAGCTAATATAACACATTTAAGAAGTGAATCTAATGTTATTATTCACTGCGGAGTCTCTAGTAATTACGATATTTTAATATGTTTTGTAATGCACTCATTTTAAAGATGCAAGGAAAGAATAGTTTAACACGTGAAATATGTATCAATTTCGAAGAAATGATGCAAAGAGACGGTAGTTGCTAATATAACTAAAGCATTTTAAACAATGAAAAAGACATTATCCACTGCGCAGCGTCTAGAAGCCACGATGTTGTAATTCGTTTTGAATGCTTTGATTTTAGAGATACAAGGAAAGGATAGTTGGTAAAGCTTTCACAGTTCGTCCTGATTAAAACAGGACTTTTAATTTATTTTATGCAGTCATGCCTTAAATTATGTCACAGAAAGCCGTGAAACGCAGTTTCTTCCATTTATCTCTCTAGGTTAACCAACGTTTGAACTTAAAAGTAATCGAAAGGTTATGTTTTTCATATAGGCGCCGACTTGTTATACGTTTTGAAGGGGAGGGGTTAGAATTGCGCTTTAAATTCGGATACGAATAAGATTTTTTGTGTAATATCTAAAGTAAACGGTGTTTAACCATAGTGTAATACAGATACGTATAGTTATATGTAAATTAAAGATACGGTTTATTAACTTGAAGTAAGGATAAAAATAATGCTAGGTCTGCTCAGCTTAGTTGATTTCCGGGGAATGTATTGCATCTCAGTATAGGGTGGTTGACGTCGTTCAGACATGGACCCGTGAACGAGAAGTCTACAGTGCATATTCTGGAAGGGCCCTAACAGAATAAGTCCCCATAAAAGGCAAATCTCAGGGAGGTACCTTAAAATTATCTTCTCCCAAATGTACTTTCACTATTGAATCGCTTATTTCCGAAACAACGTAAGTCAAAGCAAAGAACACAAAGTTTAAGGGGAGACAAAAAACTTTATTACATACAGATATTTACAAGGATCACCATAACAATTTTTCATAGGCCACAGGTTCGATTCCCGGCTGGGGCCAGGATTTTTCGTTAACCCGAATTATTTATTCACTATCCCTTACAGAGTCTGGAAGTATGTATGTGAGAGTGAATGTGTGTGTGTATGTGAGGAAAAGAACAAAAAACTATTTAAACCCAACGTAAAAAAACGTACAGATAAGTTGTCTCTAATGCAAAGTCCCCGATGTAACCTTTGATGTTAAAGGGAGCTATGTAAATAAAACAATACAAAATTCATGATTTTTACATCGCATCAGGGAGTCATCTGGTAACATATATAAACTATAGAATATTGTGACTACGACCTGCGACTGTAATCGCCCAACGTGTGTGAACGGCTTGCTTCGTAATTCATATTTGATTGTTATATCATATCTGTACACGTTTGCCGGCGGGAAGCTCTTTTGATATCGCAGCTGTGATTGTTACACCTGTGCGAGTGTACACGTGTACTGTCGGAAGGTTCCTTGACATCGAAACACGCATTGTTTCAATTTCACCTGTGATTGTTGGCATTTGTGACTGTTTTCACAGGTTGCCAGCCAGGTGACCTAGAGGTATAAAAGGGGGAACGAAGCATGGTATTCTCCCCTCCTAACGTTGGGAGTGGTCAATCCAAATTCAACTCCAACAAAAACAAAGTTTAAATTAAGCTAAACACCAGCGAAGCAAAGGAAAAGGATGCTGTTCCTGAAACAGCAACCTCCTTAACACCATCACCCGAAACCTCACCAAAAATCACTAAACCTCAACCATCCATCATTCCTGTGGTTCAGCCCTTACCAGGGTAGGCACAGTATTATTCAGAACATGATGACCCTGCCCCACTCTTCTTCCAAAGTCTTTGAATTTAGGGATTTGCGGTGTTTCTGTTTAGTGGTCAGGGTTTATAAGGCTGGAAACTAGCCCTCGCTGTTGCCAAGTCTTGAACTTGCTGGTCCCTTTATTAAGGCGCGATTCTTGCAAGCAATCTCTCCAGGATACAGATTTTACTACGTTGTCTCTCACCCCTAGTACAGAGTTGTTTTTTGTTTGCTAATAGTTATTGCCCAGTGGCAGAGGTGAGCGATCCCGTTTGAAGGTCATCATGGTTTGGAAGAAACTATACACAGCAACTTCATCCTTGGCTCACCATGACGGAAGGCATCTCCGTAACAAACGGATTAATTCCATCACCTGCCACGGCTGAGCTCCTACACAAATCTTCCAAGATTTGCTTAGACGTCAAAATTTAAATTAAACCCCCAAAAGTAACATTTTGAAATAAAGTTACACCAGCAGGCACAAGAGCCGTTGCACCATGACTGGCAATCGTTGAGGAGCAATCTTGCTGCCTTTCACTCCCCAACCTCATTCTCACCCGACATCCTACAAACACCACATTCCCGTCAGGACGTGGTTAAACCCTACACCTTCGGGCTGCCGTCGGCTCGCCAACTGCTCGTCGTCGTCGCTGCCCATATACATCACGTGCAACAGTTGAGTGTCGACGGAAAATTCGTAGCGCACAGTTATCTTGCCTTAGAGAGCATTGAAAAAATTGTTACAAAAACACTCAGGAGAGTTATTTTGAGTAGATTCTAATGTTAACCAGTTCGTGGAAAGAACAGAGATTTGTTATACAAAAAGAGAGTTTTTGTTACATTATAAATTATTCTTTTCTTTTAAACATAATCGTTGACTTAAGTTGTTTTAAATATATATTTTTCAGACAGTAACTTTATCACTTTTTTATCCGTATGAAACTACAGTTTTTAAATACTTACAGTATTTTACCTAACATGATGACCCTGCCCACTGTTCTTCCAAAGTCTGACTTTAAAGTTTGGAACTAGGGTGTGTGCGGTTGGAAACCTACCCCCGCTGTTGCCAAGTCTTCCACTTACTGGTCCTTTAACTGAGGGGAGATTCTCGACTTCCAAGCAGTGTCTCCAGTAAACAGATTTTACTACATTGCCTCTTGCCCTGAGTGCAGCGTCGCCTTTTGTTTGCTAATGGCTATTGGCCAATGGTAGAGGGGAGCGGTCCCGTTTGACGGCCATCATGTTTTGGAGAAAACTATAATTATAGAACATTATTGCTATATTTTTACCAGATGATCTACAAAAGAGCACAATAAAAACTAAAAATAATATTACATTGGTACTTGTATAAATTAAATAAAATGATCACTTTCTATCGCTGTAGTTGCCTCGGTGGTGTAATGGTTACCATGCTAACTTCATATACCAAGGTCGCGGGCTCAAACCCGGCGGAGGACGATGAATTTTTTTTTCGGACATAAAAAGCCTTAGTATGGCTTCCTTAGGAAGGGAAGTAAAACCGTTGGTCCTGTGTCGTAGATTTACAGCATGTAAAAGAACCTCAAGCTTGATAAAGAAGCCTCTAAGCAAAATTAAGCGGTATTTCACGCCCAATATGGAATGGGATGCTCAGAACCACAGTAGATAAAGAGCGTCCTTAAAAGAAAACTCCATTTCCATTTTTTTCGGCCCGCCAACTGCTCGTCTTCTTTGCCCAGAGTTTAATTTCCCCTAGATGCATCGCGTGCAACAATTGAGTGAGTTTCGACGGAAAATTTGTAGCGAGCAGTTATTTTTGTACGGCAGAATGCTTACAAAAGCATTGAAGAGAATTATTTTTAAGCAGATTCTAATCGTAAACAGTTCGTGGAAAAAATAACGAGTTGTTGGAAAAAAAGGAGAGTTTTTTTTATTGTTTCATTTATATAACATCTTTAACATCTAAGGTCATTTCGGGGACGTTGCATTAGAAACAACTTGTTATCTGTATGTTCTTTACGTTGGGTTTAAATCGTTTTATTTTCCTCAAACGCACACATTCACTCTCACATTCATACTTCCATACTCTGTAGGGGGATGGGTAATAATAAATCTGGTTAAAGAAAAATTACCCGCCCCAGCCGGGGATCGAATCCGGGACCTGCGGTTGAGAAGTCAGTTCGCTGACCACTCGACCACGGAGGCAGTCAAATCGTTGACAAGTTGCTTTTAAATAAAACACTTTTCGCCACTAGCTTTGTCACTTTCTACTTATCCGCATGAAACTACAGTTTTAAATGCTTAATTACAGAGCATTATTGCTATATTTTTATCAGATCATCCACAAAAGTACATTTTTATAGTGTTCAACGCCCGCTTTTACTACCATAGCACCGCAGTCGGAGACACTGGTGATACATGGAATGAAGGTGGAGCATCGGTGAGATGCGATGGCGGGGGAGACCGAAGAACTCGGAGGAAACCCGCCCCTGAGCCGCTTTGTCCACTTGGGATCGAACCCGGACCGTCTAGGTGAGAGGCGAACCATTACATTATATATTGAATAAATGTCTTTCCAGAGCTGTGTGATTTATTTCAGTCCCTTCTGTGCAAGTTCTTTCTTTTGAGGTATGTGCTCCTTCAGTTTGAAAATGCCATCCAGCGTCTTTTTACTTTCTCCACATAATACTGTGATAATGCCGTAATCCATCTCAGTACATTACTACGGACAAGGGTGGCCGAGGTCGTTAAGATATGGAAGGCAGTAAAAGTGACATAGCGTGACTGCAGCATTGCCTTCGGCGAGGGTCCAGAAGGCAGAATTGTTGACATTGGTCAAGTCTCACGCTAAAGGCCATGAAATATGCAAATTGTATAATTGACGAAATGGCTAGGTTGCATGTCAGACTGCAGCCTTATCACTGCTGCTTAAATCCGACAGAGATGATAAGGGGTCAGGTTAAGGGTTACGTCGGCAGAATAACACGACCTTTAACTCCCGAGACGTGCGTGCGCTGGTTGTTGTAGCATTCCGCGTTCTAACACCTGCGAAGTGAAGTGCCTATGTTCAACAAGTGATTAGCAAACGACAAAAAATTTAGGAACTTAAAGGATATTATCGATGTCGTGCTGAGAAAATGCGCGATAAATCTACGAGATGATGAATCGAGCGACACAGAGACGTCCGATCTGGAGCGTATCGAACCGATCTCCAGCTCAGATTAATGGAATGACATCACCTAAGTAGCAATTACTTTCCATTTCCTTTACATTAAAACGTGCTATTTAGAGAGATGATCAAATAAACTTGCCTAGTGCATATTTATATGTAACGGAGCGAATATCAGTCCACGTGTCAAGTGATCGCACGCGAGTGTGGAGTGAAACAAAATGATGACATGTTCACCTGTCAACAAAACTACTCTTTACTGGGTCGGCTGATAAGTCAATGAAAACAGTATTTTTTTTAGCTTTATCTCTAAACATAATCTCTAGAAAGGCTAATACATTTGTCATATCGGTGTTCTAATTTAATTAAACCATCTCTGTAGTGTGATTTATAAAGGTCCTCAAAATAGCTGTTTACCGCATCAATGACCTTCTCGTTGCTGTGAAATCGTCGTCCTCCAAGAAATGTTTTGAGGGTTGAGAACAGGTGGTAGTCACTGGGTGCTAGATCTGGCGAATAGGGTAGATGTTCAAGCAATTCAACTTTAATTCGCACATTTTTCTCATTGTAATAGCTGAACGATGGGCCGGAGCATTGTCGTGATGAAACATGTTTTTTTTTTTTTTTTTTTTTTTTTTTTTTTTTTTTTTTTTTTTTTTTTTTTTTTTTTTTGCCAAATGAGATCTTTTTCTTTTCACCTCATCACTCAAACGTTGCAATAAGTAGCGTAGTAGTCACCAGTGATACTTTTACCCTTTTTCAAGTAATCAATAAAAATAATTCCTTGTGCATTCCGGAAAACACTCTCCATAACCTTGTTAACCGACAAAATTACTTTGCCTTTTTTGGAGTTGGTTCACCTGGCGCAATCCACTGTTTTGTTTGTGATTTACTTTATGGAGTGTAGTGATGTATCCAAGTTTCATCCAAGGTAACCAGCCGTCTCAAAAAGTCACTGGGATTTTTACGGTAGAGCTTCACATTCTTAACAGAAACAGTTTTTCTTTGCAACTTTTGATCAGGTGTCAGCAAACGCGGCACCCATCTTGCACAAACCTTGTGAAAGCCCAAAACATTACTTAAAATATTACCTGCACAGCCTATGCTATCTCAGACATCTTTAATCTGCGGTCTTCCTGTACTAAACGATGATTTTTTTTTCTCAACGATCTCTGGAGTTGTCACTTCAAAAGGGCGTCCAGAGCGAGGATCATCACTAGTGCTCGTACGTCCCATTTTAAACTCTCCAACCCACCTTTTAATCATTGAATATGAAGGGGTAGTCTTTCAATGCACTGTCCATTTCCTCCTTGATTTCTTTAGGCGTTAAGCCTTTCAAATGTAAGTATTTAATCACTGCTCGTTTTTCCAAATCCTTCATTTTCGTGAAAACTCTAATGTTGTCTTGTTTAAAATGTCATTCGAAAACTAAACAAGATATTGACCTGTAACTATGAATACAAGCTAGTCTATAGCTAAACTATTCGATGCTACAGCCTAACTGGGTGAGGCGCGGGCTTATCAACTGACCCTCGTATATGAAAATTTTCACAAAAAATTTGATTTTCTGAAACATATTTCTTTAGATTTTGATTAAAATAGTATGTGTTTAACATTTTCATGACAAATAAAATATACATCTTGAATATCAAGGAATAGTCTCTGAAGTTTTCTTCATTCTGAAAAACGAAATAACTGGTAAACCGTAACAGACAGTCGAAATCTTACTGCACAGAAAGAGTAGATCTCGTTACAACAGACAGTTTGTCAGATACTTTTTGGTGGGGTTAACAATTTGCAAGATACTCCTTGTTATTGATTTAAATTTTCTATTATGTGTGTGTTTTTTTTTATTTTCAAATGGGATATCGTTATTCGTTTATTTCAGCCTGATCATACAGAGAAAACATAATTTCATAGCACCACATAGTGAGCAGCATTTAAAAGGTATAGCTAGCCTAGTGCAGTCCCTAGTTCCTTTGTATCTACAAAGAATTGTAAAATAAAATAAAATATACCTTTCAGCCAAGTCTTATCTCGATTAGCATGGAGTGCTAGAGGGGTGGGTTTTTGTAAGAAGAGTTTGTTGCAGAATAGGTAGAAAAAGTCATGTGTTTTGTGTAGTACTTTTTCATATACTTCTGGCCGGTCCCTAAAGTGTCTAGCTTTGGTGCTTCGTGGCTCAAGGGAAGATGAGTTCGAGTCTCGCCTTGAGCATGGGTGTTTGAGTGTGTTTTTGCCTTTGTGTTCTGAATCATTCACTCCCCCAATTAGGTCCCATCTGGAGGCGAATATATATTTCTTATGGTTTCTCACTTAAAAAAACCGTTGCGAGTGAAGAGGACACCATAGCTTTTCCTAGAAAATTCAAGATATAGATTTTATTTATGTATAACGTGTATTTATGTATAAACATAAATCGAAGTTTCATATACATTCAAATTCGGGGTTGTTTTATGCCCTTCACAGACATACACAGGCCATTATTCTAAAACTCTGATATGCTCAATTTCATTAATTTCTCTACATCTCTGTAACAAATTATTGTTAATAAACTTATTCTTCTGTCTATTTCATGACAATCGAGATAAATATTAGCAGAAACGATCTTATTACTTAATTTCTTATAAGTAGAAGGGAAATAAGGGAATGCAGGCTAAACCGACAGTCAAATGTTTTAAAATATGGTTGCTAAGGGATTGAAATCAGTTTCTTTGCGTGGCCAGAAGTTGATCAGTTCCTGTATGAAAAAAGTATAAGTATTTTAAAACAGAAACCAATAACAAGGCGTATCTCCAAAATGGTCAACTCCACGAGAAAAAAACAAAAACGTATATGGCATAAATTGTAATTTTAATGAGATCTGTTTTGTGTAGTAAGTTTTTGTCTATCTCTTACGGTTTGCAAGTTATGCAAAATCTAGCAAAATTCATCCAGAATGAAGAGATCTTCAGAGGTTATCCCCAGAAAATTCAAGATATACATTATATTGAACATGTAAATATTTATAATACACGACATTTTAAACAAAATTGTTGGTCATTTTTAAGAAAATCAAAATTTTCGAAATTTTTTCCATGTAAAGGAGTTTGGGGTAGGGGAATTTTGCTCAAAATCCTCGTGTCACATCCTTGGAAGATACGCAACTTAAAAACCACGTTTGGTAGTTTACCGACATTTCCTTTTTGAGTCATCGTGTTCATAGACACATCGACACAAGCTCACACACACACACACACACACACACACAGACGCACACGGACCTTTTTCTAAATATGCTTTTTACTTTCTCTACACTTACTATGTACATAATGTATAGAGAAGGTATTGTAATGCACCCAAAAGTTGATACCGAGATTACACCGGAAATACATGTTTTGAGAACCCCTGAATAATTTTTTTTTAGAAAATGTCCGTGTGTGCGTGTGTCTGTCTGTCTGTGTGTATGTGTGTGTATCTGTGGGCAGCATAGCTCAAAAACGAAAAGTCTGTTAAAAACCAAACGTGGTATTTAAGCTTGGTATCTTCCAAGGATGCGACACGAAGATTTTTAAGCAAATCCCCCCACCCGTAACTACCCTTTACATGGAACTTTTTTCCAAAATTTTGATTTTCTTAAAAATGGTTCTAATGATTTTGATTAAAATATCGTATATTAAAGATATTTACATAAATAAAATGTATATTTTGAATTTTCTGGGAATAGCCTCTGAAGAGTACTTTATTCTAGATTAATTTCACAGACATTTGCATAACTATAAACCGTAAGAGATGGACAACAACTACCACATAAAAATGTTGAGCACATTAAAACACACAATTTGTGTTATGTACATTTTATTCGTGGAGTTGGTCGTTTTGAGATATCCCTTGTTTTTTGTTTTTAGCTTTGAAAACATACTTTCCTCATAAAGGAATTTGTCAACTCCTGTCCATACAAACAAAGGGTAACCAGCTTTTGACTATCACTTTAACCTAAGGTACTCGCTTATTTCGCTCCTGCTTACAAGTAAGCAAGTAATAAGACTATATATGCTAATTTTTTCTCGATTAGCATGAAGTAAGTAGAAGCATAAGCTTTTTAACAACAATTTGTTGCAGAGATGTAAAGAAAGTCATGTAAATGGAACACATCTGATTTTTTTTGATAGGGGAACCCTAAAACGCGTATCTCCGGTGTAATCTCGGTATCGAATTTTTGGGTAGAATGCAATACCTTCCCTATATGTATATCGTACGTGTAGAGAAAGTAAACATTCTTTCCTTTTGTTTGGTGGATCTCAAAATATATAGGTTTGCTTAACTTTAGTAGAATGCTACACTTTCTCTATGTATGAGATACGTGGCAGAAAAGAGAATAATAATCTTTTGTGGAAATAATTGTAAAAGAGGCGAAGAGAAGAATATGTGAATGCAACATGATTTTTTCATAACATTAGAAATTTCACGTGATAACAGAAATTTAGGACTTTTCTTGGCAATAATTAAAAAACTATATGGAGGTGGTGATACAGAAGATACCAGAGGAATTGGATCATCTCTGGCAAGTTATAATTGGATAACATTTTTTTTTTTTTTTTTTTTATTGTTTCATTTATATAGCCCCCTTTAACATCTAAGATCATATCGGGAGCTTTGCATTAGAAACAACTCGTTGTCTGTAGGTTCTTTACGTTGGGTTTAAATCGTTTTATTTTCCTCAAACACACACATACTTCCAGGCTCTGTGGGGGATAGGGAATAATTATGATTAAAGAAAAATTTCCCACCCCAGCCGGGAATTGAACCCTGGACCTATGGGGTGAGAAGTAAGCGAGGTGACCACTCGACTACGGAGGCAGCCTGGATAACATTGCCTTACTGTGGATGAACCGATATTATAATAAGAAGGGAAGCTAGCCCCTGATATCAAGATTCAGCCCGCCCGCCCGAAACTTGTGTGTCAGGCACCCACCTCACAGTCCTTACTGGCTTGTATTGATTTTCATGTAGCTGCCGTCTTGTTGCACACTTGGTGATACTGTTGGTGATTTGGGTCAGCCCTTGATGGCGATTTGTCTCAACTACTGCAGCCTTAAAGAACACATTAGCTAGCGATACTGGTGGTGATTTGGGTCAATAGCGTCAGTATTACATAATCCATTAGCTAGTGCTACTGTTGGCGATTTGGTTCAGCCCTTGATGGCGATTTGTGACAAATACTATAGCCTTAGAGAACGCATTAGCTGGCGATACTGGGTCAATAACTTCAGCCTCGTAGAATGCGTTAGCTAGCGATAATGGTGGTGATTTGGGTCAATAACTTTGACCTCACAGAATGCATTAGCTACCGATATTGGTGGTGATTTGGGTCAATAGCGTCAGTATTACATAATCCATTAGCTAGTGCTACTGTTGGCGATTTGGTTCAGCCCTTGATGGCGATTTGTGACAAATACTGCAGCCTTAGAGAACGCATTAGCTAGCGATACTGGGTCAATAACTTCAGCCTCGTAGAATGCGTTAGCTAGCGATAATGGTGGTCATTTAGGTCAATAACTTTGACCTCACAGAATGCATTAGCTACCGATATTGGTGGTGATTTGGGTCAATAACATCAGCCTTACAGAACTCATTAGCTAGTGATACTGGTGCTAATTTGGGTCAATAGCTTCGACCTTAGAATGCATTAGCTAGCGATACTAGTGGTGATTCGGACCAAGTTCAGGTGATACTACTATTGGTGATTTGGGCCAGTACTTGACGGCGATTTGTGTCAACTAACTAGCGATACTGGTGGGGATTTGGATCCATTCAAGCTTACAGAGGAAATTGGCTATCGATATTGGTGGGAAAATGGATCAACAATTACAGATGACTTCACGGGATAGCAACCGAGTTAAATTGGTATCGGAGAAATCCAAGCTTTCGACTTTGAGGCCTTCGACCACAGAGTCAACATGGTTGAAAGCTTGGATTTCTCCGATACCAATTTAACTCGGTTGCTATCCCGTGAAGTCATCTGTAATAACCAGCACCGAGAAAGCTTCAAATCTTTAATTGGACTAAACAAATTCACTCTTACAATACGCATTGCTAGTGATATTGTTGGTGATTTGAGTTAACAAATTCAGCCTTACAGAAGATATTAACTAGTAATACTGGTGGTGATTTTTATCAATAACTTCAGCTCTACAAAATGCATTAGCTAGCGATACTGGTGGTGATTTGGGTCAATAATTTCAGTCTTACAGAATAAATTATCTAGCAATACAGGGCAATTTGGACCAACAATTTCAGGTGATACTACTATTAGTGATTTAGGCCGGTACTTGGCGGAGATTTGTGTCAAGTAAGAGCGATATTGGTAGTGATTTGGATTAATTCAGACTTACAGAGGAAATTAGCAAGCGATATTGGTAGGGATTTGCATCAACAAGTTCACGCTTACAGCACACATTAGCTAGTGACGCTCTTGTTGATTTAGCTTAACAAATTCAACCTTACAGAAGATATTAACTAGTTGTACTGGTGGAGATTTGGATCGATAACTTCAGCGTTACAAAATGATTTAGCTAGCGATGCTGGTGATTTGGACCAACAAGTTCAGGTGTAACTACTATGGGTGATTTGGGTCAGTACTTGAAGGTGAGATGTGTCAACTAACTAGCGATATTGGTGGTGATTTGGATAAATTCAGACTTACAGAGGAAATTAGCTAGCGATACTGGTGGGGATTTGGATCAGCACACATTAGCTAGTGATACTGTTGTTGATTTGGGTTAACAAGTTCAAGGTTACAGAAGATATTATCTAGTGATATTGGTGATGATTTGGGTCATTAACTTCATCTTTATAGAATGCATTAGCTAGCGATACTGGTGGCGATAATTTCAGCTTTACCGAATACATTAGATAACCAACAAGATTAGGTGATACTACTATTGGAGATTTGGACCAGTACGTGACGATGATTTTTGTCAACTAACTAGCAATACTAATGGTGATTTGGATTAATTCAGAGTTACAGAGGAAATTAGCTAGCGATACTGGTGTGGTTTTGAATCAATAAATTCACATTAGCTAGTGATGCTGTTGGTGATTTCGGTCTACAAGTTCAGCCTTACAGAACACAGATTAGTGATACTGGTACCGATTCAGTTCAGTGTTATAGAACACATTAGCTAGTGATACTAGTGATGATTGGTGTTAACAGGTTGAGCCTTAAAAATCCATATATAGCGATATTAGTGGTGATTCATTTCAACAAGTTGAACTTTACAGAACCCAAAGCTAGAGATATTGGTGGTGATCGGATCAACAAGTTCAGCCTTAGAAAACGCATGTCTAGTGATTCAAGTGGTTATGTGGGTAAACAAGTTGAGTATTACAGAACCCATAGCTTGTAATATTGTTGTTGATTGGATAAACAGAACCCATAGCTTGTGATATTATTGTTGATTGGATAAACAGAACCCGTAGCTCGTGATATTGTTGTTGATTGGATAAACAGAACCCATATATTGTGATATTGTTGTTGATTGGATAAACAGAACCCATATATTGTGATATTGTTGTTGATTGGATAAACAGAACCCATATATTGTGATATTGTTGTTGATTGGATAAACAGAACCCATATATTGTGATATTGTTGTTGATTGGATAAACAGAACCCATATATTGTGATATTGTCGTTGATTGGATAAACAGAACCTATATCTTGAGATATTGTTGATTTGAGTCAGTAAGTTCAGCTTTTCGAAATCCAAGAGCTAATCATACCGGTGGGGAATAAGATCAACAAATTCTATCTTGCATAACCTAGTGATGTAGGTCAACATATACTTTAGTTTGTGATACTGCCGACGATTTGATTAAATTTGTTCAGTCATTAGTTAAATGTGACTGATGATGTATTCTGTCAATAAGTTTATCTTAATAGAACACATTAGCCAGTAATACTAATGATGATTTCTGTCAACAATTTCAGCTTTAGAGAAAACATTAGCCAAGAATATTGTGTTAACTAGTTTAGCCCAACAGCACACATTAGCTAGTAATACTGCTGGTGATTTAGGCCAACATGTTTGGTCTTATAGAACACATTAGCTAGTAATACCACTGATGATACAGAGCAACATGGTCTAGCAGAAGCATTAGCTAGTAACACTGGTGGTGATTGACATGCATAGTCTAACAGAACAGATTTCTTAGTAATACTGCTGGTGATTTGTGTCAATTTTTAGCCTAACAGAGCACATTTGCTAGTAATACTGCTAGTGATTTGTGTCAATAAGTTAGCCCTACAGAACATTTGGTGTCGATAGTGGTTTTAAAATTCTGCAATGGCAGCCTAACATGAGTACCGAAATTTCGTCCTGCTGATTTCCTTTATATGCCAGTAAATCTTTGGACAGGGGGCTGTTCTTTTAAGAGCACTCAGAAAACGAATTAACGGATGGATAAGGGGGGGGGGATCCATTGCTCATATAATTGTTTCTCTGATTCACGACTGCATTATTGGCTCTTGCAAGGAAAAACAGTTTCCCCTCTCATGATTCTGGAACAACATTCATTATATAACTTCTTGCGTGATGAGCCGTACATGGTTTACGGACACTACAGGTTGATAAGAGCAAACTGTAGTACTGGTGTGTCAGCGAGGCCGTTGTACTATCATTGTCATCATCCGTCCCTTCATATCCAAGCAGTTTTTTTTTACTTTCTCTGCACATACTATGTATATAGAGAAAAGTATTGTATTCCACCCAAAATTTTGATGTCGAGGCTTCACCACAAATATGTTTTGAGGTCCCCTGAGTCCAAAACAAATCTTTTTAGAAATCTGTGTATCTGTGGATAAAATAGTTCATAAACTAATAGACTGTTAAATACCAAACCTGGTATTTAAGTTTGGTATCTTCCAAGGAAATGGCGCCCCCATGGCAGAGTGGTTAGATAGCTCACCTCCTACCTAGACGGCCCGGGTTCGATCCCAAGCGCGCGCATGTGGTTATGGTAGATGAAAAGGCTTCTGGGTAGGTTTTCTCCGGATCCTCCGGTTTCCCCCGCCATTCATTTCACCAAGTTCTCCATTATCACATTTCCTATAATCCACTTCGTTTTAATTTCATATCATCCATTTCCTCACGCTCACCCCTGGCTACGGGCCGACCACTCGTTCCAGGTTCTTCATTGTGTGATTACGTGCTGATGATTTTCCGACAGGATTCTAACCTCCAGGCATCCGCTTATAAGTCCTAGAGGGGTGTCAGTCCTACGTGTATGGGGCGGGTAAGCCGATTACAAACATCTTCCAAAGATACGATACGAAGAATGTCAAGACCCCCCAACTACTGTTTACATAGAAAGATTTTTGAAAATTTTGTTTTCTTAAAAACGATAAATACGTAATATTAAAAATATTTACATCATATACTACTGTGTCAAGAAAGTTTCGGGAATTTGCCAATAAAACACAACAAAAAAAATTATTCATCCAATTTTATTTTATCACCTTCAAAGTAGGCCCCTTCTGAAACTATACATTTATGCCAACGAATAATCCAATCATCAAAACTTTTTTTGTAGGCACTTTTAGGAATTGTCAATTGTCGCCGAGAATTTTCCTTTATGTCTTCTATCGACTGAAGTGATAACTTGAGTTTTGGAAAGAGAAAGAAATCAGTAGGAGCCAGATCAGGTGAATACGGTGGTTGTTCGATGAAATTTGTTGAGTTTTTGGCCATAAATTCGTTCACAATAATAGCTTTGTGAGCTGGTGCGTTATTCGTGGTGCAGAATCCATGAGTTGTCGTTCCACAAAGCTGGCCTTTTTCGCCGTATTTGTTCTCTCAAACGCCGCATTACGCTCAGATAATGGTCTTTATTTACCATCCGACTTCTGGCAAGATCTCTTGAGTGCACGACACCGCGATAACGAAAAAAACTATCAACATGACCTTCAGTTTTGATCGAGTTTGACGCGCCCTTTTAGGTTTCGGTTCAGTTGGAAGGCACCATTCGAAAGCTTGTTGACTGGTTTGAATGTCAAGCTTGTAAACCCAGGTCTCATCACCTGTTACAATGCGTTTCATGAATGTGGGGTCGGAACTGGCTCGTTCTAGCATGTCTTCAGCAATCCTTACGCGATTGAGTTTTTGTAGAAAATTCAAGTCTTTCGGAACTAACCGAGCTGCAACGCGTGTCATGCCCAAACAATCGTTTAAAATGGTACGAATCGATTTGTGAGATACAGAAGTTCAGCGGCAATCTCTCTTAGACCAAAATGACGATTTTCAGACACTTCACTTTAGCGATGTTCAGTTCAGTTGAAACCGTTGATGGCCGACCAGAGCGAAGCAAATCTTCTACCACATCTCGACCACTTTTGAATGCACTGTACCACTTATATGCACGTGGTTTTGATAAAGCCGATTCACCGTAAGCCCTCTGTAACATTTTCAGCGATTCGGCACACGAAATACCATTTGCAATGCAAAATTTGAGACCGATTCTTTGTTCAATATTTGTATCCATCGTAAAATCGCAAATCACCTTTGAGATGAACTAACAAAAAGGCGTACTGTAAACAAACTAGATGACAGATGACGATCAAACTCCGCGTGGGTATAGAGGAAAGTTGTACCAACTTAGCGACAACAATACTTTCGAATCCCCTTTTAAACAGGATTTTTAAATGATCAATTCCCGGTACCTTCTTGACAGAATGTATACTATATATTGACTTTTCTAGGTATAGCTTCTGAAGACCTCTTTATTATAGATGCGTTTTGCATCACTGGTAAATCGTAAGACATGGTCAAAAACTTACTTCACAAAAAAGTAGCCATTGTTAAAACACACAATTTATCTCTTATATTATCTGTTGTACAGTTGGCTGTTTCCGATGTGTCCCTTGATATTGGTTTCAATGTTTAAGTAAGTGTTTTCTCAAACGGGGGCAACCTTTCGTTTCATCTCTCTTTTGTTTTACTGGCAATGCAAAGCGAACCGAACTTCAATTGTTCAATATCCTCAAGCTTTTAAAAGATTAGCTTGGTGTAGATAAAAGAATAATCTTATGTAAGAACAGTTTGTTTGCAGAACAGTTAGAGAAAGTCATGTAAATGGAACATATCAGATTTGTTTTTCCAAATAGCCTCTAGGTTGTATTAGCCCAGCGTTAAAATTGCACAACGTTGTTTCTACAACCACGGTCAGTGTGATTATCTACACGACAGCCATGGCACCATAGATGCTCCTCGTGTTTGCTGGAACAAGTCGGCCGTGTTTCCGTACCAGTGTTGGGAACACTGTATAATCGGTGATTGTCCATGTAACACCCCAATAAATTGTTTAACAGCTTTAATTTTGAAGTACAAACCTGAAATTCCTATGTACAGTAAAGACCTACTGAAATGTAACTTCTCTCTCTAATTAAGAAATTGAATGATTAGGTAATTTATTATAGTAAAGGTTCCGCAGGACGTCTAGATTGAAAATGTTGAAAATACTGACCTGAGCAATAAAAACTCACATGGAACATGCGTGTTGTAATAAATGTGATAAATTAGAGTTGCTGTGTCTCACCCACCCGCTCTAATTAAGATGCGTCGCAAAATGTAAACAACATACTCCATTTTGTAATCATTATGAACGCACAACTATACTACCAACCTATTTTTTTCACGAAATCCGCGAGTCTTCTGTTCTTTTAAAGATGCGTTGCTCGTATGCTTTGGCGAAACCACTCGAAATGCCTAAAACTTAACTACAAAAAATAATTAATTTACACATTAACCTAAACCGAACGTAATAGAGAGAATGCTGTTTTCCTACGGATACTTTAGTGAAAGTATTGGAAGTTACTAAAAGCAAATTCACGAAAATTAGTTTATTTACATGCACAGAGCGCACGCTCGCTTCGCTCGCATGCCTTAATGAAAACAATGGAAACTACTAAAATCAAATTACACGAAAATCAGTTTATTTATACACTCACACACACACACACACACACACACTTGCCTAGAACTAACCTAGCGCATGCTCGCTTCGATCGAATGTTTTTTTTAATGCTAGAAATAAAACAGATTACAAACATCCATTTACACACACACACACACACACACACACTAACCTATACCTAACGAAAGCAGTTGAAATTACTAAAACCTACACGAAAATGTCTATTTACCATACACACTATTATAATCAACTCATTAAAACAGAAGTCCAAAGTGAAACAAACACCAGAGAACTCCTATAAGTAAGTCTTGAACTAGAGCATTATTATTAGCCCACAGAATTGCTATAGAATCGCATTACTTCCTCTGAGCTTAAAAATGTACAATAGTCCCAAAGCTCCTAGGAATCATTATATAGGACAGCTTGTCATCTCGCGGTATTATTTTTATTAATGTTGGCAGCCGCCATTATGAATCATAGAGACGGAAACAACGAAAACCTTGTAAACAACTACATGGCGCTTCTAGCGGCCGAATAATATACTACGAAATCTGGATCCCCAAAGGAGTAAAGACGCTAATTATTTGTGTCTTTCGAAACTTAAAACAAAATTAAAGAAGGAGTGTTACTTTTTAATGCCCGTAAGTAAAAATATTGGTGAAACATTTCCCCTCTCAGAAAGTAGCCCGATTCGCACACTGAGAACACTTAAAAATCACCACTCCCCGCTGGATTTTGACCCACAACCTTGGGATCAGAAGGCCAGTGCCTGACAAACTGAGCCACCCGTACCGACATTGATAGTAGAGGTGGCATGAATCATTCATTGGTGATGATTTCTGCCACACAGTGTTGACTTGGACTAAACAGTTGAAATGTTTGTGGTGATTTATTTCAGCCCTTGAAGGTTGCTTGTACCAGAGGTTAGTCACGTAGCACCATTAAGTGATCTGTTGGTGATCAGAGCCGAAAAACACAGTCTTACAGCTTTAAGAAACTATACTGCATTGAAAAACCGAACCTGTTTTAGTTAATATACCTAGTACATTACATTCACTGCTTTCTCCTAAATATGATAGCCCTCAAACAGGGGCAGGGGGGGGGGGCTAATAGCCATTAGCAAACAGAAGGCGACCCTGGCGAGAAGCAAAGTAGTGAAATCTCTGTTTCTTGGACTCTCAAACGAGAGTTGTCATTCATATAGCTTCTGTTTTATTTCTGGACATGCAAGAGAACCGAATTTCAGTTGTATTACACAGCGGCCAGCTAACGCTTTAGCTTACTGTACTCTCTTATTTTCCTCTGCTTACAAGGAAGCAAGTAAGCAGAACATTTCTATGTTAATTTCTATTAGCATGATGCAGATAAAAGAATAGTCTTGTTTGAGGATAGTTTGTTTTCAGAACATAGAGAAAGGCATGTGAATGGAATACATCAGATTTTTCTGCATTATGTTGTTTGTTAACGGCTCCGAACCAGACTAGAGCTCCGTATGATATAAATGGTAATATGGTCCCTTTGTGCGGGGAACGTAAAAACGAGACCTTACCAAAGTGCAACTTTGACATTTTCCCACCATTATGGGATAACTCAGCAGAATCAGGTTGTCAGGTTCCATTCACAGCCGGCAACTCCCCCGCAGATACGCGCCTGTTACATACATTGGGAAGGTAATATCTTTTTTATTACTTTCTCTAGCTCCGTATGTACAATGTACAATGTACATAGGAATAGAGAAGTATTGTATTCCACCTAAAAATTCGATGTCGAGATTTCACCGGAAATACACGTTTTAGGTGGTATTTAAGTTTGGTGTCTTCCAAGGATGCGGCACGAAGATTTTCAAGAAAATCCCCGCACCCCTAACTACCCTTTACATGGAAAAATTTTCGAAAATGTTTTTCTTAAAAATGGCTCTAACGATTTTGATTAAAATACCACATATTAAAGCCATTTCTATTACAAATAAAATGTATATATTACATTTTCTGGGAACAGCTTCTAAAGACCTGTTTATTCTGAATGAATTTTGCTTAATTGGGCATAACTAGTAAACCGTAAGAGATAGACAAAAACTTACTATACAAAAAATGTAGATCTTGTTAAAATACACAAGTTATGTCATATACATTTTTTTCGTGGAGCTTACCGTTTTCGAGGTATTCCTTATTATTAGTTTCAATTGTGAGGTACTTCTACTTTTCTCAGACGGAAGTGTGCGTATGCTTCTTTTGTTGTACTCCAGGTCAAGTAAAGAAGCGATTTGCAATGATAATCGCATATAGACAGCTTTTAAAACATTTGACTATCACTTTGGCCTTGTGCATTCCCTTAGTTCCAGTCTACTTATAAGGAACTAAGTAATAAAATTCTGCTAATGTTTATATAGATTAGCATAGTGTTGGAAGAAGAGTTATCTTTTGTAAGAAGTTTGTTTGTAGAGTAGCTATAGAAAGTCATGTGAGTGTAACACATAAGATTTTTGCATATGTTACGTTGGCGCCCGATTTATTATTCGCAGGTGTACAAACTTTGCGTTCTCATCGTTCATAAACTGATGTTTTGATTACATAATTAATTATGTATTATTCAACATCTTTATATTATTTTATATTAGTTATACTAGTAGTTATATTAATTAGGCTAATTATATGAGCATTGAATTATTCAATCATAAGTTAGGTTAGGTTATTATTAGGCTATTAGATTATTACCAATTATTAGGTTTTATCTCTGCAGTTAAACATAAATCTATTATTATTATTATTATTATTATTAGTTTTATTATTGTTGTAATTTATGATGTAAGGGTGGTCCTCTTGTGTGGCGTTTAGTTTTGAACGGAAGAAAATCTGTATAGAAGAAAACCAACAAAACTATTTGGGTTAGATAAGTACACCGAATTATATTAAATTGTAGCCTGTATAAGTCGGGTATCCATACCATAGTACAGTACAGTAGTTTGTATGTTATATGTATGTTATATAAATTATGTCCCTAGCATGGTTTAGTTGCTTAATTTTTAATATTTAAGATGTACCCGAATTGTTGGTTATAGGTAATCAAAGATTATGGTGGAGAAGGAAGGTGATGGTCACTCATTCCAATAATCTATTTTCAATGTTAAGTAAAGCTATACAATGGTTGCAGCACATACACACACAAACACACACGCACGCGCGCACGCACACACGCACGCACACACAACGGTTTTAAGAAGTGTTTAAGTGACTTCTACTGGCATAAATATTTGAAAGTGTTGAAAACATTAAGTTGTTCAGATGTGAAAGATTGCCGAAGACTTGACTTCTTGGGATCATTTAGCTTCACAGATTCCTCGGCTACGCCCGTCGTCGTTCCGCAGAGGCGGCCTTCAGCTTTGACAGAATAACAAAAGTACCTTCGTGTTGAAGTAATATCAAATGGTGTAACCATCGTATAGTAATAATCAGTAATATAATAATGGTCTGAAATATACTAATAATATGATAATCGTTCAAAATATAAGCAGAAGACCGAAATAGTGCCTCTTTTGTACTCGTAAATAGATTAATTGTGATTTCTCTGATATGACTCAAGTTAAAACGTTGGCCACCCTGACATGCAGCATCAGCCATCTTTGTTCTATTAACCTCTCGTACGCTGCGTCCGCTATAAGTTGCCACGTTTCCATGGGGGAACTGGAATCAATTTGAGTGCAACTCCATCTGAAAACGATCCGCATTTCACGTGTTAAATTAAGTTAAAATTGAGATCATTTTGAATACGCAAGGTTCGAGAAGAAATAAAACAAGCGTTTATGTTAGTCGACTCGGATTTACTTGTGAAAACTGCTAAGCATAGCTCTGTGTATTATATGCAGGGGTTAAAGTTAATGAGTATTTTCGGGAAGAATAAATTATAAGATTATGAAAACTATAAAAACAGCTGTTTTGTATTATTCATTGCGCCATTTTCTGCCAAGTTTAAGGTAGAAAACTATGACGAGTGCAGCAAGTTGCAAGGAGCATAATAGAGGATAGCATTTCTGGTGTCTTCAATAAGATTTGAGTACTGAGGTGTTTCCATAACTATCGCTTTTGCCTAGTGAATTAACTTATTTCCCTTCTACTTATAAGGAGGCAAGTAATAAGACCAATTCTCCTAATTTTATCTAGATTAGCATGATGTAAATAAAAGAATAATCTTTTTTTAAGAAAAAACTCTTTGTAGAATAGCTTGAGAAAGTTATGTGAATTGGCTGTTACGTTTAGGAGACTGGTTGATCGAAATTTGGATACATCATCAGTATCTTCTTTCCCTAGTTTAGTGAGGGTGTAATTTTGGCAAGTTTCCACTTTTGGGCAAATCATTTTAACCCGAAGTTTCCATGTATACAGCAGTGAGGAATTAGGCACTTTCTAAACATTTGACTATCATTTCAGTCTACTTAATCTCTCTAGTATCTATAGCAAAAAGTGTTATGAAGCCATTTCTAGAAATGTTTATCTCGATTAACACGAATTAAACAAAAAAATAGTTTTGTGACAACAGATAGAGTTGTGTAAGAATGGGAAGGAAATTCGTGTGAATGTTACACATACCAATTTTTTAAACGTACTGATATGTTGAGTGTTTCATGTATATTTTCATAAAGATGGAAGAAGGGACGCGAGCCCTGTGGTTGTGCACTTGCATGGTTTTTGTGGTCGCCTTAAACTTCCCCCTAGCCATATTTTCCGCTGAAGGGTAATTCTAAACTCTAGAGACCCCAAGCTTACCTTCAAATTTAACATCTATTTTTACTTTCTCTACCACGTGCAATGTGCATAGTTGACAGAGATGATATTGTATTCCAATCATAAATTTGATACCCAGATTGCATTGGAAATATGTTTTGAGAACTCCTAAATGCCACAAAATAAATAACTCAAAAACGAAAAATAACATTAGTATTTTCCAAAGATATGACATGAAGATTTTCAGGTAACGACTCCACCTACAAATATTCCTTATATGGAAGATGTTTTGGAATTATCGATATTCTCAAAAATGACTAATGATGTTCATCAAAGTACATATATTAAAGATATTTTCATCATAAATAAAATATATAAGTATCTTCATTTTCTAGAAATAGCCTCTGAAGTTCTCCTCTTTCTGGATGATTATCGCATATTTGATAAACTGTAAGACATAGAAGCAGAATTTATATCAAATACATTTTTGTGAAGTTAACCATTTCCAAGATATTCCTTATTTTTTGGTTTAAACGTCCCAATACTTATACTTTTCTCAAATGAGAAGCCGTAATTTTTTTCCAGCTCTCCTAGCCAATGCAAGAGGAATAGAATTCTAAGCCGTCATATGCGACTGGCTCTTAAAATGTTCATTGTCGCTTTAACCTAATGTGCTTTCTTATTTCCATTGTACCTAAAAGGAAATAGGTAAAAGATCTATTTCTGTTAATGTTTTTCTCAGTTAGATGAAGTAAGATCTTGGATAAAAGAAGAAGGTTTTGTCATAGTGGTTTGTTGCAGAATAGCTAGAGATACGAGGGTTGTGCCAGAAGTAAGTACCCCACCTAACAGAGTAAGCACAACAATTTTGGGGAAAAAGCATATTTATTTCTTTACATAGTCTCCTTTCAGCTCGATACACTTTTGCCAGCGATGTTCAATAACCTCGATACCTTGTTTATAGTGAGAACTATTGAGGTCTGCAAAATAGTCAACTGCAGACTCCACCTCTTCTTCATTGTTGGCAAATCTTCTACCACCAATCCATTTCTTCAAGTTTGGAAACAGAAAATAATCATAGGGGGCTAAATCTGGCGAATAGGGTGCATGAGGAAGCAATTCGAAATTTAACTCATTGGTTTTGACATTGGTGATAATGGACGTGTGAACTTGTGCATTATCTTGATGAAACAAAATTTTCTTTTTCGCTAAATGCGGCCGTTTTGGCTCGATTTCATCACTCAAACACTGTAACAAGTTTGCATAATATTTGCCATTAATTACTTTTCCTTTTTTGAGATATTCAATGAAAATTATCCCTCGTGCGTCCCAGAAAACTGACGCCATGACCTTGTCTGCAGATGGAACTGTCTTTGCCTTCTTTGGAGCCGATTCCTTTCCAATCTACTGTTTTGATTGTTCCTTCGTCTCAGGTGTGAAATGATGAACCCAGGTTTCACCCATTGTTATAAATCAACGCAAAAATGCAGCTTAATTGCAACGAAATATTGCCAAACATCCTCACGACACTGTTTTTTTTTTTTCTATGGTGAGCAAACGCACCCACCTTGCACACAACTTTCTCATATCCAAATTTTCAAACACTACACAATGTACAGAGCATTTTGAAATGCCTGCAATATCTGCTAGCTCACGCACTTTTAGTCGACCATCATCCAATACCCTTTTGTGGATTTTTTTTACAATTTCTGGGCTGGTAACTCATTTGGTCGACCACTGCGATGTTCGTATTGGCAGCTCATATGGCCGCGCTAAAATTCTGCCACCAAATATTTCACTGTTGTAAACGAAGGAGCAGACTCCCCCAAAGTAGAATCTATCTCAACTTTAATATTAGTTGAACTAAGACCTTTCAAATGAAAGTATTGTATCACATAACGATGACCAGTTTTATCCATGTTTAAAAATTCGTTGTCAAACAAATGCTAAACAGTGTAAAATCGGTAAACTTCAAACTTAAGCTTTCTAGGGTTGGTACTTTTTACCATTGTTATTTGAAGCAACTTGATTTTAATGCTGCAAACTCATTATTTTAGTCTATTATTTATTTGTTAATCAAGATAACAAATTTCACTTTCATAATTTTCATAGCATTTTGGCAACACGTCAAATACTTAGATTTATATTAGTAAATCAATACAAAAAACTAGCGTATTCATCGATAATAACAAAAGAAATTGAGAATGGGAAATTACACAGATATTATTTATTTCCTGGCATAATAGCATGAATCTGAGATGTCTCAGCATTGTGCTTCAATAAGATCTTATTCAAATATCAAGCCAATTTACAATGTCTATAATATTTTTCTATAAACTTGTATTATTTGCATTTAAATGCAAAATATATAATATATGCTGAAATAAGTAACCTGAAAGATGATTATGTGTCCGCAAATAAAGCAATAGAGTAAAATCTGATGTGTTACATTCACATGAATTTCTCTTCAAACTATTGTTAAAAGAAATTATTCCTTTACAGAGTAGTAATCGAAACAAACATTAGCAGGAACAGTTGTATTAGTTTCTTGTAAGTAAAAGAGAAATAAGGTAATACTCTAGGCTAAAGCGTTAATCATAGTTTCTTAAGAAGGCGGCCGCCATGTGAAACAATTGAAATTCGGTTCGCTTTGCGCGACCAGGAGTAAAACAAAATAGTGATGAAACGAAGGATCATCTCGCGTTGGAGAAACATTTAAGTAGCTTAGAATTGAGAGCAATAACATGGAATACTTCGGAAACGATTAACTCACAAAAATGTGCAAGGCATAAATTGTAGGTTTTAACGAAATCTAAATTTTTTTGTAAAAATTTTTGTGCATCTCTTACGGTTTACTAGTTACGTAACATTCATCCAAAATGAAGAGGTCCTTAGCCGGTATTCCAAGAAAATTCAAGAAATATATTTTATTTGCCATGTCAATGTCGTTAATATACTGTATTTTAGTCACAATCGATTTTTATTAAAATAACATACATTTAAGATCTTTTTGTGATAAATGAAATGTATCTTGAATTTTCTGAAAATAGTATCTGAAGCATTTTCCATGCTGGGTAACTTGTGTATAACTGGTTAACCATAAGAGATACACAAAGTGTTACCAAGCAACAAATGTAGATCTCTTTAAAGCACACAATTTATGACAGATTGTTTTTCTTTTTGAAATTGCTATTTCCAAGATATTCCTCTTTATTGATTTAGATTTTATAATACTTTTCTTAATTGGGGAGTCCTTACTGTTTTTGTTTTTTTTTTCCCCCTATCCTGGTCAAGCAAAGAAAACGAAATTTCAAATTATCACGTAGCGACCAGCTCTTAAAAGATTTTGGTTATCGCCAGAGCCTATTGTATTACCTTATTATCCTTGAACCTAAACGAAAACATATAATAAAAACAATTTCTCCTAATGTTTATCTCAATTAGATAGATAGAAGAATAGTTACAGAATAGGTAGAGTGATTGAATGTTACATATGGGAGTTTTTACTCTTTGCCATGCTTAATGTCAACACCATCGCATAGTGACAGCTTTTAAAATATTTGGCTATCGCTTTAGTCTATTGTATTCCCTTATTCCCCACAAGAAAATGACTATAAGATAATTTCTGCTATCGTTTATAGACGATTAAGCTTCTATAAAAGTCCTTGTTCCAGCAGATGTAGAAAAAGTCGTCTGACATATGCTATTACTAGGAAGCTCAAAACTTGTATTTTCTAGTGAAATCTCAACATAGATTTTTGAGTGCAATGCAATATTTGCACTATCTTGTATAAACAGGGAGTAGGCAAAATGATCAAGTTAGTAAGCAGGTAAACCAAACGTGTATTGGTTACTTCATTTTTCATGTTATTAGTTTTATATTATTTTGTAATCCTGCACCCATTTTATAATGTTTTATCATTATTTTATATGCATTTAATAGAGCAATTAAAGTACATGTTTATGTGACATAAGAAAACATATCTGGTAAGCATTAAAATGATAAACTGTGGAGTATGATGGGATTTGAACCCGTGGAGATGGAAACACGCAACAGCTGTGACGTCACCGATAGAGGCCCGGGTGCACGGTCGATAGAGGTGGTTCGTTACGTCACAGTCCCGGCAAATAAACAAACATTTAATTGATTGCCTGTTTCGCCGACTCACGTGTCAGGGCAAACTGCTGATTGACACAACACTGTAACGTACCACATTTAACACAACAATGTCCATTTGTTTCCGACTGTGGGAGAAACAAAACAAAATGGCATCTTTAAAACCAGTTTCTTTACAAAAAAAAAATTTGATTCTTTATATTTACATCATTTTTTTATCTACTCTTCTGTAAACTATTGTTACACGATCTTATTTACGTCATATTAAAAGGGGACTGACCAGATTATATCTATAATGTTAAAATGTGAAAATTTAGGTTCCATTTTCTCAAAAACTATATGTAACATTACATTTAACTTTTTGTAGATGTAGTTTGATCCTTTAACATTCCACTGAAGCTATTTTGATGAGCTTAAATTCTGTAGAATTTTTAAACAATTATTGAAGTAAATAATGCAGCTTTTTCCCAAATTTTAAAAATGTAGCGATGAGTTTTACATGAACCAATACAATTCATTAAAATTTGGTTCACATATAGATACAGATTCCTATCGTAAATGGCGTTTAAGAAACAGGAACTTAAGAAAATGTAGATTGGAGAAAATCAATGTTTGAACTTTATCTTCATTTTTCTCATCGCAAAATTTTATTATAAAGCCCCTACCTCAAATCTATGTTCTTAGAATCTTCTCTCTTTCCTTTCTGATTCCTTTTCTTCCTTCTTGAATATTTTTCCAGATATTCCATGACTTTTTCTGCTTTTTTACTTTCTCTGCAGTACTCTGTGCCTTCCTAATAGTAGGTAGAGAAGAAATTGTATTCCATCCAAAACTTCGATGCCGAGATGTTTTGAAATCCCTTTAATCAAAAAATGTTATAAAAAGATCCCTGTGTGTTTGAAAGGGGAAGGGGTGTCCATGTACAGCAGAGCTAAAAGTAGGTTTGCATTTTCAAGAATGCAACTCGAATATTTTCAAGAATATCCCTCCCTCATCCCCCCAAACACCTTTACATTGAATATTTTGCGATAGTTTTGATATTCTCAAAATGGCCCTAATTTTGATTAAAATATCATATTAAGATATTTTATGCTAAATGGAATGTATATCTTGAAATTGATGGGATTAGCCTCTGAAGACGTCTTCACTCCTGATGACTTTCGTGTAACCAGTAAACCGTAAGAGATAGACAAAACTTATAACACAAAAAAGGTATATCTCGTTAAAACACATAATTTGTGTCATATACATTATTTTTATGGAGTTAAGCATTTCTGAGAAATTACTTCAAATATAAAATATAGTATAACGTTTCTCAAACGGGATTTTGCTATTTCTGTTTCTCTTATTTTACTCCATGTCATGCAAAGAGAACCGAATTTCAATCACATAGCAACAAGCTTTTAAAATATTTGACTATTGCTTTAGCCTAGTGTATGCCCTTTTTCCCTTATACTTATAAAAAACTAAATAATAATGCCATTTCTACTAATTTTTATTTTAATTAAGTTGATATACATAGAAGAATAAGCTTTTGTAACAAGAGTTTGTTATAAATTCGGTAGAGAAAGTCCTGTGAATGTAAAACATCAGAAGTTTTATTTGTATTTCATCTTTGAACAGTAGTATATTTGTGTTTTTTGTGCCTGATTCAATGCAAATAATTTATAGCACTTTTACTTTGTTAATATTATTCTTATGGAAGAAGAGACTGCACCATATACAGTCATTTTGATTACTTGTGTACTTATTTCATGAAAGCATTTTGGAGATCTAGTTGGGAAAGCTCTCTGTGTACATGTTTTAGTTTCTCTATTATAGCATATAAAATAGGACGATGCTTAAATTCACTTGGATTTACGAGGGTCATCCAACAATTTGGCATAACTAATAATACATATGTATATTAACACAAAACTTTGTTTACAAAGTTACAGTACTTTACACTATCAACGATATCACTATTGCTATCAAGGTCACGTGGTCAAAGTAGATGTTATACTCTTCCACCGCTAAAAATCTGAGCCAAGATTTCACTGCCAGTTTGAGGTCTTCGTGGATTGGGACATTTTTTCCACACAAAAGGTCGTGTACGTGTTTTTCTGAACTGTTTTATCAACATTTGCTTTCAACTCCTAAATAACGATTGATGAACTCTTTGTGTTGCACACTGGTTCTTCCTTGATTACTCGTAAAGTATGCGCCATTTCCTCACTGAAGACTCGTTCATTTCATCATCACAATACACTTGCGTTATCTGCCTACAAAATTCGATTGACCGAACATTTTGTGCATTGAAAAAGAACGAATAAGTTCTTTGGCGGTAGAAAAGCATTACATCGGCATGGAAAAATTAGTACCACGTAACAATAAATGTCTTGACCGAATGGAGATTATGTTGATAAATAAAGTACTGTAAGCTGTAAATGTTGATATCTTTCATTATTATTTATTTATGTGAAATCGTTTGTTACTTTCTGGATAGATAGCCATCGTATACTGAATTTGTTGCATGAAACTGGTCTTTAAACCAAAGTACATGACATGGGTTTTACCTGTGATTTGTGATTCAGTGTAGCCAATAACTGCCTATCTGATGCTTCCAGTAGTTCCACAGCTTGACCTTATTGTTGACCCATAATAGTTATGGAGTTTATCAGCTTCAGTTTTTGTCACAAGGCCTCTTAACACCTAACCGATTTCATAGAAGATCCACGATGAATTTGTAAAGATATTTCCAAAGTAAACAGGAAACTGGAAGCAGGATTACTTAAGCTATAAACCTAAAACTTAAAAATCGGATATGTTCCATTCACATGGCTCTCTCTACATCTCTGTAACGAATTATTGTTAAAACGCTTATTCTTCTATTTACTTCATGCTAATCGAGATAAACATTAGCAGAAATGTTTTCTTGTAAGTTGAAGAGAAATAATGGAATAGGACTAAGCTAAAACGATAGTCAAATCTTTTAAACGCTGGTTGCCATGTGGATGAAATCCGTTTCTTTGCATTGCCAGGAATTGACAAATTGAAATGTGAAATTTTAGGTATTTTAAAACTGAAAGCAATAACAAGGAATATCTAAAAAAAATGTATATGAAATAAATTGTGTGTTTTAACGAGATCTTTATTTTTTGTGCAGTAAGTTTTTGTCTCTACGGTTTACAGTTATGCAAAATTAATCCAGAATAAAGATATACAGTTTATTTGGGATGTAAATATTTTTAATATACGGGATTTTAATCAAAATCGTTTCAGATCTCAAAATCATTTTGAGAAAACCAAAATCTTCGAAAATTTTTCCATATAGAGGGTAGTTTAGGGTGGAGGGATTTTTCTCAAAATCTTCACGTTGCATCCTTGTCCTAAACTTAAATACCAAGTTTGGTATTTTACCGACATTTCGGTTTTGAGTTATCCCATTCAGACACACGGACACACACAGGCCTTTTTCTAAAAATGTTTGATTTTTTTTTTTTTTTTTTTTGTACAGGGAACCCTAGAACGTGTATTTCCGGCGAAATCTCGGTATTGAATTTTTTGGTGGAATGCAATATCTTCTCTATACATTATGTACATAGTGCGTGTAGAGAAAGTAAAACTCTTATGTTACATTCACATGATATTCTCTACCCATTCTAATGCATGGCATAAAAGCTGTTTTATGTTAATCGAGACAAACATTTACAGACGGTATTATTATGTATTTCTTTGTAGATACAAAGAGAACTGAGGAATACGTAGCCTTAAGGGATAGTCAAATCTTTTAAAAGCTGATCCTATGTGATAGCATAAAAATTTCTTTCTCTTTACTTGACTAGGTAAAAGAAAACCCAATAACGACTCCTCAATTAGAAACGTGCATTTTAAAATATAAACCAAATTAAGGAATATCTCTGAAATGCTTAACTACACAAAAAATGTACCCGATATAGATTGTTTTTTAACAAGATCTACATATTTTGTGTTATACTAAGATATATCTCCCTTATGGTTTACCAGCTACACGAAAGTCATTCAGATCGAAGAGGATTTCTCAGACAATTCGCAGAAAATTCAAAATATTTATTATGTGAATATATTTAATGTATTGTACTTTGATAAAAATTGTTAGAGACATTTTTGAGAAAATCGAAAATGTCAAAAAATCTTTCATGTAAAGGATAGTGGGAGGTGGGGAAGTGAAAATATTTGTGTCGGACCTTCGAAAGATACTTAACTTAAATACCACTTTCGATTTTTACTTTCTCTACACGTATAAGTAGTGTATAGAGAAGGTATAGCATTCCAACAAACAATTCGATACCAATATTTCACTGAAAATACACGGTTTATGGTCTCCTGTAAAAAAAAAAAAAAAGAAAAAAAAAAGCATTTTTAGAACAAGGCTCGTGTGTGTGTGTGTGTGTGTGTGTGTGTGTGTGTGTGTGTGTGCGTGCGTGCGTGCGTATGTGTGAACACGATAACTCAAAAACGTAAAGTCGGTAAAATACCAAACTTGGTATTTAAATTTAGTATCTTCCAGGGATGCGAAACAAAGATTTTGAGAAAAATCACCCCACAACAAACTACCCTTTACATGGAAATAATTTTGATTTTCTCAAAAATGGCTCTAGCGATTTTGATTAAAATACCGCATATTAAAAATATATTTATAGCAAACGAAATGTATATCTTGAATTTTTTGGTAATAGATATACAAACACTTGCTCCACAAAAAATATAGATCTCATTATAACACACAATTTATGTCACTTTTTTTTTTGTAGAGTTAACCGTTTTCGGGAAGACATCTTTCTCAAACAGGAAGACATCTTTCCTCTCGTTTATTCCAGGCAAGCAAAGAGATTGGAATTTCAATTGTTTCACATGGCGCCCGTGCATTTTTTTAAATTCCGTTCTACTTACAAGGAACCAAGTAATAAGGACAATTTCTGCCGATGTTTATCTCGATTATCTGATATAGATAGAAGAATAAGCTTTTTAACAATAATTTGTTACTGAGATGTGCTGGAACACATAACGTTTGTTTTTCTCATATGAATATCTTTAATATATCGTATTTTAATTAAAATCATTAGTCATGTTTGAGAAATTCCAAAATTTCATAAAATCTTCCTTGTAAAGGATAGTTTTGGGTGTGGATTGAAAATATTCGTGTCGCAACTTTCAAGGATGATAAATTTAAATACCAAGTTTGGAGTTTTGAGTTAACCGGTTCACATACGCAAATACAAACCTTTTTCTAAACGTGTTCTTCAGGGGTACTCTAAACGGTTATTTCCAGTCAAATATGGGAATTTAATATTTTGATGGAATGTAATATCTTCTCTGCTATGTATTTGTTCGTGATAGGGAAAGTAAAAATGCGAATTCAGGGGAACGAATATCAAACCAAAATTTGGTATATAGAGATAATGGTGCTGGCTGATGACGACATAGCACACACCTGTACCAAATTTAATTAATGAGGAAGCCATGCCCATCCTTGCTGAGACAGCAGCTTTCTTCTGCTGGGGTTTCCTGTACCTCCCTTCCTTTCATTTTTACTTTCTCTACCACATATACACATACATAGTAGCTAGAGAAGGTTGTTGTTCTTTTTACTTTCTCTATACATACTGTGTACATAGTGTATAGAGAAGGTATTGCACTGCACCCAAAAATTCGATACCGAGATTTAACCGGAAATATATGTTTTAGGTTACCCTTTACTCAAAAAAGCATTTTCACAAAAAGATCCGTGTGTGTGTGTGGGTGTGCGCACGATAACTCAAAACCGATAGATCGGTAAAATACCAAACTTGGTATTTAAGTTTAGTATCTTCCAGGGACACGACACGAAGATTTTGAGAAAAAAAAACCCATTCCAAACTACCCTTTACATGGAACTCTTTTCGAAAATTTTGATTTTCTCAAAAATTGCTCTAACGATTTTGATTAAAATGTCATACATTAAAGATATTTACCTGATAAATAAAATGTATATATGAATTTTCTGGGAATAACCTATAAAGACTACTTCATTCTGGATGAATTTTATGGAATTTTGCATAACTGCTAAACCGTAAGAGATGGAGAAAAACTTACCACACAAAAACTGTAGAGCACTTTAGAACATACAATTTATGTTATATGCATTTTTTTTCGTGGAGTTGTTGTTGTTTTTTTTTTTTTTTTTTTTTTTTTTTTTTTAGATATTCCTTGTTTTTTGTTTCAGCTTTAAAAAACGTATACTTTTCTCACACAGGACTTTGTCAACTTGTGTCCATAAAACAAATGAACTTCAATCACATAGCAACCAGCTTTTGACTGTCACTTTAAATTATGGTACTCCCTTATTTCGCTTCTACTTATATGAAAGCGAGTAATAAGACTATTTCTGCTAATTTTTTCTCGATTAGCATGAAGTAAATAGAAGCATAAGCTTTTTAACAATAATTTGTTGCAGAAATGTAGAGAAAGTCATGTGAGTGGAACACATCAGATTTTTTTACTTTCCCTACACGAACTATGTAAGTGTATAGGGAAGTTATTGCATTCCACCCAACATTCCATAACGAGATTTCAACGGAAATACACGTTTTAGGGCATTCTGTATCCAAAAAAAGAGTATTTTCAGTAAAAGGTTTGAGGGTGTGTGTTTATGTGTGTGTGCGTGTGTGTGCGCGCGCGCATGTGTCCGTCCGTGTGCCCGTGTATCTGTGTGTCCGTGTGTCTGTGAACACGATAACTCAAAAACTTTTTATTTAAGTTTAGTAACTTCCAGGAACGCGGCACGAAGATTTTCAAGAAACCCCCACCACAAACTACCCTTTGCATTGAAAACATTTCAAAAATTTTGAATTTTTCAAAAATGGCTCTAACGATTTTGGTTAAAATACCGTATTTAATGATATTTATATGGCAAATAAAATTTATTCTTGAATTTTCTTGAAATAGCCTCTAAAGACCTCTTTATTCTGAATAAATTTTGCTGAATTTTGCGTAACTGGTAAACCATAAGGGATAAACGAAAATGTACTACACAATAAGTGTAGACCAAGTTAAAACACACAATTTATGTCATATATTTACGTTTTTTTCGTTGAGTTGACCATTTCTGAAATATTCCTTGTTATTTGTTTCAGATGTAAATTACTTAAACTTTTTTCACACTGAAAGTTTTAAACTCCTGGTCCAGCAGAAAAACGGATTTCATCCATAAGGCAACAGGTTTTTAAAAGATTTGACTGTCGGCTTAGCCTAGTGTATTTCCTTCTACTTACAAGGAGGCAAGTAATTAATACAATTTCAGCTAATGTTTATCTCGATAGAAGAACACGTTTTTAACAATAATTTGTTACGGCGATGTAAAGAAAGTCATGTGTATGTCGCACGATGAATGAAATTGCTAAAATGATGCTCAAGAAGCCTAATGCTACTCGTCATTATTTTTTCAGGATTAGGGGAAACCCCGAAAAGAATCTGAGGTGTTACACCCACATGCCTTTCTCTAGTTGCTCTAAAAACAATCTTCTTACAAAAGATGCTTCTTCTTTTACACCATGCTCATCGAGATAAGCATTAGCAGAATGTTCTGACTACTTAATTCCTTATAAGTAAAAGGGAATTAAAAGAATGCACTATGCTAAAGTGATAGTCAAATATTTTAAACGCAATTGGCAATGCAATTTGATTCTTGGCTTGGCCAGGAGCAGAACAAAAGAAAAAATCTGATGTGTTCTATTCACATGACTTTCTATACATCTCTTTAACAAGTTAATGTTAGGGTTATTCTTTAATCTACTGTATGTTAATCGAGATAAACATTAGCAGAAATGCTTTCTTATTAGTAGGACGGAAATAAGGGAATACGCTTGGCTAAAATGATAAGTCAAATCTTTTAAAAGCTAGTTGCCATGTGGATGAAATTCGTTTCTTTACATTGCTAGGAGTTGACAAATTTGTATGTGAAAAGTTAAAGTATTTTAAAGCTGTAACCAATAACCAGCAAATCTCAAAAATGGTCCGCTCCACGAAACAAATGTATACGACATAAATTGTGTGTTTCAACAAGATCTACATATTTTTTGGAATAAGTTCTTATTTATCTCCTGCGATTTACTAGTTATGCAAAATCCACCAAAATGCATTCACAATAATCAGGTCTTCAGAAGCTATTCCCAGAAAATTAAAATATTTATTTTAGTTGTCGTGTAAATTTCGTTAGTATACGTTATTTTAATCAAAACCGTTAGAGCCATTTTTGAGAACATCAAAGTATTCGAATTTTTTTCCATGTAAAGGGTAGTTTGGGTAGGGGAATTTTCCTCAAAGTCTTTGTGTCGTATCCTTAGAAGATACTAAACTTATATTCCAAGTTTGGTATTTTACCGACTTTTCGTTTTTGAGTAATGTGTTCCCAGTCACGCGGACCTTATTCTAAAAATGCTTTATTTGGATACAAGGGAACCTAAAACGTCCATTCCAGTGAAATATCGGTATCGAATTTTTTGGGTGCATTACAATACCTTCTCTATACACTATGCACATAGTACGTGTAGAGAAAGTAAAAAGCCTGAAATTAACACAATAATACAAAGGTGAGAGAGAATGACAATTACAGCAGGCTCTTGGAGAGGTTCTTTATTTAAACATTCCATCAGCTGCTGTATGTCCAGTCCGTTTACTGGCGACCAGGTTTGCAAACTAATTCAGTTAAAAAATCTGATGTGTTCCATTCACATGACTTTCTCTACATCGCTGTAACAAAGTATTGTTAAAAAGCTTATTATTCTATCTACTTTATGATAATCATGATAAACGTTAGCAGAAATTGTCTTAATTACTTGCTTCCTTGTAAGTAGAAGGAAAATAAGGGAATGCATTAGGCTAAAACGATAGTCAAATCTTTTAAAAGCTGGTTGCCATGCGGATGAAATCCGTTTCTATGTAGGGCAAGGAGTTTACAACTTCCCGTGTAAAAATGTTTAAGTATTTTAAATAACAAGGATTACCTCAAAAACTATGAACTTCACGAAAAGAAAAATGTATATAACTTAAATTGTGTGTTTTAAGGATATCTTCATTGGTCAATAAATAACATTTTGCCTATCTCTTAAAGCTTACCAGTTATTTAAAATTTCCAAAAATTCATACAAAATAAGCATACCTTCAGAGGCTATTCCCAGAAAAATGAAGATACTCATTTTAATTGTCATGTATATATCTTAAATATAAGAGATTTTAATCAAAATCGTTAGAGACATTTTTTAGAAAATCAAAACTTTCAAAATTTTTTCCATATAAAGGGTAGTTTGGGGTGGGAGAATTTTTCTCAAAATCCTCGGTTGCATCCCTGGAAGATACTAAATTTAAATATCAAGTTTGGTATTTTACCGACTTTTCGTTTTTGAGTTATCGTGTTCACGGACACACACACACACCTGACAAATAAGATGTATAGCCTGAATTTTCTGGGAATAGCGTCTGAAGACTACTTTGTGCTGAATGAATTTTATGGAATCTTGCATAACTGCTAAACCGTAAGAGATGGACAAAAACTTACCACACAGTTAATGTAGACCACATTAAAACGCACAATTTATATTATATACATTTTTTTCGTGAATATGATTATTTTTAGATTTTGGTTTCAGCTTTGAAAAACGTATACTTTTCTCATACAGGAATTTGTCAACTCCTGCCAATACAAACAAAGGATCTTCAGTCACGTAGCAACCAGCATTTAACCTATGGTGCTCCCTTATTTCACTTTTGCTTACAAGGAATCAAGTAATAAGACAATTTCTGCTAATTTTTTCTCGATTAGCATGAAATAGAAGCATAAGCTTTTTAACAATAATTTGTTGCATAGATGTAGAGAAAGTCATATGAATGGAACACATCAGATTTTTACACAAATGCTTTTTACTTTCTCTACACGTACGATGTACATAGTGTATAGAGAAAGTATATATGCACCCAAAAATTCGATTCCGAGATTTCACCGAAAACGGATGTTTTGGCCCCCCTGAATCCAAAAAAGCATTTTTGGAAAAAGCCCGATGTGTGTGAGTGTGTGTGTGTGTCTGTGTACAACATTGCTCAAAAACTGTTGGTTAACACCAAACTTGGTATTATATCTGACAAATAAAATGTATATCTTGAACTTTCTGGGAATAGCTTCTGAAGACTACTTTATTCTGGATGAATTTTACGGAAGTTTGCATAACTGCTAAACTGTAAGAGATGTTCAAAAACTTGCCATACAAAAATGTACCATAGCTTAAAACACACAATTTATGTAATATATTCTTTTTTCGTGGAGTTAATCGTGTTTGAGGTATTCCTTGTTTTTGGTTTTAGCTTTAAAAAACATACTTTACTCACACGGGAATTTGTCAACGCCTGTCCATACAAACAAAGGAACTTCAGTCACATAGCAACCAGCTTTTGACTATCACCTTAACCTATGGCACTCCCTTATTTCGCCTCTACTTAAGGAAGCAAGTAATAAGACTATTTCTGTTATTTTTTTCTCGATTAGCATGAAGTAAATAGAAGCATAAGCTTTTTAACAATAATTTGTTGCAGAGGTGTAGAGAAAGTCGTGTGAATGGATCACTTCAGATTTTTTAGAAAAAAAGGTGCATATGTATGTGTGTCTGTGGACAGCATAGCTTAAAAATGAAAAGACCGTTGTGGTATTTAGGTTTGGTACCTTCCAAAAAATGCAACTCGAAGATTTTCTTTCCCTCCACAAACTACCCTTTACAGAGAAAAATATTTGAAAATATTGATTTTCTAAAAATAGCTGTAACAATTTTCATTAAAATACCGTATATTAAAGATATTTAGGTACACTTCAAATAAAATGTATATCTTGAATTTTCTGGGAATTACCTCCGAAGACCTCTTTATTCTGGATAAATGTTGCCGAATTTTGCTTAACTGTTAAACCGTAAGAAATAGACAAAAACTTACTGCACAAAAAATGCAGATCTCTTCAAAGCACACAATTTGCTTCCTTTGTGTTTTTGTTGTGGAGGTAACCGTTTTCGAGATATTCCTTGTTATTAGTTTCAATTGTAAAGTACTTATACTTTTCTGAGACAAGAAGTCTCCGTTTTTCTTTTGTTCTACTCCTGGCCAAGCAAAGAAGCGATTTGCAATGACAATCGCATAACGACAGCTTTTAAAATATTTGACTATGCAGTTTAGCATAGCGCATTCGTTTAGTTCCTTTCTATTTATAAGGAACTAAGCGATAACATTCTGCTAATGTTTATTTCCATTAGTATGGTGTAGAAATAAGAATAATCCTTTGTAAGAAATTTGATTTTAGAGTAGCTAGAGAAAGTCATGTGAGTGTAACACATTAGATTTTTTTATTCGGAGGATCCCAAAACATATACTTCTGGTGAAATCTCGGTATCGAGTTTTGGGTGCAGTACAATACCTTCTCTAAACACTATACACACAGTAGGTGTGAAGAAAGTAATATCACCTATGCATAGAGATTTTAAGCTAGGATGCAAAGATATGAAGATATAACAAACTAAATGAAGATGGAGAGCAGAAGTAGAAAAGAAAACAGTTGTATATGAACAGAATTAAGAATAATTAAACCCTTAATGTGTGATTGAATGGATGTAAAATAATTTTAAAGCATCCAATATTTAAGCGAAGTGAATAATTATATATAACGGACATAAATCAAAGAGAATTAGGATTTCAGGCCCCATGAAATAAAATATTGTCGAAAATCTAAGTTTTGGAGAGTACAGAAAGTAATTCCTTTTTTCCACTAATTAGGGCTAATATAGAAAAAAAACTGATATGTTGCATCACATAACTTTCTGTAACTGTTACAAATACAAACTATTCTTAAAAAAATGATTCTTTTAACTACATCATGCTAATCGAGATAAACATTAACAGAATCTGTCTTATTTCTTGTTTTCTTGTTAGTAGAAGCGAAATACATGAATATACAGGGTTACTACAAAAGAAATAGACAACTTCAACTGCCTGTAAAACAAAAACTATTAGAGATAGCAACCTAATTATTTTGGAGATATGTTGAGAAACTGTCAAAGTTTTGTTTGTTACTATTGGTAACGCTGTAGTGTTTTGTTTGTTGTTGTTGTTGCAGAAGCTGAAATGGCGGAAAATCCTGTGGAAAAGGCATATTGCGTGTTGGAATTTGCTAGAACGCAATCAGCAACTGTTGTCCAACGACATTTTAGAACACGTTACCACAAAAATGAAATGATGCGCTCACAAAAACCAGCATCGTCTTCATCATGTCGCAACATGTCGATGCAAAAGTCACGCCGTATGACCTTATCTTCTTCACTCAGAAACTGCAACGTCTGTAATCTGTAAGGCATCATGTGCAGTCGCTTCCGCAAGATTTTCCATACAGTTTGCTGTGGAATTTGTAATTGCATGCTTGCCCTAGATGTCGATTTCTGTGGGATTCTTATGTAGGCAGAACGAACACGTTCAACGTTTTCTTCCGAAACTCTTGGTCTTCCCGAGCTCTTCCCTTTGCACAAACATCCCGTTGTCTCGAATTTTCTATACCAGTCGTAGATTGACTGTCTAGTCGGTGGCGTTTTGTGGTAACGTGTTCTAAAATGTCGTTGGACAACAGTTGCTGATTGCGCTTTAGCAAATTCCAACACGCAATATGCCTTTTCCACAGGATTTTCCGCCATTTCAGCTTCTGCAACAACAAACAAAACACTACAGCGTTACCAATAGTAACAAACAAAACTTTGAGAGTTTTTCAACATACCTCTAAAATAATTAGGTTGCCATCTCTAATAGTTTTTGTTTTACAGGCAGTTGAAGTTGTCTATTTCTTTTGTAGTAACCCTGTATTATGCTAAAGCGATAGTCAAATCGTTTAAAAGCTGGTCGCTATATGAACCAATTGAGGTTCGGTTCGCTTTGCATGGTCCCGTTTGAGAAAAGCTAGTTTAAAACTGAAACCAATAACAAGGAATATCTACAATAAAAGATGACAAACTCCACAAGAAGTTGTGTTTTAACGAGACCTACGTTTTTTGTGTATTAAGGTTTTGTCTATTTCTTACGGTTTAACCGTTATGCAAAACTCTGCAAAACTCATCTAGCATAAAGAAATCTTTAGGGGCTACTCCCAGAAAATTCAAAATATTAATTTTATTTGTGAACTAAATATCTTTAGTTTTAAAATTTAAAATTTTCGGGCTGTTTTGTCGTGGTCTGTAAGTTAAAATATTTCTACTAACTAAACATATTTTAACCTACAGACCACGGTAAAACAGCCCGAAAAAATTTTAAATTTTAAAACTATGGACAACGGCCGTGAAAGTTTACGCATATATTTAAATATCTTTAGTTAGAGCCATGTTTTGAGAAAAACATTTTCACAAAATAAAATAAATACCAAGTATGGTACTTCTGGTCTTTTCGTTTTTGAGCTATGCTGTCCACACGCACACGCGCGAGCGCGCGAATCTTTTTCTAAAAATGTTTTTTTTCAAACTCAGGAGACCTCAAAACATATATTTCCGCTGAAATCTCGACATTGAATTTTTGGGTGGAATACAATATCTACCGTCTCTAACAACTTTGTACACTGTATGTGCATATGTTCTTGAGAAAATAAATATAATAAGAAAAATCTGATGTGTTCCATTCGCAACACTTTCTCTACATCTCTGTAACAAATTATTGTTTAATAAACATGTTAATCGAGATAAACAATAGCAGAAACGGTCTTATTACTTAGTTCCTTATAAGTAGAAGGGAAATAAGGGAATGCACTAGGCTAAACTGACAGTCAAATGCTTTAAAATGGTATAGAAATCCGTTTCTTTGCATGGCCAAGTTCCTGCATGAGAAAAGTGTATTTTATAACGGAAATCAATAACAAGAAATGTCTTAAAAACGATCCACTCCACGAAAAAAAAAAATGTATATTACATAAATTGTGTGTTTTAAGGAGCTCCACAATTTTTGTATAATAAGTTTTTGTCTATCTCTTACGGTTTACCAGTTATGCAAAATTCCGCAAAATTCATTCAGCCTTCGGAGGCTATTCCCAGAAAAGTCAAGATACACATTTTATTTGTCAGGTAAATATATTTAATATACGATATATTTTAATCGAAATCGTTAGAGCTATTTTTAGAAAAATCCAAATTTTCGGAAAAAGTTTCATGTAAAGGGTAGTTGAAGGAAGGGGGATTTTCTTGAAAATCTTCGTGTCGCATCCTTGGAAGATGTCAAGTTTGGTTTTCAACAATCTTTTCGTTTTTGAGCTATGCTGTCCACAGACATACAGAATCTCACACACATGGACCTTCTTCTGAAAAGTTTTTTTTTTTGGATTCATGGGGACCCAAAACAAGTATTTCCGGTGAAATCTCGGTATCAAATTTTTAAGTGGAATGCAATACCTACTCTATACACTATATATAGTGCGTGTAGAGAAAGTAAAAATGCATATAACTAAATTGTGTGTTTTAACGAGCTCTGCAATTTTTGTGTAATATTGTCTATCTCTTACGGTTTATCAGTTATGCAAAATTCCGCAAAACTCATTCAGCATAAAGATGTTATCAGAGACTTTTCCCAGAAAACTCAATATATACATTTTATTTGATATGTAAATATCTTTAATATGCGATAGTTTAATCAAAATCGTTAGAGACATTTTTGAGAAAATCAAAACTTTCGAAACTTTCATGTCGCATCCTTGGAAGATATTGAACTTAAATACCAAGTTTGGTATTTAACCGAATTTTTGTTTTTGAGCTATGCTGTCCACAGACACACGCGTACCTTTTTCTAGAAATGCACACCATGTACATAGTACGTGTAGGGAAAGTAAAAATCTATCTGTAAACTGATTTTCTGAAAAACTGGATTGCCGTATATGAATATTTGTAAAAATGCATCACGTGGCTCAGATTTATTAGAACAATGGATTTATACAATAAACAGCTATTATTTAAATAACCATGAAAGCTGGAATTTTGATAGTGTCAAAGATATGACTATAATTGTGTGTAATAGTTGTTGTAAATTACAATAAGATATTCTAGATACTAGGTACATACGGCCGATTCATCATCTTAAGGTAACAAACATTACAAGGCATGTATCTGCTGAAATGGCATTTTGATGTCCTGAGCTTGTTGCTTTACTGCTTTGTCTGCAGCAAGACTACCTGAGTCCAGCACAATGACAATTCATCACTACGGAGAATTATACTTTAATTATACAAATGATGCATAAAAAATATGATGTGTTACATCACATGACTTTTTCTACATTCCTGTAATAAATTATTGTTAAAAAGCTTATTCTTCTATTTACTTCATGCTAATCAAGAAAAATTAGCAGAAATGGTCTTATTACTTGATTCTTAGTAAGTAAGAGGGAAATGAGGGAGTACCATAGACTAAAGCGATAGTCAAATCTTTTAAAAGCTGGTTGCTATGTGATTGAAATTCCTTTGTTTGTATGGACAGGAGTTAACAAATTCCCATATGAGAAAAGTATAAGTATTTTAAAGCTGAAACTAACAACAAACAGTATCTTAAAAACGGTCAACTCCACGGAAAAATTTATACAACATAAATTATGTGTTTTATCGAGCTCTATATTTTTTATGTGGTAAGTTTTTGTCTATCTCTTTACTGTTATGCAAAATTATCCAGGATAAATATGTCTTCAGAGGCTATTCCTGCAAAATTGAAGATATATATTTTATTTGTCATGTAAATATCTTCAATCTAAGGGATTTTAATCAAAATTGTTAGCAATTTTTTACAAAATCAACATTTTCGAAAGACATTCCATGTAAAGGGTAGTTTGGGATTTTCTCTAAAATCTTCGTGTTGCATCCTTGGAAGATACCAAACTTAAATAGCAAGTTTGGTATTGAACGGTATTTTCGTTTTTGAGCTATACTGTCCATAGACACACGGACATGTTTCTATTCTTTTTTATCGAATTTTTGGGTGCAAAACAATGCTTTCTCTATAACCATGTATATAGAAGGTGTAGAGAAAGTAAGAAGTCGTATTATATATGTATTAATACAAATAGGAGATAATATTGTCATGGCAGGTAGCACATAAGTATTTTAGAATTAGCGTATATAACACGTCAAAGCTTTCAAATTAATAATTGTAAGAATGCAAAAGAGATGTTATCAGTATCATGTAATGAACAGTAATTCCTGTTTTTGTATTTACAAATTGCAAAGTAAGATAATAGTTAGCTCTATAGAGATTCATTTTCATTTATTTATACAAAATTTTCTAAACCAGTTGCTATTACTTTCTCTACATATACTATATACATAGTATTTAGAGAAGCTATTGTAATGCACCCAAAATATTTAATACCGAGATTTCACCGGAAATACATGTTTTGGGTCCCCCTGAATCCAAAAAAAGGCATTTTTAGAAAAAGGTTCGTGTGTGTGAGTGTATGTGCATCTGTGTGGACAGCACAGCTGTCAAGAAAATCCCCCGACTGATCCCCAGCTACCCTTTACATGGAACTTTTTTTTCGAAAATGTTGATTTTTTTAAAAAATGACTAACGATTTTGATTAAAATGTCGTATATTAAATATATTTACCTGACAAATAAAATGTATATCTTGAATTGTCTGTGAATACGATAACTCAAAAACGAAAGGTCAGTAAAATACCAAACTTGCTATTTAAATTTAGTATCTTCCAGAGATGCACCAGAAAGATTTTGAGAAAAATTACCCCACCTCAATCTACCTTTTACATGGAAAAAATTTCGAATTTTGATTTTCTCAAAAATGGCTCTAACGATTTTGATTAAAATTCCGTATCCCAAAGATATTTACATGACAAATAAAATGCTTATTTTGAATTGTCTGGGAATAGCCTCTAAAACATTTTTATTCTGGATGAATTTTGCTGGATTTTGCGTCACTTGTAAACCGTAAGAGATAGACAAAAGCATACATATTACACAAAAAATATAGATCTTGTTAAGACACACAATTTATGTCATATACGTTTGTTTGTTTGTTTGTTTTTTTCGTGGAATTGACGATCGCTGATATATTTCTTGTTATTTGTTTCAGATTTAAAATATTTAAGACTTTTCTCACACGGAAAGTTGTAAACTCCTGGCCATGCGTAGAAACGGATTTTAACCACAAGGCAGCCAGCTTTTAAAAGATTTGACTATCGCTTTAGCCAAGTGTTGTCCCTTATTTCCCTTTTCCTTGCAGGAAAACTAGTAGTGAGACAATTTTTGCTAATGTTTATCTCGATTAGCGTAAAGTAAATAGAAGAATAAACTTTTTAACAATAATTTGTTACCTAGATGTAGAGAAATTCATGTGAATAGAATGTGCTGTTATTGGTTTCAATTTTTAGCTACTTAAACTTTTCTCAAGCGGGACGTTTCATCTGATCGTGCAAAGCGAAAACCGAATTTCAATTGCTTCACATAGCGACCGGCTTTTTAAAAGATTTGACCATCGCTTTAACCTAGTGTATTGCCTTATTTCTCTTCCACATACTTAGAAGGAACTAATACAAGCGTTTCTGCTAATATTTATCTCGATTACCACGATATAGATAAAGGATTAATTTGTTGTAATAATACTTTATAGAGACAGTCATGTGAATGGAACATCGGATGATGAATGAAATTGATTAAATGAGCCCGGGGTCCATGTAGCTTGGAGATGCTGGACATTCATCTTCTCAGCATAAGTGAAAACCCCGAACAAAGCTGATCACCTTAACCGAGATTCGAACACAGGACCTCTTGAATATCAGGCAGACACGCTACTCCCACACTACAGAGGTGCGTTTAAAAATACTTCTATCTACCTCCTACAACGCAGGATAGATGTAAAATACAGTTTCTGTAGCAGAAATGGTCCTATTACATAGTTCCTTACAAGTACATAGATGGGTAATAAGGGAATATGCTAGGATTAAGCGATAGTCAAATCTTTTAAAACTGTCGCTATGTGATTGAAATTTGTTTCTCTTTGGCCAGGAATAAAACAAAAGAAATATGAATGAAGAAACTTTGAGAAAAAATGAAGAATTTTAAAATTGAAACCAATAAAAAAAAAAAAAGAAATGGTTACTCCACAAAAAATGTAATTTTATGACAAAAATTGTGTATTTTAATGAGATCTACATTTATTGTGCAGTAAGTTTTTGTCTGTGTTTTACGGTTTACCAGTTATGCAAAGGTCATTCATAATGAAAAGGTCTTGAGAGGATGTACTAGAAAATTCAGGTTATATTACTTTTCAAGTAAATTTATTTAATATGTTGTATTTTAATCAAAATCGTTTACGAATTTTTGTGAAAATAAAAAATTTCGAATTTTTTCCATGGGTAGCTTGGTTTGGGGGATCTTTCTTGAAAATCTTCCTTGGAAGAAACTGAACTTAAATGCCAAGTTTGGTATTTAACGGACTTTGTGTTTTTGAGCTATGCTGCACACACACACTCACACAAATACATACAGATTCACGACGGACATTTTTTCTAATTTTCAGGGGGTCCTAAGATATGTATTTCGGCGAAGTCTCGATATCGAATTTTTGGGTGCATTACAAAATCTTCTCTATGCAAAGGAAGATAGTACCTGAACAGAAAGCAAACAGTGTAAAAAAGGATTTGTAGCAACACATTTTGTGTAGAAAAGGAGTGAATATTATAATTTTTTGTTGTTGTATGGAAAGTAATTATTAAGTAATGTAGGTATACAAAGGCTGTAAGAAATGAATTTGTAAACAACCATTGTTACACAGGCGTTTAGTGTATTTCTGAACTTTAGATCTATCCCATGTAGCTGAACATATGGTTAAATAAACACGATTCAACTCCTCCTAAAACTAAATATCGAATATTTACTATATTAACCCAAAGACTCAGTCTAATTGCACCTTAAATGCCAAGTTTAAAAAATCTGATGTGTTCCATTCACATGTCTTTCTCTATATCTCTGTAACAAATACATGTTAAAAAGCTTATTCTTCTATCTACATCTGCTAATTGAGATAAACATTCAGAAAGTGTCCTTATTACTTGGTCCCTTGTAAGTAGAAGGGAAAAAAATGTAATGTGATGTCCTCTGTGGTCCGGCAAACAAGCCTTTTATTCAAAAGATTAATCTGTTATCTACCTCATGCTAAAAAAAGATAAAAGTAAGCAGAATTAATGTTTTTATTAGTTCCTTGTAGGTAGAAGGGAAATAAGAAAATGTACAGGCTAAAGCGATAGTCTTGTCCTTTACAAGTCGGTCGCTATGTGAAAAAAACAATTGAACTTTCAATATCTTAGCTTGTCAGGAGTAAACAAACGAGAAACGAGAAGAAATATGTCTCCCCGTTTGAGTAAAGTTTAAGTGGCTAAAATTGAAACCAATAATCTAGAATGTCTCTAAAACGGCTAACTCTACATAAAAAAAAAAAAAAATGTATATTATACAAACTGTGTGTTTTAATGAGATTTATATTTTTGTGCAGTCACTTTTTGTATATCTCTTACAAAAGTCATCCAGAATGAAGAGGTTTTCATATACTATTCCCAGAAAATTCAAGATATACATTTCGTTTGTCATAAAATATCTTAAATATAAAGTATTTTAATCAAAATCGTTAGAACCATTTTTGAAAAAATCAATATTTTGGAAAAATGTTCCATGTAAAGGACAGTTGGCGGTGGGTATTTTCTTGAAAATTTTCATGTCTTATCCTTGGAAGATGTTGAACTTACTAAAGCTAAGTATTAAACTGACTTTTCGTTTTTGAGTTATCATGTTGACACATAAAACACACACAAACTCTTTTACTAAAACTATTTTTTCTATACAGGGGATACAAAAACGCGTATTTCCGGTGAAACCTAGGTATCGAATTTTTAGTTGAAATGCAATATTTTCTCTATACACTATATACATAGTAAAAATTACTAGACTTTACGTTTTTGAATTAAGCTCAAAAGCTTCTTTTAGCTTTGGGAAACCTCAAAGTATGCACATATTTCCCGCGAAATCTCAATGTAAACAATGCTGATGAAAATAAAAGCTTTCCAGAAAGAGCAGAAATACATCGCTATGTTACCAAATAGATAAGGCGTTTAGCTACCTTATGACACTATATCGATCGCTATTACATAACGAGGCATTTCTCAGGTAGTGTACATAAGTGTTTCTGAAACAGTGAAGGTTCAGCGTAAGAGGAATGCGGTCCCGTTATAAATATGAACGGGCAGAACGTGTCTTCTCTTCCCGCCAGCGACTCCCCCCACCCCCTTCCTAAGTCCAGAAGAAGACTTGTAGTAGTCTGGTCGTGTCTGTCGCGTCGCGATGAGAGGCTTCTTGCTGTTGTCTGTGATGGTGATCTGTGTGCAGTCAGTGGTGCATATCCCGTACAGCAAGAAGCATGGAGGGTGAGTAGCATGTCCCTGGTGATCCGTGTCCATATCCCGTACAGCAAGAAGCATGGCGGGCGAGTAGCATGTCCCTGGTGATCCATGTCCATATCCCGTACAGCAAGAATCATGGAGGGTGAGTAGCATGTCCCTGGTGATCCGTGTCCATATCCCGTACAGCAAGAAGCATGGAGGGTGAGTAGCATGTCCCTGGTGATCCGTGTCCATATCCCGTACAGCAAAAAGCATGGCGGGCGAGTAGCATGTCCCTGGTGATCCATGTCCATATCCCGTACAGCAAGAATCATGGAGGGTGAGTAGCATGTCCCTGGTGATCCGTGTCCATATCCCGTACAGCAAGAAGCATGGAGGGTGAGTAGCATGTCCCTGGTGATCCGTGTCCATATCCCGTACAGCAAGAAGCATGGAGGGTGAGTAGCATGTCCCTGGTGATCCGTGTCCATATCCCGTACAGCAAGAATCATGGAGGGTGAGTAGCATGTCCCTGGTGATCCGTGTCCATATCCCGTACAGCAAGAAGCATGGAGGGTGAGTAGCATGTCCCTGGTGATCTGTGTCCATATCCTGTACAGCACACAGAATGAATGGCGAGTAGTATGTCCCTGGTGATCTGTGTCCATATCCCGTACAGCAAGAAGCATGGAGGGTGAGTAGCATGTCCCTGGTGATCCGTGTCCATATCCCGTACAGCAGGAAGCATGGCGGGTGAGTAGCATGTCCCTGGTGATCCGTGTCCATATCCCGTACAGCAAGAAGCATGGAGGGTGAGTAGCATGTCCCTGGAGATCCGTGTCCATATCCCGTACAGCAAGAAGCATGGAGGGTGAGTAGCATGTCCCTGGTGATCTGTGTCCATATCCTGTACAACACACAGAATGAATGGCGAGTAGTATGTCCCTGGTGATCTGTGTCCATATTCTGTACAGCAAGAAGCATGGAGGGTGAGTAGCATGTCCCTGGTGATCCGTGTCCATATCCCGTACAGCAAGAAGCATGGAGGGTGAGTAGCATGTCTCTGGTGATCTGTGTCCATATCCTGTACAACACACAGAATGAATGGCGAGTAGTATGTCCCTGGTGATCTGTGTCCATATCCTGTACAGCAAGAAGCATGGAGGGTGAGTAGCATGTCCCAGTAATCTGTGTCCATATTCTGTACAGCATGCAGCATGAATGGTGAGTACCATGTCCCAGTGATCTGTGTCCATATCCCGTACAGCATGCAGCATGGAGGGTGAGTAGCATGTCCCTGGTGATCCGTGTTCGTATCCCGTACAGCAAGAAGCATGGAGGTTGAGTACCATGTCCCTGTGATCTGTGTCCATATCCTGTACAGCAAGAAGCATGGAGGTTGAGTACCATGTCCCTGTGATCTGTGTCCATATCCTGTACAGCATGCAGCATGAATGGTGAGTACCATGTCCCTGTGAACTGTGTCCATATCCCGTACAGCATGCAGCATGGAGGGTGAGTAGCATGTCCCTGGTGATCCGTGTTCGTATCCCGTACAGCAAGAAGCATGGAGGGTGCGTACCGTGTCCCTGTGATCTGTGTGCAGTCAGTAGTGCATATCCCGTACAGCTAGAAGCATGGAGCGTAAGATATTGTTAGCAATGCCAAAGGGATCTCCGTGAAGTAGGCGGTTCATATCCCGTACAACAGTAGCATGGAGGGTGAGTAAACATCCCAGGGATCTCTGTGTAATCAGCTTACCAGCCGGCCCTGAGCTTGTGTAACCTGCCCCTAGTAACGAAAATAATTCCAGCACGGTTGTTGTGTACTGCATTCCTGGCAACATAGTTCCGAGGCTTAGCAACCGGTATGGTTGTTCTATAATGTATTCCTGGCAACATAGTTCCGAGGTGTAGCAACCGGTATGGTTGTTCTATAATGTATTCCTGGCAACATAGTTCCGAGGTGTAGCAACCGGCATGGTTGTTCTATAATGTATTCCTGGCAACATAGTTCCGAGGTGTAGCAACCGGCATGGTCGATCTATAATGTATTCCTGGCAACATAGTTCCGAGGTGTAGCAACCGGCATGGTTGTTCTATAATGTATTCCTGGCAACAAAGTTCCGTGGCTTAGCAACCGTCATGGTTGTTCTATAATGTATTCCTGGCAACATAGTTCCTGGGCTTAGCAGCGGGCACGGTTGTTCTGTAATGTATTCCTGGCAACATAGTTCCGAGGTTTAGCAACCGGCATGGTTGTTCTGTAATGTATTCCTGGTAACATAGTTCCGAGGTTTAGCAACCGGCATGGTTGTTCTGTAATGTATTCCTGGTAACATAGTTCCTGGACTTAGCAGCGGGCACGGTTGTTATGTAATGTATTTCTGGCAACATAGTTCCTGGGCTTAGCAGCGGGCACGATTGTTTTGTAATGTATTCCTGGTAACATAGTTCCTGGACTTAGCAGCCGGCACGGTTGTTGTGTAATGTATTCCTGGTAAGATAGTTCCTGGGCTTAGCAGCCGGCACGGTTGTTATGTAATGTATTCCTGGTAAGATAGTTCCTGGGCTTAGCAGCTGGCACAGTTGTTGTGTAATGTATTCCTGGTAAGATAGTTCCTGGACTTAGCAGCCGGCACGGTTGTTGTGTAATGTATTCCTGGTAAGATAGTTCCTGGGCTTAGCAGCGGGCACAGTTGTTGTGTAATGTATTCCTGGTAAGATAGTTCCTGGGCTTAGCAGCCGGCACGGTTGTTATGTAATGTATTCCTGGTAACATAGTTCTTGGACTTAGCAGCCGGCACGGTTGTTGTGTAATGTATTCCTGGTAACATAGTTCTTGGACTTAGCAGCCGGCACGGTTGTTCTGTAATGTATTCCCTGGTAACATAGTTCCTGGACTTAGCAGCCGGCACGGTTGTTCTGTAATGTATTCCTGGTAACATAGTTCCTGGACTTAGCAGCGGGCACGGTTGTTATGTAATGTATTTCTGGCAACATAGTTCCTGGGCTTAGCAGCGGGCACGATTGTTCTGTAATGTATTCCTGGCAACATAGTTCCTGGACTTAGCAGCGGGCACGGTTGTTATGTAATGTATTTCTGGCAACATAGTTCCTGGGCTTAGCAGCGGGCACGATTGTTCTGTAATGTATTCCTGGTAACATAGTTCCTGGACTTAGCAGCCGGCACGGTTGTTGTGTAATGTATTCCTGGTAAGATAGTTCCTGGGCTTAGCAGCCGGCACGGTTGTTGTGTAATGTATTCCTGGTAAGATAGTTCCTGGGCTTAGCAGCGGGCACAGTTGTTGTGTAATGTATTCCTGGTAAGATAGTTCCTGGGCTTAGCAGCCGGCACGGTTGTTATGTAATGTATTCCTGGTAACATAGTTCTTGGACTTAGCAGCCGGCACGGTTGTTCTGTAATGTATTCCTGGTAACATAGTTCCTGGACTTAGCAGCGGGCACGGTTGTTATGTAATGTATTTCTGGCAACATAGTTCCTGGGCTTAGCAGCGGGCACGATTGTTCTGTAATGTATTCCTGGTAACATAGTTCCTGGACTTAGCAGCCGGCACGGTTGTTGTGTAATGTATTCCTGGTAAGATAGTTCCTGGGCTTAGCAGCCGGCACGGTTGTTCTGTAATGTATTCCTGGTAAGATAGTTCCTGGGCTTAGCAGCCGGCACGGTTGTTATGTAATGTATTCCTGGTAACATAGTTCTTGGACTTAGCAGCCGGCACGGTTGTTGTGTAATGTATTCCTGGTAACATAGTTCTTGGACTTAGCAGCCGGCACGGTTGTTCTGTAATGTATTCCCTGGTAACATAGTTCCTGGACTTAGCAGCCGGCACGGTTGTTCTGTAATGTATTCCTGGTAACATAGTTCCTGGACTTAGCAGCGGGCACGGTTGTTATGTAATGTATTTCTGGCAACATAGTTCCTGGGCTTAGCAGCGGGCACGATTGTTCTGTAATGTATTCCTGGCAACATAGTTCCTGGACTTAGCAGCGGGCACGGTTGTTATGTAATGTATTTCTGGCAACATAGTTCCTGGGCTTAGCAGCGGGCACGATTGTTCTGTAATGTATTCCTGGTAACATAGTTCCTGGACTTAGCAGCCGGCACGGTTGTTGTGTAATGTATTCCTGGTAAGATAGTTCCTGGGCTTAGCAGCCGGCACGGTTGTTGTGTAATGTATTCCTGGTAAGATAGTTCCTGGGCTTAGCAGCGGGCACAGTTGTTGTGTAATGTATTCCTGGTAAGATAGTTCCTGGGCTTAGCAGCCGGCACGGTTGTTATGTAATGTATTCCTGGTAACATAGTTCTTGGACTTAGCAGCCGGCACGGTTGTTCTGTAATGTATTCCTGGTAACATAGTTCCTGGACTTAGCAGCGGGCACGGTTGTTATGTAATGTATTTCTGGCAACATAGTTCCTGGGCTTAGCAGCGGGCACGATTGTTCTGTAATGTATTCCTGGTAACACAGTTCCTGGACTTAGCAGCCGGCACGGTTGTTGTGTAATGTATTCCTGGTAAGATAGTTCCTGGGCTTAGCAGCCGGCACGGTTGTTGTGTAATGTATTCCTGGTAAGATAGTTCCTGGGCTTAGCAGCCGGCACGGTTGTTATGTAATGTATTCCTGGTAACATAGTTCTTGGACTTAGCAGCCGGCACGGTTGTTGTGTAATGTATTCCTGGTAACATAGTTCTTGGACTTAGCAGCCGGCACGGTTGTTCTGTAATGTATTCCCTGGTAACATAGTTACTGGACTTAGCAGCCGGCACGGTTGTTCTGTAATGTATTCCTGGTAACATAGTTCCTGGACTTAGCAGCGGGCACGGTTGTTATGTAATGTATTTCTGGCAACATAGTTCCTGGGCTTAGCAGCGGGCACGATTGTTCTGTAATGTATTCCTGGCAACATAATGCCTGGGCTTAGCAGCGAGCACGAGTGTTTTGTTATGTATTCCTGGCAACATAGTTCCTGGGCTTAGCAGCGGACACGATTGTTATGTAATGTATTCCTGGCAACATAGTTCATGGGCTTAGCAGCGGGCAAGATTGTTCTGTAATGTATTCCTGGCAACAATGTTCCTGAGCTTAGCAGAGAACACAATTGTTCTGTAATATATTCCTGGCAACATAGTTCCTGGGCTTAGCAGCGAGCACGAGAGTTTTGTTGTGTATTCCTGGCAACATAGTTCCTGTGCTTAGCAGCGGACACGATTGTTATGTAATGTATTCCTGGCAACATAGTTCATGGGCTTAGCAGCGGGCAAGATTGTTCTGTAATGTATTCCTGGCAACAATGTTCCTGAGCTTAGCAGAGGGCAAAATTGTTCTGTAATGTATTCCTGGCAACATAGTTCCTGGGCTTATCAGCTGGAGGGTCGAAATTGGTGTCGAGATTAGTTTGGCGTTATTTTGCTGCTGCTATGAGTTCTAATATTAGGAAAATTTTGCTGTAAGTCATGTACTAATCTTGTGCCAGGTGGCCGAACTGCCCTATATTACGCGTGCAGAAAGCTCCTTGTGCGTTAAAAGAGTTGCAGAACTCAACAGTGCTATTTCAAGTTGAAACCCACCAATGGGGGTCGCATTCGTTTTACTCGGTTTGCTTATCGGGGAGACGTTGAGCGGGTCGCACTATTTGCGAGGGATAAAACGAAGCTCTCATCGCCAGATCTCTTTAACGGGTTTTAGGGGGAATCGAAATGGGATTTTCATAATTTTTCCCCATTTTCTTGTTTTATTTGCATATGAATATTAGCATAATTTTCGCATAATTTTCATAGAGGTACGCTACTTTTATGGTTAAAAAATATTAATGAATATAATCCTGCATAGTACTTTTTTAAAATATTTTGTTACACCCATTTAATACAATATAAATAACTTTGTAAATATTAGTCTCAGAGAAGTGGTGTGTTTGTCTTTTGATTGGAAAGTTTTACTTTAGCTATTGGCAGCATTGACATCCGGCTCATATTTCTATCATGTGAAAGTCAAAGAATGCGATGTTATTTTTGGAAAGTTAGGTTACTTTTTTAACAGTTTTATATTTGAAAGCAATTTCTGAATAAGTAAAATTATCTGTACAAATGCCCCATTATCTCAGAAACTAATTGGCATTAACAGCTGAAATTATTACCACACATTTGCACCTAAATAAGCTTTATTGTAAAAAAAAAGTTTCTGTGTAATTAAATGGATGAGCTATTTACCTATTTTAATTTGAAAAACATCATTTTTGAATAACATTTTAAGAGCTTTAGTAAAAAAAATCTTATGTCCTACTCTCACATGAGCTTCTCTAACTGCTCTTCAAACTTCTTGCAAAAGATTATTCATCTTCCCACAATGCTAATCGAGATAAACGTCAGCGGAATGTTCTTGTTACTTAGTTCCTTATAAGTAGAAGCGAATTAAAGGAATGCACAATGCTAAAGTGATAGTCAAATGTTTTAAGCTATCGATATGCGATTGTCAATGGTAATAGCTTCTTTGCTTGTCCAGGAGTAGAACAAAAGAAAAACGGATTCTTCCTGTCTGAGAAAAGTATAAGTACTATACAATTGAAACCAATAACAAGGAATATCTCGGAAACGGTTACCATCACAACAAAAATGTAGGACAAAATTGCATGTTTTGACGAGATCTACATTTTACGTCTAGTTTGTTTTTGTCTACCTCTTATAGTTTAACAGTTAAGCAAAATTTGGCAAAATTCATCCAGAATAAAAAGGTCATCATAGGCTATTCCCAGAAAAGATAAGATATACATTTTATTTGGGATGCAAATATCTTTAATATACGGGATTTTAATCAAAATCGTTAGTCATTTGTTACAAAATTTTAGGGTAGTTTGTGGTGGGGAATTTTCTTGAAAATCTTCGTGTCGTATCCTTGGAAAATAGTAAACTTAAATACCAAGTTTGGTATTTAACGGTCTTTTCATTTTTGAGCTATGCTGTCCTCAGACATACACTCGGACCTTTTTCTAAAAATGTTTTTTTCGGACACAGGGGACCCCAAAATTTATATTTCTGTTGAAAAGTCGACATCGAATTTTTGGGTGGAATACAATACCTAATTCCTATGTACATTGTACATACGGTGCTAGATATTTTTACTTTCTCTACACGTACTATGTACAGAGTGTACATGTACATAATGGCTGTAACGATTTTGATTAAAATCCCGTATATTAAATATATTTACATCCCAAATAAAATGTATATCTTAAATTGTCTGGGAATAACCTAAGAAGACCTCTTTATTCTGGATGAATTTGGCCAAATTTTGCTTAACTGCTAAACCGTAAGAGATAGACAAAATATTACTGCACAAAAAATGTAGATATGAAAACACACAATTTATGTCCTTTACATTTTTGTTATGTGGATAACCGTTTCCGAAATATTCCTTTTTATTGGTTTCAGTTGTAAAATACTTATACTTTCTCAGAGAGGAAGTGTCCTTTTTTCTTTTTAGGGAAATGCTGAAATTATATATCATACACACACAAACACGAACCTTTTTGTATAAATGTTGTTTTTTTCGTTATTTAGTGGATCTCAAAATGTGTATTTCCTGTGAAAACTCAGCTTCGAAATTTTGGGTGGAATGCAATGCTTTCTCTACCAAGCACGTGGTAGTGAAAGTAATAAGAATACTTCTGAATGATAAATTAACGCGCTGTAATCACCATTGTTTGGTATGCCGAGGATTTTGTTGAAAATGTTCCCCTAGAATTCCCAGAAGTGTATAGTAGGTGAGAGACGAGAACCTCAAAACGTGTATTTGGCTGCTAACTCCTGTGCTGGGACTTGAACGCAGAAGGCTATCATGAATCCCAATGTGACGCATAGAGCGTGAGTCAGTACTTAACCTATGACACTACCAGAACACAAATTGAGCATGCTAATTGAGAAGTGATAGTCAAATGTCATGTATGCGCCTAGCTTATATGACGGCGATACCAGTGTTACCAACCAAATTACATTAATTTTCTTTGAAAAAGCTCTTAAAGTTCTGCAGATTACTTTGACAATGACAACAACTTCTAGATATCTTTGTTACATTTTTGTTACCTAAATATGTATATTTGTCTCGAAGATGAAAAATTCTGAGTCGTCTGGTGACCCCATTATGTGGAACTTCTACAGCATGTTGTAAATTAAACGCGGTCTTCAATTTTAATGCACACTATTGGCCTATATTACATTACACTTGTATGGTTATTAGCATTTTATTAAAGAACACTCCCTATAACAACTCGTCCCTCTATTATTAGGTTATTATTGTTATTATGTTATTATTTCTACAATTTTACATGTATTTAAATTTCTCAGTTCTTTATTCACTATCACTGTTGGAATAGCTTCTCTTCCTTTTAAAATCGAACTAAGGCGAATTCATTTTCGAGATTTTTTTTTTTTTTTTGACAGACATGTTATAGCAAGAAGTACCCATTAAAGCTCGTTTGGCATGAAGTAAACTAGCATTTGTCTCTAATTTACTCCTTTGTTTCGTTTTCATCAGATTTTCGAAGAAAAAATGCTTTCTACTGTTGAACTTGAGCGTGGGAAACACAACAATGACCTCACAAAACAAGGTACTCACTATAATACTTCTGTATACCGTGTGAGAACACAATTTCTGAGCACATGAAAACTATCTGCAAATTGTTTAAACATTTCTTTGATTCTTCAAATTGTCAGATATTTTTGTACATCTACAGAACTACACCGAAAATGTTTACAAAATCAAACAATTTCTTAATTTCTCTACACGTACTATATACATAGTGTATAGAGAAACTACTGTAATGCGCTCAAAAATTCCATGCCTAGATTTCACCCCAGTATAAAAAAGAAACATTTTAGAAAAAGATCCGTGTGTCTGCGTGTGGACAGCATAGCTCAAAAATCCCCCCACCCAAACTACCCTAAACATGGAAGTTTTTTTCAAAAATTTTGATTTTCTCAAAAATGGCTCTAATGATTTTGATTAAAATATCGATTATTAAAGATATTAACTCACAAATAAAATGTATATCTTGAATTTTCTGCGAATAGCCTCTGAAGACTACTTTATTCTGGATGAATTTTGCGGAATTTTGCATAACTGGTAAACCGTAAGAGACAGACAAAAACTAACTTAACAGAAAATGTAGAGTTTGTTAAAACATACAATTAACGTTATATACATTTTTTCTGGAGATGATCGTTTTTGAGATATTCTTATTATTGGTTTCAGCTTTAAAATACTTATACTTTTCTCATACGGGAATTTTTTTCAACTCCTTCCATACAACAAAGGAACTTCAGTCGCATGGCAACCAGTTTTTACTTTCTCTATATGCACTATGTACAGTGTATAGAGAAGGTATTGTATTCCACCCAAAAATTCGATATCGATATTTCACAGAAAATGCATGTTTTTGGGTCCCCCTGAATCCAAAAAAAAAAAAGTATTTTTACAAAAAGGTCCATGTGCGTCTGTGTCTGTGGACAGCATAGCTCAAAAACGAAAAGACCGTTAAATACCAAACTTGGTATTTAAGTTTGATATCTTCCAAGGATGCGACATGAAGATTTTCAAGAAAATCCTCCCACCCCCAACTACCCTTTACATGGAGCATTTTTCTTAAATTGTTATTTTCTTAAAAATGGCTCTAACGATTTTGATTAAAATGTCAAATATTACAGATATTTACCTGACAAATAAAATGTATATCTTGAATGTTCTGGGAATAGCCTTTGAAGACTACTGTATTATGGATGAATTTTACGGAATTTCGTATAACTGCTAAACCGTAAGAGATGGAAAAAAAACTTACTATACAAAAAATATAGAGCATATTAAAACACACAATGTATGTCATATACATTTTTTCGTGGATTTGATCGTTTTTGAGATATTCCTTGTTTTTGGTTTTAGCTTTGAAAAACTTTTCTCATACGGAATTTCTGACCTCCTGTCCATACATACAAACAAAGGAACTTCAGTCACATAGCAACCAGCTCTTGACTACCACTTTAGCCTATGGTACTCCCTTATTTGCTTTCTACTTGCAAGGAAGCAAGTAATAAGACCATTTCTGCTATTTTTTTAAATTAGCAAGAAGTAAATAGAAGAATAAGCTTTTTAGCTATAATTTGTTGCAGAGATGTAGAGAAAGTCATGTGAATGGAACATATCAGATTTTTTTACTATTTCTTTAACCTTATTTCCCTACTACTTATAAGGAAGCAAATAATAAGACATTTCTGCTAATTTTTTTCTCGATTAGCATGAAGTATGTGAATGGAACGCATCGGATTTTTTTTTGTAAATTATTTTATTGTTTTTCAAAATATTCCTCTACATTTTTGCATTCGATGAAATGAGTCCTTAAAGCAATGATGCCACTTTGCTTGCGGCACTTCAGAAAGTAGGTTTTTATAATGTCCTACTGATTCTCTAATTCCACGCATTTTGCTTTAATCTTTGGAAACAAAAAGAAAACACAAGGTGCTAGGTCAGGGCTGCAGGGAATAGGATACTTGGTAGTGACCCAAAGGGACATCTGGATAATCAGTCGTTAACTTTGCTATATGTGACGATGCGTGATCATCATGTAAAATTATTTTTCTTTTTGGACATTTTTAAGAACTTGTTTTAAAAAAAAATCATCTGATGTGTTCCATTCACATGACTTCCTCTACATGTTTTAAATAAACTACAGTCTTACAAAAGATTATTCTCTTATGAACTTCATGATAATCGAGATAAACAGTATTTACTTCCTTCTTTTAAAGCTGTCGTTCTGTGAAACGAAATTCGATTCACTTTGCAAAGGCCAGCCGTACAACAAAAGACAGCTGAAATGAAAGATGATTATCCTTTTGAGAAAAGTTTAAGTAGTTTAAAATTAAACAAATTTCAAAGAATATCTTGGAAACCGTTAACTGTACGAAAGATACAGATGGCATAAATTGTGTGTTTTCACGATATCTACATTTTTGTGTAGTAAGTTTTCGTCCATCTCTTACTGCTTACCAGTTATGAAAAAGACGTCTAAAATGAAGAGGTCTTCGGAATCTATTCCTAGGAAATTCAAGATATAAATTTTATGTGTCATGTAAATATCTTTAATATACGGTATTTTATTCAAAAGCTTTGAGTTCATTTTTGAGAAAATGGAATATTTTGAAAAATTTTCCATGTAAACGGTAGTTTGGGGTGGGAGAATTTTTCTGAAAATCTTCATGTTGCATCCTTGCAGCATACTAAACGTAGTATTTAACTGATTTTTCGCTTTTGAATTTGCTGTTCACAGACACACACACATCTCGGTATCGAATTTTTGGGTGAAATACAATGCCTTCTCTATCTACTACGTGCACTGTACAAATGTGCTAGAGAAAGTAAAAAATCATGGTCAACAGACATTTGTGTAGCAATCGGCAGGAACGGTACGTGTATCTTCCAATGTATTTGACCCATTTTAGAAAAAGAACAAACAGAAAAGGTAGCAACAATCTTCTTGCAATCACTGTAAATTCGTAGGCTTAGGTTCTTTACGAAAAACCTATTGGACCGATTGACTTTTATTTTAAGGATCATAACAATAATGATATTCCAAACCAAATTTGAAGTAGGGCCTTGGAATTTTTCCGAAGTTTTTCTGCACCAATCAATGCGTGTTGGTTTTGAACGGGAGTCAGTTTATGTGGAAACCATCGAGAATAAAATGTTCTCAAGTCTAACTGTTGATGTAAAATGTTTTGAATTTGACTGATGCCAATGTCCAATGTCGTCCGAATAAAGTCATAAGATGTCGGGAATCTTCTTCAAGCATTGCTCGAACAACGGACATATTTTCATCAGTAACACCAGTCTTGGGCGTCCTTCACAAAATTTACTAAAAAGTGACTAAAAGTAGAAAAGTCACTAAAAAAGTAAGCGATCTCTCTTGAATTCTCTATACCAATTATAAATTGTTCCTTTTGATGGAACTTCTTCTCCAAATATATTTCTAAGCCGGTCTTCACATTGTTTAGGATTAATTACGATTTAAAATCGTTAAAAGTCATAGCCCAGAAATATTCTCTAGTCAAATTATTTTTGGGTGAAAGAATATTTAAACGAAAATGAAAAATAAACTCTTAAAGGAATCAAACAAAGAACACTCGCAAAACATTAGCAAGTAACTCTCAAATATAAATATATCTGTTCTGATTTTAGAAACATGTCAATCTAAAATTTTTCAAATTAGCTCTCGTGCTGATTTTAGGAATATATCTAAAAAAAAAAAAAGTTGTTGTGTTCCATTCACCTTACTTTTTATACTTGTTCTACAAAATTTTACAAAAGATTCTTATGTTTTCTGCTCCACGCTAATCGAAATAAGCATTAACAGAAGGGTCTTATTACAGTTTTTTTTCAGAACATAACCCTCGACATGACTTTGATGTTTGGGTTTAGGTGGTTTGCGGTTGGAACCAACCCTCGCAGTTGCTAAATCTTCCACTTTCTGGTTTCTTAACTGAAGTGTGATTCTCAACTTGCAATCAGTCTTCGAGTCTCCAGGAAACAGAGATTTTACTACGTTACCTCTGACCCCTAGTACAGGCTCGTCTTTTGTTTGCTAATAGTTACTGCCCAGTGGCAAGGAGGAGCAGTCCCGTTTGAAGGCCATCATGTTTTGGAGAAAACTATACTTGCTTACTTGCAAGTAAAAGGGAATACGCTAGGCTAAAGCGATAGTCATATGTTTTAAAAGCTGTTGCTATGTAATTGTCATTGAAATTCGCTTTTTAACATGCCCAGGAGTAAAACAAAAGAAACACAGACAACTCCCTATTTGACAAAAGTATAAGCATTTTAAATTTTGAACAATCAATATCTCGGAGGCGCTTAGCCGCACAATAAAGGTGTGAAATAAACTGTGTGTTTTGAGGAGATATACATTTTTGTATACTAAGTTATTGTCTTATCTCTTACGGTTTGCCAGTTATGCAAAAGCCATTCTAAATGAAGAGGTCTTCAGAGGCTATTCCCTGAAAATTCGAGATATACATTTTATCTGTCATGTAAATATCCTTAATATACGGTAGGTATGTTAATTAAAATCGTTAGAGCCATTTTTGAGAAAAAATTCAAAAGTTTTCCATATAAAGGGTATTTTAGGTAATGGGATTTTCTTGAAAATCTTCGTGTTGCATACTTGGAAGATGTTAAACTTAAATGCCAAATTCAGTATTTCACGGTTGTTTCGGTTTTAGCTATGCTGTCCACACACACACACACACACACACACGCGCGCGCACACATTGAGGTTTTAGCTTCACAGATCTTTCTGCTACGCTTTGCGGCTTAGGGCCCTAAACGCTTATAACAGGCCAGTATTAACCACAAAGCGGTTCTGATGACAGAATAACAAAAGTACCGACATGTTGAAGTAATGACAAGATGTGTAACCATCGTATAGTAATAACTAATAATGAAAATAAGAAGAGTTTGTAAGAAAAGTTTGTGGCAATCGTAGAGAGAAATACGTGAGATTTTCTGGCGCAGATAAAAAGACGCTAAACCATGAGAAAAAAAATACATACTTGGTCAGTACGAGTGGAAATAGCATAGGATCAAGTTTGGATTGCTTCCTTAAGGTCAGGAAGCCGATCTTGACTATATATAGTCAACGTTTGTAGTTAGCCTTGCCATTGAGAATACCAAATTCCTTTTCGGGTGACTTGGCTCTAGTATTTCGTCACGTCAGCCAAGTGAGAGTCGGTATTGTTACCATATTCTTATAAGCTTGTTTTTAACTCTGTATTTTCTTCTTCCACTACAGGCGTGTCCAACCTTTTTTGGAAAATGGCCGCTGTCGTTAGGGTGAATTGGTTTGCGGGCTTTATGATTCCATTTTTTGTTTATTAAATAGGATCTAAATTCTAAGATAAATCAATTTATTTTAAAAATAGTTCATATATAGATAATATGGATCATGTGTTAGTTAAGTTGTTTTTACAATTAAATCAATTATATATAATTGTTATATTAAAATAACTGAATTAATATTTTACCTGTGAATGCGACGCCTGGCATTCTTCTCACAAACAAGGCATCCATTATCCATTATCTGATTTGATTGATGTATAACTCGAAGCAAACTCCAAATGACGACTCGCGTTCTCGTTGCGCACTTCACGTTTCATCCTGGAGAACGCATTGTTCGCATACGTACGAGGGTCATCCAGAAAGTAACAGACGGTTTGGCATAAATAAATAATAACGAAGGATATTAACGCAAAACTTATTTACAAAGTTACAAAACCTTACTCTATTAATTTTCAACGTAATCGTCATTGCTATCAATGTATTTACTGTCACGCGTACCGACTTTTCAATGCAGATGTTATAATATTCTTCTACCGCCAAAGATCTGAGCCAAGATGTGTTGCCGCTTTGAGGTTGAGACATTTTTTCACCCAAAAAGTCATGTGCAATGTCCAAAGTGAAACACCGGTTTTTATGAATTCTTTTATCAATATTTACTTTCAACTCCTGCATAACATTGATGAACTTCTTTGTCGTGTACACTGGTTCATCCTTGATTACTCATAAATTATGCGCAATTTCTTCACTGAAGACTCGTTCATTGCATTATCACTATACACTAGCGCTATCTGCCTATAACATTGGATTGACCGAACATTTCGTGCATTCAAAAACAAAACAAACAAAAAAACAAAAAAAAAAAACAATAAGATAAGAACTAAAGCTTTCCTGGCGACGTGTTAATTCAAAATCTTCTCGGGCTTCTAGCCAGGTAAAAACTTGGCTTGACACCAACGTTTCGAAGAAGTACATCTTCCTCGTCTTCAGGGTGAACTGATGGTTTGAGCTTGCGGAGACTGGTATTTATAAGAGCTGGGATGAAGCTAACATCTGATTGGTTCGCGAGATATTATGGCCTGGTATTTAAGATGACTGAGACATGATGAAGTCCGTGCCCATGTCTCAGTCATCTTAAATACCAGGCCATAATATCTCGCGAACCAATCAGATGTTAGCTTCATCCCAGCTCTTATAAATACCAGTCTCCGCAAGCTCAAACCATCAGTTCACCCTGAAGACGAGGAAGATGTACTTCTTCGAAACGTTGGTGTCAAGCCAAGTTTTTACCTGGCTAGAAGCCCGAGAAGATTTTGAATAAACAATAAGATCTTTGGCGGCAGAAAAGTATAACATGTCATTGAAAAACTGGTACCACGTGACAATAAATTTCTTGAGAGAATGGAGATTACGTAGAGAAACTTTGTAATTAAAGTTTTGTGTTGATATTTTTGTTATTATTTAGTTATGCCAAATCGTCTGTTACTTTCTGGATGACCCTCGTATGTGCTACGAAAAGTGATGCGAAACGAAGTGCATATTTATTAATGCCCGGATATGTTTCTCTGGGAAAGAACTGGATAGAATTGTAGTAAGGGGGCATTGTTAAACTTATTCTTTAGGCACATTGAAAATCAACACACTCCTTTTGCAGATCCGCGGGGACCTCGTCTATGTTAATGGAGAAAGGCGAAGAAAACAGAAACTTATAACATTCTCCCTGAAGTTTTGAAATCTAACGCGAAATTCGTTTCTTAACTCTGATAAAAGGCGGCGCCGTGGCTGAGTGGTTAGATCGCTTGCCTCCCATCTGGACGGCCCGAGTTCGAAACCAAGCGCCCCAGTCGCCCTCCGTGGTGTAATGGTTACCATGCTAACTTCATATACCCAAGGTCGCGGGTTCAAACCCGGCGGAGGACGATGGATTTTTTTCGGGCGTAAAAATCCTTAGCATGGCTTCCTTCGGAAGGGAAGTAAAGCCGTGGGTCCCGTGTCGTAGATTTACGGCACGTAAAAGAACCTCAAGCCTGATAAGAGAGGCCTCTGAGCAAAATTAAAAACGATATTTCACGCCAATATAGAATGGGACGCTGAGAACCAAAGCAGTTAAAGAGCGTCCATAAATAACAGGCCATTTCATTTCCCAAGCGCCCCATTTGGGATGTGTGGTGGACGAAGTGGCGTCTGGGCGGGTCCTCCGGTTTCCCCCGCCACTCATTCCACCAATTGCTACATCATCTTTCCTATCACCTATTTCGCTTACATTTATTTTCATATCATCCACTTCCTCAGTCCTACATTAGGGAAGAGTAGATAAGCCGACTACGAAGAAAAATCTGCTATAATTTCTGCGTACTTTTGAGAAGTTCGATTATTACAGTTTTGTAGGGGTGGGAAATGGACCAAATTATTGTTTTTATTGTGATTCCCAACGTGTACATTTATTTCAAAGGCCTTCAAGTGATCAAACATAGTAGTAATCAATTATTGTTCTTTACCTTGGAGACAGGAATTATTAAGTTCGTTCAGAAAGGCAAAATCACAAATTCATTTTGCGGCTTTAAATTCAACAATAGGTTTGCCCTTCTCTGCTATAAATGTTTGTATTTCTTTTTCGGGATCAAACACTCGCTTCAACATTCTGCCAAGGCTCAACCATCTTATTTCATTATAAAAAACAATATCTTCTAATTCTGAATAGACATTTTTTAAGAGATGTTTCAATTCTCTAATGAACGAACGAACCTACTGTTACTACGACTTTCAAAAACACTTTAAATTTAGAGATTTAGCGCAAAGGTTTTCTAGGTGTGTTAAGCAGTGATATTGCATTACAGAAATGTTTCCTACTTTATCTGCTGCTTCTTGCAGTAATTTAGCTAACCCTTATGCAAATGCAGTAGCTCCGTCTGTTGTTATATCAGATAAATTTGTATATTTCAAGGCAAACCGGCTCAAGGTTTCGATGACACCCCCCCCCCATTAAACCATTGACTTTAGGGGTACCTTTAAGAGTGGCAAGAGCAGCTCATTCTTCTGTAATTTTGAAACCATTATCAACTTCCCTTAAGAAAATTGCTAATCGTGCAGTACGTTAGCATTATTACTTTCATCCAGTACCACAGAATAGAACTGGAAATTTGTGGTTCGGTATTTTAAAGTTCTCTCTATATTAAACGCTAATTCGTTTAATACAGCCAGCTACAGTCTGTCGCAACAAGCTTAATTTTGCAAAGAGCGCTCTTTGTCAGTACATATAAGTTCAGCAACACTTTCAATGAATTCTTTAACACATTCGCCATCTGAAAACTTTTTAGATTTTTTGTAAAATAATTTCGCTACTGCGCAACTCGCTTTTACCAGAGACCCAATTTGAAGTGATCTATTCTTACTGCTGTCCGAAAGTTTAATTCCAAGTTCGGATACCTTGTCTTCACGAAATTGACCCTCAAATTTACCGTATGAAGACGCGTGTTTGGTAACCGTAATGTCGCTTTACATTATATCCTTAAACACTGAAACTGTTTCACTGTAAACACGCTGCTTTTTTGTTTACCTAGGTACTTCAATAAAAAGTATTGATTTGTCCACTTTATTTGAAATGATCTACCGTCGTCTAAAACTTTTCTTTTCTTGCCGCTACACTTAGAAGCCATAATTATCACTTATAAAACATCACAATTAATTATATTCTTAAGTCTCTCACTAACACTGATACTAATGCGAATGAACAACTGCAAGTGCAAACTGGAAACTAACCTCAAAATTCTACAATGAAACGATAAAAAAAAACATTTAGCAAACACTCGCCTTTGAAATTAGCAACGTTACCGCGCGGTCAACAATGCACGAAGACTTCAAAACGATGGGCCCTATTAATTAGGTAGGTAGGCGCTAATAGGTAGGATCATAAATAAAATTTTGGACTGGGTGTTCCTTAAAACTGTTGTGATTTCTCCATGTTTTGAATAAGAGAATGACTGATAAACTTTCGCAAATACACGTGTTGGAAACGGAAAAAGTCTTGCTCACTCAAGTTTATCTTATTCCAATTAGAATTACTTAAATATAATGTTATAACTTACAAATATCACTGAAGGCCGCATGCGATGGGATCGAGGGTCCGAGCAGGACACACCTGTCTGTTCTTATCCGTACCTTATAAATCCTAATAACGGTCTATTTTTACTGTCTCTAGCATAATACATATATATAGTTTTCTAAAAAAAAAAGTGCTATTTGTTTAAAATGCTGTATATTAAAGGTGCTCACATAGCAAATAAAATGTAGGTATATCCTCAATTTCTTGGGAATAGCCTCTGAAGCCCTCTTTTGCATAATTGGTAAACCGTTAGAGATACACACAATCTTACTACACAAAAAGACAATTTATGTCGGATACCCTTTTTTATGGTTCTATTACTTTTTATTGATTTAAATTTTCTAATAGTTATCTCAAATGGGTAATTGCTATTTGTTTTCTAATTTGTTATTCTAGTTTTTTCGTCCTGGTGTTGCAAAGAGAGCAGACTTCAAAACCATAATATAGCGACCAGCTCTTAGAAGATTTGACTATCGCTTTAACCCAGTTTATTCTATAGTTCCACCCTATTTAATAAAACCAATGTTAACCATTTACAAGATTCAAAATCTTCTTGGTGTCAAGCCAAGTTTTTACCTGGCTAGAAGCCCGAGAAGATTTTGAATTAACAAGTCGCCAGGAAAGCTTCAGTTCTCATTTACAAGATGTTTCTTCTTATTGGTTTCAGTTTAAAAATAGTTAAACTTTATCTGAAACAGGAATTGTCATTTGTTTCATACCCCTTTGTTTTATTCCTTGACATTCGAAAAGAGCCAAAGTACGATTATATCAAAAGTGATGATCTTTTAAAAGGTTTTACTACCTGTTTAGCCTAGTGTATTTCCTTATTTCCCTTTTACTTACAAGGGAATAAATAATAAGACCATTTCTGCAAATGTTTGTCTCGTAGATAAAAGAATAGTTTGTTTGTAGAATAGGTAGAGAAAGTTCACGCGAATGGGACACATAACATGTTTTATTGCAATTTTGTTTATATAAGTAATGGAAATAAAGAATATCTATATCCAAATGTTCTTTCTCTCCCACCTCATGCTGTGCCGTGGCTGAGTGGTTACACCACTCGCCTCTCACCTAGACAGCCTGGCTTTGATCCCAAGTGGCTGCATGTGGGATTTGTGGACAAAGCGGCGCAGGTTCTCCAGTATCCCCCGCCATTGCACCAATGTTCCATTTTCATTCCATTTATTATCAGTGGCATTGTTTGCGGTACCATTTGTAGTAAAAACGGGGTTAAACACTATCAACAACAAACATCTCCCACCTCCCCATTCTCTCCCTCTGTGCTCCAACTCTCTTTCCTCCTTCCATTTCCTCTCTCCTAATTTCTCTCTGTCTACTGTCACTCTCTTGCATCCTCCTCTTCACTTATGGTGTGAGGCGGGAACTCGGGACGTACCTGATGTACTGGTCTGCGGAGCGACGACTGGTCCTCTCTCTCCTTTCCTCTCCGGAGTCGCAGCTGGAAATATGGTTTTGGGCGCCTTCCGGCTATACTCACTCAGCAGCGAGCAATGCAGACTTATTTATTTTGCTTAAGGTAATAAGCGGACGGAGATCTCGGGGAAGTGGTACGGGAACTTATCTCACAATGACCAGCGGCACTTGTATTGGGTTAAGGGTATTATTTCCTTATACATTAATTTGCGCAGAAAGTTCCTGACACGATTCAACACTGTTACTTCTCTCACAAGAGAGCATAGGCACGCACAAAGAAACTTTAATTTTACGTGGCACTAATCACAATTATTAACATTCAGAACATTAAATTATAAATGTAAAAAGAAACTAGTAAGAGTGAAGTAACACAAATATTGATATAACAATAAAAAAAGATAAGTGAAGATTTGTTGCAACTATTAATTGTTATATTAATTCAGAACATTTACGGACACTTCCCCTTTTGGTGCGGATTTCGTATTCAAAGCGATGCAGGTTCCGCGTTTTGTTACATTATAACAGTGTGTGGATTCGGGCAAACACTACTTACCAAATTTTACCCACGCGCAAAACTCTAAACTTGTAATTTCATTGGCTCGTTTTGGCGCCGAAAATGGCTTGGGATGCACTTTGGACGTGACGTAATTATTTGTAATTGGTCAATCCGTCTCACATGTGATTTTTTACCTCAATTTTCTTGTAGTTTCCCTCTGCACATGGCACACCAACTTTCTCTTTATGAACCATAACTGATACAGAAGCATTCTTTCTCCTCTAACATTACACAAAACTGCTGTTGTAACCATCTAAAATCGTCGCCCGAAAACCCTCTTGTCAACATTAGAAAACGCTTTCCAGGAACATTCTTCCCTTTACTCTACATACATTATAACAAATAATTACATAATATTTAGAGAACCTACAGAAAAACATGATATTACATCTTAGAAATTAACTTATATAGTCTAATAAATTGAAATACAAACTAAGTGTTTTTTTCAGCTGGGTGACCATCCGTTTCAGGTGAAATCTTGATGTAAAATTTTCTATTGAATGAATACATTAGTCACCTAGACTGAAGAGAATGTAAATTGGTATTAAGCACATATGTTGGTTAGTTGGTATCTAATGTTACATGCCTGATAATGAAATTATTAATTTTCTTGCACTCCAATATTTAGCTGGGAGGTTGTAATCTTCTGTAAAAGTTGGACAATGTAGATGATCACAATCCATTTCTTCATTTAAGTTATACAAAAGACATATAGGAGTCTCTGCTGTGCAAAATCTGTATAAGTAGTCATGTCCCTTTAATAGTCTGAAGATTGCTACTGCAGATTTTCTTGGTAATGTAGAAATATTGTAATTTAGTAAATTTTTCCATTGTTTTCCAGATGTTTTGTTTGTGTATTTTTCATTGATTTTGTTTGTGTACTTATTTGATATTATTCTTTTAATATAGCAAAATGGAATTAAACTAGGTGTTGATTTAGTGATAATTTTACTTCCCTTTTTGGTCAAAAAATCATTTCATTGCCTATTATTACACAATGGCTTGGAATTCACTGGATTATCATTCTTTTACGTAAATGGGTTAATTATATTATTTTATGACATTCCAGAATGTTAAGGTTTTTGGGTGTTATATCTCATGTTATAGTGATAATGGCTGCTTTAGAATCTGATTGAATTACAGTTTTTTTTTAATTTTTTTACATGATAAAAGAGATTTTGTAGACTTAAGAGAACTGCCCTAATTTCACCAACAAAATTTGTTGAATACATATCTAATTTTTGATAAAATGAGAAAAGTGGGTATATTGCTCCAGCACCAGTACTTCCATCATTTGGTAGACTGGGACCATCTGTAAAAATCTGATATGTTCCATTCATGATTTTACATCTCTGCAATAAATTATTGTTAAAAAAGTTATTCTTCTATTTACTTAATGCTAATCGAGAAAAAATTAGCAGAAATAGTCTTATTACTCGTTAACTTATACGTAAATGAGAAATAAGGAAGTACCATAGGCTAAAGCAATAGTCATATGTTTTCAAAGCTCGTTGCTATGTGACTGAAGTTCCTTTGTTTGTATGTTCCCGTATGAAAAAAGTGTAAGTATTTTAAAGCTGAAACTAATAGCAAGTAATACCTCAAAAACGGTCAACTCCACGAGAAAAAAAAAAAAAATATATATATATATAATATAAATGGTGTGTTTTAACGAGCTCTACATTTTTTGTGAAGTAGGTTTTTGTCTCTCTTACAGTTTACCGGTTATGCAAAATTCCGCAAAATTCATCCAGAATAAACATGTCTTCAGAAGCTATTCCCAGAAAATTAAAGATATACATTTTATTTGTCATGTAAACATCTTTAATATATTACATTTTAATCAAAATCGTTAGAACCATTTTGAAAAAGGTTAAAACTTTTGAAAATTTTGACACATTAAGAGTAAAATAAGAACTAAAGCTTTCCTGGCGACGTGTTAATTCAAAATCTTCTCGGGCTTCTAGCCAGGTAAAAACTTGGCTTGACACCAACGTTTCGAAGAAGTGCATCTTCCTCGTCTTCCTGCACTTCTTCGAAACGTTGGTGTCAAGCCAAGTTTTTACCTGGCTAGAAGCCCGAGAAGATTTTGAATTAACATTAAGAGTAGTTGGGGTAGAGGATTTTCCTGAAAATCTTTGCGTTGCATCCTTGGGAGATACTGAACTTAAATACCGAGTTTGGTATTTAACAGGCTTTTCGTTTTTGAGCTATGCTGCCCAGACACACACTAACACATACACACAAACAGACAGACTTACAGACACACACATGGACATTTTTCTAAAAATGCTTTTTTTTTTTTTTTTTTGGATTCAGGGGATCCTAAAACATGTATTTCTGGTGAAATCTCAGTATCAAATTTTTGGGTGCATTGCAATACCTACTCTATACACTATGTATATAGTACGTAAAGAGAAAGTAAAAATATGCAACCATTCAGGGGAAGGATATTGTAAATTTATTATTTCCAGTGACATTTGTTTTAATATGTCTGGAGAAGTTTCTCTGATTTCAAAAGGTTATAGAGGATTCTTTATTATTTGTAAGTTTTCTTTTAAATTTGGCATTTGTAATTTCTATTTGATTTTATGTAAGAAGCTTTGTTGGGCTTTAAAATGAATTTCTGTTTTTTGTTGAACCCAATTATTATGAGGTAACCTTATAAGTTTCTCGTAATGTTGCACATAGTAAAGAAAAGCTTATGTTGCAGGAGACATGTCTGCTCCCTGGATAAGTCCGTGTCTGAGCCTGTGAAGATGGTGCAGTCTTACTGCAAGCCTGCATACAAGACATACACTCGTCGCTGTCTGGACAACCAGATCTGCAGCGGCAGAAGGTAAGTTACTTCTATACAAGTGTTGTACTGTTAGACTGGTCAACTTAGTCCACAAACCTATCTGAATTCTTCTCTTCGGAAAAATACAATCAAGTTTTTGGACATGTTACATACCCAATGACTTCTACCTGGAACATGTTTCAGAGACTGTTTGTGGTCTCAGTCATTAGCTTGTGTTTTCATAGACATCAAAATTTAGTAAATTGTGTGTATTTTCTTTTGTGAATACTTTTTTCCTAAAGAAAGCTCAACAGCTTTTTTTTTTTTTTTTTTTTTTTTTTTTTTTTTTTTTTTTTTTTTTTTTTTTTTTTGAGCTGCGATTTGTGAACCAAAAATGCTCTGTAATGCTGCTCTGTTTATACTTCATATTTCTGTTTTTTAATTTTTCAGAATGTACTATGCATATAAGGGTGCGACCTAAGAATTGTGTAAATAGCTTTTGAAGGCTATTCATTCTAGATGAATTTTGCATAACTGTAAGAGATAGACAAAAATTTACTTCACAAAAAAATGTAAATCTCTTTACAACACAATTTAATGTCATGCAGGTATGTTTTTTTTTTTTTTAGAGTTAACCATTTCAGAGGTATTCCATGTTTTTGGTTTCAATTTTAAGCTACCTAAATTTTTCTCAACAATTGAGCATCTTTGGTTTCATCTCTTTTTTGTTTTATCCTTGTCATACAAAGGGGCCTGAATTTCAATGTTTTCACATAGTGACCGGCTTTTTAAAAGATTTTACTTTATCATAGTGTATTACCTTACTTTCCTTCTATTTAGAAGGAACTAATACAGCCATTTCTGTTAATGTTTATCTCGATTAGCACAATGTAGATAAAGAAATAATCTGTTAAAAAAGTAGTTGGTAAAGAAAGTCATGTAGTGGAACACTTCAGATTTTTATACTTTGTGTCCATTAATGAAGTTGAAAGTTGGGAAAATATAATATGGAAGTCATAGAGGTAAATGGATAAAACTTTAAAAAATCTGACGTGTCCCATTCACATGACTATGTAACAAATTATTGTTAAAAAATTATTCCTCTATCTATTTCATGCTAAACGAGGTAAAATTAGCAGAAATAGTCATATGACTTGGTTCTTTGTAAGTAGAAGGGAAATAAGGGAGTACCATAGGCTAAAGTGATAGTCAAATCATTTAGAAGCTGGTTGTTATGTGATTGTCATTCTTTTGTTTGTATGGCCAGGAGTTGAGACATTCCATATGAAAAAAATATAAGTGTTTTAAAACTGAAACCAATAACAAGGAAGTCGCCCTCCATGGTGCAATGGTTACCATGCTAACTTCATACACCCAAGGTCGCGGAGGACGGGTGTAAAAATCTTTAGCATGGCTTCCTTCGGAAGGCGAGTAAAGCCATTGGTCCCGTGGTGTAGATTTATTGCACATAAAAGAACCTCAAGCCTGAAAAAGAGGCCTCTGTGCAAAATTAAGCTGTGTTTCATGCCCAATATAGAATGGGAGGCAGAGAACCACAGCAGTTAAAGAGTGTCCATAAATAAAACTCCATTTACATTTATTTAATAACAAGGAATGTCTCAGAAATGGTCAGCTCTACTAAAAATCGTATATGAAATGAATTATGTATTTTAACAAGATCTATATTTTATGTTTAGTATGTCTTTATCTATCTCCTACGGTTTACCAGTGATGCAAAATCCAGCAAATTTATTCAGAATAAAGAGATCTTCAGAGGCTATTCCCAAAAAATTCAAGATATACATTATATTTGTTCTGTAAATATCTTTAACATATGGTATTTTCACCAAAATAGTAAGAGCCATTTTTGGAAAAATAAAAATTTTCGAAAATTTTTCCATGTAAAGGGTAATAACTTCTCAGTTTAGAAAAGTGTAAGAATTAGAAAATTTATGGTAGTAACAAGGAATGTCTCGGAAATGGTTAGCTCAAAAGAAAAAAATTATATAATTGTATGCTTTAGGAAGAACCTAATTTTATTTTGAGTATATCTAGTATGAATAGTCTTTTTTTCTCAATAATTAAAGGATACACTGTTGCTTTCTATTCACTACCCATAATAGGGGAGGGGTTGGAAAATATTGAATGGGAGGTTTTTGGCACAATGAAGGTGAATAAGTGAATACCAACAGTATTGTAAATCATTTTAGTGTAAATAAAGAAATGATGAATGATACTGATGTATAAAGGGAACAAGAACACAGTTCCTATTTCACATATCTAAGGAATGTTTGCTCAACAACAGGTTGGTGTATGAGACAGCGTACAGAATGGTGTATGAGACAAGAGTAACAAGCCACACAATGCATGTCTGCTGTCCAGGCTGGACACAACGCCACAACACTGACTACGGCTGTAATAAGCGTAAGTACATTATTTTGAATTCAGCTGTACTATTTAGAAAATACAGCTATAATAGATAGTATATTATATAACTTAATGTCAGAGTAAATGAGATTCTTTCTGAAAAATGTAGTTCTGTGTGAAATGATGCTTAAACAATCCTTGTTTCTTGTGTTATACTATACCTATGTAATAAATAAATGTAAAGTTATATAGATAATTTATTTCATCTTTTCAAGTTACAAACTTCATACATACATATTTCTTTCCCAGAGTTGCTGATTTGGTATCATATGCAGTTAACACTCTGGTTATTTATGTGTATATACTTTTGCCTTTAATGGTGCTTTTTTTATACCCTACCAATTTAATCTATTTATCTCTTTTATAACTTATGTCATCAGTTTTATTATTAAAATTCTCTCTTTCTTTGGCAATTTTCCTTCCCCATTTCTGTCTTACTTTTCCTAAATAATTACCTAGTTGTTTCAGAAATTCATTCTTATTGTTTCCAAAAGGTTTTAAGTACACTATCTCTGGCAGTAACTTTTCCCAGTTTTTATTCTATATTTTTTCTCCCTCTCTCCACATTTTAGCTTCCTCGCACACAATTATACTGTGTAAATTGTTATCAACAGTGTGACATAGTGGGCATAGATCTTTATCAACTTTTAGACCTTTTAAAAATATTGTTCCTGTTCTTGCCCAAGCTATATAGACCCTCTCTTTCCATTTTTCCACAAACATCAATGTATTTCTCTCTTCCCCATACTTTCTTATCATTCCTTTATAACATCAAAGTATTCTTATCCCTTAAGCTGCCTATTATTTCTTGTTTCTCTATGTTGTCTATCCGAACTTTTCACTTTCACCATCATTTCTCCCCCCTTCTGTCTGTTGATTGTCTAGCTCTCCCAATCCAACTTCTCTTAAAATTTCTTTTAATCAACATATCCAATTTATTTTCCATTTTGCTGTTTCTGGTGTCCTAAAACATTCATTGAGAATATTTCCTTCCTCTAGTACTTGGATCCTGTGCCACTATCTCACTATATGTTTGACTGCTGATCCCTTCCACCCAGCTCTTCCCAATTCAACTTGTGCTACCCCATTAGGAGCTATTCTTGGTAATCCCAACACCATTTTGCAAAAGGACCTATGAATTTGATATATACATATATATTCCCACCCTTTTGCAGTCCCCCAAACGTCTATTCCAAGCATCATTCTTGATTCCACTGTTGCTGTATATATTCTCTCTAACCAATTTACTCTTTCTTTAGGCATGTTCTTATGCTATTAACAGATAATTTCCACTTAACTAACACATATTTCCTTCCCTCTGTCCATTTTCCATTGTTTTTTAGCCTTACTCTTAAGTAATCAAACTTGTTTACATCTTTGAATTTGCTCCCCTCAAACCACCATCTCTCTTCCCTGGTGAGTTTATTCCTGTTCTTACAAACCATACTTTTTAATTTACTTTTATTTATTTTTAAACCTCATTTTTGTAGTATTATTCTGTAGCTTCTATTGCTTTCTTTAAACCTCCAATTGTGCTTGCTGCTGCTACTAGATCATCCGTAAAGAGCAAACTGGAATATTTTTATTTTTGATTGTTGAGTATTGTGAATTTTCTTTTGCTATTTCTTGGAGTATGGCATCGATAAACAAATTAAATAAAATGGAACTTTATTTACAACCCTGCCTTAAAGAATTGTATTAAATAATAATGTTAAGTAATATGTTGTGTTAACAGCATTGTGTACTCGAAGCTGTAAGAATGGAGGAACCTGTGTGAAGCCTGATACATGCATTTGTCCTGCAGGATACACAGGAGTGCTGTGTGAAACAGGTCAGCTATTGACTTTTTGAACCTGATTGGCATTGACACTTATGGGAAAAGATATGAGGATGTTGTTTGTGTTTGCAGACATCGATGAGTGCAAGGAGAAACCATGTGACCATATATGTACCAATACTAGGGGCAGCTTCTTGTGTCAGTGTCATCAAGGTTTTGACCTGCTAAGTGATGGAAGATCATGCAGAAGTCATGAAGGTAATGCCTGTGTTTTCACTCCCCTCTAGAGCTACTATATAGATTGTGCAGAAATTGGTAGCAAGTGATGTTTGTTTTCTGTAAAACTATTGGACATCAATGATACTGAAGTTATGAATATGCAGATTTCTCAGATATTGAACAAGTTAAGGCAGTAAGATCTTAATCTAACTGCTTAAATCCATATTATGCATACCTACACTTTGGAGAGCTTTGAAACAATGCAGAGAGCACTTCTCTCTCTCGCCCCTCTCTTTCAGGGGATACCATATCACATGCTTTAAGTTGGCATTTTTTGACTGCCTTTGACTAACATGGCTATGGAAAACCCCTTGGGTTTCTTTCTTTAGAAGACAGTTTATTTAAAACTCTATTCTGTTTCCTAATTACCTGCGGTGGTATGAGGGTATGAAGGCATCTGTGTGCGTGCATGTCTGTGGGCAGCATAGCTCAAAAAGAAAAGTCTGTTAAATACCAATTTTGGTATTTAAGCTCAGTATCATACTAGGATGGAACACAAAGATTTTGAAGAAAATTCCCCCAATCCCAATTTTTTACATGGACAATTTTAAAAAATTGTGATTTTCTCAAGAATAGCTCGTATGATTTGGATCAAAATATTGTATATTAAAGATATAGGTATGGTGATTTTGATATATATCTTGAATTTTCTGGGATTAGCTTCTGAAGACATCTTTATTATTCCGGATGAGTTTTGTGGAATTTTGCATAACTATTAAACGATAAGAGATAAACAAAAACGTAATAAAAATGTACTTAATAAATTGTTAAAATATACAATTTATATTATATACTTTTTTTTTTGCAAAGTTGGCCATTTTTAAGATATTCCTTGTTATTGCTTTCAGTTTTAAAATACTAATACTTTTCTCATATGGGAATTTGTCAACTCCTAGCCATACAACAAAGGAATTTCAATCACAAAGCATCCAGCTTCTAAAAGATTGACTATCGTTTTAGCCTATGATAATCCCTTATTTCCTTTCTACTTACAAGGAAGCAAGTAATAAGACCATTTCTGCTAATTTTATCTTGATTAGCATGACGTACATAAAAGAATAAGCTTTTTAACAATCATTTGTAACAGAGGTACAGAGAAAGTCATGTGAATGTAGCACATCAGATTTTTATTGATTTATTTTTAAAAATAAAATTGTAATAATGGTTATCATATACCTGAAATCATGTAATTAATTTAAGAATTATAGCAGGCTCAATTTGGAAACACACAAAACAAAATTATTCTAAAATGTGTGTAATTTGTAGATGTATATAACAGAGGATGGGAGTTTTATAGATAATTGATTAGATGCTATTTCTTCTCATGTGTATCTTGGTATCCATGTGTACAGTTATAATTATTGAAACACTTTTTGTTTTTAAGGAAAGACTGCTACGGAGGCCAAAGATCTGGCAGCATACAGGACTGTTAGCAAGGTATGACCTGAAACTTGTAGCAGTACACAGTGAGAGGAAAGAAATATTTCTGCATATCACAAAAGAGAGGGGGTGAAGGGTACAGAGAGATCAGAGCACAGTACCAAAAGAATATGGATAATGTTGTATCCTTTGCATTCAGGTGCCATGTAATCTTGCTAAACCATACCATTCTTAGTAAGGAGGAAATAGCTATGATAACGATTGGGTTAGCAAATGGAGAAAGGCAACGGAAGTGGTATATTTGGAAGTGTAATCTCAAACTTAAATGGAAGTAATCAATTAATTATAAACAATAATGGATAAAATAATTCCTTTTTATTCATTTTGCTTTACATGTTAATTAGTAATAATTTGCATTTAAAATCATGTTCTATTCCCCAGAGGTTGGTGAAATTTAATTTTGGTAATATCAAATTGTGAAAGCATACAATTCGTTAAACACACTACCACATATAACTCTGATAGAACTTTATATTATTTGTTAAATAAACATATTATGGGGGATTCTTTACAATGTGTGATACAAGATGGCGAGAATTTTTTGTTATAAAGCTATACAATGGTTGCAACACACACATGGATGGACACACACAAACATACGCACATACACTCATAACGGTCTTAAGAAGTAGTTTAAGTAACTTCTACTGGTGATCCATATTTGAAAGTGTTGAAAACATAAGTTGTTTAAATGTGAAAGTCGCCAGATTGTCAAAGTTTTTACTTCTTCTAGGCATTATTGGGATTTTAGCTTCACAGATACCTCAGCTATGCCCTTTCATTTATAACAGACCAGTCAGTAACTACAAAGTAGCTCTAATTTCCAAAAATCTATTCCACTCAATTTGGACGTAGAAAAAAATTCTGCATCACATTTGGAAGAAATGTGAAACATTCAGATTTTAAGGTTAATTTAATATTGTAGAATTGCTTGAGATTATGCTTCAATAATTATTGTGTATTATGTGGCACACCGTTACCAGTAAAAGAACTTTGTATTTTTAAATATATCATGAAACGTCCAAATTTTAAAGTTAATTTAACACCGTAGAAATGTGTGAGGTTTTGCTTTAAGTTATTTTGGGTTATCTGGCTTCCTATCACTTTCAACTCTGTCAATTTTGTATTTGCTCACATGTTCAAAACATATCCAGATTTTAAGATTAATTTCAAATTGCAGAATTGCAGGAGGTTATGATTCAATATATGAAAAATAAGGCGGTACCCTCATTTATCCTGTGTTTTAATTCATATGGCAGCTATCCAAAGCACATAAATTGCTAATTTCCCACCTTGTTCACTGTTAAGGATTCTATTACCAACTTCATACCTGGTAAATAATGGCAATTCTGCTAGATTTGGTTTCTATATGTTGCCTAACTGACAGTTCTGAACACAAAGGATACAACATTACTAGAATATGTACATACTTATTCCATTAGCAAAATCAAGTCTTACCACTATTAGCTCTGCGCCATGTAACACTTAACACAAATTACTGGTGCCTCAATAATACTGGTGCCTCTTATAACCATTTCATTCTTCCTTATTTCAATAAATGGTTTTAACATAATCTTTGAAATATATGGTTTTAAATTGACATACCATATTGAACACTTTGTCAGCAAAACAAACTCTGTTATTCACGTATTGTGCAGACTAAAATTTAGACTTAGATAACAGCCTAAAAAAAATATTTATTTTGCACTCTTGCAACCAATTTTCTGTTATTAAATGCATTATGGTCCAATATCAATAAAGAGCAGCTAAACTGTTTAGAAATCCTACAATACTTTATGGATTCAACATTTTAAAGCTTCTGTAGAAGTGTTTAAGGAAACAAACTGCCATTTTCCTATCTCTGTAAATACAGTAAAACTCTATTCATGTACAAAACTGAAAATAACCTGCTATGTACCAACTCGGTAATCAAACACAAAAAAGTTATTTACTCCTATAAAACAAGATCAGACAATCACATCTCCATAGAATCAGTTAACTCTACCAAATATGGAATAAAAATATAATACACAGTGTCACCAAAACATACAACAGTCTCCCATTTAACATCAAAGAATCACTCAACTTATCCTAATTTAAAAAGAAACTTGTTAAATACTTACTTGAACAATACTGTTATTTCTAACAATTTGACAATAGAAAATCCTTATATTGTTTGTTGAAAGATTACATTAAGCTTAATCACACACCCACACAAAATAGGCCAAAAAAAAAGAAAAAAAGAAAACATAAATAAAATGTATATTAATACTTATGCACTCCTTTTATATGTGTTTATTTTACTCATTATATTTTGCTTACTGCCTCACTAAAGGGCAGTTTCTACCTAAAACAATATGATCGTTGGGACATTCTATGCAAATAAATAAATAATATGTTAGACTAGCAGCATCTAAATTGCTCAACAAACATTACCAACACTTGCTGCTTATAGTTAGCTTTCAAAATAACAATGTTTAGTATTCATTCTCCTAGGTTTTTATAGATGCAAAATTTTAACAGGCAAAAATGTGTGCATGTTTTTTTCTAAGAAATTAGCTGAATATTACCTAACCTTGACATTTCATCCATTGTTTGAATTACTACACACTTAGCTGTTTATTTAACTGGTTCTTTCTTTTTCACATGGTTTACTCTTTTGCTATTTTGGAAAGACCTTCCCTTTCATCAACCCTGAAACTTTCTATCTACTTAGCTATTTTGCTTGTAGTTTGCAACACTTTTTTCTGCCACTTCCAGGAAAAGTATGGGACCAGATAGCACCTTATACATAGTTTGAGCAGTGAGTTACTCAGTTATGCACAGGTTATATCTGCAGTATGCAATATCCTTCATTATTGTGGGCAACCTAATTACCACATTTCCATGGGGAATTGAAATGATTTGAGTCCAATTCCATCTTGATGATCCATGTTAAATTCAGCTAGAATTGGGAAAGTTTTGAATACACAAGGTTCGAGAAGAAATAATTCAAGCTATTATGTTGGTAGACTTGGATTTATGTTGAATAAAGTTCTGTATATTATAAGGAAGTTTTGAGTTAGTTAATGTTTCAAAGGAGAATAAATTGTGAGATAATGGAAACCATAAAAATGGTTCATTTGTATATTTAATTGTATTTTTATTTTCATCCTTTTAGAACAATTTATATTGTTTTTCGGACATGTCAATGGTATAAATATTTGCACTATTTTTATAGATGTACATAGTAGTATTAGCTAGATGATAAGAAAATGAACAATTTTCAATTACACATCATTAAGTTATTAAGAGCTAATAATTCACATTATATTTTGAATTCACTCTATAACCCAGACTGATTAACTCATGGTATTTGTACCATATGATACATACTCATTTACGGAGTAAAATGTATGTAGTAGTAGGAATGATTTTAAATGTTTTTTAAAATGGTAGATTTTAGTAATTATTTTGATATTCTGAGGCAATATGTTAAATAGTCTAAAACCCAAATTCTTTACATTATTTTTAGTTACAGAACTGAATATGCAGTGCATTATTTTGTCAAGTGCTATATTGATGGAGTTTTTGATTTATTCCAAACTGATTATTCATTTTTTTAGTATAAGTTATTATCTCCAATATAAATACCCAAGTAAGAGGCAATATTTTTTGTTCTTTGAAAAGAGCTCTACATGAGCAATGACTAACCTTGCCACTTATTATTCTAATTGCCCTTTTCTGTAGTTTAAATATTTGCTCACTCTCATGACATGTTCCCCAGAAAATTATGCCATAGCGCATTAGGCTGTGAAAATTTGCATAGTAAACATTCCTTTGGATATTTAAGTTTACTTCATTTTTAATACATCATAGTAAGAAGCAAGCTGAGCTCAATTTAGGTGCTAACTTTACAATATGGTTTTTCCACTTTAGGTTCCCATTTAAAATGATTCCCAAAAATTGTGTATCTTTCCCATATTTAATGTTGAAATTATTATAATAAATTTAGGGTATACCAGTTCTGGTATGTTTATTGAAGGAAACAAAATGATGAACTTGCAGTGCATTGCAAAGAGCACATTAAAAATAGCATCTTTGGCATATTCAATACAATTTGAATACAGAGGTGTTTCCTTGCAACTATTTTGATCTGATCCCATTCCAATTCCACTTTTTAAGAGGATTGGATCCAAATTTCAATATACCCTGAATCCAGTACATAATGTGTTCTCAAATTGATTTCAATTCCCTGGTAATTGTCATGGCTGAATCAAATGTTGGAATGTAAGCACTGTGCTATGACCTTTGCCCAGCGAGATATTGGCTGATATCTTCCCCTTAGATGGGCTGGAAAGTAAACATTATGTACAGCTAACCATTTTCAGTGAGTTTAACCTACCTAAGTATCATCTAACAGACCAGCTTGAACTGTTCTTACCATAACTGCTGTTTTTATATGTTCTAATAGCAGCATTTGATATGATTCCATAAGAATAGAACAGATTAGTAGAGATGTGAATGTTTATATTTTCTTTACCACATAGATAGTGGGTAGAGAAGGTATTGCACTCCATTGAAAAACTGATACCCAGATTTCACCGGAAAGACATGTTTTGATGACCCCTGAATAAAACCATCTGATCTGTTTCATTCACATGACTTTCTGTACCTATTCAGCAACAAGTTATTTTAAAAATGCTTACTGTTCTCTTCCGTTCATTCTATTCAAGATAAACATTAGCAGAACTTATTTTCTAGCAGGTACAAAATAAGTAAGGAAATACACTAGCCTAAAGCAGTAGTCAAATCTTTTAAAGAGTTGGTCGATATGTGATGAGTTTGAAGTTCCATACTCTTCATGGCCGGAGTAAAAAAAAAAAACAAATGCCTACTTCTCATTTGAGAAAAATAAAAGTATTGGAAAATTGAAATCAATGACTATACATATCTCAAAAATCATAAACTGCACAAGAAAAAGTATATGACATAAATTGTATATTTTAACAAATTTCACTTTCTCTACTTAGTACATAGGTAGAGAAGGTATTGCACTCCATCCAAAATTTTGGTATCAAGATTTCATCAGAAATATAACTTTTAGGATCCCCTGTATCCAAAAAAAAAGCATTTTTTGTAAAAAGGTTCATGTGTATGTGTGTGTGTGTGTGTGTGTGTGTGTGTGTGTGTGTCTAAACACAATAACTCAAAAATGAAAAGTTGGTATTTAAATTTCCTATCTTTCAAGAATACAACACAAAGATTTTGAGGAAAACCTCCCTCCCCAAATTACCCCTTGTATGGAAAAATTTTCAAAAATTTTGATTTTTTCAAAAATGGCTGTAACAATTTTGATTAAATTATATATTAAAGATATTTACATAACAAATAAAAATGTACATTTTGAATTTTCTGGAAATAGCCTTTAAAGACTTCTTCATTGTGGATGACTTGCGTAACTGCACTGTTAAGAGATAGACAAAAATGTACTACACAAAAAATGTAGATCTCATTAAAACACACAATTTATGTTTTATACATTTTTTTCATGGAGTTGACCATTTCTGAGATATTCCTTGTTATTAGCTTCAGGTTTAAAATACTTAAGTTTTTCTCATATGGGAATTTGTCGACTCCTGGTCATGCAAAGAAACAGATATCAATCACACAGCAACCAGCTTTTAAAAGATTTGATACCGCTTTATCCTAGTTTACTCCCTTATTTCCCTTCTACTTATAAGGAAATAATTAGCATAAGTAGATAGAACTATAAGTATTTTAACAATAATTTGTTACAGAGATGAATAGAAAATCATGTGAAAGGAACACAGCAGATATTTTTGTATCTGTTACAGTTTACCACTTATGCAAAAGTCATTCAAAATGAAAAGGGCTTATGGGGCTATTCCCAGAAAATTCAAGATGTACATTATCTGTGATATATGGCATTTTAATCAAAATCATTCAGAGACATGCATTGAAAAATCAGAAATTTCAGAAAACTTTCATATAAAGGATAGTTTGGCATGAAGGGATTTTTCTGAAAGTCTATGTGTCATATCCTTGGAAGATAATAAAACCTTAAATACCAGTTTGGTACTTAACCAATCTTTCATTTTTCGGTTATGTTGTTCACAGGCACTCACAGACCTTTCTCAAAAATGCTTTATTTTGGATTCAGAGATCCTCAAAACATGTATTTCAAGTGAATTTTTGGGTGGAATGTAATATGTTCATTGTATATGGTAGAGAAAATAAAACACATATTTTTGTGTGTGTGTGTGTGTGTGTGTGTGTTTGTGGGAGGGGAGTGGGGGTGGGGGTGTGTGCAATGTGAAAACAAATAGTCTATGTTAAGCAACTTCCAAAAAAGTAACACAAAGATTTGCAAGAAAATCTCCACACCTCTAATTACCCTTTACATGGAAAATGTTTACATTTTCAGTTTCTCCAAATTGGCTCTATTGATTTCATTTGAAATATTCATTAAAGATATTTACATGACAAACAAAAAGTATATCTTGAACTTCCTAGTAAAGCCTGGTAAATTGACTTCATTCAGAAGGAATTTTATATAATCTTTTATAACTAGTGAACATTATAAGATAACAATGTAGATCTCCTTAAAATAAACAATTTAGTTAATAAAATATTTTTTGTGAAATAAACCATTTCTAGTATCCATTATTACTGGTTAAAATTGTTCAATATTATTTTATGATTTTTTCAGTTGTTTCTCACAGTTGTATGGAAAGAGCATATGACATCCAGTTGTTAAGCATTTAACTATCCTTTTATATCTGTAACAAAATGTGTAATGTAGGTATTTTGAAAAAGTTTATCTTGATTAAAATGAACTAGTAGGACAAAGAGCTTTATAGGGATAGTGTGTATTACCACCAATAGATGATAGAAAGTAGCGAAAGTCATGTGAATGTAACCCTGACCACTGATCATATTAATCAATTTCTTAGCTTTAATTGTAAACACTGTTATAATGTGGGTGTAAACATGAAAACTATACAGAATGTTTAAGTAGGTACTTATAAAAGTGGAGGCTTGTTCACGGCAAAAGGCATGCGTGACTAATTTATTTATTTGTTTATTTATTTTATTTAGTTACCTTGGTTAAAATAAGTCATAAGGCCTCCTCTTCCACTCTACCAGGTAATACACACAATGCAATGCAATACAAGCTAGATGATCCTTATGTTAAGTCATTTCTCTTTGCTGATGATACAAATGTCCTTGTGCCCACCTGGGTAGTGTGGTGGTAGCATCTCATTCAAAAGGTTGTGAGTTCGAATTTCGTTTAGGGTGAGTTACCCGGATAAGGTTTTTTTCAGGGTTTTTCCTTATCCTGAGAAGGCGAATGTTGAGTAACTTTAAGCTCCATGGACCCCGAGATCATTTGAGCATCATTTCACCAATTTCATTCATCATTCGATATGACCAACTAGGTTAAGGGACATTAAGCCAAAAAAAAAAGTAAGTCCTTGTGAGAGCAAATAAAGGAAAACTCCATAAAATCAATTCATCAAATCTCAGATAAAATAGTTAATTATTTCATCAACAACAATCTTTTAACAGACGTTAATAAGACCTTTGCTATGGACATGCATACAAAACAAAACAAAATTATCTGACTCCACAACTCCAACTCCTCAATCAGACAATTGATAAGGCAGAAATTACCAAATTCTTGGCCTTTGGGTCCCAAACAATTTAAAATGGGAAACCCACATAAGCCATATATAAATAAAACATTAAGTACAGCCTGGTTCATGGTAGGGTACTAGCAGGGTGCACAAGGGGGGGAGACTGTCAGGATGGCTTATTTTGCACATGCCTGCTCTTTCCTAAGGTATGACATGGGGAGGGGGGAGGAGTCACCTGCAAGTAAGACATGCTTTATAATGCAGAAGAAAATAGTTGGAGCCATGGTAGGAACAAGCCCAAGCAAATTATGCAAACCTCAGTTTAAAAAATTAGGCTTTTTTCCCCCTCCCTTGCATTTATTTATATGAAATAATTGTTTATCTGTGAAACCAACGACGACACAAATTCACCCTTCATTAAGAATGAATCTGTACATCAGTACAATACAAGGCAAATCACAAATCCACATGTTCATCAACATAACACCTCCCTATTCCAAAGAACCATATTGTACTCTGGTATAAAAATATACAAATGCCTTCCAAAATTCTTGAAGGAACTACAGCAAGAAAATAGATTTAAACTTTTCCTAAAGGCACATCTAATTAACCACAGCTTTTATTCCATTCAAGCTAATGATTGTAATTAACTTTACATATGTACATATTCTTCTTTTAAATTCATATATTCCTATTTGTTATAAAACCTTATATTGTATTAGGTTTCTCACATTTTTAATCTTTTAACATTCTATGCATTTCATTTTGACATGACCTATATTGATATACTTAATTATTTTTATTACTTTGTTTTTTATCTTTAATGTTTACCTTTATGTTATATTAAATTAATTTGTTTATTAATAAACCTATGTCTGTATTTTAGTTGTTTTTTTTTTTTCTTTTCGTTTTTATATTTTAAGCTGCATATTTTTACTTATGTTTGCAATATAATTTTGTAAATTATTAAAACCGCAATAATCTAATAATAGTGCCTGAGATTGATATTAAATATTCATAATTACAATATTGTAAGTCATCAAGACTACAACAAGAACTTTGTAAATAACTGTAAATACAATTTTTATACAGTTTTGACTTATCCTACATCATGGTACCCATGTACATATGTATGATCTACAGGATGAATAAAATATCTCTCTTTCTACTATTAAAGTGAAAAAACTTAACTACAATTCATTACAACCTAATATAAATAAATATACAAAGGTTGAGAAATTTTTGGTTGCCAGGAATCGAATTGGTTTTAATATATTTAATATTTAAAATTTAAATTTAAATTATTAGTTACCAGCATATAAAATAATAGGAATAATTGAGGAATGTTGTGAGCTATTTATCATAAGTAATATAACGAGAGCTCCAACTTTTATCGATAAATTTATCTAGAGAAAAGTTGTAATTTGAGTTATATTTAATAAGACTATTTCGTGAATAAAATAACGGGAATAAAATAACAATGATTAGCCTATATGAAGATGAAGAATAATATTCCAAAATCCCATTTGTCTTGACGTATATTTGCACTGAAATCGCTGCAACTTGATGTCCATATCATAAATTTCAAATTTCTTTCTATTGCTACATTATATTATTTTGGCTTAGTAAAGCATGATTGCAATTAATATGTCTATTGGAACTTCTGCCATTGTGAATGGGAATATCACTGCACACTGTAATTCAGAGAAAAAATAAATACATGTGGGGTACGATAAATTTAGAAAAATAATTGCACATGGGTGCGATGGTAAAAAATGATTAAAATGCAGAGATAATGAATTCTGATTGGTTGAAATTTTATACAGCAATGTGCTGGATTGGCCACTTCTTATGATCACGTGTCATGAAGGAACTAGTCATTTTAATGCAGCAGCAGATTAGATTAACTATAAATATATGTCCTAATTTTCCTCTTGAGCTGTGTAACATTGCAGCAGCCCCATATGTCTTCTGACAGGGAATTCCAAAGATGAGCTAATGCTATGATGAATGATGATGAATAAAAGGATGTATATGAGTAGGTATTGCAACAGTGAATGAGCTTTACAATTGAGTTTCTCAATTATAATTGAAAGGTATTTAAAGCAAACATTTAGATAGTTTGAGTGCAAAAATGAAGGAGCTGATAGAGAAGCAATAAAGAATGCAATTTTCTTTGAGCCTTAAGCTGGAGCCAATGCACTATTTTGAGTGATGGTGTAATATGATCAAATCAACTCATATTCTGATCCCATTGAAGTCTTAGAGTAAAAATTCCAATTAAGTTGTAAAAAGTAAATAGTCAGTAGACAAAATGGGGCATCACAAGTGTTTGTTATATATACATTTAGGCTTTCGCGGCTGGCATTAATCTACTAAAAAGTAGATTTCGGGCTTGTAGGCCGTGGTTGAGTCGATGCAGTGTCATTTGACGTTTCGCCCATAGCTCTGTTGGGCATCTTCAGAGAATGTGACTCCTAGCTGGTTGTGACTAGAGTGTCGCAGAGAGAAGCCCTTAGCTATATATAGCTGGGAGTAATCCACCCCCTACATCTCCTATTGGTCAAGCTTTGGTCAATCCTGTGTAGCTTGGGCTTCTGCCACCTGGGTTTTGGTTTAGTTCCATCTAGCAATGGCATCTGCCCCCTGCGTCTCCTATTGGTCAACTGTTGGCCAATCCTGTGTAGCTTGGGCTTCTGCCACCTGGGTTTTGGTTTAGTTCCATCTAGCAATGGCATCTGCCCCCTACATCTCCTATTGGTCAAGCTTTGGTCAATCCTGTGTAGCTTGGGCTTCTGCCACCTGGGTTTTGGTTTAGTTCCATCTAGCAATGGCATCTGCCCCCTGCGTCTCCTATTGGTCAACTGTTGGCCAATCCTGTGTAGCTTAGGCTTCTGCCACCTGGGTTTTGGTTTAGTTCCATCTAGCAATGGCATCTGCCCCCTACATCTCCTATTGGTCAACTGTTGGCCAATCCTGTGTAGCTTAGGCTCATGCCACCTGGGTTTTGGTTTAGTTCCATCTAGCAATGGCTTCTGCCCCCTACATCTCCTATTGGTCAAGCTTTAGTCAGTCCTGTGTAGCTTAGGCTCATGCCACCTGGGTTTTGGTTTAGTTCCATCTAGCAATGGCATCTGCCCCCTGCATCTCCTATTGGTCAACTGTTGGCCAATCCTGTGTAGCTTAGGCTCCTGCCACCTGGGTTTTGGTTTAGTTCCATCTAGCAATGGCATCCAGGCTTTATGTATGCAGGCTATTTCCTCTGTTCTGTTAAAATTGTTTTATGCTTGTAAATAAGCTAGGAGTCACATTCTCTGAAGGTGCCCAATATAGGCGAGATGTCAGATGGGACTGCATCAACTCGACCATGGCCTACAAGCCTGGAATCTACTTATTATTGGACAAGTGTCTGTATAAATATTTTCTCAATTGAAATTGGTAGAAAGCCATTCATATGTTTTAAAGGATAGGCTATTGATAATACTTTTTTTTTTGCATATTTATAATTTGTGTGTTCTAGGTTAAGTTTTTATCCTTATAACTCCAAGATTTATTACTGTATTACAAAAGGGATTTCAAAATTAGTTAATGCAAGGTGTTTTATGTAATTCAAATTCAACTGCTCATATCCCATAATGATTGTATATGACTTTCCTGGATTCAGCTTTGGTCCATTCAGGTCGATAGTGAATTTAAGACAATTGTTGATGTGGTTTGCTGTCAGTATGCTACACTCCTGCAATATGGAGAATGAGTACAATGTTTGAGAAGCAGGGAGATTGTATGTAATCAAACAGATAGCATGTCATTTTAAAACATCCTTACCTTCTGTCAATATCATCTCAAAAGTGAAGCATTTCCAGACATATCTTTCCTTCCCTTGACAGTCTTTGTCAAAGGCACATTTATTTTTTCATTATTTATTTCCTCCCTTCCTAATCAATTGTAGACCAGTACAAAATCAGTTGTGGATGTTTAATAACCTGTATACAACAGAAACGCTATATACAAGTAGTGCATACCTAATCACAATTATAATATTTGAAGGGACATTTTTAATGTGAATCTAGTGATGATTTGTTCCCAATTTCAGGTCGTGTTAGCTATTGTGGTATATGTTGCAGACAAGAGATGACGGTGAATCTCTGACAGACATAGTGAAGAAGATCAGGCTCCTCAGTAACAGCATTTCACTTCTGAAGGAACACATAAATAATATTGTAAGTAATCATTTTTACTTTCTCTACTTCTCTACACATACTATGTACATAGTGTATAGAGAAGGTGTTGCACTCCACCCAAAAATTTGATACCGAGATTTCACCGGAAATATACGTTTTAGGGTCCCCTGTATCCAAAAAAAGTATTTTCAGAAAAAAGCCCATGTGTGTGTGTGTGTGTGTGTCCGTGTGTCTGTGAACATGATAACTCAAAAACAAAAAGTCAGTAAAGCACCAAACTTGGTATTTAAGTTTAGTATCTTCCAGGGATGCGACACAAAGATTTTGAAAAAAATCCCCCCACCACAAACTACCCTTTGCATGGAAAAAATTTAGAAAATTTTTATTTTCTCAAAAATGGCTCTAACGATTTTGATTAAAATTTTGTATATTAAAGGTATACCTGACAAATAAAATGTATATTTTGAATGTTATGGGAATGGCCTCTGAAAATTACTTTATTCTGGATGAATTTTACGGAATTTTGCATAACTGCCAAACCATATGAGATGGACAAAAACTTGTCATACAAAAAATGTAGAGCTCATTAAAACACACAATTTATGTTATATACATTTTTTCATGGAATTGATTGTTTTTAAGATATTCCTTGTTTTTTGTTTCAGCTTTGAAAAACATACTTTTCTCATACAGGAATTTGTCAACTCCTGCCCATACAAACAAAGAAACTTCAGTCACATAGCAATCAGCTTTTGACTATCAGTTTAACCTATGGTACTCCCTTATTCCGCTTCTACTTACAAAGAAGCAAGTAATAAGATTATTTCTGCTAATCTTTTCTCGGCTAGAATGAAGTAAATAGAAACATAATCTTTTTAACAATAATTTGTTGCAGAGATGTAGAGAAAGTCATGTGAATGGAACACATCAGATTTTTTATTATTATTCTACACAGTCACATGTTCAGATTGGAGCTGTGAAATGAGAATAGCAAATAAAGAAAAATTGCAGTCTGGCGCAGAAGCAAAGTTCTCCTGGACATTGGCAATGCACACAACAAATATGGCAAGCCTTTGACACAATTGTCACAAGTCACATGACCAGTTCAAGGTTAGCCATGTGAGCTCATTGCTATTAACTGTTTGTGAACATTTCAAAATGTAAATCAGAACATTTATGTGTTGCCCTGAATGCTTACTTGTGTTAAGCTTTTTGATGAGTTACACATTTGAAGAACTTAGCAATTATTTCATAAAATATTCCTTGCAAGAGGACATTATAGAGATTGTTAGAGAAAATAAAAGCTCCCAAGTTGGGTACAAATAAATAAACGGAAAACACACATTTTAACAGAAGAGAGTTTAGTGAAGTTATGCTTGTTGATACATGTTACAAAACTGTGTAATAAATTAGCACCAGCAGATGTCATCATCCTGGTCTCATTTCAGTGAGCATGTTAACTCAGCTCCATTTTTGGCCAAACTGCTGGCAGATAAAGAGCATAATCATTAAGGGGCATGCATAAACCAGATTGATTATTGAGTTAAGATACCCTGATACCTGAGATCAGTGATTACATGGGGAGCATTGAAATGGAAAAGGCATGTTATTTATGGATGCTCTTTAACTACTGTGGTTCTCAGTGTCCCATTCTATATTGGGCATGAAAGACCGCTTAATTTTGCTCAGAGACCTCTCTATCAGACTTGAGGTTCTTTTACACGGGACCAACGGCTTTACTTCCCTTCCGAAGGAAGCCATGCTAAGGATTTTTACACTCAAAAAAATCCATCGTCCTCCGCCAGGTTTGAACTCGCCACCTTGGGTATATGAAGTTAGCATGGTAACCATTATACCACTGGGGAGCATTGGAAAAGTACATAGTCGATATTGAGATTTTTAGAGAAATAAGGTTTTGATGTTTACTGAAAACAGAAAACCCATAACTGTCTGTTTGGGGCAATGTAACTCAAAAACAAAAAGTTAGGTGCTTGTATTTAAATCCAGAATGTTTCAAGGATGCAACATGAGATTCTCTTGCATGGAAACATTTTTTTTCTCAAACATAGTTTTAACAAAATATGTATTAAAATGCCATATATTTAAGAGATTTGCATGACTGATAAAAATATATATTGGATTATCTATGGTAAAGCCCCTGCAAAACCTTTGAACTTATTTAATTATGTAATTTGTGTAAAATAAACTTTTAGTGTCCAGCCATTAATGATAAATTTCCTGTGGTTCATTTAAATTTCCAAATAATTTAAACAATAGCTTGTGAGATCATATAGAGAGTATGCAATATTAAGACGAGCATATAGTGAGCTTGACAGCCATTCTAGCCTCTATAATGCTACTGTGTACCTACAACAAATATTTATTAAAATCATTTCTGCCAATTTATACCATATTTAACAGAAGCCAACAGAAAAACATAATGTTTATAAATATTTACAGAATTATAGTGATTTTAATTGATTGATTTTTCAGGAAATGCACCAGAATGAATTTGAAGTCCAGTTTGAAAGTATTAGGGAACTTAAAAAGGAAGTTATGAGAATACCAGCGCTTTATGAACAGATATCAGACATGAAGAAAACATTGAGTAGATGTAAGTACAGTTTGGTAATATTAAACCCAGTTTAATGCAATGATACTAAAAAATTATGAGAGAAACATATGAATACAGTTTCAGATAATGGACAAAAAACTGCTGGTTCAGAAACAATGGGAATTATCTGTTTTGCACTTGCATATTGTAACAAATAAAAAAAACAGTTTTTGTTAAATTCACTTTATTGGTCACTAGAGCACTACACATAATACAACACTTTCATTTTTGGTACACAAATAACTGAGTCACTGTGTTCACGCCACCGTCTTAGCATGTGTCATTCACTAGAGTGACTTTTAACTCACTTCACTTCAGTTCAATTCACTAGTCAGCCCCTTATTTAGTCTAAAGTTCCAGTCTTAGAAATTACAAGAACATTATGTTTTGTCATTAGAAAGATATTACTCTGGAAGAAGAATGTTCTGAGCCTGGGAAGAAGGAAGGTCTGAGAAAGCTTGCAGGAAAACACGCAACAGCCTTTGTTTGCTCGACTATTGTGTCTATTCACTCTACTATTAGGGTGGGCCAAGCTGAGCCTTTGGGATGATTGGGAGACTCAGCCATCTTTACAATATTTAATCCTTGAGTATTCAATCACTTGTGCACTGAGTCAATTCAAGTTTTGTTGTGCCATGTCGACATATTGGGACACTAGCGTGTTTTATGATCAGGTGAAATTTCTAAAAGATGTCTCCTGTTTAAAAGACAATACATGAATGGAGCACACTGCTGCTACATGTACTATATATATGCCTCAAACTTTGGTGCTCAGCTGCATTTGGTCTATGAAACCAATGGCCACTTGTGAATAATGCACCACATATTATGTGAAATATCTGCACTGCTATTTAAGACTATTGTAAGGCATTTATTTTTCATCTGCACTTTATCTCCCTTCTTCATATTTTTATACTTTGAAATACAAATTTACAGGCATAAAAGATATCAAATATGGAGATATAAAATGATAAAATATTTAATTTTGTAAGGCATCATTTACTTTTCTTAAAATTACATGCAGAATGATGTTTATCAGGCTTGAGCTTCTTTTACCTGCTGTAAATCTATGACATGGGACCAACGACTTTACTTCCCTTCTGAAGGAAGCCATGCTAAGCCATGCCTGAAAAAATCTATTTTCCTCTACCAGGTTTGAACCCACGACCTTGGGTATATGAAGTTAGCATGGTAACCACTACACTATGGAGGGCGAAAGTGTGGTGATTTGTTTTAAATGTTTATGGCTCTTGAACATTTTTATTTTCTTGTCTACTAATTCTTTGACATGTCAGGAACTTATGTTTGGATTCATATTAATGGATATATGCAAGATTTAGAAATAAGAAAATTATATACAAACTATTGCAGAAGTATCACAAAATTATATGTATAAAGTTGTTAAGAGTGCATCTGATTTTACAAGTTTGCAGTTTCAAAAAATTCCCCTATGCTGAAAAACATTGCTCTTACAAAGTTTGACAAATGTGGAGCAGATATGCTTTTTAAGTGTTCCAGTAGGCCATTATAAAGGCAAAATTCAGGATATATGAAACTTCACCAAATAAATTAATTTTGTGGAAAATATTGCTTATTTGCTCCTAGGATTCTTCTAGTATCATAGGCACGAATTTGTGTGTTGAGTATAAATGAATATTTTATTTGACAAATATATTTGATTTCCCAATTTACAAACAAGGTAGAGGCAAAATATTTAATTCTTTGAAGAGTGTTCTGCAACTAGTTCTTTTGTTGACTTTTAATATTGTGTGAATAGTTCTCTTGAGTAACTAAATATAGTATTGTCATTTTCACAGTTTCCCCATAGCATTTATACCATACGATATAATACAATGACAGTATGCATAGTTCAGAGATAAAAGCACCTTTTTATTCATGACTTTTGATATTATAAAATGAGAAAAGTACAGCTTGCTAAGGTTTTTTGATATTGTATTTATGTGAATATTTCATTTCAGGTTTTTATCCAGCCATATACCAGGAACTATGTCTTCTAAGTAGATGTGCATTTTTATTTTGTATTACTTATGTTAGGACTATCATTTTGGATATTATGCATATTGCAAAATGAAATGACCACTGTACTTTCTATATTTATTTTTAGTCTGTTTGCTTCAAACAACTTAATTGGTATTATTGTCCAAGGAACATAGATTTGAACTAGTAAAAAATATGCTAGTATTGTCTGCAAAAAAAAGTTGGTTTACAGCAGTTAACAAAACTCGCTAGATCATTAATATAGGTATATAAAAATAGGACTGGCCCAAAAATTGACCCTTGAGGAACACTGTGTGCTATATTTCTTTTGTACAAGTGTGAAATATAAGTTTGTTTGTTTGTCCATCTAGATTTGTTATTTCCACTACCTATTGGTGATGCATTGGGTTTGTGTTGAACCACTCATGAGCAACATCTCTTATACTTCCCAAATATATATTTTTAAATAAAATATTACAGTCTACTGTATCAAAATCTTTTGGAAGCTCCAAGAATAAGCCAATATTATTTTGCTGTTATCGATGGATTCATATATATTCATATTTTACAAAATTTGTCACTGCCATTACTATGGATGTTATGTTGGAAGCCATGTTGATTTTTCATTATTGTATTGCATTTTTTAGGAAAGAGATCAACTGTATATGCATTACTTTTTCAAAAAATGTTGGAGAATACAGAGGGATGCGAGACTGGCCTGTAATTCGCAACTTCATACATACTTCCTTTCTTACATAAGGGTTTAACCTTTGTTACTTGTTGATAGTAATTTAATTATGATATGATATAATGGTTTCATGATAAAGCTGGCAACATCTATACCACATGATTATTTGTTTTTCATACTGTTGGTTATATTTGCCAGCTCCATTTCTGAGGCTAGCATTAAGCAAATACTGTCATGCTATGGAATGCTGAGAACCACAGCAGTTAAAAAGCATCCATAAATAAACAAACAAAAAACACATACATATACGTAAACAAATAAATAAATAAAACCTCATGTTCTGTGTGATGGAGTTCCTAAATTTTGGTTTGGTAAATGCTTGTAAACATACCCTTAGCTACATCTGCATAATAGTTACTGAAAATATTTGCTGTTTGCTCTGGTTCACTTATTAGTGTGCCCTCATATTTATATTAATATTTTTTGGTTTATTTTTCTTGCTTAGTTTCTTATTTGATAACTGACTACATGGTCTTAGTCTCATTATTCAAGCATATTATATATCTTTTGATATTACTTGTAACATACTTTGAAAGTTTCTGTAGTTTCTCCCTGCTTGTTTAATTTGCTAAGAAACTTTAGTCTCTGATTTCTTAGTACTCACTGTAATCCAGCTATGCCTTCTGGAAGGATTTTTGACCCTCTTTTTAGATATATAGCAACTTCAAAATAATAGCTAAATGTTTTCAAGAGTTCATTAAAAGCATAATTTACTGAATTTAAACAGCAAACAAATCCCCAGGATTCCTTTTTTAATAAATGATTTAAGTACTCAATATTTGATTCACTGCCTAGTAAAATTTCTTTATATGGATTAGATTTGCATTGAAGTTTACAACCTGACCATAACAGTCATTCAATTATCCCTGAGTCATAGTCCCAATGTTCTCTATTTATGAAAATTTGGTCTATTGCTGTCTGAGGTTGTTCCTATCCTGGTTGATACCTCTACAATTGCTTGCATTCCACATAAATTTAGAGTTGTCATGTGAATACAATGCATCAGACTCTTTTGCTCTTTTTCACTCATTTATTTATTACCAACAATATTAACTCCTTTATGCATTTTGTGTGAAGGCAGTAAATGCTCACAAATGTAACTCTTAATTGTATATTATTGTGATGCAAATGTAAATCAAGGAAAATCAAAGGACTTGTATGTTTAATCAGTTTTGTTTCTTTTTGCAGGTAACTGCAATTTTGAGCCTCAGGAAGTGCAAGAATCTGGAGTGTGGCATCATACATAAAACAATGTGAGAGAGAGAGAGAGAGAGAGAGAGAGAGAGAGAGAGAGAGAGAGAGAGAGAGAGAGAGAGAGAATGTGTGAATGTGTGCATGTGCATGTGCATGTGTGTGTGTGTGTGTAAAACAATGTTTACTCTGAACCCTAGACTTTTCCCACCATGTATCACTGCCATAAAACATTATGTACAAGCAAAGTTTTAATAAACATTTGTAAAAAATTATTTTGCAGATTCAGAGTTGATTTATTAATAAAACTCTCAATAGTGTATCCCACAAAGGAATAATTTTATATAATAAGATACCCAAATCTTTAAAAGCTGTGCCAGGAAAATTCTTTAAATCTAAAATGTATAAATGGCTATTAAAACACACATTTTATAGCATAAATGAATTTCTTAACTTAGATATTTAACTACTTAACTGTATTCTGTCACACCTGTATATTGTATATTTATATTTCTTGTAATAATTAGTTTGTAAGTCTTGACGAAGCCATATGTACAAATTATATATCCTCGGTGAATAAAAAATTGAATTGAAATTGAATTGAATATGAGTGGTGATGTGAAGAGTGCTGTGCTAGCAGATATCACATTTATTCACTCAATACCAGAGTCCAATGGTAGCTTTTTTTGATTTACATTAAATTTGTCAAATTGCAAAGAAAATACCTTGAAACAATTCTCCAACATTGGAAAACCAGAGAATCCCAGAGTTACATAACAGTGATTTTTAAATGTGTGTTTAAATTTTCAAAAAACTTGGAAGCAGATAAATACATGGTTAGGAAAAATCAAAGAACTGTTAATGATAAATGGGCTAGGGGTTATGTGGGCTCCAGGATACAAACTAGTAAAGGGAATTTGGAAAATAATAAGGGAAAGGCTAGAGGATTCACATGGGCAAACGCTATATGCACAAATAAGTGACAAAAAGTCATTTAGTTTTTACAAGGAATGGACAAATGAATTAGGGAGAGAATTATATGTTAAAATTTGTGAAACGAGTGAAAGAGAAGGGATTGCTTGGTTTCGATTGGGAATATGGAAATTGATAAATGAAAGGAAGAATGTGGTGAAGGAAATGTGCCCAACATGTAATGTGTGACAGTATATTAGTACGCTACATATCTTATTAGTTTAATTACTAGTTATGTATAGGTTTAATATAAGAAATATCTGTTTCAGTAGAACGCAGAACCTTAGAGTATAGAAACTTTACTATGCTCACCATGGTTACTTGCTTTGTTAAGGCAAGTGACACAATGCCACTGTAGAGCAAGATTTTTAGAGCATCAGAGACACAAGTAACAGGCTGAAGGTTAAAGGAAGGTTTATCCCCTAATATCCTGAAAACCGGCACTTTCTCATTGTAAAGAATGATCATGTGGGTGGAATACAAAGAAATTACACAGTTAGTCACGTGAAAATGCTATTTTTCGTGCTTTTTTTTTAGCCAATCAGAAAGGAGCGCAATATTGGAGACTTAAGGTATTTAGGCGATGCACGTACAAGAAATCGGGCTTCTTGTTACCTGGTTACTTGCTTAGTATGATGCTACTTGCTACTTTGTTACTTGGCTACTTGTTACTTGGTTTTTGATATTGTGATTGTTACTTGTTATTATGAATTCGCAGGGTAAATGTCTTATCGCAAATGTTACGTGGACAGCGAAGCTTAAAGTTACTGTTACTGCAGTAAGATAATAAGGACTCTGCAAGAACGGAAACTAACACTCAAAATCATTATTTCATCATTTTCCAAAATTTTTATGTCTGGAGTCGCTCATAGGGTTAGTGCCTCAACCAGCAGCAGAGAAGAATAAAAGCATTCATTTAGTGAAATTAAGTGAAATATCTCTTTTTTTTTTTGAGTCTAACACGTGCTACATATTTAGTCAATCTTTTCTCCCCTGAGTAAGAGACAACTTGTATTCTACAGGAACGAGCATAATTGGCACAACAATGGACTCTTCATAAAATATGTACACGTTTGTTTATAGAGTATTTCACAGTGCTAATCCTTGACTGACTTCGAGGTAGACCAACACAACAGTGGCATACTGGTGCCACACACGAAACAGCAACATATGGTAGGGTAAATGAGATTCATTTATTATTAGAATGTTCAGGTATAGATCATTGGAGGAAACAGCTGAACTGTAGAAAATGGTTAAATAGGAATAAAGAGTTAACCGCAAGAAGCATTTTCAAATATCAGTTAGAACTAAAAAGGTTTTTATGGAAGGTAAGAAACAAATGCAAGTGGTCAGTGAACAGAACAGTTGAAGGACGAGTCCTTTGGAACCAAAATGAAATGTAATTGTTATGGTTTTGGGTATTGTCTGATGAATGACTAGGGCCAATATCAGGCAAATGCAGTGATGTAATGGTTACCATGCTAACTTCATATACCCAAAGTTGTGGGTTCAAATCCGGTGGAGGACAATGGATTTTTTCAGGTGTAAAGCTAACTGGTTACTGTGATCGGACATCAAAGAGCTGTAAATCCCGAAATAGCCATACAAGAAAAAACTCCATCTCTTTTCTCACTTCAGGTAAATGCATCCTCGGAGGTTGAAATTGGAGTGGTTATTTCCATTGTTTCATATCTCCAATATGAAGCCAACTGCAGGTACTTAAAATTAACATTTGGTTGTACAAATTTGCTCATATACACTAAACATTATGGGGACAATCAAGTAATTTACAATAATTAACATCAACCTTGTCAACACTACAGAAAGAATTACAACAAGAATTTCTACTCCATACATTCCATGACACCTGCTGATGTTTCTAATCTAAGGGAATGAGACAACCCTACAACTGTACCATTGCCATGGTTACTGATGAAAACAGAAAAGGATCTCAGCCCGGCAGACTGTCATAAAAATTAACCTTAGAAATAGGAGCAAAATAGAACAGTTTTAAACATATTTAGTGTACAAAATAATATACCTATATAATGAACATATTAAGACCAAAAAAATATCACTTTCAATTTTTAATAGGGGGGGTACTGGCATTGAGCCCTCCTTCAATAGCTGCCACTGGTCACTTCTCATTTCCCTCAATAGGTTATGTTAGTTTCCTCTCTGAATCCTACTTTGATTAATAGATGTACCTGCCATCTGTGTGTAGATTTATTGACTCTCTCAAATCGTAAGGCACAAAGAGTAGTGCATATTGCATTTACATATACACATTATCACTTTCTGCAATCTCCATACTTGCACAATTTTCAATATTTTGGTCAAACAATTATTGTGACTTAACTGCTGTAGTTTTTATAAGTTATTTATTCATTTATACAAAAGTCTGTGTTCCATTCACATGACTTTCTCTGCATCTCTGTAACAAATTATTATTAATTATCTTATTCTTCTATCTACACCCTGCTAATCGAGATAAACATTAGCAGAAATGGTTTTATTACTTAGTTCCTTAGTTGGTCATGCGAAGAGTGGAATTTCAAAGACATCAGTTCGCTTCCCACTTTTGGACATCTGACTATAATTCAGTCTGTTATATGCTCTTGTTCCCACAACGAAGTGTGTTGTGGAACTATTTGTGTAAAGTTTTTCTTGATTAACATGAAGTAGAAGAGTGTCATGAGAATATAAAAAAAAAATCTCATGTATTCCATTCACATGACTTTTTCTAGCTATTCCACAAAAGATAAATCTTTTATCTACATTGTGCTAATCAAGATGAACATAAGCAGTCTTATCACTTGCTTCCTTGTAAGTAGAAGGGAAATAAGGGAATGCACATGCTAAAGTGACACTTGAGTCCTTTAAAAACTGGTTGCTATGTGAAACAATTGAAATTCCATCTCTTTGTATGCGAGGAATAATCAAATGAGAAACGAGAAGAAAGACGTCTTCCCATTCGAGAAATGTTTAAGTGGCTTAAAACTGAAACCAATAATCTAGAATATCTTGAAAATGCCTAACTCTACAAGACAAAATGTATTTAACACTAAATGTGTGTTCTAATTTGGTGACAAATTTTATTATTTTTGTGGAAATACAATATACCGCATTCTCCCTCACTGGCAAAAGGGCTATCCATATATTGATCTTCGATATCTGAATCAAAACATAGCAACTGGCTATGCCTATAATAATGTGTGTAGCTCAAACACTTGTTTGGAAATTTTGAAGGTTTATTGCTTTACGCAGCACATACATAAAAGCTCAATTTTCAGTTATTTATGGTTACAATGCATTTTATCAGACTTCAAGCTCACTGATAGTCCTGTGTTGACTTGTGTTTGTGTCAATGAAAATGTCAAACAAGAAACAACATTAAATTAACAATAAGATCATGGAAGTTGAATTGGATGCTTTAAAGACACTGGACAAAGGGGAAAATATTAATAAAATTGCAATGGGTTAAGAGTTGGATGAACTACTATAATAAGGCGGAAAAAGAAGGGTCAGAAATTGAGTCCTGGTGTGTGAAAAGAATGTGTACTGATATAAATTTTTTACAGTTATATAATTTGTAGTGCATATTATGTTGTGAATTATGAATAACAGGTCCCTTTTCTGTGAGACTAGACATTTTGATAACCTGACACTCTCCAAGAATGTACTAGACTAGACTTGCGAGTACACATTAGGTTCTACTATATTGGAAATTTTAAAACAATAACAAAAAATACCTTGGAGATGGATAGCTCTGCAAAAAATATATAGATTGCTAACTGATTGTCTATCTCTTCCAGTTTACTAGTTATGCAAAAGTCATTCAGGGCCACTCCATGGCCGAGTGGTTAGACCAGTTGCCTCTCACCTAGATGGTCCAGGGTAAATCCCCAGGGACCGCATGTGAGATTTGTGGTGGACAAAGCAGTGCAGGAGCAGGTTTTCTCCAAGTTCTTCGGTTCCCCAGCCATCGCATTCCAATGGTGCTCCATTGTCATTTCATGTATCACTAGTGTCATTGCCTGCGGTGCCATAATTAATAAAAGTGGGCATTAAAAAAAAAAAAAAAAAAAAAAAAAAAAAAAAAAAAAAAAAAACACCCTGACTATAGGCTGACCACTCATTCCAGGTTCTGACCACTCATTCCAGGTTCTTCATTCTTGGTTGTATGTTGTTGGTTCCCCAACAGGCTTCTGACTCCTAGGGGTGTGTTAGCCCTATAACATAAAGTCCTATAAAGTAACCGACTATATAATATAAAAATATCTTTAGTATGTGGCATTTTAATAAAAAGTGTTAGAGAAAATTGAGAAAAAACTTCCATGTAAAAGAGTAGTCCTTTTTTTTCTGGGTGGGGAGGTGTTTTTCTAAAAGTACTTGTGTTACATTCTTGGAAGATACAGACTTTTTGTTTTTGAATTGTGCTGCCCACACAAGCATGCACTCACCCTTTCTCACGCATACACACACAACTTTTTCTAAAAGGCTTCTTTTTTTGGTTTCATATGTTCTCAAAACATGCATTTTCAGTGAAATCTTGGTATAAAATTCTTGCATGGGATACAACAGTTTCTCTAGCTACTATGGATGTGCATAGTATTTGGAAGAAAAAATAAATATATTTTACCTAAATTGTATGCTTTAAAAAGATCTAAATTTTTTGTAATATTTTGTCTATCTGCTACATTTACCAGTTATGTAAATATCATCCAGAATGATGAGGACCTCAGAGACTACACACAGAAAATTTAGTATATTCATTTTGTTTGTTATAAGAATGCCTTAAACTCATTGTATTTTTTTAATAATAATAATTACAGATGTTTTGAGAACATCAAATTTTTCAAAAAGTTGTCTATATTAGGGTAGTTTTGGGTGGGGGATTTTCTTGAAAATCTTTGAGTTATGTCTAGGTCGCAGTCCACTTGTGGGTATGGGTTGGAATGCTACACCTGTGTAACAAAATTGCTTTTTATTAGTCACCCTCTGTGGTGTAATGGTTACCATGCTAACTTCATATACCCAAAGTTGCAGGTTTAAACTCAGTGGAGGAAGATGGATTTTTCAAAGCGTAAAAATCCTTAGTAAGGCTTCCTTCAGAAGATAAGTAAAGCCATTGGTCCTGTGTTGTAGATTTATGTCATGTAGAAGAACCTCCAGTCTGATAAAGAAGCCTCTGAGCAAAATTAAGCAGTCTTTCATGCCCAGTATAGAATGGGATGCTGAGATCCACTGCAGTTAAAGAGCATCCAGTTTTGCTTTTTACTTATTTTATTAAAATAATTCTTCATTTCTTCCGATTGATTACAACAACAAAAAAAAATCTGTTTGCATCTTTATTCAATGCTTTTGCAACAATTCTGCCATATAGTTTCCTTTCAATGCTCAACTGAGGCTGTGGTTGCGGTTATGTCTACCTGTTATCTCCTTTATATGCCTGTTGATGATGTCAACAGAAATTTCTAGAAGTAGTGCTTATTGTTGCACGTGAAAACTACCATAGGTGTCACAAGCTTTCACACAGGTGCAACAATCACAGCTTTGATGAAATGAAGCAGTATTTTATTTATAGACGCTCTTTAACTGCTGTGGTTTTAGCATATCATTCTATAATGGGCGTGAAAGACCGATCGATTTTGCTCAGAGGCCTCTTTATCAGGCTTAAGGTTCTTTTATGTGCCGTAAATCTATTACACGATACCAATGGCATTAATTCCCTCCTAAGGAAACCATGCTAAGGATTTTTACGCCCTAAAAAACCCATCGTCCGCCTGGTTTGGACCCGCAACCTTGCGTATATGAAGCCAGTATGGTAACCACTACACCATGGAGGGCAACAGAGCTTTGATGTAAGGTGCTCACCAACTACATACGTGTTCAGTCAAGCAGGTATAACAATGGATTAGCTAATGGAAAGAAGCCATCAGTGCACGGCATCAATCGACTATGACATTCGAAACAAACCGTACACACACTTACGGCGATAACGGCCGGCAAGGCAGTATCACAGTTGTACTTAAATACTAAGTATGGTAGTTAAATGACTTTTTGTTTTTGAATTATGTTCATGGGCACACACACACACACACACACGCGCGCACGCGCGCTGACCTTGCTCTAAAGTTGTTTTTTTATTCAGGGGGCCTCAAAACATTTATCTGGTGAAATCTCGATAGCAAATTTTTGGGTGGAACACAATACTACATCTATTTACTATATCTATTAAAGTAAATATGGAGTAGCGTTGGCATTTCTGCAGTCACGGGCCTAAAATTTTATATATAAATATTTAAAATCAATAAGAAATTAGTCTTTTTATTCTGACAGTTTCTAAAATGTAGTTTTTAATCTCCCAAAGTTCCCGTTAAATATCCAAATATAAAAAAGCTTGCGAACCCATCCGAAATTTAACACTTTAATGCTACGCGTATGTCACATGTTTGCTCTCGGCGGGACTGAAAGGGAATCGAACCTGTTGCTGCTACTAAAAATAGTAACCTCTTAGCCAGGGTTGCGACTTTAAACTTAGCGCGAAATCTCGACGGTCAGCTGTTTGTTATAAGCATTGTGGGTGCTTGGACGGAGCGCTTTGCATGCTGGGATGTTGGATTTGCAACGCCATTAATGCTGAAGGAAATATTAAATGTTCCTGGGAATAGTGAAATTAAAGCATATTGTAATGATGTGTGTGATACGTTGATAACATTATATTAGTATTATGTGTCGTGTGAATTTTATGCTTAGAAATTTAGCTTAGCAGAAGTTTGATTCTACAGAGAGAGAGGCCTAGATTGAAGTTCAGTGAAAGGTAGGTAATATTTTACAAAGCGCATTACGATAAAGTAGGATATTTAAAATTAAATTACTAGAAATAAGTATGCTTTAACGAGTAATATCAGTAAAATAGAAGTGACAGAGGTACTTGAGCGGCTGCATATGTTAAAGGTTATGGCAAGCTGTTCCTGCATTGAAATTCACAAATTTCTCTCCTTAGACGAAATATGCCTTCCAGACGAAAATTATAACATATTTTAAGTTAGCGAGAAATTGTTTGCCTATTGTTAGACGTCATTTGTTTTAGTAAATAAAATTAAATAGGCAATGCAATGTGATGCACAATTTAAAAGTAGCTTTGGTTACGTTTTTGAGCTGAACATTATGTTGCGATAATGTTCGCCATTAAAAATAAAATACTCATTAACCTTCACCTGCCTAAGTTTGGGTTTTGATTCTTGCTTATTTTATTGCTGCTTGATGCTCCATAAATCTGCCGCTTAACCAACGGTGAGCCGCATCTCTTGATGTCTTGTGGTGCCGATTGCGTTTTATAGATACAATTTTACAACTTTTGAATGGAAATAAGATACCTAATGTATGCTCTCATGTAACAACGTCGTTTTTCTAATTAATCTGATTTAGTAACTTAACTCCTGCAATCCCATAAACATGCTTACTGCAATGAAAGTGTTTGTAGGTTGTAATATTTCAGATGACAACTGTTGAATCTTGTACTCCTCTAGAGGTAGGCCATGCTGGATCTAGAAGCTTGTTTACTGTTGAAGTTAATCATTGTAATATGCATGTAGAATCTTGTCATTAAATTTACCAGTTGTAGAATTTTCTCTTAAAACTTAATGTATTGCATAGTATGTGATTGAATCCTACAGTTAACTTAATTCTAGGATGTAGAAAATTCTATCTCTGATGTAGAATTTGACAGAGAATTGATAATTTTTACTTAGTTTGTATTCATATGTCAGCTAAAATATTCTCCATTATTTTTGTACTGTAATTGATAATGCATTAATATTCTTACTGGTGACTTCAATTATTTACAGAATTAAGTTCAGTGGAGAGAATTTATTATAATAATTACTTTTTAGTTTGAAAGAAATCTTCCTTCATACGAAAAGTGTTGTGATAACGATTATTGGAGAGAGTAGCGCTCCTGTACCTGCCTGCAATGTGTAAGTGTTGTGTGATCCTAAAGTCATGGAGAGGGGTGTTGCAAACAAGAGATAAAAATCCTAAATCAGGGTGGTAGTGCCAGTTTTGGAGATAGGTATGTAACTAGTTGTGGCATGTTGTCAGAAGTCGAATGGACTAGCAAAGCATTCCAAAATGCATTTTTACATTGTTTGCTTTTAATAAGAGAACAATGCAACACAGTTGGATTTTTATAAACAGTACTGTAAGAAGATGCACATATTATTTGATACAAGGATTGTCTGTAGACAGGTCAAAAATATTTTTTCGTCACTTTTTTTTTATTTTTTTAATATTTGCCAGAAAATCTGGCCTAATACGAGGGGCATACTGAAAATCATGAGCAACACTGTTTTACAATCTTAATATTTATTTTTAAGCCAAACCAAATACATTATCATAATATACAGACTTTCTTTCACTTTTCGACATAGTCTCCATTGTTTTGCACACATTTTTCCCATCGTTCTACAAGTTTGAAAATGCCCTTGTGATAAACTCTGTTCTAGCTGCCCGCAGACCCTGACGCACTGCTTTCCAAATATCCTCCAGCGTCTCGTGGCGTTGGCCACGAATCTGCTCCTTCACAGAACCGAAAAGATGGTAGTCGGAGGGTGCCAGTCGGGACTGTAGGGAGGATGTGGAAGAGTTTCCCACCCTAATGCCCTGATCTTCTCCATAGTGGCACGGGCAGTATGCGGACGCACATTATCCTGTTGAAGGATGATCCTCTTTCCAGGGCATTTATCACGCAAAGCCCGACGGAGCTTCAGAAGTGTCTTGATGTAGCGGGCAGAATTTATGGTTTGTCCAGGTTCAAGAAAGTCAACCAGAATGCAACCTTGTGCATCCCAAAAGACATTTCCCATAACTTTTCCTAGAGACTGCACTGTCTTCGCTTTCTTCTTCGATGGTGAGTTCAAGTGGTGCCATTCCATACTCTGACATTTCATTTCTGGCTCATAGTGATGGAACCAGCTCTCATCTCCAGTCACAATACACGTCAAAAATTCATCACCTTCATTATGAAATCTCTGAAGAAGGTTTTGTGCAATGGTTCTTCTCTGAAGTTTGTGGTCTTCAGTCAATAAACGGGGGACCCAACGGGCACAGACCTTTCGATAACCCAAGCTATGGATCATTTCTTGCACTGCACTATGCTATGTCCTATTCCAAGTTGCGCAGCAATTTCATTCACAGTGAAACGCTCATCTCCTGTAATGAGCTCATCAACTCTTTCCTTGTTGCGTTCTGTAGAGGCAGTTCGAGGACACCCGCTACGAGGCGCATTTTGCAGACTCGTGTTTCCATCTTTGAAATGTTTCACCCATCTTCTAACACTGCTGGCACCCATGCAGACACCTCCATACGCACGTTGAAGTCTGAGATGAATTTCAGGAGCAGATTTTCCTTCTTTCACAAGGAATTCAATGACAGCATGTTGTCGAAACGAAACATCAATGTCAGGCATTTTTCAAACACCATCTGTGGTCACGTGATAGAAGCTAATGATGTCACAATATGTCAACATGTGGCTTAAAGTCTGTAGATTACGATCCTGCAATTCGTTTCATTACATCGTTGAAATTTAAATTTTTTTACAATGGGTTGCTCGTGACTTTCAGTATGCCCCTCTTATATATAGTTGCCAGCTTTTATATTTTCTGTAAAAGTAAGAAAGAAATTACTGTAATTATCAAATGGTGAACATATTATCATTATTATTATTATTATGCAGAATAAGGCAATAATGTGCAATTAACTGAGTGGGGTGGGGTTCAGAATTCAAATAATCCAATCTATACAAAATGTATATATACTAAATGTTTGGAGCTGATTTGCACAGGGGCAACTTTATTAACATAATACTCATTTAAACACAATAAAATAATCTAAGTAATAATGGAATTTGTATTTTATAACCTCAGGAACATGTATTGTAAACCACTGTCTTTCTGCTCTTTTGGTTTATTTTGAAAATGTTTTTTTCATATTTTGACATTAACAAAATTTATACTCAACACTTATATATATATTTATTATTTCTTCAAATGTATACATAAATTTATTTTATTACAAAGATTATGTATAATTTGGATTCAAATTCATACCTTACAGCAAGTATTTTTTTACTACTTTATACTCCAAATGTGTACGGAACAGTATGCTTTAGTTACTTACTGCATCGTAATATTGTTCCACTTGATTTTCAGCATCACAATTTTTAATGCACATCACAGCATTGTTTGATTCTCAGCATGGCTATGCATTCACCCACCATGGGGTTTATTTTTAGCATCCTTTTTTATTTATTTATTTTTTTTTTTATAATGTAGTTTAACGTTCTTTAACCTGGTTGGTCATATCGGACAATGAATGAAATTCGTGAAATAGTGCTCAAATGATCTCAAGGTCCATGGCGCTTAAAGTTACTCGACATTCGTCTTCTCAGGATAAGGGAAAAACCCCCAAAAAAACCTTATCTGGGTAACTTGCCCTAAGCAAGATTCAAACTCATGACCATTTGGATGTGAGGCAGACATGCTACCACCACACTACCCAGGTGGGCAACATCAATCTTATCATGCAATTCCTTTATAAGGAAGCAAATTAAATAATACTATACTTTGGGAGGCCTGCAAATTATTTCATTTTCTCTTTAAGTTTTTTATGTGAAATATATTCAGAAGCTAATGGTAAAATTCCAAACTCTTTAAACGTTATTTGCAATGAATTATATTTTTAACCCTGGCATTATTCTTGTTACATATAAGAGTATTATATAAATTGTCGCACAGAGGTAAAATCAGCTAGTTACAGCAGTTAACCTTTACTGATTACTAGAAGCTGTAATTTAATGGCAGGTCACGTTTTTCTTGAATGTTTAAGTAAGTTTTAATAGTATATTGACAAACAAAATTATAATGATAGTATGTGTTAAGATTCAAGTAAGTTTATGAAATGAAGAGAGGAACTTTATAATTGCCATAGAGCATCTCAATTGACATTATAGTCAAGTTTCATATGACTATTTATGCTTGACCATGTGTCTTTAAGTTTAAAATATTTATAAATTATTTTTAATATTCTATGCTTATCTGAATCAATAAGAGCATTGACCTTACCTTGCACAGTGAAACAGCTGGCATATGTGCAGATGCGAAAGTATTGATTTTTTTTATTAATATCAACCTTGACTCAATACTTGAATTATGTATAGAAGTTTTCCTATATGCATCTCGATTTTTATGGCAATAAATTATTAGCCACATTGTGCGCCATTTCAGAAATTTTGACAGTGTAAGTTGCATCTCATTGTCACTTGTGTCTGACATGTTTACTGTTTCTCAGCTCATGCTAATTGTTTTTTTTTTTTTTTCTTTTTTTTTTTCCTCTCAGCACCACATTCTATACTGGGCATGAAAGACTGCTTAATTCTGCTCAGAGGCCTCTCTGTCAGGCTTGAGGTTCTTTTACATGCCGTAAACGACACGGGACCAACGGCTTTACTTCCCTTCCGAAGGAAGCCATACTAAGGAGTTTTACGCCCGAAAAAATCCATCGTCCTCTGCCGGGTTTGAACCACAAACTACTCCTTACATGAAAAAATGTTAGAAAATTTTTATTTTCTCAAAACTGGCTCATAACGATTTTGGTTAAAATCCTGTATATTAAAGATATTTACATCCCAAATAAAATGTATATCTTGAATATTCTGGAGATAGCCTCTGTATACCTCTTTAATCTGGATGAATTTTGCTAACTGCTAAACAGTAAGAGAAAAAAAACTTACTGTACAAAAAAATGTAGCTCTCATCAAAACACACAATTTATGTGCTTTACATGTGGAGGTAACCATTTCCAAGATTTTGGTTTCAATTGTAAAGTACTTACTTTTCTGATAGGAAGTGTGTGCATTTCTTTTGTTCTACTTCTGGCCGAGCAAAGAAGTGATTTGCTATCACAAACTTATAACAGCTTTTAAAACATATGACTATAAATTTAGTTTCCTTCTTCATATAAGGAACTAAGTAATAACATTCTGCTAATGTTTGTCTGCATTAGCATAGTGTAGAAAGAATAATCTTTTGTAAGGAGTTTGTTTGTAGAGCAGCTAGATAAAGTCATGTGAGTGTAACACATTAGATTTTTTTCTTGTGTGTCTCGCATCCTGTGAATTTCTGTTGGGATGCAAATAGGTCTGATGTTTTTTTACACTCTTCCTAAATTAAAAACCTAACTACAATTGTTGGCATTTCATGTTATGGGAAATGCTGAGTGGGCGCTCATCTTGCTTGTCATTGTTTAGCACGTTCTGTGAACACTGAAAACAGAGTTTGTCTAGTCTTAGTGTTGGCAGTTGATGTGCTGTTATTACATGAACTTAAGCTATTATACTTAAACAGAAATGCACCTCTTCCAATTTACAGGAAAAATATCCTTTCCTCGAAGAAACGAAGTTTAATTATAACATTCACTGTAAAATTTGCAATGCAATATTTTCAATTGCACATGGTGGAATTTGGATATTGTAAATTGTATTTATCCAATATCATCTTTCCTTCATTCTAATATTCTGTTAATTTTACATGCAGAAAGTATTGATCAGTTGATTATAATCATTTCAGGTGTCTCATATTTTAATGAAAACAAAGTGGTAGACTTAATCTTCAACCATATATTTGTTCAAGGACTTGTGTGAAATGATGGTCTTGTACCAGGGTCACTAGATTGACATGGAATATTGGCCACCCTTGGAGAAAGCATTGTTGCTGTGTTGAAATAGCTGACTCATTGATAATGCAATTGTAGCAGACAAAGCATTTTGTCATTGAATGTTCTTGCAGGTGCAATGGAGATTCAGAGAGAGATTTTTGTGCAGAGATTTGTATGTTATCAAATGTGGCTGAAATAAAAGATTGCAAAAGAAAATGCTGTTCAGTTCCACAGACTGTTGAAAAATCTGATGTGTTCCAATAACATAACTTTCTTATAAAAGTGTGAAATTGGAAATGGGGAATGATAGTACCAATTTTTAAGGAAAAGGGAAGGCGACTAACCCAAGTAAATACAGAGAAATTAGTCTATTATCAGTGACAGGTAAAGTGTTTACAGGAGTACTAGCAAAGCGACTACAGGAATGGGCAGAGAGAGAAGGTAAAATATCTGATCTGCAAGGGGGGTTTAGAAAAGGAAAATCAATATTTTTATAATAAGAACAATTATAGATAAATATCTAAGTAAGGAAAGAGATAAGGTATATTTATTTTTTTGCAGATCTAGGAAAGATCTTTGATATCATTCAAAGGAATGCACTTTGGTATAAGTTGAGAACAAAGGGAATGAGCAAGATTTGTTCGACTGTTAAAGAGGTTGTATTCAGAATGCAAAATTTCTTTTCCTATCTCCTTTGTTTTCATCCTGGTCATGCAAAGAGAAAGGAATTTCAAATGTTTCCCAAAGCAATCAGCTTTTAAAAGGTTTGACTGTCGCTTTAGCCTAGTGTATTCCCTTATATCCCCTCTGCTTAACAAGGAACAATGTAATAAACCATTTTTGTTAGTATGATAATTTGAAGAACAGGTAGTGAAAGTATATATATATATATATATATATATATATATATATATATATATATATATATATATATAGATTTTTTGTATAGTAATATTTTGTGAATCTCTTACAGTTTATTGGTTATATAAAATTCATTCACAATAAAGAATATGTCTTTATTCCCAGAAAATTAAGATATACGTGTTATTTGTCTCGTAAACATATTAGATCAAAATCAGAAGTTATTCTTGAGGTGATGAAAATGAAACTTGGGTTTGGAGAAACTCATTCATTGTCTCCATCCACACCTGTTTGGCATCCAGTTTTCTCTAGAAATACATTGTGTTCAAGGCATTTGCAAGAGAACTTTTAGATAAGGCCTTATAAGAAGGTCTTTGACTTTAATAACTGTAGATTTTTAACTTTTGTTTGATTTGTTTTCATTAAGAAACTTTAAACTTCAAGGTAGGATATGGTTTTAATTAAAGAAGAATTGCACTCCTTAGCCAGGATCTCACATTTGAAAAACCAGAAGACTAATGAAGTTTGTATAACTGGTGATGGATTATTTCACAAAATATTCTTAGCTCATTGAGATTTACAGTACATATTGACAAACAAGCTTTTGTATAGTATTATAGTGTTTTCATTTTTGTCAGTCCACTTGGGGACTTTTTCCACGCTTTGCAACTGTCATCCATTCAATTCCTCTCTTGCAGTAGCTGTTGTTGCAGGAGTAGTAACTTGTTACTCTGGTCTCAGGCTATGTGAGCTGATAGAATAAGAGAAACAAATATACAGGGTGGTTTGATAAGTCTGGTAAAAAGCAAGAAAAATGTTTATTTCATAAACAACTTGCCTTACTTCTCGATATGGTCCCCTTTGAGGGATAGGCACTTTGTCCAGCAATTCTCCAGCTTTTTTCACCCTTCAGGAAAATATGTTCTGTCAAACTCTGCAAAATACTCATTGACTACAGCTACCACTTCCTCATTTCATGAAAACTTCTTTCCAGTAAGCTAAAGCTTCAAGTTAGGGAACAGGAAGAAGTTGAGTTGATTTTGTGGTGGGGGCTAAAATAGCTTTGTAGATTTATTGCATTTCCCCATCATTGTGTGCCCTCAGTTAAGAGGTCTGTTGTTCGAAATGAACCTAACCAGGTTGGGGCTTTAGATTGGTTATATCTATCTTAGGAAAGTGGTTGCCAAATATCCCTGCTTTTTGATGAGCTAAGGCAAGGCAATCAATATCAGATGAGTAATGGACTCATCTCCTTGAAGAAGTTATTATGTAGCCCCATTTTGTATAGATTATGCTTTAGGGCACAGTGTTGAGTACTGAATCCTGTTGTCCATGAAAGCTTCTTTCTAAGTTTGAACAGATACTTGTCTAAGTCTGCAATAAACATCTTTTGAGTGTCAGCAACCCTCTATTGAGCTCCAGTGTTTCCAGGGGTCATTTTGAGCCCAGTTCTTGATTTCCCAGCATCCACATCAGTTGATGAGCAGTGTTCTGCCAGTGTCATGAGGGAAATCCAACACTCTGAGAAGCTTTGATCTCATTACGAAAACAGGAAGAGTAAATTGGGGATAAGACTGGTGAAAATGATGGATGAGGAAGACTAATTCATACACTTTTGTTATTATCAGTGATGTGTGGGACAGTGTTTTATCCTGGTGAAAGATCACCTTTATGCAGGCCAATCTTGCTCTTTTTTTCAGCCAAATTAAGTTTCAAATGATTCAAAAATGAAAGCCTAATAGGGTCCAGTTATGGTTCTGTCTTTCTCCAAGTAACCTATGAGGATTACTCCTTGGAAATCACAAAAGCAGTTACTATTTACCTTACAGCTGACAAGATGGTATTTACTTTGATTTACTTTACTAGTGGTTTTTTTTTTTTTTTTTTTTTTTTTTTTAACATGCAAGGTCATATCGAGGACTTTGCACTTGAAACAACACATTGTCTGTAGGTTCTTTTACGTTTGGTTTAAATCATTCACTCACACTTTCACCCTCACTTACATACTTCCAGACTCTGTGGGGGGATAGGGAATAATTCTGGCTAAAGAAAAGTTTCCTGCCCCAGCCGGGAATTGAACCCAAGACCTCTAGGTGTTTACTAGCTTTTGTCCATTATTTTGACTCCCTTTTGACTTTGGTGATAGTGAATCCAGTTTTCATCAAGACACAGATCTACATAAAAAAAATCTTCCAAATTGTGATTAAACATTACCAGACATTTGTTGAAATGATGTTCCGGGAGCACTTTGGTCTCTATGGGCCAGCACGGCACCCACGTCGCTCACAGCTTCTCTTCATAGCCAATTCTCGGTGCAGGATATGTACTCGCTCAGTTAAGAGGCCTACAGTCTCAACAATCTCAAATTTTTATTTGGAGGTTTTGTATTACCATATCGTGCATTTTGTCAATCATTTCCTGTGTAGTGACCTGAATTGGATGACCGGAGCATGCTTTGTCATTGGTGCTCGTCCGATCACGTTTAAATTCATATAAATGGTCTTCAATGATAATGAACTTCATCCACTTGTGCTTTGATTTGTGCGAAAAATAGCCCTTCAAATAAAAATGTTTAATGTTTAATAACAGCAAGAGACTTTCTCAAATTTCAATCGCAGTCAACACATTAACCAAATCACATGGTTGTCAACAATGAACTCTGTCACACATAGTTGAAAATTTTTATATGATACTTTAAATAATCAAGCTTACCAAATATGAAGCTGCAACAAATGTTTCATTTTTTCATGGAAGTTTACCAGACTTATCAGAGTAAAAGTGGGGATTACCATTTATGGACTGGCTAGACTGAAATCACTATAGTTATTGTGGAAATATTTATTGTTTTAAGTTTTTGCAGATTGAACAGTTATTGATGTCTATCAACCATGTTATTTTTTATTCATTGGTAGACAGTGAATAATAGGATTATTCTTTTTTTAACATATATTTACCAAACCTTCTGTTTCATAATGCTTAGGTCTAAATAAAGCAGTTTGATGGTGTCTAAAATGTCTATTTTAAGTACTTATTTTCCTGGTTACTCTTGCATTTCTGTTTTATTTTCCTGGTTACTCTTGCATTTCTGTTTTATTTTTACAATATTCATAGAATCATAATTAAATCATAAAGGTCTACAATAATTTCTTAAAAGCCTATAGCATTAAACACAGTAAGGCAGGAAGCTCTGAAGACCAACTGTCCACTATGAGATATGCAGAGCCATTTTAGTTACAGATCTCAACGTACATAACTTTTCCATGGACAGTTTAATAAATTGTTTATTATTTACTGTGAAGCCAACCAAGGCAATGATGTTTAATGTTAATCTGTAATTGTGGGTATCTGGGTCAGTTGGAAAATGTATTTGGTTTGTTTTAAAGTCAACATTGCATATTAAATCATGTTAAAATCATTAAATCACTTTCATAATTGCTTCAGTGTTATTTTTAATACATGTGCCTATTTTTAATTTTATGAAGTCGAAATACTAAAGTTAATGAGCCTATTTTAAGCCGTAAAACATTTCTTTTTAGTGTCTAAACTTATGCTCTCTATTCATTAGTAACAAAAAAAGCTTTATGAATGCAAATAATTGTTTTTTCTTATACATGTGTGAGATGATTTCTGGTCTAAGATATGCAACTAGCAAAACTTTCAATATTAATATGGCAATTATGTGAAGTTGTCCTTGGTAGAGAAAGTCTTGTCAGTGACAGATCTGATGACCATTATTTAAAACTACAAATGGATTTGCTCTCAATGTTGAAAGGAATGTGAAAACTAGACATATTATGAAAGTATCGAACTGATAAAACAGCACAAAGTTTTGGCAAGACATTGAATGAGGCTCCCAAATTAGCACTATGATATGCAGAGTTGTACTGGATTGACCCTTGGAGTCAAAACAACTGATTAACATTATCTTTCTAGATAATGTGAAGGAATATCACCTCAGCAACATACAAGGATGATGTTACTTCACAAAATATAAGTTTTATTAATGCCAGTATATGATGTGATATGTCATGAGTCAGAGATTTTGTAGCACAACCGAAAGAGATTTAACCACATTCATGACTTAGGGGTCGTAGCCACAGATAGCAGAAAATGAGTAATTAGGATTCTACATAGGTACTGAGGTTACATTGCTAAAACAAACACTATACTCTCACATCATTTACTGTATTTTTACATTGACTGCACCTGTAGTACTGGGTTTACATACCTGGTTGTTTCTTGATATAATATTTGTAAAATTACATCCTTCTGGGCTCGGAAAATATTCACACAACTTTCTCTACCCGTGTCAAATTTAAATATCCATTATGCATTGCTGTATGTGTCCATATTACATTTTATAAACAGCTAACCACATAATAACAATCACTCAACCTCCAAGTATTATACTCGATATTAACTTTCCATATTTTGGAATTCTGACAGACACATAAAAGTTTGTTAAAATATCACACATTGGCATGAGAAATAATGAATATTTGTCAGCTTCCCCTTAACAGTAACAATCTTGAGCATATAAAATAAGTTACTCTTAAGTTAATTGTTTTTGTTTCAAGTTTATATCTTTCCTAAGCGTCACTTTATGCACATTCTTGAAATGTTGTAATCCTTTTGTTTTTACTATCTCTACAAGGTACCTAGTGTGTAGAGAACGTATGGCATTCCACCCAAAATGTTGCTATAGAAATTTCACTGAAAATGCATGTTTTGAGGACCCTTGACCAAGAAAAATTTTTACTTAAAGATCAGAGAGAGATAGAGATGCTCACGCGCATGCACACACACCTCTCTCTCCTTTTTAGGCAGAGTCCCAAAAAGGAATAAGTTTTTACATTACATTATAATATATGTGTGAATTTTTGACTGTCAGAAAAAGCTTTATGAATGCTTCACATGAGATTTATAATTATAAACATTTTCTAAATCTTATAATGTACAGTAACAGTTTGAATAAAGGTTTTGCTGGGAAATGATTTTGTCTGTTGAGCCTACCAGAGTTGTGCTGGACTTCCAGCTATCATTAATATCCGTGAAAAATAATAATTTTTAAAAAATATATTTGTGCCATGGTACACATAGTGTTTGTCTACAAGGGCTGTTCAATTAAGAATGATGGTAAATTTTTTTAACAGCATGCCTTTACGCATCATAATTTTGATGAATTTTTTCAAATAGTCACCTTTACCTGCAATGCACTAGTCCGAATATTTCTCCCAGTCTGCAAGAACATGCTAGAAATCATTTTTTTGAAAAGTCCTTCAACATGGCCTCCACTGCTGCTTCTGATGATGGAAAATGCCTCCCATGAAGGTGTTTCTTCAGGTTAGTCACATGAGGCCAAACCTGGACTCTTAGGAAGCTGAAAGATGCACTTCACGTTGATTTTTGCAAGATATTAAGTAACAACATTTGCGGTATGAAGCTGCGCAGTATCGTTGTGCAGTATCCAGCTGGCCTTTAGTGTCTGATATGGACGTGCAAAGTTTTTGGGACATCCCTGTAGTATCGTCCAGTTGTTGATGTGCATGTACATACAACACGCTGATAAACTATTCCATGAATATCAAAAAATTAGACGATCATAACTATCTTAGCAGTAGCAACCACTTTTGCTTTTGGTGATTGGAGGAGGTTTCCACTCTGCTATTTGCAGTCAGGATCAAAATGATGTAGCCAAGTTTCATCAACCTTTGAAAGAAACTCCACATCTTCTAACATCAACTTCAACTGCATGCAGACCTGCACACAAATGTTTGTTTGTGTAGGAATCAGCAGCCTTGGAACCCACTGAGCACAAACACAACTCTTTTTCTTCTCGTAAGGTAGTTTTACTGTGTAATTTAATACATTGTAGTTTGCCTACATCTGAAATTCAAAAAATACAAAGCAGGAATTTGCTTCTCAATTTCAACTAAATAAGAATAATTATTTATCCAACCTAATACAATTCTAATAAAGTTAGAATTTTGAATTTAAAAAAGTGATAATACAAATATTAAAACTAAAAAAATAAATTGATTATGTGTTACATCTCCTATTATGTAATCCCCAGGTGTTCAGATTCTTATCCAACGATAACCCTGAGGATGTTCTGTGGCCAAATTTGTAGGTCCGTGTGACATTTTTGTTTTGCGGTAGGTCAGGTGGTAAATGGTCTGGTATTTGCTGAATAAGAGGTTTAAGATGATTTTCTTAAAGTTCTTTAAAGTTGTCTGTAATTTTTGTAGAGGAATGTTGTTACCTCCAGAAGTCCTAAGTCATTGTGCAGAACTGTATTGTGCATGTACATGATGATCTTGTCATCAGTCATAGGCACTTGTTCTGTATGATTTGAATCGTTTTGATTTGGTTGGCTGAAGCAGAATCCCAGAACAACCGTATTGCCAAATTGGATGAATTATTGATGTACATTTGAGGTGCTTATTTTGTGATTTTGCTTCCAGTATGTGTTTGAAATGTTACAACATTTACTCAATATATCAGCTGTGCGCATATTCCACATTAGCTTAGAGTCGAATGACGGTCCGAGATATTTGACAGTGGTGGTGTTGGTATAGGAGTTAAACCTAAATATATTAGTTGGTAGATATACTACGGTTATATCTAAACAAATCAGGTTTTGACTTGCATGGATTCAAGACTATTCTCCATTTGCTGCTCCAATTTTGAATTTGGATTGTAAATTCCTGAAGCTTGCTGGAACATGTAGGAATATCATCTTTACATAGCACAGCTGTATCATCAGAAAACTGTGCTATTGTAAGATATTTATGTTATGGAAAATTAGAAGTTCAGAGAAGGTACAATAGCTATATCGCCCTCCATGGTGTAATGGTTACCATGCTAACTTCATATACCCACCAAAATTACAGGTTGAAACCTGGTGGAGGATGATGCATCTTTTCAGGTGTAGAAATCCTCAGCATGGCTTCCTTAGGAAGAGAAGTAAAGCTATGAGTCCTGTATCATAGATTTACGGCACATAAAAGAACCTCAAGCATAATAAAAGCGTCCTCTGAGCAAAATTAAGCAGTCTTTCATACCCAGTACAGCATGGGAGTTGAACACCACAGCAGTTAAAGAGCATCCAAAACAAAGAATAGCTGCCCCAAAACACTGCCCTGTGGGACTGCAGAGAAAATTGGGTAGGATCCTGAGTAGGCTGTCACACTAAATGATAAAGCTTCAGTTGTTGAGCTAAGATTGTATCACTCTAAAATGGGTGTCGGAGAAAATTTTTTAATAACACACATCTCATGTGTAAATTGTCTGTCACTGTGTGGGTAGCACCCATTGAAATTTTCAGTATTTTAGAAATGTTTGTAAGGTTATTCATGTATCCTCCTCACAATGGCAGAAGCTGTGTTGATGATTTCTTCTGTAAGATCAGTAATTCAAGCGCTGGGTCCACCTTCCTTTGAAATTGTCTCCCCTCTTCAAACAATTTAAAACATCTTCAATCATCTAGGAAAGGACAGACTCCCCATAGCCCCTCTGTGATATTACATAGGTTTTAGCTGAAGATTTGTTGTGGCAAAAGCAGAATTTGAAAACTGCATATTGTTTGTGTGCTACTCCATTTTTGTGGTACGTGAAACTGAACATGTCTCAGCTTGCCTACCCCTTTTATCAAAGATAACCTTCAAATTTTGGATTTTGTTGTTTTTATTCTTGTTTTTGCATCAGTTTGGAAATACTTTTCTGAAATAAAATATCTGTGGCTTTTGCCATGATTATTTTTATATATTGAATTTTAGATTTAACTTTTCTTCTTATTTATATTTTTTATTGAGCTTTATCCCTGGCTTTTGCCATGATTTGTTTGATAAGGGCACTGATGACCTTGTAGTTGAACGTCCCTAAACACTAACCATCATCATCCAGCATGAGAAATTATGACCGTAAAATATTATGACCATTATGTTTTGAGCGGCCCTTATATATTTAAACTGCTATCAGTTGCAAAACCCATACAGTTGATATTTTGGCTATGTTTGTGTATATATATTTGTGTGAGCAACTTGTTTCCAAATTAATTATGCCAAGTCAAAATATACATTTCATTTGGTGAATGAACATCTGCTGGCATAGCTGAAAATAGTTCTATCAGAAGTAACCAAGATTTGAATGAAATAATTGCAAATGTAAAAGAATAAATTTACCCGTTCACACAAATTTTTCATAAAGCAATAACATATACATCTCTCTAAATTAATTTATTTTGGTCAAGATGAGAAGTACAAAAAATGTATGTAATAAAACACAGGCATCATTTAAAAATATACATACATGTGGTGTGATCTGTATAATAGCCAACTCTTCAAAAAGAATTAAAAAGTGTTAGTTTTGCAATAACAGTTCTACATGATTGTTTTAAGTGCCTCCATGAATATTTTCACATAGCCACAACAGCAATTGGTCGTGTAATGAATCCATTGTGAATATTGCCAAGCTGCAAGATGATCGTTCCTTGCATCCTTTATATAAGTACATACATGCTAGTACTTAATGAAAACTGTTGCAGTAAATGATTTGTAATTGACATTACCCTTTATTGGTTGACATCATTAACTTGTAACTGTGACACAGCATACTTTGGATCTGGTGCAAAGTTGAAGGACTGTTATTTTGGAAAGGCTCCATCTGCTGCTCTTAATACTACAATGTTATGCAAAACAGTCATTTTTTATCATCCTGGCTTTGTGCAGTGTCTATATACATGCACTTTAAGAGTACTAACCTTTTCAAAGCTTTAGCAGCTGTATGAATGGAGATTTTTGAAAAACCCATTTGAACTGATTAAAAGATGACTCAATTTCATCAATTTATTCCTGCATTAGAATGACTTTTCATAAGTTAAGTGATTCTATTGTCAATCGGTTAAGATACTAATTATTATCAAGAGATTGGTTCATATTGTGTTTTTGTCCCCCCCCCCCCGAATTATGTTAGATAGCAATTAATTGCCAAGAAGCTTGTTCATACTCACTGCTATAAATATGAAAATTGTTCATTACAAATTAATGTTTATACTTTTAACATAACAATATGTTTACAGTGGTATAGATCAAGTTTAGGAGCTTGGTTTACTATGTTAATACTATAGTGATTGTCATTTTTTAAATATTTTTATTTTGCAAATGTTTATGTTATGACTACCAATATAATTACTTTAGAAATATCAATATTAATGTAAAAGATAATGTAATAAAGCAATTATTCTACCAATCCAACCACAATAGATGAAAGGTGGATTGCGTATTTCAAACACAAAATGTTGCACACCTCCATTGCACTGAATGAACTTCCTCACAGTGCACAGTAGCTGATTCAGTTGAGCAGGGAGCAATATTGCTCTCTTCTGTTAGCATGAAGTAGAAAAAGAATCTGCTTTCTGAAGAATAATTTGTTGCAGAATAAAGAAAAGCATGTGAATGGAGCATCAGACTTTTAAACATTACAGTACCACTTGTACCTGTAAATATTTATCAAGGAGATAGAAACCTAAATTTTTGTAGAAGAGAGATAAAAAGTTAAGTGAATGTGGTAGAGAAATTCATGTTTGTGTAACATCAGAATCTGTAATAGCTGTCTAAAGTTTTGTCCAAATAATGCAAGGTTTAACATTGCTGTGTTTGTTGCAGATAAACAGTTGGTGCCAACAAAATGTTTTGGAAATTTAACCATGCATCATCTCCACATATAGAAACACTTCTAAATAAGGAGGTAAGGGAAAGTGCGATACAGTAGAATACCTATAACTTGACCTAATGTGTAGACTGAGAGGGTGTTAGGTTACCAAAAGATCAAAATAGTTTTACGAAATAAGGTGTTATTCATAACTCATAACATAATAAGTGCTGCAAATTACAAGCATGTTCCAGCACAATATAGGAAACAGAAAAGTATAGAAAAAATCTTGTGATGCTGTCTCCTGCTTTCTTGAAATTTGTTTTTTGAATGGCCCAGCAATTTTCTCTAAGAACAAACTAGGCTTATTTTCTCAATTTCATCAACATTCAGATATCCATCATGCATATTTTCTTTAGTTAGACAGTTATGTGAGATTCCTTTCATCTCTTATTTTATTCTAGGGAAAAGGAGCTCTTCAGTGCTTCTAAAATTCTCTGATCCATTGGAAGTATTGGGCTATACATATTATTAGTGTCAAGCTTATGATTTTTTGACAATGTTCTGATTCAGATATCAAAAGTCAATACACAGATAGCCCTTTTAATAGTGAAGGGGAATGCAGTAGTTTGTATTTCCACAAAAATAACAAAACCGGTTACCAAATTAGTGTCATAAATAATCTGATAACACCATATCACACCAACAATTACCTGGACAGATCAGGAAAACACACAACAATTTATATGCATGGATATTAAGATTTACCTATACTGTTTGTAGTGGATTATAGATATCATTACAGTCAGTTTTCATGATAAAAAATTGAAGAAAGTAGTACATTGAATTATACAGAATGTTGAGTTATCGGGATTCTACTATACATGTTTGTAGCTTGTTGTTCGTGAGAAGTTAGTGTTGATTGCTTGTTGTTGCTCATAGGATGTGACACTACACGAGTTAATGGATGAAGAAGACATTCTGCAGGAGTGCAAGGTTCAGAATAAGAAGCTGATAGACTAGTAAGTATATACGAAACAAACCATGCACAAGAAATTCAGCAGTTTTGTAGCTTGTCTCAATAGTTGAGTATAACTATTGTTTATAAAACCAAATAACCAAATTTCTTCTACATACTGTTGCCTTTTTAACCAATATAACAGGTGATCCAAAAATGTAGCTGCATGGTGTTCCTCTGTTTGCTTACTCGGTGCCATCTGCAGCTATCCTAGAAAGGTGTGGATGAAAACATGCAACATTTTTAAAACTGCTTTTGAAGGCTTTACTTACCACTGTTATTAAAGGAGATGCTGAAACTGGCTACCCCATTGTCCATACATTTTTGGCACCTCTTTAGGAAACTGTCCATCACTTGTAACAGACTTATACCTGTAAAATTATGCATATTATATTACACCAGAATAAAGACAATCTGTAATTGGTAAAGTCAACATCAGATGCTACCTTCACTCTGACATATAAATAATACGAACCCGAACTTTCAAGTCATCATTTGAAAAAGATGATGTACAGCTTCGAAATGTTAAAAGTCAATGCATGTACTCACTTGGCTACAAGCCCAAGAACATTTAGAGTTATTTTATTTGTGTTATTTAAGTTTCTATAGGCCTGTTTACAATTAGTGTTAAGTTTAGTGCTTAATTTGTAAAATTGCTTATGACTGAATCAATGATTTTGATGTAGAAAAGATCAGAAATAAATTTCAATATTTGGCATTCAATTTGTGCATAGGACATAGAAAACTTTGAAGCATCTTTCATCATGTTTTGTATTCATAAATAATGTTAGTATAAAATTAGCTTATTCATTAATATTTGTGAGCATTTAATTATTGAATTATGAGGAGTTATATACTCTTACTTGAAATATTGAATTAAAATTTTACTTCTTTACATGCAATTTCTGTATAATTGCTCAATACGTCATTTAATGCAGAGTATGCATAATGTAATTGGTGTTGTATTTCTTTAAACACGCGAAGACTTAAAAATTCGAGGCCGTATATAAACACAGGTTTATGTGCAAATACAGAAGGTTGATGTTTCTCTGTGTAGCTTGGTTCGTCCAGATGTAATGGAAGAACTGGTAACACTAACAACTGTTGAACCGTCAATAGAAGTGGATGAAAGAACACGTTACAAGTATCCTAATATTGCCTGTGAACTATTGACATGCGATGTCCCAGCTCTGAATGAACGTCTCGCAGGAGATGAGGTGTTACTGGGGAAGCTGTATGGGTTCCTGGAGTCTGAGAAACCTCTAAACCCATTGCTGGCTTCATTCTTCAGCAAAACCATCGGTGTTCTTGTAGCGCGTAAAAGTGAGCAGGTCAGTTCCAGATGCAAGGTATTTTTATTGCATTCATTAGATTATCTGCAGGTCATAATACTCTACAATGGAATCTCATTATAAAGTATTATAGAAAATCTTAAGATCTATAAAGTATGTCATACTAAAAAGGGGATTTAGCAAACACAAAACTTCAGGTGGAATCCACCAATTGATAGTAGACAGAATTTGCCAAATGCAATTAAGTACATCATAATATATAGTTACATACCTTTAATTGAATTTCTTATATTTGCAATTGCATATGACACACATACCTATCTAGTGTATCTACCTATTTGTACACAAAATACATCACTAAGTGAAATGAATTTCCACTTGACAAACGGGTCTTGAAGTCATTAGTCTTATGTTTTCTCCATATACAGTATATATACTCCCAATTATTTGTGTGTGGATTATCCGGTTTGCAGATTATCCGTGCATCTCCCTGCCCCCTCCCCCCAAAAAAAAATTGTAGATTGTTTTTCTTTAGGAAACAACCATAAAGGACCTGCTGCATGACAGTAAGTGCCATTTCCATTGTTATCAGCCTGCCTGTTCCTTGTAAATTAAAAACAAGTTAAGTTTTTCTGATGTTAATCATCATGCAAGGTTAACAAAGCAAGTTAAAAGAAATTTGTAAAAGAGGTGGCAGAGAAACTAAAAAAAAAAGTGTGTTATCATTAAAACAGAAATTAGAATTAATTGAAAAATTTGAAAAGGGGATATCAAAGGCACATAAACACTTAACGTAACGTAAGATCTTCATGTAGTTCTTCTCATCCCAAACAATCCTGATATAAACATTTCACTAAAATCTTGCTTAATTGCAAAGTTGCCAAAATGGTTGCTTAGCAACAATGACATGATAAATCTGCTGAAATGTATGCTACCTCTTAACCCATAAAAATCTAAACTTGTAAAAACAAATATAGAAGCAGTGCATTGTTGATCCTTAATGATTAGTGACAGACAAGGAAGTCATTACATACATTATATACAGTAATAAGGGAGTATTGCTCTAATAACTGTTAATGCGTTTTAAAATTAAAATCAGTGTCATAAATGATTTTACATAAATAACTTAGTGAAATTACAAGTGGTTTCCCTAGTTTTATGAAATAGGATGCGGAGACATTCTCTCCTTCTGTCACATAGTAACAGCTCACATTTAACGTAACGTATCCACCACTCACAAGGTTCCCTAAATTTGCCCCCTCCCTTAGTTTTCATGGTGCACAATGGCACATTCATGAATTGTTTTTCAGTAGGGGGTCCAAATGACAGTTTTCAAAAAAGAGGACATTTCTAGATTCATACAAAAATTTGCAAAGTTTTATAGGTTTCTCATTATTTACCCAAGTGTTCACCAGTGATTTGGTAACCCCTCTACAAAATAATGTATTATAAGTTATTCAGCCCTTAGGTTACTGCAGCAGCATGTGGTTTTGTGTTGTGAATAAAAACAATAATCCCAGATGAAAGCATTACCTCTTCTTTTGTTTTGAACAGCTCTCTGCAGGTGATCATAGCTCCTAGCTTCAGAAACTCCTTCAGCAGCACACCTTGAGATCCCAGAAAACATTAGCAATGGTCTTCCTGTTGCTGAAAGTTTGAACTTTGTTGTTTTTTTTGGGGGGGGGAATGTATGGGCACCCATTGTTTGAATTGCTCTTTCTGGATTCTCACAAAGAATTCATGTTTCATCCTCTGTCAATGGAGTTCAAAAACCCTTCCCATCAGCAGCGTAATGAGTGAGGGACGATAAGGCTGATGGCATTCGTTAAATTTTGTGGTCCTTGGAGAGTTTTTTGGGAACTCAGTGTGCACAAATTATTTGATAGCCTAGTTGTTCTATAACAGTTGTGACAGTGCTGGCTTTAAAATGTTTGGAAAATCTGCAGATAATTTAATGATGATAAATCTCTCTCTCTCTTAAACCACTTGATCAATTCACTGAACAAGATCTTCCCTAGTGACAGGCTTGCAACCTTGTCACCTTCATCATAAACAATATTTTTGCCGCCTTTGAATTTCCTATGCAATTCACAACATCCTCGCTATTACAGATAGCACCATAAACAAGGTTCATTATGGGTGAATTTTTGCTCTACTATTCCTTCTGCCTGTAGAAAATGAGTAAGGCTTCACAACTCACACTTGGCAGGAGAATCAATGATACTGGCTATTGTTAAATCCCTGTAGCTCGACTTCAAATTATGTATTAGAATTAGCCTTGAATTAGATGCACAGTACACCTCCACCTCCTTATGCTTGTCCAGTCACATACAGAGCGATCAAAGGTTGAAAAAAAAAATAGCCCTTGTATTTGTTCAGTAAAACAAAATTTAAATAAAGCATAACAATGTTGTTGTGTTCAATATTTTAAATTTGAACCCTGAATACATTGTGAATCTTAATTAGATAATGTATGAAAAAAAACTATTTCTTTATTTGCTGTGAATATACTTTAATGCAAATTTCTGACAATGTCAATGGTAAACTATTTATATAAGATACAAAGATAAATAAATAAAATAAGGGAATACAGTGTAAGAACATCAGAATATTTACAAATCATTAGGTTTATACAAACATTTTTCTATTAAGAAGTATTTTAATTTACTGTGAAACTGCTGTACCATTTGATGCCTTAATTGTTGTGAGCGCTTGTTATGTAGCATTTGCCCCATTATAAAAACATCCTTGTCAGTCAATTTTTCAGCAGTCCATTTCTGAAAATGGTCATTATTGGGTCTGGTATAGTAATGTACATCATTATTCTTCCTACTCAGCTTGCTTCCAACAAAGAAACATGTAAATGTGTTATGTAGGTTGAAGTTTCAGTGAGATTAATATTCTTCCCTCACATCACACCACTTATGGTCTGGAAGGGCAGAGGAGGGAATAATAGCCATCCTAAAAGCATGATGAAATTTTCCTCGAGAAATAACGATACTGAACTATCACATTGTTCTCAAATGCTGATACAAATAATTACACTGATTCACCTCATATCCTATATATTCCAAAGTTGTCAGAAATGACTGCATACGTTTAGGTGTTTTATTCCTGTCAGACCATGAGCTGGTTGTTTCCTCACCTGAAAATAGCAACCATATTTCTGTGGTGTATGTCCAGCACGTGATAACTCCAAAACTGGCCTTTTTGTGCTAAAACAGTAGTGATATAAAAGAACAATCCTCTAATTGTTTGGTGAAGCCATGCAGATATAATGTTCTGACCAAACTAGAGGATTGTTTCTGGAGAAATCAGGCCATCACCAAACAATACACTTTTATATCACTACTGTCTTAGCACAAAAAGGTCAGTTTTTGAGTTATCATGTACTGACCAAATGCTCAATAATACTGTCATAAGTGTAGATGTTGTATTTTTGCCAGGGACCATATATCAAGAACAAATCGGGTACCCTCACCTCGGTAGCCTATAACTGACAAGTTAGTGTGCAAAGAATTGCTCAAGCAGTAGAGATACTAAAAGTAATATTATTAACAAATTGTTTTAAAAAAATTGAAAATAAAATACATTTTGTTTTTCTCTCTTTCTCTCCTTTTTTTCCCTTCTCCCCAGAACTGGTATTCCTATCAGTTCACTTGTTTACAGGTGTTGGAGTTTCTAAAATCTAAAGAGAACTGCATAAGTTTGTTGCTGAAACATTTGGGCACATCAGCTATAATGGACCTGATGCTGAAACTTATAACGCATGTCGAAGGAGTTGAAATGAAGCAGAACATTCTAAATGTAAGTAAACTAGTGTTAACTCACAATATACAAGCGGTAGTCTGTCTGCTTTGTAATACCCTCAACTTGTTTGACTTACAGTGGTTGGACAGCCAGCGGGTGGTGCAATGTCTAGTGGCATTGCTGGATCCTTCCGTTGACACAGAGCGACACTGTAATGCTGCCCAACTTCTCTGTGATGTCATCAAAATGTCGAGAGAGAATCTCCAGACCAGCACTGAGAGGACGGATCCTGATCCTATATTAAATACTCTAGAATCGTAAGTTTTTGTGTGAACATCTCAAACCACTACTTTTTCTTTAGTTTTTGTTTAACCAACAGTTTTGATTAAAGTGCCACGTATTGAAATATATAGGATGTTTCTAAATTAGGCCAACAAGCTTTGGAAGTCATTAGGTAATCAAGGTTGTGAGTTCAAACCTGGTGGAGGGCGATGGGTCTTTTCAGACATAAAAATCCTTAGCATGGCTTTCTTCAAAAGGAAGTAAAGCTATTGGTCCTATGTTATAGATTTATGGCACTTAAAAGAACCTCAGTGCATTCAGCTATTGTGGCATTGTGAAATTTGCAATTGTGGGTAAGCTTTGTACCATGTGAATGTATTTACCATCTCAATGGTTTTAACTGGAGTAGGGGAAAGTGGAGGGATGGGTGTCTTTGTTTGTCCTTGAATGTTGATGCTACCTTTCAAGCTCCAACTCTGATTAGCTACTCCTCCCAATTACTGTATTTAGCCTAATGCAAGAGGACCCCCATTTTTCAGTACTTAATTTTTATCACTATATAAAATGGGAGTTCTAAGCTAGCATTGGAAGGGAGAGGATGTGTGTAGTGTGCTCCTGAAGTGGAAGGAAAAAGGGAATAAGTAACAATGGGAGTAAGCATCAAAATACATAGAGGAGGGATTGGAACCTCTAATAGGTTAAAATGGAATGAGTTTAAAAAGAACCAAGCTGAGTAAGAGATAGCAAACATATTTCTTCTATTATGTGTAATAGGCTCTCTGTTGATAATTGGTGGAATAGAAACCAATCCTGGACCCAATGGGAATCAGGATGTCGTGGAGGAAATCCTGGTTAGAGTGAAGGATGTGGATGAGAGAATTGTAAACAAGCTTAAAGGGGTGGAAAAAGAACTAATAGAAATCAAAGATGGAATGTTAAATGAAGTACAAATTATGAGAAAAGAGGTAAAGCACCTAAAATGTTATTGGTAGAGAGGTATCGCAAGTTCAACTTGGTCATTACAGGAGTGAAAGAAGAGAGTGGAGTATGGCCCATACAAGAAGTTGGAGAGATCCTGGAAGGAAAACTTGGAATGGTGCTACAGGGATGGGAGATTGCTGAAGCCTTTAGAGTGGGAAGATTAAGAGGAGCAGGAATGATAATGGTGCGATTTATGTTTTTGCAGTGTGGAAGAGGACAAAGCAACTAAAAGGAACAGACATTTTTATAAATAGGGGTTTATCAGTGCAACAGCATGCTTTAAAAAAGAAATTAATTAAAAAAAAATGAAGACAGCAAGAATGGAAGGGGAAAAGGCTTTCATTTGGAATTTATAACTTTGGATTGATGGATAGATGGTGGTTGAGCAAAAAAATGGTGCAAGGGACATCAGATTGCGGCAACAGGATACATTTCAGCTTGATTTTTCGACAGCCAGAGAGAGATAAGTTACACTGATAAGAAGCGGAAATCCAAAGGGCAATCAGAGACCAGCTGGAGAAGATAGGCGGTAAAAGGACAAGTCATCACAAGAGAGCAGTTACCTAAAAAGGATTACATCAGAAGAGATGACGCAGGGCATACGACAGCAATGAATGACATGAGGCAAACAGGTGGAAAGAAGGTTGTATCTCAAGAGGGAGGAACTGCAATCAGCACATGACTTGGCGGAAGGTGGGGCGAGAGCATGGTCAGCAAGTAGTGAGACAAGGGGAGGAAAGCATTTTATTGACACCATATAGCAGCTTACTGGTGATAGAAAACAAGGTGGGCACGACAAAAGATGGGAAGGGAATTGAATTGAGGAGCAAGAGAATTTTATAAAGAGATTTAGGAATAGAACTGACTCACAATAGGGAAGAGAGAAAGCGAGGGCTTGAAAAATACATTTTTATGCGAAAGATGAAACAATTGTTAGATAAGATCGATTTTTAGGTGTTGTAGAAACTTGGTTAAAGGAAGAAAGTATAGAGATAAAGAGTTTTACGTATTCAAGAATAAAAGGAGAAAAGGTTGTGGGGGACAGTGTCGGGAGGTTTGTTTGTTTGTTTTATTATTTTTTTTTTTTTTAAGGGATTCTCAAAGGAAAGCAATTAGAGGCGCGTGGTCTATGAAAAAATGTACGAGGTACATCCAGAAAGTAAGTTCCGTTTCAATTTATCTCCGCTGTGATCGCAGTTCCGCACATGCACGGTAGACACTCTGTATCAAGGAGAAGAAACATGCGCCATTTTGAGATCGCTGTCAGCCAAATGTGCTTTGTTGTGCTTGTTTACAATGTTGGTGTTGATTGAAAATCCCGCCGCTTATGAAATCAAATCTGTGATTCGTTTTCTGAATGCTAGGAAAGTGAAACCAATTGAAATTTATTGGCAAATTTGCGAAGTTTACGGACAAAATGTGATGAGTGATTCAAGGGTGAGAAGATGGGACTGACAGTTCAATGAAGGATGTAGTGAAGTGCACGATGAAGAACAAAGTTGGCGTCCATCTTTGGTTACAGAACTGGTTCACGCGATTGATGACAAGATCCAGGAAAACCGCAAGTTTACAATTAGTGCTCTCGCTATGGAATTTCCCCAAAGCTCATGATCACTAACTCATGAAATTGTTACCGAAAAACTGAAATTTCATAAACTTTACTCATGTTGGGTACCAAAGATTCTTACTGAGCAACACAAAACAAAACAGATGGGTAGTGCACTTCAGTTTTTAACCCGTTATGATGAAGATGGTGAAGAATTTCTGACACAGATAGTCACAGGAGATGAGACTTGGGTTTCTTAGACACCCCTGAAAGTAAGCGGCAATCAATGGAATGGAGGCACACTTCATCCCTAGCAAAGGTTAAGCCGAAACAAATCTTGACAGCTCGAAAAATGATGTGCACAGTGTTCTGGGACTGGAAAGGCATCTTACTCATTGATTTCTTACCACGTGGTCAAACAATCAAAGCAGATGTTTATTGCGATACACTTAGGAAATTGCGCCACGCAATACAGAATAAGCGCCGAGGATTGCTGTCAAAAGGTGTTTTTCTTCACGATAACGCACGACCACATACTGCAAATGTGATGAAAAACCTCCTACAGCGATTTGGCTGGGGCATGTTTGACCATCCTCTGTATAGCCCTGACCTCGCTCCTAGCGACTTTCATCTGTTCTTACATCTCAAGTCTTTCCTTGGCGGTCAACACTTCAACAATGACAAAGAGCTGAAAGAAAATGTTTCCGACTTTTTGAAGATGCAGACGGCAAACTTCTATGTAGAAGGTATACACACATGGGTCTCTATCTAAAAATACTCTTTAATTTATTCAGGGGGTCCCAAAACACGTATTTCTGGTGAAATCTCGGTATCAAATTTTTGGATGTTGTACAATAGCTTCTCTATACACTAGGTACATAGTGCATGTAGAGAAAATAAAAAGCCAAATGAGTAGTGAAATGTACAATGTATAGGTGAAATAAAACAAGAGTATTCACATTTAGCACAAAATTTATGCAATCAATGCATAAGGCATTTTTGAGAAAATCAGAGAGAATGTATTTTTTGCATTGGTGCAAGATATTGTTGTGTTTTATGCTATACTAACCTGTAAACTTGTCAACAGACCAGACACAGTGACGCAACTTCTCGACCACATACTGGGGAAGGAGAAGTGTGAGTCGTCGATAGTGGGAGGAATCTCAGTGTTGCTGACCCTCCTGGACAGCAGTAAACCTACGTGAGTACAGTATTTATTGTGCTTTTGGCAACATGAGTGGTGGTAACACTGCTACATCAACTTTATCCTATTGTAGTTCTCCTGGTACGGAGCCGGTCATTATGTACGGAGGTGGAACAGCACAACAAAATGAGGACACCGCCACAACAACAGAACCTGAACAACCTTCCAAAGTGGTTTTGGGTGTTACTACTGCCATCTTGCCTCGGTTAAAGGACTTCCACAACTTATTGCTCGACCCACCATATGTAAGTGGTTTTTCTTCCTTAACATGTTAGAATTTAGAAATTTATTTTTCATTAAGATTTGCAATTAACTTACAGTAATTTTTGTTGATTTGTTGGTATCTAATGGTAAATGCTTGATAATGAAATCATTTGTTTCTTTGCACTCCAATATTTACTTGGGAGTTGTAATCTTCTGTAAAAGTCAGACAATGTAGAAGATAATCACGACCCATTTCTTCATTTAAGTTACAGAGAAGACATATAGGAGTCACTACTATGTCAAATGTGTATAAGTATTTTTGTGAACAGTCGCGTCCCATTAGTATCTGAAAGTTATTACTGCAGATTTTCTTGTTAATGTAGAAATATTGTATTCTTGTAAATTTTTCCATTGTTTTCCCGATGTTTTGTTTTGTGTATGCTTCAATGATCTTATGAGTGTGTACTTATTTGCTATTTCTTTTAATAGAGCAAAATGTAGCTATACTAGGTGTTGATTTGGTGATAATTTTACTTCCCTTTTTGACAAAAAAATCAGCCATTTGATTACCTATTATTCTGCAATGGGCTGGAATGCATTGGATTAACACTATTTTATGTAAATGAGTAGTTATTGATATAATCTAGTTATGCAGTAATCATTGATCCAATCTACTAGAAGTTAGAAACCTGTACAGTAAAACTTTGTTTATACATTTTTCAGGGGTCTTAGGGGGGGAAACATATAAGTATGAAAAATGCTTGAGTGAAAGCATACATGTAAGAAAAAGGGGTGGGTGGAGAAGAAACAAAATTATAAAAACTTGTATTGGGAATAAAAATACTGTAATGCACTATATAAGAAATTAACAAATTCCGGATTCTGTGTGCGATGATTATTCATGATGTCTAAATGAACTATCATCATCTGAATGGTGACTTCATTGGATGCCAGCTGGCTTGTAATTTCACTAATGTCAAACAGGTGCATATTCTCTATATAGGGAAATAAAAGTGAAATGTTCATAAACAGTACACTTGTTACACAGTGCACACACAAATATATACAGAAATGACTGCATAAAACAAAGATATATCTCAAACACAAATAATATTTAAACAAAACATCTTTTAATTTTAAAGAATTGTAGTCTGTTTGTGTAACACAATCACTTAGTTATTACTTACTGGATCGGTTTTGGGAACATTTGTTCCTATTTTCAACCCTTAATTCCAACCCACAACCATGCTTCAGAATCCCCGTGACTGACCTCAGTTCAGAAGGCTCACATATCACCCTTGGGCATACAACAAATTTGAGAAAATCTTCAAGAATTGTAGCATTACCTTAGCTCCAAAAGACAAAACACCTGGAATATATGAAATTAAATACTCAGGCTGTAATCTAGTATACAAAGGAAGGACAAAGAGAAGTTTGGAGACCAGATTAAAAGAGCATATGAGAAACCTAAAATACAAAATCAGTAGTTGCCAATCATTTCGGATCATCAGGACATGAAATCATACCTAATATAAAACTTAAAACCAGGTTATAAACACACAATTAGATGTCTGGGAGAAGCTCTTTGTCATGAAGGAAAAAAAAAAACCAAATCATGAATTTTGATTTGCCACCATACATCAAGCTCTGGAAGTTCATAGATCCAGCACCAGATGCCTCCACAAGTGATGCATTTCCACTCTCATTGTTGACACCAACGAAACAAGATTTAGTTGGAATTAAGGGTTGAAATGGAAGCAAGTGTTCCCGAAACTGGTCCCAGTAAATAATTACTAAGTGATGTTTGTGTTACAAAAACCCACTCAAATTCTTTTGCAAGAGTTTAATCACATTAATATTACTTCTATTCATATTTGCAAATTTTCAAAACATCTTTTGCTGCATTAGAACACTACAAGAATCATGATAAGCAATTTCCTGAACCCACTCTTGTACTTGTATATTTGTGGAGTCTATTTTTTCTGTGAATGCTCTGTCACTTATACTAATTTATGAGAGAGTAATTTTGGGAGCTATTGCTTTCATATTGCTATCGGAATGACACAGCATCATACATTTCTCTGAGATATGGCAAATCAGAAAGCATTTGACTGTCTAGGCATTCATGACGACATTAAAGCCCATGTAAATATTTAGTGAATGCTGGAAGAATAACAAAAAGTGAACAAATGAATGTGGAATGTGTTGTTTTTATAATGCTGGGTTACAATGAAACATTTACTAAATGAAATAAACAGCAGTCTGCTATTAACATTCTTCTTTGCTTTCATTGGCTGAAGCCATATGCCCATCAGCGTGACATGAAAAAGCCGTGAGTATTTGTCACAAAAATAATGCAATATGATGATATTGACTTCTGAGAATCAAAGGAAACCATCTTGCACAACCAATTTTCAGGTGTAAAGTTTTCAAATCTGTTTCAAAGATTTTAGTAGCAAAATTTGTAGCAACGAAGTTAAGAGATGATGTAGAATGTGTCCACACCTTTCTCACATATGGAGTGACTGTAAATTCTGTGTGAGATTTCGAGTAAATAAAATGATGGTACAAGAAATTATTGATGCAATTAAACATGAAACCAACTGGTAAGCAAAACTTAATTTGAAAGCTATACTGCAAAATTTTATTGAATACTTTGTTGTACTCATACCATTACATATACATAAAATGGTTTATATTTTAATAATAAAGTGGTCTCCTCAAAAACAATGCTTTTTTTTTTTTTTTTTTTTTTCCTGTCGCAAAATCCACAGTAGGTACAGCTGTTAAAATTGTCGCTCAGCATTCTAAGCTTCTCTTCCTGTCACAATTTTTCCATACATTTTGGTGATTTTTTGCGTAATTTTATGTATGCTAAAGAACCTATAAAAGCAAACTTCAGAATCAGCATGGTCTGAAACAATGGGAATTCATGCACAGGTGTTATCAAAGTTCCCAGTTCCATGAAATTGTTCAGGTGACAATCAGTGAAGACAATTATAGCTACCCAATTGTGAAACTCACATAGCACAAACCATAACAAGCCTAGCTTTGGAGTATTCATTCATTTATTAAAAGCTTTGGCTTATGCTTAAATTGTGAAACTGCCCCTAAACGTATAAATAGTATTTCATTCTTCTAAGGGCTTTATATTTGATTCTATTAATACAAAAAATGCATAATCAAAAAACATGTAAATGAAATAAAATTGTGTGGTAAATATAGGAATTGTGCCTGACCTCAACCAAAAAACATAAATGTAAAAAAAGTATAAATGTGAAATGTATAAATGATGTTTTACTGTATACCTAACACCCTGGATGGTTGTCTGCGTGCTTCCTCCATTCATCAATGTGTCTCGATAGATTCATACTTGACCTAATTTAACTCCTGTATAGATTCCCTATGTCCTCATTTCTGTTTTAATTCTCTCCTATTTTTCCTCCACCATTTCTCCTTTACCTTCCCAATATATTTGCCCAATTGTTCCAAAATCTCTTTCTGTTGTTTCAAAAAGATTTAAATATGTAATATATATAAAACCACTTCTTATCCCATATTTCCTCTCTCCAAACTTTTGTTTCTGAGTAATCTGTGTAATGCACAATTAACACATATTAATGTTGACAAACTGCAAGTTTAATGTGAAACGTTAATTGCTTCAGAAAGCACCTGTCAAAACAACGGCTGGTACCTTGGATCCACCTTTGGGCAACACAAGACTTCAGGTTGCAAAACTGCTTGCAGCATTAATAGCTACCAATAATACAGAAGTTAACAAAGAGTTGGCCAGACTGGGTACAGTGGAAGTGTTGTTGGTGAGTAAAACATTAAGTATTACATGTTATGTCATCTTCTCAACCAGTAATAAAATTGCTTTATATGGAGGATAAACATTACCAATCTATAGTAATATAGGGTCATTGAATTATAACATAACCCTTCTCACGGCTTCTCTCTACTGTGTGAAAGAACCGAGAATCGCCGGCAGAGATGTACTAAAACTCTCACCTTATAGTAAATGCTGAAAATACATTGACTAAATGTTGAATGTGCCTTCAAACAGGCAGCATATCTTATAAAAATGTTTTCGCTCACTCGCCTAAGCTTGGTAACAGTAATCCTTGCAATTTCTTGCACGATATTAACACTAAGTGTGTTAGTTTTTAATTGGTAGTCGAATATACACACATGTGCTTCACAAAAACTTACTTTTACGCAGAACTAGTTTCGCATGCGTGTTGCATGCATTGTCTACTGCTTTCGACTATCGGATACAACACGAGGATCCTTGATGTATGACTGTCTTCCCTCTGGTGTTGGATTGATGAACTTCATGAGCTGGTTCTCTTCAAAGGGACGATCAAAATTCATGAGGTGCGCTTCATGTTTTTTCATGTATATTTTCTCCCATGCGTCGAGTTCTACTGATACATGAAAAAACATGAAGCGCACCTCATGAATTTTGATCGTCCCGCTAATGAAGTTCATCAATCCAACACCAGAGGGAAGACAGTCATACATCAAGGATCCTCGTGTTGTATCCGATAGTCGAAAGCAGTAGACAATGCATGCAACACGCATGCGAAACTAGTTCTGCGTAAAAGTAAGTTTTTGTGAAGCACATGTGTGTATATTCGACTACCAATTAAAAACTAATTGCTAGCTTCACAGTGTACCACTTCCAGTATTCAAAATTATACTAAGTGTGTGTTTCTGTCATGAATCACTTTTACATGTTCTAATGCTTGTACATTACAAGAGCTTAGTGATGACAGCATCATGCAAAAAATCACAAGGATTCCTGCTGCAAACCTTAGGCAAATGAGCAAGATTATTTTTACAAGATATGCTGCCTGTTGAAATTAGAAGGCCAACAATTCCAGCACTTTTTACTGCAAGGCAGGGATTTTAGTATGTCTCTGCTGGCACAACTTTCACAGGACTCTTGGTTCTTTTGCCCAGTTTACAGAGGCTGCAAGAGGGGTTGCCTAATAATTTAACAACCCTATATTATTACGAAAGGAACTAAGGTAGCCTTTAGAAGATGCAAAAATAGAATACGAGATATAGAGGTCAAATGGTTAGATCATTACTTGGTGATAGAGGCCAGAATGCTCTATGGGATAGAAGGATAGCGGATATGAGGCTATAGATTATGTTCCTAGGATGTTCTGCAGGGAAATAATAAATGAAATTGCTTTGAAATCATTGTGTCTGTATCTTGTGGTCACTTGCCACAATCACATGTTTGATTTTGCTATCAAAGTAGTGAGTACCACTTTTATTTATTTGCTTTTACAATTATGTGTTAGAAGTGTAGGATGTGAGGTAAAATATATGAATAAGACAAAGAAAAAGTTAAAATCCAATAATCCCCAAGTTGTGGAATATGCATTTACACATTCTGAGGCAATGTGTTTTTGCTGCTACTGAGCTCCCATCATGTCTCCATGTGGTGTTGCCATGTGCTCGGCAGAGTGATGCATTAGGGTTTGTTTACTTCTACTTTGAAGTCGTATGGGACAGTGCCATTTTGGCCAGATTAACTGTTTGGGTTGTAAGTTGACAGCTTATAAATTTTAAGCTGTACATTTTGCATGTAGAGTTTCTGATATCTAGCAGCTGTTGTGACACAAACTTGCATCTTATTACAGTGATGGAATCTGGGAGAATAGAGTAATATATGTATATATACTGTGATTGATTAATAAGGATTTAGTTTGTTATTGGATGGTGGCCAGTCAGTACATACTGATGCTAGCAGAAACTAAAGTTTGTGGGAACATATTTGATGAAGGAGTAGCAGAATACTCTCTGAAAATCAACTTAACTTGCACATTGAAATATACAATAATATATTTTTGGCCCAAGAGATAAAAATGAGATTACTGTATGTATCAAGAGAGGCACATACTGGTGATCTGATGTCATGTATCATACTTACAGAACAAAATACAGAAAATTGAGGGAATAACTTAAAATAAAGACCTCTCATCTCGTTCCTCTTCATCTCTCAATATATTATTAGGTATAGTGTCCAAAGACTCGTTGACTTTTGAGCAGTGCACATTAAATACCAGCTAACATTCTAATAAAATGAAAAATAACCTAAACAGCTATCTTATTGATCAAAAGAATCAAAATACTGGAAGTAGTACACAGTGAAGCATAATTACACATTGGAAAAATGAGTTGAATTTACACTTGAATTGCTTCACCAAGTAACTAATTAACTGGACATGTATCGAAGGCATATGTTGCCTACATCATCAACAGATTTTGACTACCTGTTGATGATGTAGGCAACATATGCCTTCGATACATGTCCAGGTAATTAATTACTTAGTGAAGCAATTCAAGTGTAAATTTGACTCATTTTTCCAATGAGCTATCTTATTACCTTATCTCAGTTATATTACAACACAAGTTGTTCAGAAAATGAACTTGTATTAAACATAGAAACAGAAATTGTATAAAAGTACTTGTCAGTAGACTATAAAATGCTACACTTTGCCACTCTGTAACTTAAACTTACAGTTTTCCTCTGAGCAGTAAGAATGCAGCACAAAATTAGAATTCTTCATTAAGAATAAAAACACAGTATCACACTCAAACTTCACTTGAGGTAGCAGCCTGTTCATCATGAATCTTCTCTGCTGAAGATGACAGCAATAGCCACTGAAACATGTTCAAAGTAAGTTACTCATTTCAACTAGTGAAGTTTGAGTATGATGCTGTGTTTTTGCTCTTAATTACTTACTTTACTGTGCATCCCCATTAGTGTTTTAAACTGGAATTCTTCATTCAACAGTTGTGATGAATGCCAGATTAACTTGTTGCATCTCAGTGACTTTGATCTTGGTAGAATCAAGCTGCTACTTCAAAGTAGATTGGTTATGCTGTGTCCTAACATTGTGCTTTTCTGCTTGTTTCAGGATCTGTTTTTCCAGTACACTTGGAATAACTTCCTACATTCTCAAGTAGAACAATGTATAGCGTTTGCTTTAAACTCAGAAATAACACTGTCTTCTAGTGACCCATCACATGAAAATTTACTTTTAAAAAATGTGAGTATTGTGTAAGATTAGTCAGTGTAGCACTAGTAGTAATGGAGCTTGTGCCCCTGATATCCAGAAGATGAGTGAGCTTTATATCACCATTATATATATAATAAAAGTTCTATTTTCCTAGCATCCAAGAGTGTATGGTAATTTATAACTTTTAACATTTTGAAGAAATGAAATGGCGTGTTATTTATGGACGCTCTTTAACTGCTGTGGTTCTCAGCGTCCCATTCTAAATTGGGTGTGAATGCTCAGAGGCCTCTCTATCAGGCTTGAGGTTCTTTTACGTGCCGTAAATCTACGACATGGGACCAACGGCTTTACTTCCCTTCCGAAGGAAGCCATGCTAAGGATTTTTACACCTGAAAGTAAAGAAAGAGGTACAAGGACCATCCAATAAATAAGTTTCTCTATTTTTTTCTCTGCAAACACATTTTAAAATTAAGTTGGTACTTTCATTGGGATATGGTGGCTGCACTTGACCTTCAACAGCACATGCTTGCTCCATGTCCGCCAGTACAGCACCAGCTGCCATGGAGCTACCACTTGAAAGCATGTCTGCTTGTGAACTCCATTCTGTTATTCACTTTTTCGCGATATGTTTATTCTGGATGAATTTTGCGAAAATTTGCATAACTCTTACCAGTTTTGCATAATTGGTAAACCAGAGACAGACAAAAACTTACCATTCAAAAAATGTAGAGCTTGTTAAAGCACACAATTTATGTTATATTCATTTTTTCGTGAGGCTTACCATTTTTGAGATATTCATTGTTATTAGTTTCAGCTTTAAAATACTTATACTTTTCTCATACGAGAATTTGTCAACTACTGGCCATACAACCATACTTCAATCACATAGCAACCAGCTTATAAAAGATTTAACTATTGATTTAGCCTATGCTGCTTCCTTATTTCCCTTCTACTTACAAGGATCAAGTAGTAAGACCCTTTCTGCTAATTTTTTCTTGATTAGCATTAAACAAATAGAAGAATAAGCTTATTAACAATAATTTATTGTAGAGATGCAGAGAAAGTCATGTGAATGGAACATGTCAGATTTGTTTCCTGGCATTGTTTTATACTTCATAAGCTATCTAGATTGCTAATTTTTAAAATGCTTTTAAAACTTTGTTTAAAGCGTGTTCACTATATTATTTGCCCCTCATACTACAAATAACATGACATTGTGTTTGAATGTTTCAGATTTTAATAAAATGTAAACTAATACAGAGGATATTGGAAGCCTGGGACAGCAACGAGACCCAACAGTAAGTAGACCTTGTGCAGCTATGTGAGTAATTTAGAGGTGTATTGTGGCACCACACTAATTGTTACTCTGTTTCAGAAGCACAAATGGTGGGCTAAGGAGGGGCTACATGGGGCATCTCATCAAGATAGCAAATCATGTTGTACAGCAGTCGGAGAAGGGTGCCTTGGGTGACTTTATCAAGGAACATCTCTCAGCAGACTCACTGAGCGCCTGGGAAGCTTTTGTTGCAAATACTCTGGCTGAAACCAACAAGACCCATCAGATTTGTCTGGTAAGACAAAACACTGTACCCCTTCATGGAGGCACTGTCGAGTGTGTTATAATAGTGGGAAGTGATATTAAATGCTTCAGTTTTCCCTTCAGATTTAAAAGCTGCTTATTTTTACAAAATGTGTCAAGTAGTGGCATGTATGAGGTACTAAAGTAACCAGTTTTCATTTGGATTTATAAGAATGATGTAATAAGCATTCTAGCCCTCAAGTAATAAAAAGACTTTAGTGAACATTATTTTGCAATAAGAAAACACATAGTTGCTTGCCTTAGTAAACGTAACTCCATGGTATGACAGTCCACAAGGGACCATGACCTATTGTCTGCTGCTGCATCCCCCATCTCGGCCTGAATGGGGTGCAGTACTGGAGGGTGAGATGTGATCGAGTACCTCCCAGCTGGATGATGTGGTCTTCTTTATCTGGAACCGCTATTTCTCAATCAAGTAGCTCCTCAGTTGGCCCCTCAGGACCACCTCACAAGGCTGAGTGCACATCAGAAAATTCCCCACGCTGGTATCGAGAATCAAACCCATGTCTCCCTTCTAGCAAGCAACCATGCTACCACCGCACTAGGAGACAACCTATTCCTTAGTAATTAACAAAATAATGAATTCCATAAATATTGGATTATGATTTGTGACTAGCATCTATAACTCTGAAATAGAACTCTGTATTTTTAAATATACATAAAGAAATATATTTCCATTTTTAAGGTTAGCTACCTGTTTCAGAATTGTGTGCAGATATCGTTTAGTAATTTGGGGTTATGTTATCTAGGTTATATTATTTCTTTTCCATTTGATTTGGGATTAAAATGATTCCAAATAATAAGGCAAGACTGATTTAGTAATTAGTTCTTGTTTTATATTTGCAGTACTTGGTCTTAAATTTGGCTAAATGGTATTTTGGGCAATAGCTCAAATGAATGTAAGGCATAGCTACTTTCTAAAGTTTGTGTTGCCATGTGCTTCTCATTTTAATACACAAACATATGGGGAGCTACATTGTTGTTTTTGTGGCTAACTAGTTAGGAAACAAAGTAGTAACATTACAACTTCATTTCTGTTGTGCAAAAATGAAGTTGCACTATAGTTTAGAGTTAACAATTTGGTTTTTATTTACAAAATTAACAATTGATGCGTATTCTTAGCTTCTGGAGAAGGCCACGTCATCTTGATTGGGGTTGCCAATGTTTCACTCATCTTGTCGTGAGCTTCATTGGGTTCTTGTGCCGTCATTGTTAATTAGGTTGACTATTGATTCTGAGGTTGGTCTTTGTTGCTTGGATGGGAATAACTACTGGTGCTTTTCATAAATTATATTTTAATATTTATTGACTATTGTTGACATCTGATTAAACAAAATCTTAAAATCCTATTCAGTAAGAGAAAAAAATTCTGTCTATTCTATTAAAAATGCAGATAAAAGGTGGGAAAAGGTGCTGAAATGTGGAATAGAATAGAAAAGGTGTAACAAACTGTTTATTTTGCTTGGTTTCATGTTCCCAAATACATATATTGATCCTTGTATATTACAATAGCTTAATTTTTGGAAACGTGCTACACCTTAAAATCCTTTCTTTAATAAGCTATTTGTGTAATAACATGAAGTGAGAATAATGGGTAAAGAAACTGATGGAGATTGTTGTTTCAGGGTGGGGCACATCCTGTACACTCAAGTTCCGAAGATGACGATGGCGAGTATAGAGAGATTCCATTTTCCCAGGACCCATCCTTGCAGCAGGTAGGACCTTGGTTCAGCCATCGCTTTACAACATGCATATGTGATGAATACTATATTGGCTGAACTTGATAATTCTTGTAATTCAATGTTTTCCCCTTTTTTGTTTCTTTGTTTTTTACGAGTAGGTATTTTCTGATTACCAGATGCAGCAAATGGCTCCACAATTCATTGAGAATTATGGTTTCAATGATGATGAATTCACAGACGGCGAGGATACTCTGCAGTATGTATATGTGAAATGTCATTTACTAGAGTTAAGTTCAGAGGTAACCAGTATGTGCAATAGAAACATTATAGATAAAATGGTGATCTATAAACCTCCTTAACAAAAATCAGGAATATTATCTTGCTGACCTTAGAAGGGAACCTGATGTAAACACAAATATGTAGCAAACTGCATACATTGCCCATGAATTATAGCAATGTAGTTCCATGTCAGACTATGAAAATTAATTTTATTATTTATTACTTAAGAATTTGTTTAGCTGGAAAGCATTGTTTGAGTATTTGCTTATTTGTTCTAGACTAAATACATACTTGAGTATGACGAGGTTTCAGCCCAGGCACTTAGCTTATCATACCCACCCATATACTGTATTTATCTGAATACAAGACAATGTTTTTTTCCAAAATATTAATGTTCAGTACTGGAGAGTAGTCTTGCACATTATAGTTTTCTGAATACCATGCGGAGAAAAAATAGGTTTCAAACTTTGCGGGTACGACAGTAGTGAAGCTTGTGGGAAATGGTATGTGGCAGATTGTTTGCATTTCATTTTGTGCCAAAAAAATATCTTGACCGGCCTATGAGCATTCTTATTGGAAAGATTACTCTGACACAAATACAATTAGAGGACTTCCTTTCACACTGGTGGCTGCACATAATGTTGTATTGGAAACCAACGGTCAAGCAGAAAGCACATTTCTCCTCCTTGGTTATCCACCAAACGTGGAATATTTTCGTTCTCCCTTCTCCGTCTCTCTCCTGCTCGCAATGTGAATTTCTGCATTGTTCTGCATATGTTTTCTAAGTAGAAAATCATATCCATCTTTGTCGTTACAGCTACGATGCCAACGCGTTTTATCATTGCACTTATACCCTATATTTCTTTCTCCCTTCTGTTGTCTAAATATAAAATCATATCCATCTTTGTCATTACAGTTATGCTGCCATTACCACCGCCATCATGTTATACCATCTCACCCATACCATACATTCCCATACTCCCCTCCCTGTAAATTACTCAAAATGTGAATTTTTGAGCAAATCCAAATTAAGTAAATTATTATTATTAGTAGTATTAAGGGACTTAATCAGTTTGTGTCCATTAGTTTGCTTAAAATATATGGCAAACCATTGAATTTCATATAAAAATTAAGTTATGTCTTCTTTAATATATAAAGAAGAATGCTAAATTCCAAAATTAAGTACTGAAAATTGGAGGTCCTCTTGCATTCGAAGTCGTCTTGCATTTAGATAAATATGGTAATTACATCTACGCACATTTTAGTTCCTTATAACAATCAAAAACATTAATAGCTAACAGAAAATTGCGTTACTTCTCAATTCCCTTTGTATAAACCAGTTCCCTTTTTTCTCAACTTGACTTAAAAGTTTCTGTCATCCTTTGTGAAACTCCACCTTAGTGGTGTTCTCCTGTCTACCTTGTCCCACTTCTGCCCCAGGAATTCTGTTCCTTGGCATTCAAATACTATATGCTTTGGTTTTCCTTCCCTCCACAAATGGAAAAGGAACGACCCTGGGATGTCCTTTCTTATCCCTCCTAATCTCTGTCAGTTCTTAACTATGCTATTCTCTCCTTTAGTTCGCTATTTATCTCATCAGTGTATGTTTTCCTTTCCCATGACCTTTTTTTTTTTTTTTCCATTATCTTACCAGAAAGTTTTGTCTTCAAATCTCTTCCATATTATTTTCCAAAATTTATTCTAAATATTTTCTCCTCCAGTTTTCCCCAGGTTCATTTGGATGCTACTGTTGGAATATTACATTGTTATTCACACTGCATTTAAAAACATATGTGAGACATTCCATGTCAAACTGGACATATTTCTGATAACAGTTTTTCAAAAATGTTTGTAACTTTTCCAAAATTGTACTGAAATTCATGTAATAGGCAAGAGAGTTGGGGCAAACAGAAATGTATCTGTATGTACAGTGATGATAATGGCAGCGGAGCTTCAGTTGCCCTCCGTGGTGTAATGGTTACCATGCTAACTTCATATATCCAAGGTCGCAGGTTCAAGCCTGGCAGAGGACGATGGATTTTTTCGGATGTAAAAATATTTAACATGGCTTCCTTCGGAAGGGAAGTAAAGCCTTTTGTCTCATGTTGTAGATTTACGGCACATAAAAGAACCTCAAGCCTGATAGAGAGGCCTCTGAGCAAAATTAAGCGGCCTTTCACACACCATTTACATTTTTCGGCAGAGCATCAATGACAATGATGAAAAAGTTTTTCTATTTAGATAATACATGTAACATAACGTTTTGTAATAAACCGTAAATATTAAAACATAATTTTCTATTGGGATAAATAGGATAAATGTGTCCATGAAGTTTTGTGAAATTTATCTGAATTTAGCTGTTAATTTAATGTCTAAGTTTACTGATGCTATAAAAAAGTGGCAGCTCCATTCGCATGGAAAAGCCCAAAACTGGAAAACTCATTACATTAAAAGAAAAGGAAATGTTAGCAACTGCTTGGCATGATTTGTGATAACTGTAAGAAATGCTGTGCATCGCAGTTTTATTTGGATAGCGAGCTGTCAACTATCAAGAGGACTATTGGTTGTTAATAGTGATATAACCTTAACTGACTTCAAAAGAATAAGTTTTAGTATCCCACTGAAGGAAATAAGGTTCAAGTATGTGTAAAGGAATGAGAAAAACTTGATTATTGACCACAAGAACATATTGCTTTGAAGAAGTGGGGAAATGGATGGGATTGGGCCACTTTCATATGTTGATTAATAAGGTATATTTAAAAGTTTATTATCCATCTGCATTCCACACTATTTGTATAACTAGTACAATATTTTAAATAGTTGATAGCTTGGAATAGGATGGGGAAGACCCAATTAAAACAAATGCGTGATGGCATGGTTGGATGCTGATAGGTTTTGATTGAATGCAAATACAAGCATTTTACCCCTTTTTTGGGGAAAATATAAATTACCCATACCATTACACAGCATTATAAGCTGAGACAAATAACATTGCAGCTATTATGTGTCAGAATGGTCATGCAGTGTAAAGCATGGTATGTTGGAGTTGACCATACTGATATAGTCAAAGGTTCATGCCCCAAAGCACCAAAATATTTTTTGTTTTATTTTAACATCTCATCAACATTATTGGGTATCCTTGAATGGGTTAAAGCACATTGATCTTCAATGTTCTAGTGCACCAACACCAAATTATTTCAAAGTGTATTTTGGTCATATATTTTACAGATGTAAAATAATCAATTTGTCAAACGAAGTAACAGTTAAAATTTAGTTGAGTCAATTCGTAACACTACATCACTTACTTTTTTATTTCGGAAAACATGTTTCAGAAGCCATGTGCTTCCATTGTCAATTCCTTTGGTCGACTCAACTAAATTTTAATTGTTAAAACACATCACTGTCTCAAAGTCCACCATATATCAAGAAGTAACAGTGTTAATGAAAATAGAATAATGCAACTGTTCAGAAATAAATACCACTGATATGCATTTATGCTGAGCAGAAGTATGTGTCTTTAGATAGTGTGTGTGTATATTCTCCCGGGGCGTAGTAATAATTAGTAATTAATAATCCTAATTTGCAGATGAGTATTTCGCACATTTGTTTATATCAGGTTCCCTACCTGGCCAGTGAGATTATAACATCGCTTTTCTGCAGGACTCAAGTTGATGCCTTAATGTCACTCTCTGGTATAATGTTTTGCTCTTACGAGCCTCACTTCAACCAAGTCTCTACTCATTAAAACCTTAACATAAACCCTTTTCTTTTATCTAGATCATGCTAATTGAGATAAACATTAGCAGATATTATCTTTCCTCGATTCTTCGTATTCCTTGTAAGTAGAAGGGAGATAAGGGAATGTAGTAGATGTAGGCTAAAGTGATAATTGAATCTTTTAAAAGCTGCTCGCTATGTGTTACAATTGATATTTGATTCTCTTTGAATGGCCAGGAGTAAAACAAAAGAGATGTAACAAATTAGGTCTTCCCATTTGAGAAAAGTATAAATATTATAGGATTGAAACCAATAACAAGGAATATCTGACAAATGGTTAACTCTAGGGGACAAAAAAATATATGGAACTTAAATTGTGTATTTTAACGAGATCTTCATTTTTTGTGTAAAAGGTTTTGCCTATCTCGTATACTTTACCAGTTATACAAAAGTCATCCAGAATGAAGAGGTCTTCAGAAGCTATTCCTAGAAAATTCAAGATATAAATTTCATTTGTCATGAAAATATTTTAAACATATGGCATTTTTATTAAAACCGTGAGCCATTTTTGAAAAAATCAAAATTCTTCCATGTGAAGGGCAACTTGGGATGCTTGGAAAGTGTTAAACTTAAATATAAAGTTTACTATATAACTGACTTCATTTTTGAGCTATGCTATTCAGATCCATGGACTCACACATGGACCTTTTTCTAAAAATGCTGTTTTTTTTTCTTCTTTCTAAATGCATTTGTGATGAAATCTTAACATTGAATTTTTGGTGGAATGCAATCGATACCGTCTTTACTTACTGTGTGCATAGTGTATATAGAGAAAGTTAACTTATTTTGAAATTTAACTTCGGTAAAAATGCTCCTTGAAACATATTTTTTAACCAAGGACATTTAAAATGTTACAGTTATGATACAGAAGATAACTAATTTTGTTTCTGAATGTTTCATTGTTAGGAAGTAAAAAAATTCTGAACACCTGAAAATTTTACTGTACTTGCAAATTCTGCTTGAAATAAAAACTTTTTGACTTAAAATACAGTAAACTTTTAAATCAATATCATTTAAAGAACATGTATACCAAGATTCAAGAGAATACCTGCAAAACTATGATCCAAAGAGCTTTCATCTATCAGAAAATCGAAGTAAAGAAAAGTGAAGTTAAAATTTGGCCATTATGTAACAAAACTTATGTCTAATTAAAGCTGGCCTAGACCCTTTAGTGGACCTTCAAAGTAAGCAGCTTTTTAAAACTTCAATCGTTTTCTAGCAGTTCTGCAGTGTGCATATTTTTAATAACTAGCACCTATCTGTAACTTGGCTTAATTTCTCCCCAATTACAATAGGATCCTTCAAAGATGATTTCAAATCCTTAGGAATAAAACTTATATGATCTTGATCAAAGAACCTAATAAGAGTTTATCTAGCTTTCATTGCTGGCTTTTCTGCCACCATACCAAAGCTCCATGCTGTGGTTTAACCACCATCAGCTCATATGCAGCTTTAGTCGACAGTTTGAAATAACTGGCCATAAGAAACCGTTTTGCCTTCATAACAATTTTGTATAAGTGTAGATTCCAAGTCAGTTTGAAGCCAAACATTAAACCCAGATATTTGATACTGTCTGAGATCAACTCAGATTCTGCCATAGCTATGTTAATCCCTTTCAAGGTCCTTCTTTTGATGAAAGGGGCTATTACTCAAAACCTTTGGATCTTAAACCAGCAGTTTATGTACTTTAGGGCTTGATTTGTGATCCCTGAAATAATACTTGGAAACTTTCCTGTAACAAGCATCACTGTCATCTACACACACACACACACACACACACACACAGATATATATATATATATATATATATATATATATATATATATATATATCCCTTGATTTTTAAATTTAATCAAGATGTTTTCTACAACCATATTCCCTGGAGTAGGTGAGAGCATCCCTCCTTGTGGAGTTCCTCTCAGAGGAAGAAGAATCTGGATATTTCTGTTCACATCCCAATATGAGTTCCAGACAGTTTGATAAGCTAACAGTATCTCTTTGCCAGCCGGCACTGAAACCTTGCCCTGCCTAAGGCAATGCCACAATATACAAAGGATATGTTGCATTTAATACAATGTATTGCTACTTCCACCTGTTCCTTTAGAGTTGTCCTTATTTGTCTGGAAGTGATAGCATATTTTCAGTTTTGTACTAGTGTAAATATGAGTGGAAACTATGTACAAAACTTTTGTTGCATGGTGACTTCATCATGGGCCAGGGTGTGGACTGTATGGGGAAATAATCAACTTTGAATGGCATACCTCCATTTCCAATAAGAATTCATATCACTGCTTTCATAATGTTCCTATTTGTTATATTTCCATCTTTTATACTCAATACCAAATAGAAATGACTGAAATTGGCAGAAGCATTACAATATAAACCCAATGCACACTGTTTTTCAGCATAGATATCAATTCAGTTGAATTGGGGCACGACTTTGCCACATAGCTGGCATAAATCTTTATCTACTTTTAGACCTTTTAATAACAGTGTTCCTGTTCTTGCCCAGACTAGACCCTCTTTCCGTATTTCCACAGCCATCAATGTATTTTTCTCTTTCCCCATACTTTCTTAGTATTCCTGTATGATATTAAAGTACGCTTATTCCTTAAGCTACCCTATATCGTCTATCCTCGCTTTCACTTTATTCCATAGTTTATGCCCCCTTTTGTCTAGTGAGTCTACCTCCCCCAATCCAACTTCTCTTATAATTTGCTACTTGGTGTCCTAAAACAGTCTTTGAGAATGTTTCCTTCTTCTATTATCTGTTTCAATATTTCACTATCCATTTAACTAAGGCTCCCTTCCTTCCAGCTCTCCCCAACTCAACTAATGCTACTCCATTTGGAGCTATTCTTGTTAATCCCAATATAATTTTCCAAAAGGACCTATTAATTTGATGTATACATTCCCACCCTTTTTCAATCCCCCAAACCACTATTCCATGCATAATTCTTGATTCCACTGTTGCTCTATATATTCTCTCTAGCCAGTTTACTCTCACATTTATCTTCTTTAAGCATGTTCTTATGATAGTAATGACTAATTTCCCCTTAGCAAGCGCATTTTTCGTTTGCTCTGTCCATTTTCCATTATCAATAACAATTATATTTATCATTGATCACACAAAAAATAGTATGCAATATATACTGTAATTATCTGAATAGAAGACTTTTTCAAACACAAGACAACCCCTTTTTTCAGAGCTTAGTTTTGGAATGTAGTATATCTATGTAAAGCAAAATTTAGTATGCTGCATGTATATTTTAAACAAAATGAAGGGCATTAAAGTCAATTAATTTCTTCTGTGTGTGTGTTTTTTTTTTTTTTCTTTTTTTGCATAATTTAATGTCATTTAACTTGGTAGGTAATATCAGATAATGAATGAAATCAGTAAAATGATGCTTGAATGAGCCTGGGGTCCGTGGAGCATAAAGTCTTCTCAACATAAGGGAAACCTCTGGAAAAACCTTATAGTTACCCTAACAAGATTCAAACTAGAGCCACCTGAATGTTAGGCAGACATGATACCCCACACTACTGAGGCAGACCAAAACTTATTTGGGTCACACATCCTAACTGAGATTCAAACTTGGAATTCAGGTGACTTGTGTAATGTGTGGGAGGGAGAAGGCAGAATGGAAATACATTGGAATGTGTGTGGTTGCAGAAGGTGATGGCAGCAAAAGCAGCTCATCTGCATTGACATGATGGATAATATTCCCTATTTAAGCAACATAACCTAATATATCACATTTTTGTAAAAAGTTTTACCTAATTCAAATTTGCATGAAATTCATGTAAAGGGTGGGATACAATGTAAATGTACCGGTATTGTGCAGAGGGAGAAAGTGATAGCATGAGTAGCAGTGGGAATGACTGATAAAATATTCCATTTAGACAACATATCGAATGTAACACATTGTTGTAAAAAGTTTTACCTAGTTAGAATTTGTGCAGAAATTCATGTATTGGGTGGGAGAGAGGAAAGGGGGAAATGTAAATGTAGGAGTATGTGTGCAGAGGGAGAAGGTGATAATGGCAACGACAATGTTGTATAAGATTTCCAGTGAGAATGCTAATTAGTTGGTCATTCAACAGCCAACTAATGGTACAAAATTTGGCACATATGTTGTGTCTTCTTTACCATTTCCACAATATTTGCCAGTACTATATACATGATGTTCTAAGTTTACTTTTTCTCACATGCACATGCAAGATGACATCCAGTTCTCGATTAATATTTTGAAAAACACATGTCTGGTATTCAAATGAATATGGTAATTGTGTATTAAATATAAACAGATTCTCAGAAGTACAGTATACTTCATAGATTGTATAAACCACTTACCACCTTATATTACAATAAATCAGTAATTCACAATACTTTAGAAGCCAAAATCAACAATCTATTAGTATAATATTGCTTTTACTCTGTAAACAAATTTAGGGGAGGTGTACATTTGTAGCCCTATGACTTGGGAATCTGGGTTTTTCAGCCCATCTATGGGACCAGTATCGACTCAGCTGCAGGTCAGAAAAGCACAATCAGGCAGCAGGAAGCACGGTGCTGACTAATCTTCCCCCATAGCATGAGGTTGGTAGGCCAATTGTTCATGACCCCATGGAAACAATGCTGACTACCTGATTCCCTCACTACTCATGGGCATGAACAACAAGGGTTGTCATGTCCACTTCCTGGTGGAAGCACAGTGATGACCAGATCACCCTAATGTGTATGGGCTTAAGCCGACAATGACTTGTATCTGCCTGGCATAGTACGGAATACATAATCTCCATAGTATGAGATTGATATTGTCATTATAATAATAATAATAATAATAATCTCTATTGCTCATAGATTTATTTTCACAAATTTCAAGCACTGTCAAGTTTTATGTAAAATTTGTTTACAGTTTTCTTTTCTACAAGTGGTTACAACTTGTTAAAAGTTTTATATTTAATGTCTATTTATTAAACAGTATAGTTCCTATAATATATCTTTTTCTGTAGCTGCTTTACTAATTCCAATTCTATAATAGCCTCCTTTATTTCTGGTATAGTTGTGTACCTAGTTAGTTATAAGATCTTTTTTCCTTACAAATAATATTACCTTGTATGAGTAGAGCATAAGTAAATTATTATTTATAAAAACATTTCTACATGATTCAGAGGTAGTATATTATTTATAGCCCTAATACATCTCATTTGTAGAATGAGTGGTCTATCCATATACACCTTTATATGGTTTATTCTTTTTTACCCTTAGTGCATCTGTGGATCGACTTACAAGCATGACATTCAGTTTAAGTGAAGAAGACTTAGATCATCAGGCTGAACTGTTCAAGCAAGTTTGTGCTCAAAAGTTATGTACATTAAATGATGGAGAGGATGACATATGGGAGGACCGTGAGCAGGAACTTACATTTCAAACTGTAATTGACAATAGAAACAGGTGAGTTACACTTATCAGTAGGCATAGAAATTGTTCAATAGAAGCCACACACAAACTATTTGTCAATACAACAAAAGTAAACAGCAGCCAAGGGTCAAAAATAGCATTTTATTTATTTATTGTAACAATAACAAGTCCCCGTATTTATGGGATGCCAACAAGGACAGAGTAAGCCAGACAAATTGTATATGAACTATCTAAAAGAAAAAAGTAGTAATAAAATAGAAACTCCTCTATAAAGATAATGCAATATCAACAGTTTTCTTTGTATGGCAATCAATAAGGAAACTAAAAGGTGCAAAATGATCTTTCCATTCTAGCTTTACTGCTAGAAATGCATATGCCTGCTTATTAGATACTCCAGGTTCATTTGTTCAGACTCACTGCATATGATATTTTCTGCCTAAATGACAGATATTTTGTTTTCATATGGGACATAAAAATTTAATAAATTGTGTATATTTTGATAAATAAGTGTTTCCCCATACATTTGTTCAGCCAATTTTCCAAAGGCTCATAAAACTTGAGCCTTTCCTTGAACTAATCATCTGATGACAAAAAATGCACTGTAACAGCTGATTTATCAATTGATTTACCTTTTACGTGATTCAACACCTCTGTAATTGAAAATAAAACATGGAGTAAAAATAATTGTAAATAAGTGAAATACTGCTAGCAAATGGAAAGGTATTGTATCTATAACACCTATAATTAAATAATTACTTAGATTTTCACAACTAGCATTGTCAATTTGATTATAAGTGGTAGCCAGGCTTGTAGTCTGTGGTCCAAATGATTTAATTACCGACGTTTCGCTGAAATCTGCATCTGACATCTTCAGGGAACAAAGCTATTAGATCAGCTCCAGAGTCCTACAAGTACATTGTGAAGTCAATTTACAAGATTCTCATATAGTCGATTGCTAGCTGCTCTGACCCAGGAGGACTCTCAAATATTAGTCACGTGGTAGATGCAACTGCCTGCCAAAGACAGCTGGTGTCAACCGAGTGGTACTGTGTTAACAAGCAAGAAAAGTAGCACTTTGATATCCCAAATTGACCATATCCTTTCTCACATGTTCTTGTAGAGTCTTGATTGTGAGTGAGAAGGTGTAATGCACATCTTGTGCATCCCAAATTGCTCTAATGCATCACTCATCAGGTTGGACTCAAAATTGGGGACTGAGAGATCCATTAATACCCCAAAGTGGTAGAACAGTTTGTCTAGGAGACAGATTGTAATTGTCTTGACCTAGGAATGATGGTCACTTGATAAAGCACTCCACAATCACCAACAGATACTTACTACCCTATCACACACACGGAATAGCCCAACTATGTTGACTGTGATGCATTCAAAAGATGCTCCCACATTATACTGCTGCATGTGACCCTGGCTCTTGATCTGTGGGCTATGACGTGTTGTACATACATGACATTTGGTGACACCATTTCTTAGCATCTGCCCTAGCCTCAACCTGCAAGTAGTTTTGTTGGAGTTTGTCAATTGTTTGCTTGAATCCAGATGTCCTACGAAAGTCCCTGCATGTACTCCCTTTATAATTTCTGTCTTCTTTCTCTGAGGATCAACTGCTCTCTATGGGTTTTCAAATTAGGTGACTCCCAAACTCTAAACAAGACACACTCCTTGGTCTTCAGTGAGTCCCATTGGGCCCAGTAGGACTTATACTCACTGCTCTTGGGAGTGATGTTTTTCTAGCTCAGCCTAGTCCCAGCCTCCACTTTTCTCAGGAGCAGCCAATTCAGCGTCTGCCAGCTGCTCCCTCCTCAGGTTGCCTCATCCATCTTCAGGCACAGCCAAAATCACACGACTGCTGCAGCAACATGGCTTCCACTTAGAGTGGCTCCTGTCTTTCCAATGTTCTGACACGAAGTTGTATTCTTGGAGCCTCTGGACCCAAAAGGACTGTCTGACTCTAGGTTTTTGAAGCTCAATGGTCAGGTGGGACAGAATGATCAGTCCTCTGTTCACATATAAGGCCAGTGTTCCTTCATCAGAAGAGTGATACGTTTCACGATATTGAAGAAATCTTTATCAAACTGGTAGTATCTCAAAGACCCAGGATAGAAAAGATCATCTTTCATTACCTGAGCCTTCCCTGTTGATAACACATTGTGACCTGAGTAGTTTATGAGTTGGCACTTCTTTGCCAACTTAAGGTTAGCTGACTGCAATCTCTGTAATATTTTTGTATGATTCTGGAGTTGGTTTTGGAAATAAGTGCCAACAATATGATGTCACCCTTATAGCAGGCAAGTATCATAGGTCACCTCCTCATCACTTGTTCTCATGAGGCGATAGAAGGTGATTGTCATGTTGCAGAGGCTAGCTGCCATAGTGTTTGGCCTGCCAGAATCCGCTCATGTCTTTGTTTCTGGCATCTAGGACATGTGCCAATATCCCAATTTGTCCAAAGTCAAGAATACTGGGCACCAGCAAGTGACCATTGCACCATCAATCAAGGATACGGGAAAACTGTCAGTTCGGGTGATGTCGTTCAGCTTCCTATAGTCCATAGAGAAGCATAGCTTGCCATTCTTCTTCAGCAAGACCACAGAAGAGCACCAAGGGCTGTTGGTCTCTTCTGTAATCCTGCGAATATCATAACCTATAGCATGTCCCATACTTCCACTTACTTTGCCAGAGAGTAAGTTTTGGTGCTTGTCAGTTTGGATGATTCCAGTATCCGTTAGATGGAGTGTTCTGTTGATATGACCTTAATTGTCATTTTCTTAACTAAAGATGGTATCATTGAAGTAAATATTAGGAAGCTCTCCATGTGTGCTTCAGTCAGAAGGTTTGGCCACCCCAGCAAGTCTTGCAGTTGGAGCACCAGATCCTGCAATAGTGCTGGCTCCTTGAATCTATAACTTGGTGATACATAATGCGACTGGCTTGCTCTACCTCAACTGTATGTCCTTTCAGCAGTCTCACAGGTACTTCTTCACAGCAAGGCAACATACTCTGGAAATACATAAGCCATTCATTTATGTCTCTTGGTCCAAAACCAAGCTCCTTGAACATTACATCTTCTGCCAGGATGACCCTGCTGATTTCTGGATGTCACTTTGTGGCTCCTGAAGACATCAAGGATGTTTGTTGGAGTTCTGGCACATCACCTAGTCTTGGTCGAGTCATGACCCTCCTGCCAATGTCTGCTGTGCTCCTTGTGAGGAAGCATTTGTTTACCAGCCACTATTGTTCATGTTCCTTTGGTCTAAGTGTAGCAGACGCCTGTAACAATCCAAGGGGCTATGTAAAGAAGCTGGCAGACTTTTTCTGATGCAGCTCTGCACATGCTCATACGTCCTACAAGCCTGGAAACTACATAAAGGTGTGCATATACTCTACAACCCAGGCAGGCTGACATCAGCTCTGCCTGATGTTTATATAGGCATGCAGTCATAATATTTTATATTACTGTTTTATATGCATGTGGTAGAGGGTGTTTAAGGTTTGTATATTGCAGCCCCACTTTTCCCCTACTAGTTGCTTTAATAATGGTACGTTTTTTTTTCCCAATTTTCTGCATATATTTCTTCCATCCTAATTTTGTATCAAAAGTTATTCCTAAATATTTGTCTTCATGTATTTGAGTTAGTGTTTTTCCTTCTAATTTTAATGAAATAAGAAACAGTTTCTTTCTTAAGCAAAATAATTGATAATTTGTCTTCTGTATATTATCTTTTTATATATACATATATCTATCTATCTTACATTTTGGGATATCCAGGTTTCTAAATGAGCAAGTGATTGTTGAATTATGTTGATTAGCTGTTGGCTTTGGTTTTTTGGTTTTGAAGTCCGTATTACAATATCAGCAGAAAGTAAAATTTTTGTTTGGAGATTTTCTGTGTGTATAGGGAGATTAGTAATATAGATATTGAATAATGTTATAGTAAGAATTGAACCTTACGGTAAGCCTCAGTATGTTTGTTGATGCTTAGAAAGAAGGTTATCATAATTTTTAGCAATGAAATGTTGGATAATGAAATTTCTGATCCACTGAAGCATGTTACCTTGAAAACCTAAGATTTGCATTTTTTCTTATAATTTAAATCTCCAAATGGAGTCATATGCTCCTTGTAGATCAACAATATTGCTAAGCTATCTTTTCTCTTATTGAAATTACCTTTAACATCACATATGTCTTTTCTGTAACTTAAATGAAGAAATGGATCAGATTATCTTCTATATTTCCAACTTTTACAGAAGATTACAACCTCCCACCTAAATATTGGAGTGTGAGAAAATGAATGATTTCATTATCAAGTGTTAAAATTAGATACCAACCATATTTAGTGCTTTGCTATAGCAATTCTTGGTTTAATGTGGATCATATTGTCAGTGCTATATTTAGCAGTGATTTATTAGCTGGAATATCATGACAGTATTCAGAATATTCTGATCATAATACACTTCATGAAATGTATCATTAGTAGGTTCAGTAATATCCTTTATTGCTAAGAATGAGTGAGACACTTGCATATGCTTGCAGAGATTGGCAAAGTGAGGATGCTGGAGGTAACAGCAGTTCAGACGAGGAGGAACGAGCAGGTCCTGAAGGACGGGAAGAAGTCCATATGGAAGTTGACTCTACAGATGGTAAGTAGTCACCACACCATACTGTTGTGTCAGTTGCCATTGGAGAGCAGATACTGTATTTCTATTATCTTTTTGTAGCGTGGGCTACTACAGAGGCAACCAGTGAGGCTGCTGTAGTGCCAGTAGCTGTAGATGCCAGCAACCCATGGGCAAGCAATGAGGAAACTGCTGCAACATTACCTCCAGAAGATGGAGGATGGGCAGACTTTGGCTCTGCTGGGTTTGCAGACTTTGAAGCAAACTTTGGATCTAATGGTGCTATTGGAGATGCAGCAGAGACCTCTAAGAACAGTTCTGTAACATCAAAAAATGCAGAGGATGCTGATGCCAAGACATCGATTGCTGAAGGTTAGTTACTTTGTTTATCAAGCAAATGGCACAGGGAAATAAATTTACATTCTACAAGGGTTGCCCGATAAATAATGTACCATATTTTTTTTTTCTCTCAAAGTATTTATTTCACAAAAATGAAATTTACATATATAAAAGAACAGTGTTGTGTCTGGTCACTTTATTTTTCTACATAATTGACTTCAAGTTCCAAGAGAGATACGTGGGAGTTTATTTCCTGTCTGTAAAAATCTTTACTCTGCCTGCAAAGCCAGGTTTTCACTTCGCGAATCACCTCTTCGTTGTCTTCAAAATGTCTTCCACAAATGGCATTCAGTGGCCCTAACAAGTGGAAATCTGAGGGAGCCAAATCAGAACTATAGGATGGATGGGGTAACACTGTCCAACCCTGTTTGGCGATGAGGGCGGAAGTCCTCAAACTTGAGTGAGAATGAGCATTATTGTGCTGAATGAAAACCTCCACTGGGTTGACATAGCTCTGCAGTCGTTGGAAGCGCTGCTTAAGTTTGTCTGTTTTGATGTAACTTTCTGGATTAATGGTACTGTCTTTTGCCATCACATCGAGAGAATTACGCCCTCACAATTCCAAAACACTGTGATCTTGACTTTTCCGGCTGAAGGAACTGTTTTGAAATTTTCTTCTGAGGAGTGTAAACATGCCATTCCATCAATTGTCTTCATCTTTTGGGCTCAAAGTGATGCACCCATGTTTCATCACCTGTCACAATCTGGGACAAGAAGGCTTCCCCATCGGCTTCAAAGTACTGAAACAGATCGGAAGCAATGTCTTTTCCTTTGAATTTGTGATTGACAGTAAGACACCAAAGAACCCACCTTGCACACATTTTTGTGTATCCGAGCTCATTGATAATCGCATCCACACTTCCTTTGCTTACTGACAACTTCAGTGCCAATTGCCAAGTTGTAATTTGTTGGTCCTCTTGAATGACATCAGCCCACTGTGACGTGCCAGGCATGAAGCTGGGGCAGGTCTTCCTGCAGCACCATCACCCAGCAACCAGTGGTACTCCTGTTAACTGCAGATGTTCCATAGACTTGGCACAAACATTTATGACTGTTCCCCATGGTTTCTTTCTCTGTTATGAGAATTCAATCACAACACGTTTATGACTGATGTCACCTACAGACACCATTTTCAAGCATTCTTACACCTACGCTTTCAGTCAGAAGAAATTGAAATTTTGCATTCACATGCAGTAAACTTCAAGTAAGTAGCACCTAAATCTGTACATTTCTCAAAAATGTTTTTCACTGCAAAATAAATTGTGGAGCATTATTTATTGGGCAACCCTCGTATTAGAAGTGAAATATGTTCATAACACTGTTAATACATTCTTATTCCTAATAATGATATAATGCTTTCTGCTCTTGCTTGTCTTATGAGAGACAGGTATCAATTCTACACTGAAATTAAAATTATAATGTAGCATATTGCACCTAAAATTAATTAAACATAATTTTAGTCGTTTGCAATTTGACGGAACAACATAACTATGCTTTTTATTTTAAAATTGCCGTGTATTGAGAAAACATCTCAAACTCGTCAACATATGTCACGTTTACGTTGACACCCTCTAAGATATCTTCAAATTAAAGCAATGCAAAAGTAGCATTAAAAGTAAATAAAACCTTGGGATTCTCATAGATGTATAAAATATCCTATCACAGAGTTAAATTGATTTAACCAGTATAAGGAATATGTCTAACCTTTCCCAGTTTAATTAATCTCAGAACAGTGCTACACAGATAAATAACTATGAAAATTATAAACATAATTAGACATAACATGAAAATTACAAATATAATTACACATAACAATGATTATCCTGATGGCCATAGTAGTCAAATGGGACTATAGAAATGAATACCTCCTTGCCAAAAATAACCCATGTTGTACAATGAATTGTTAAAGAGAGAAACTTAGTGACAAATGCAAATATTTTTTAGAAAGAAAGAAAAAAATCTCTGTTGCATTCACATGACTTTCTCTACTTGTTCTGAAAAAAAAGTTCTTATAAAAGATTATTCTAACAGAATTGTCTTACTACTTAGTTTCTTATAAATATTGTATGATATTGAACAATTGAATTTTGGTTTGCTTTGCATTTCCAGAAAAAAGTAGCCCCATTTGAGAAGATCCATAGTTTAAATATTAATATAAAAATAATAGTTGCAACCAATCTTCACTTATCTTTTGGAATCCTTGCCTGGACTAGTTTCGCAATGATTTCATTGCATTATCAACATATCCTTTTTTCATTGCATTATCAACATAAAAGGATATGTTGATAATGCAATGAAATCATTGCGAAACTAGTCCAGGCAAGGATTCCAAAAGATAAGTGAAGATTGGTTGCAACTATTATTTTTATATTAATATTTGTGTTATTCTTCACTGTTACTAGCTTCTTTTTACATCCATAGTTTAAAGTTGAAACCAACAACAAGTTATATCTTGGAAATCGTCAACTCTGCAACAAAAATGTATATGATATAAATTGTTTGTTTTAACAAGATCCACATTTTTTGTGTACTAGTTTTTGTCTCTTACGGTTTACCAGTTATGCAAAGTTCATCCAAAATGAACAGATCTTCAGAAGCAGTTCCCAGAAAACTCAGGATATACATTTTATTTGTGATGTAAATAGCTTTAATATATGGTATTTTAATCAAAATCATTAGAACCATTTGGGGGGGGGGGGGAATTTTTCTTGAAAATCTTGTGTCGCATTTTGGGAATATACCAAACTTATATACCAAGTCTACCTTCTCTATACTAAAAGGTATAAAAGTTGACAGAGATCTATGCCCACTATGTGGCAATGTCGATAACAATTAGCACTGTATAATTGAGTGCAAAGAAACTAAAATGAGTAAAATGTGGAGAAAAAAATATGGAATAAAAACTGGGAAAAGTTACTATCAGAGATAGCATACATATTTTTTTTTGAAACAATAAGAAAGAATTTCTGAAACAACTAGGTGATTATACAGGGAAATTGGGGAGGAAGATCACCAAAGAGAGGATCTTAATAATAAAACTGATAAGATTGTAAGTTAGAAAAGATATAAACAGATTAAAGTTGGCAGAGTATAAAAATGTACAGTTAGAGAGAAAGGTACATGTACATAAATAACCAGAGTGTTAACTGTATGTGATACCAAATTCAGCAACTTCAGGAAAATAATTATGTATGTATGAAGTGTCTAATTGAAAAGATGAAATAAATTATCTATCTACATTCCTTCTCTATACACTATGTACATAGTACTTGTAGGGAAAGTAAAAATAAATAGGGATTGATAATACATTGTATTAGATTGATAAAATTATAACTAAGTCATGTAACATATATTAATGTAATTTTAGGATGTAAAGGAGCCGAAGTGACCAGTTCCAAGGGGTCTGCAGGCAGGTCCCAGGAACAGGACTCCCAGCTCGTAGTAACAGAAGCAGCATCGGCAGCTGCAGGCTCAGAGAAAAGGTCAGTTTAATGAATGAAATAACAAATATATGTTATAGCTGAATGTTTTGATTGGCTAATACTCTTTGTATGTTTACAGCCCAGTTGTAGAGTCTGATGATAACGCCAACCCAACAAAGGATGATGAACAACATAAACAATTGATAGATAACTACAGGTATTGTTGTTATAACTTAAACTAATCTATAAAGCTCACTTGCTGCCTTGTCTATGTTGGATGTATACATGTAAAGAATATCAGGCAAATTACCATATTTATCCAAATACAAGACTATTTTTTCCAAAATATTAATGTTCAGAACTGGGGGTTGCCTTGTATTTACAATATGTTTTCCGAATAGCATACGGGGGAAAAAGTAAGATTAAAACTTGGCGGGTACAGCAGTGACAAAGCCTGGGGAAAATTGTATAGATCACTGCCAAAGTCACGACATATGCAGCAAATTTTTAGCGTTGCATTATGCTCCGAAAATTGGCTCTTAAGGAGTCTATAAGCATTCTCATTGGAAACAAAGATTACTCTCTGATTCTAAATTCAAAGTCCTTTCACATCGATGGTTGCACATAATGTTGCATTGAAAGTCAGTGGTCAAGCAGAAAAATGTAGCTGTGCATTTCCCCTTCTCAGGCCACATATACTGCAATGTGAATTTAAGCTCAAATTTTAACTAGGTAAAACATTTTACAATATATTATATTAAGTATATTGTCTTAACAGAAAATAGCATCTACAAATAATTGTTGTTACAGCTACGCTGCCACAACATCATGTTTTACTATGCATATACCGTACATTTCGTTCTCGGTCTCTCCTGCTCGCAATGTGAATTTCAGTGTAAATTCAAATTAAGCAAAACGTTTACGATGTGTTATATTAAGTATGTTTATTAATATAAAATCATATCCGCCATCATTGTTACAGTCACGCTATCATCATTGCTGTCATCACGTTGTACCATTGCACCCATCCGTACATTTCCATATTCTCCCCTTCGGAAACTGCTGAAAAGTAAATTTCTGCACAAATTCAAATAAAGTACAAAAAAATGAATAAATAATGGACTAAATGGCCATTCATTTGTTCAAAATATATGACAAACCTTTAAATTTCATTTAAAAATTCTATTTGTGTACCTTTGTCTTTTAAACATGTCTTATGTAGATGATATGCTAAATTCCAATTCCAAAATTAACTTCCGAAAAATTGGGGGTCGTCCTACATTTGAGATCATTTTGTATTCAGATAATACGGTATATTCTTTTTGCAAGTGCTCACAAATAAGTAGATAAATATGTTAACTTCTCTGTATATTAATATTTAAAATATCTCTAATGGCATGTGTAGTTTATTGTGATAACAGGATTATTCAAAGATGATTAAAATTATTACAATTAGAAGCACTATTAACAGTGAAAGAACTTTGATATTAAAGCTGTGCTTTGTTGCCTTTTTAAAAGGTTTTTTGATGCTGAAACAACATCACATCCCGTCAGGTGTCTTGCTGATTGAAGATGGCTCATTCTTGTATCCTTGTTGCCTCAGCAACTTAAAGAATAAACCACTCAAGACTACTACACTAGTCAGGTGTCTACCAAATAAATTCTAGGAAAGACAAAAAAAAATTTAAATATGGAATTGAAAGAACTTCAAAGAAAAATAAGTTTAAATGAACAGATAAGTCGGCAGTGGCGTATTTTTTTCAATAGTCAATCATTACATAAGGAAAGTTTCAAATTATTAAAAATCTATCACTTCTACCCTTGAATTGGCTAGCTTCTGGTAGAAGTAGGAATGAGAACATGGGCATGAGAAAGAGTTTCTGGAGAGAAGTGAAAATGCATATTGAGAATATTGAAAAGCAAGGTTTTCTTAGTAGCTTAAGAAACAGATGTTCACTGAATCTAATGAAATCTAAAAGGATAGAGGCAGAAAGAGAAGTTTATGTGATAAAACAGGCAAAGAGGAATATAATGTAAAAAGAAGCTAGTAACAGTGAAGTAACACAAATATTAATATAATAATTAATAATTGTAACAAATCTTCTATGCATATTTGCAAGTTTTGAAATTTTCACTTATCTATTGGAATCGAGGAGGAATATGCTTAAACAAAAACAGGTATTGGAAAAACGAGTCGAATTTACACTTGAATTGCTTCACTAAGTAATTAATTACCTGGACATGTTTCAAAGGCGTATGTTGCCTACATCAACAGATTTCGACTGGCCGGCCTGTTGTTGGTATTTTTTGTGGACTCCTCTCTTTTCTCTGGTGGCTGATAGATGAACTTGTAGAGCGGGTTGTCATCTGTAGGAATTCCAAAATTCATCAGGCTAGGTTTCTGCTTTAAGATAAAGATCTTCTCCCATATGTTTAATTCTAGCGGTCGCTGTACTGATTTTAACAGGTGGACATTATCTTCGATTCTTGTCCCAAGCATGTGAGGCTACTGCTGATTTCTCCATTTGGTTGTTTCTTAAGTGTGCCAGATGTTCCTTCAACCTGGTTCCTTTTTTATCACAGTTTTTACATTTGATTCTGTAAATTCCTGATTTCTTGGATACAGGTGTTTTGTCCAACTTGTTCTTTAGAAGGTTTTTTATGCTATGTTTGTTTTGTGGGGCTAAGAAGATGTTGTGTTCCTCGAAGATCTTTTTAAATTTGTTGAAGGCCTGAGGGTGGAATGTGAATTTTTTTGAAAATATTCTGGTTTTTTATCTGCCATGAGGGTGGTTGTAGCTGCTATTTTTCTCTTTCTCTCTATTGTTCTTAATTTTTTCAGGACAAGTGTTTTGTTAAAACCATTGTTCTTAGCAGTTCTTATTATTTGGTTAAGCTCTTTTTCATATTCTATCTTCTCCATAGGGACGTTAAGTAATCTATTTAGCAAACTGTGGATAATTGCATGTTTGTGGCTAGTTGCGTTGAAACTGTTAGAATTTATGTGGTTGTCTGTATGCGTGTCCTTCCTGAAGATTCCAAATTCCAATTTTTTATAGTTTCTGATAATTTTGAGGTCCAAAAATGGAAGGGTGTTGTCTTTCTCGGTTTCCATGGTAAATTTTATGCACTGCTGCTTCTAAATTTACAAATCCCAGAGATAAAATGTACACTGGTGGCCTGAGTTTGATCCCAGGCAACAGTATAGAGATTTTTGTTTTTTTGTTACAGGCTACCCTAAAAGGTGTATTTCCAGTGAATTCTTGGGTGGAATGCAAAACCTTCTGTACCTATGTACTAGGTAGAGAAGGTAAAAAATAAATATATATGGGAATTGGATTTTAATTTTAAAAGATCTAAAGAAGTTTTAAATATTGAGACCTGCCAGTCAACAAAAGCATACAGCTTTGCAAATATACCACTAGATGCCAGCAGGTTTGCAAGGTGACCAAGTACAGTTTTGATATAATGTGTGTAGATAACCACACAATGACAGAATCTACAGCTGTAACATTGAGAATTTTGCTGTGTGTATTTGAGTTTTTGGTGTGTTAACATTGTAAATCATAGCAGAGTTATTAATTTCTGTAAGCATTACTTAATGGTAATACAACATTTAAACTTGCTTTAAGCAATCAGAGAGAAGAACCCCAATTTGGTTTGCTTTCATATATTATGACCTACAATTCAAGAGAAGCTAATAATACACATAAGCATTGTTGGCTATTAATTTGGATGCTTTAAATACATAAGCACATTGTACACATGTTTATTATCTGTTGTCAGGTTTCTGTCAGTGCAAGGATTAATGTCAAGCGAAGGGGAATGTAAGGCAGAGAGTATCTCAACAACATCACAGAAGTTGGAGACTGAATCATTACCACAGGAAAACAGTGCAGCAGTGCAACCTTCTACAGTGTGAGTACCATGTCAAGATGCAGGAGCTACAAGAAGCAATGTTGCTTTAAAATTCTAGACTCTTTGCATGACCGAAATAAATATATAAATTAGTTAACAATTGAAGCATTCAAGAATCCAAACCAATAACAATATCTCAAAAATTGTTAATGTCACCAGAATCCACATTTTTTTACTTTAACTACCATGTACCTTAATAAAGCATTGCATTCTGCCCAAAAATTTAATATCAATATTTCACCATAAAAACATGTATTCAGGACCCCTGAAATTAAAAAAAATTAGAAAAAGATTCATATATGTACCTATGAATCTAAACAGCATAACTCTAAAATGAAAATTTAATTAAGTACCAAATTTTGTATTTCATTTTAGTATCTTCCAAGGATGCAACATAAAGATTTTCAGAAAATCCTCTCATCCCAAACTGCCGTGGAAGATTTTGATTAAAATTTTATATACTAAAGATATTTACTTAGCAAATAAAATGTATATGTTAAATTTTCTGGGAATTGCCTCTGGTAAACTGTAAGAGTACACAAAATCTTCTACACAAAAATGTAGATCTGGTTAAAACACACAGTTTTTGTTGGTATAGTTATCCAAGATATGCCTTGTTTATGGTTTTAATTTTTCTTAAGCTTTTCTCAAAAAGAATTTTTTTTATTCCAGCCTTACCATGCAAATGGAAGGAAACTTAAGGCCATCAGTTAGCAACAAGCTCTTAAAATATTTGACTTTTCCTTTAAGATAGTGTATTCATTTATTCCACTTGGACTTATGAGAAAATCTATAATTACATCTTAATGTTTATCTTGATTAGTGTGAAGTAGAAGAAAAGGCTTTTGTGAGAATAAAATGTTGCAAAATAGGTAGAGAAAGACATGAATGTAGCACATTGGATGTTTTTCTTCTTATAGTAAGCTTTGGTCTGTCTCTAATGGGTTAATTTTGTCATGTAAAGAGACATTTTTAAAGAAAATAAAAAGGAATGGAACAGTGCCTATGTAAAGGTTAGTTTGGGATGAGAGATGTTATTGAAAATCATGTCACATTCTTGGAAGATGCTCAGTTTATATACTTTACTATAAATTCTGTCAAGAAAGTACCGGGAATTTATCATTTAAAAATCCTGTTTAAAAGGGGATTCCAAATTATTGTTGTCGCTAAGTTGGTACAACTTTCCTCTATACCCACACGGAGTTTGATCGTCATCTGTCATCTAGTTTGTTTACAGTACGCCATTTTGTTAGTTCATCTCAAAGGTGATTTGTGATTTTACGATGGATACAAATATTGAACAAAGAATCTGTCTCAAATTTTGCATCGCAAATGGTATTTCGTGTGCCAAATCGCTAAAAATGTTACAGAGGGCTTACAGTGAATTGACTTTATCAAAAACATGTGCATATGAGTGGTACAGTGCATTCAAAAGTGGTCGAGATGTGGTGGAAGATTTGCCTCGCTCTGGTCGGCCATCAGCAGTTTCAACTGAACTGAACATCGCTAAAGTGAAGAAAATGGTGTCTTGAAAATCATTTAGGTCTGAGAGATTGCCGCTGAACTTTCAATTCGTACCATTTAAACGATTGTTTGGGCATCACACGCGTTGCAGCTCAGTTAGTTCCGAAAGACTTGAATTTTCTACAAAAACTCAATCTCGTGAGGATAGACAATAGGAGGCGGTGAGCACGGCTTTTAATAGTGTTATTTCTGTGTTATTAAAAAGTGTAATATTTCACAACCAGCTAAACCTGTAAGTAATTTCGCTTATAGAAGTTTTCCCCAAACCTTTAACAAGCAGTGTAAATGTTAGGAATTCCATGCGTTGTACATAACGCATTATTTATTATATATTTAATTTCATTTTGTTAGCCCTCTTCAGAATTGCCTTTTGTTAAAGAAGCAGATCGTCAGTTGTCTGCAAAGCAGATCGTCATTTGTCTGCAAAGCAGACTGTCTTTTCTCTGGTTGCCAACACCATGCAATCTAATCAACAAGAACAAACATTCTCAGATTCACATTCTATTAATCCTGTCGAAATTTCTACTACATCTCGTTCAATCTTACAAACACCAAGTTGGTTCATAAACGCCCGCTTGAAGATCTCAATCAAGGTAATGCCTCCATGTGAAGTGACGGGTTTTTTCACTCCTAACAAAAAGCATATAACTTCAGCCTCAGCTGTAAACTCTAAATATATTGTGGACTTAACCTCCATACACAATAAATTTTTACCTTTGGAAACAATGGAGGAAGCTAACGACACAGTCGCTGAAGTAAATTTTACTACAGCCTCTAAAACCAGGATCCCACCCATTTTTCTCCTTGAAGTGAACAACTACCAGCAGATTATCCGAGACATAGGTACTATTGTAAAAGATGACTACTCAACACAACAGCAAAATAAAGTCCTTAAAATACAACTTCAGTCAATGACTTCCGAGCCCTTACAAAATTCCTGGAAGAATCAAAGCTCCCTTTTCACACCTTCCGTGATCCAAATTTCAAAAGACTTGAAGTTATCTTGAGAAATGTTCCCTACTCTCTTACAAACGACGACATAACCACAGAATTAACCACTCTGAAGTTACCAGTGATAAAAGTTACAAGACTCTTTTACAAAGATCGTCAACCTATGCCGCTATGCACTGTTCAATTAGAAGACAATGAACAAGGAAAAGATCTTTGAAGTCAAACACATTCACCATGCTTTAATAAAAGTTGAATACCGTAAGAAACCCACAAGCATCCCACAATGCACACGATGCCAGCGCTATGGGCATACTAAAAACTTCTGTCGACTTGCACCTCGATGTGTAAAGTGTCCCTCTAACCATCATTTCTCTGAATGCCCAAAACACAAAGATACTCAGCCCTCCTGCATGAACTGCGGAGAAGCTCATCCGGCAAATTTTAGAGGTTGTCGTATTTACTTGGAATTAAAAAATAAATCCAAAGCAACTGTAACCGAACCCGTAAAAACACCTACACCACCAAAGCTAAACCTGGAGAATTTTCCAAAGCTGACGCCAACTTCTTGTTCTGCTCCTGAAACTCCTCAGTGGCCACGCTCAGTACCTCCAGAAGATAAAAGTTACCGACATTCCACTTAGCAAGCATTTGCACAAAATTATTCTTCTGCTTCTTCCTCCGATGACACTGGAAACCTTATTCAGCTAGCTATTCATTTTCTAGCACCATATCTACCAAAAATCAAATCCTTTTTATTACAGCTTTTTGCAAGTTTGTTTGCTAATGGCCACTAAAAATCAAGTATATACATTCTCTCAACTAACTATACTAAACTGGAACGCTAACGGAATCAAAGCAAAGCGGGAAGTCTTTCTGGAATTCATCTCAAGACACAACGTCGCAGTAGCTTGTGTCACTGAGACTCATCTAGCACCACAGGAAAAGTTTTCAGTACCTGGTTATGCAGCGTATAGGTCCGATCGCGAAGCTCTCGTCGCCTCGGGTGGAGTGGCCATCTTCATTCGAAAGGAAATACACCAATACTCGGTCCTACTACCCCAACTAACTAGCCTCGAAGCTTGCGCAGTTCAAATATCCATGCAAAACTCCACTAAAACGACAATAATCTCAGCATACAAGCCACTAGGACTCTGCCTCAATGACCAGGATATTACTACTATATTCTCTGACACAGTGCCAACCCTTCTCGTGGGAGATCTAAATAGTAAGTATGAAACATGGGGATGCCGTGTGACAACTCCAAACGGAAGACGACTATTAACAGCAGCTGAACGAAATGGAGTTAACATCTTAGCCCCACCTGGTCCTACTTTCTTTAGGCAAAATGTAGCACCGGACATACTAGACATAGTACGAGGGCCGTTCAGAAAGTAGCCTCTGATCGGTCACAGTGCGGGTAGTGGGGGGAGTAGCGATGCCATCTGTGCATTCACGCACTCAGCAGGTCAGTCGGCATCAAGCCGTGGTCGAGTGAAAGTCGTACCTGCGCTAGTTTAGTGTTTGTGGCCGTTTGAAATGTGTACTGCAATAGAAAACCCCGCCAAATGTGAAGTGCGTGCTGTTATAAGGTTTTTTACAGCCAATGGATATTCTGCAGTAGCTATTCATCGTGAGCTTTGTGCCGTGTACGGACCAAGAGTTATGAGTGAAGGAGTGGTCCGTGAATGGGTACGTTTATTTAAAAGTGGACGAGAAAACGTTCATGATGAAGAGAGGAGTGGTAGACTATCATTGGTCACGGACGAACTCATTCAGACAGTTGATGCAAAAGTTCGTGAAAACCGACGTTTCACAATGTCGGAGTTGTCTACTGATTTTCCACAGATTTCTAAGACTCTCTTGTACGAGATAGTGACAGCAAGATTGGGTTACCGTAAGTTCTGTGCACGATGGGTGCCCAAAATTCTTACCGACCACCACAAAACTCAAAGAATGGCCTCTGCATTAGACTTTCTGTCACGTTATGAGGCCGAAGGTGAACCATTGTTAAACAGAATCGTGACCGGGGACGAAACCTGGATTAAGTACGTGAACCCTGAGGCAAAAGAACAATCAAAGATGTGGGCACATTCAAATTCGCCTACCAAACCAATAAAAGCCCGGCAAGATTTTTCTGCCCGAAAATTGATGGCAACGGTTTTTGGGATGCAAAAGGGGTGTTGTTGGTTGAATTCATGGAACGTGGGACGGCCATTAATCAAGACGTGTACTGTGAAACACTAAAACAATTACGACGGGCTATACAGAACAAACGCCGTGGTATGCTGACTTCCGGTATCGTTTTTTTGTACGATAACGCCCGTCCTCACTCTGCTCGCAGAACAACAGCCCTTCTTGAGTCCTTCAAGTGGGACGTTGTCAACCATCCACCTTACAGCCCAGATCTGGCGCCAAGCGATTATCACCTCTTCATGCATATGAAGAAATGGCTCGGGTCCCAGCGGTTTGATGCCGACGAAGAGCTCAAAGATGCGGTCACAGGCTGGCTCCAGGCACAAGCGGGTGATTTTTATGCAGAAGGAATTTCAAAGCTTGTGAACAGATACGATAAGTGCCTCATGGAAACTATGTAGAAACTATGTAGAATAATAGTGCAAAGATGTAGTTGTAAGATGTATATATTAAAATATTTTTATTTAACTTGGTGAATTTCTTGCAATCAACCGGAGGCTACTTTCTGAACGGCCCTCGTACTTTACAAAAATGTATTAGACTTTCCCACCATGGTTGTTCTACCTGAAATGGACTCCGACCACTCCCCAGTCTTGATATCATTTGACAACAATCTGATTTTACGTCCACAGTCCACTAGGAGACTCAGCAGAGGTTTCATACATTGGGAAACCTTCCAACATGTAATTGATAACGAGCTAAAACCTGCGTGCAACCTGAAAAGTCCCAGTGTTGCAGAAGCAGCAATTCTTGAGTTCACAAAAATCATAACTTCAGCCATAGACAAATCCACAGCTCCAGCTAGACCTCAGCAACAAAAAAAACCCTATCACGAAACTTTGCCCTCTAACATCAGATCTCTCTTGAAAGAAAAACACAAAATGCGCTGGCTTTGGCAGAAGTACAGAGAAACCTGGCAACTTCATCGCTTGAACCAACTCACAAGAAAGGTAAAAAAAACAAATGGATGAGTACCGGTACTCGACTTACCAACGGCACCTCTCCAGCATTTCACCAGAAGATTCATCCGTGTGGAAAGAAACCAAAAGAATATTAAAAGAACCGACGCTTATTCCACCCTTAATACAAGATGGAAAACACTACATAACAGACTTTGAGAAGTCGGAACTATTCGCAAATACTCTACAATGTATCTTCAGCCCAAACCCAGTGATAAACGAAGAATTCAACCACGAAATTGAACGTTTTCCTGGTTCTTATACCACTGCTCCACTTCCCATTGACTTCACTTCGCCAAAAGAAATCTTGTTCATAATCCAGCAACTACCAGCAAGAAAATCGCCTGGTCATGACCTAATTCCAAATTTTGTATTAAAATATCTGAATCGCAAAGCACTTGCTATTCTAGCCTCACTCTTCAATAGTTTGATACGTATGGGCTACTTCCCCAGAATCTGGAAACACGCTATAATTATTGTTATTCATAAACCTGGGAAAAGCTCCTCAGACCCAAACAATTATCGTCCTATAAGTCTGCTACCAACTCTGTCCAAAGTGTATGAAAAGATTATACTGAAGCGTTTAACAAAATTTCTCAATGAAGCATCAGTATTACCTCCCTTTCAATTTGGTTTTCGTCGTAAACATTCAACCACCCATCAAATTCTCCGGATTACAGAGCAAGTGGCACAAGGCTTCGAGAAGAAAGAACACACAACTGCAGCTTTCCTTGACTTCACTCAGGCATTCGACAGGGTTTGGCATCAGGGTCTTCTATACAAACTGTTCATCAACGATATTCCAGACTACCTCTATAAAATAATTTCCTCCTTTCTGTCACAACGAACATTCTCAGTCCGCATAGGTAGTTGTCACTCGTCTACAAAACCTATAACAGCCGGAGTTCCTCAAGGATCTATCCTGGGACCAGTTCTGTTCAACCTGTACACCTCTGGTATGCCTGCAACGCCTACAGCTCAAATCGCTATGTATGCGGACGATACTACAATCTTCTCAACACATCGCAATATCCACACCGCCAGAAATCACCTTCAAGAGGCCTTAAACTTAATTATACCCTGGCTAGACAACTGGCGTATTTCGCTCAACCAGCAAAAATGTGAAGCAATGGTCTTTACACTATGCAGACAAAACTATCCACCACCAGTAACGCTCCCAGCGAAACAGATACCCTGGAAAACTAATACAGAAACAGTGAAATATCTCAGTGTACTCCTGGATCGACGACTCACATGGAAACCACATGTAAGCAACAAACTTAAACTAGCCCGAGCAAGACTGGCAAAACTCTACCCCCTCCTCAACAAAAGATCTTCACTCAAACTAAAAAACTGCACACTACTTAACACAACTCTATTAAGACCACTGCTACTGTACGCTTGTCCAGTTTGGGGAGGAACTAGTCCTTCTGAAATCAAACGTATCCAGACATTTCAAAACAAAATATTGCGAATCTCAACGAATGCACCATGGTTTGTCAGAAATAGTCAACTACATAGAGAAACTGGAATCAGCATCATTCAACAGTCAATTTCTTCACAAGCCGAACAGTTTTACAGCAAGTTAAAAGACGTCTCAGGAGCCATTCACTATTCTCTTGGCAGAAAATCTAGCTATCCAACTCGCATCAAGAGTCGCCTACCACTGGACCAGCTCTCACAGCAAGACTTTCTGTAAAATAAAAACAAAAAAATGTTCCTACTTATGAGGGGCCCAATGGGGCTTACCTCATTTCAATGTTATTAAGTATCATGCATGTAAATAATGTCTAAAATCAATGATCTGTAGAGCGCACATGCGCTGATCGATCAATAAATCATTTTAAAAAAAAAAAAAATCTTGTGAGGATTGCTGAAGACATGCTAGAACAGGCCAGTTCTGATCCCACATTCATGAACTGCATTGTAACTGGTGATGAGACGTGGGTTTACGAGTTTGACACTCAAACCAGTCAACAAGCTTCTGAATGGCGCCTTCCAACTGAACCGAAACCTAAAAGAGCACGTCAAACTCGATCAAAACTGAAGGCCATGTTGACAGTTTTTTTTTCAATTATCGCGGTGTTGTGCACTCAGAGTTCTTGCCAGAAACAAAGACTATTATCTGAGCGTTATGCGGCATTTGAGAGAACAAATATGGCAAAAAAGGCCAGATTTGTGGAACGACAACTCATGGATTCTGCACCACGATAATGCACCAGCTCAGAAGGCTATTATTGTGAACGAATTTCTGGCCAAAAACTCAACAAATTTCATCAAACAACTACCGTATTCACCTGATCTGGCTCCTGATTTCTTTCTCTTTCCAAAAGTCAAGTTAGCACTTCGAGGCACCCATTTTCAGTCGATAGAAGACATAAAGGAAAATTTGCGGCGACAATTGACATCGATTTCTAAAAGTGCCTACAAAAAATGTTTTGATGACTGGATTATTCGTTGGCATAAATGTATAATTTCAGAAGGGGCCTACTTTGAAGGTGATAAAATAAAATAGGATGAATAATTCATTTTATGTGTTTTATTGGCAAATTCCCGGAACTTTCTTGACACAGTAGTATACTAAATGTAGTATCTATCCAATATTTTTCATTTTTTTAGTTATGCTATTTACATTAACACTTTTTTTTATCCAGAGTATCTCAAAATATGTTTTTTCAGTAAAGTCACTCCATGTTGAGTTCCATTCCAACATTTCATGCCATCATTTCATGAAAATGGGTTTTGAGAACTGCTGAATCCAAAAGTGGCATTTTTAGAAAGACAGGTCTATGAACATCATAAAAATGAAAACTAGGACTAATTTCAAACTTTGATTTTTATATGATCTTTTCAAGTTTTCTCTGATTTTTAAATATGATGTCCCAAAATTTATTTTGGAATTCCATTAGAAAAAGTGCAAAATTTAATAAAATATTCAAGTTGCACATTTTCTTACCACATTACTGATGTCAGTGATTTCTTGCTAAAGAAGCCAGAGGAAGCATTGTAGCTTGGTTATATTAGGGTCACTCTGAAAGTGTTCAGAATGAACATGATTACATTTTAAAAACTAGATCTGATTATTGTAGCTTTTCAAAGAATTCTTCATTATATTGTATACAATGTTTCATCCTTTCAAACCATTTTTCAAAAGGCTAATGACACTCTTCTTTGCAGAGAGTACAAATATACATTCTTTGTCAGCAACTGAACTGCAGTTTCAGATGAATTCAAATAATTGACTTAAAACTATTTTGTTTATTTTGGAGAATACAAAAAGTTCATATGGGGACAGATCTGGACTGTTGTGAGAATGGGAGAAGTATTTGGCTATTGACTCATGCAGAAATTGAAGTTTCTGTGCATTGTGGGCATTTTTCTGGTGCAATAAAATTCCATACAGATCAGTCAGCATGCTAACCATTACACCACGAAGGATGATTCTTAGAAGTTGGTTATGTTTCAGGGCAATGTGTGTGAAGCAAACAACTCCTAATAATCCTTTCTGAGTATTCACTTTACCCCCCCAAAAAGATGTAATCCTCTGTGATGTAATGGTGACGCTAATTTCATATACCCAAGGTCGGAGGTTCAAACCTGACAGAGGACAACAGATTTTTTCAGGCTTAAAAATCAATAGCATGACTACCTTTGGAGGGAAGTAAAGCTGTTGGTCTCATGTTATAGATTTACGACACGTAAAAGAACCTCATGTCTGATAAAGAGCAAAAGTAAGTGGTCTGTCATGCCCAACGATGAGACCCACAGCCGTTAAAGAGCGTCCTTAAATAAAACTCAATTTCATTTAGAAGATGTTAACAGTGGTGTTCGTTATGTTTCAGAGAAATGTGTGTGAAGCAAACAACTCCTAATGGTCCTGTCTGAGTGTTCACTTTACCCTCCTAGAAAATGTTAAAATAGTGTTACTTGTTTCAGGGAAACGTGTGCGAAGCAAACAACTCCTAATGGTCCTGTCTGAGTTGGGCTGTCACCAGCTGTGGCTGTCAAAGGATGAATCACCATATCATGAATTGCTGACGACGCTCTGCGTGCTGCAAGTTGTGATGATAATGTGCTCCAAGAGTACAAGAGTGCCTCCAGCGCGAACATGATGTATGGACGGACGGCACACAGTCGTTGTAGTTGGATGTGATATTGTTCTCATTTCAGAAGTGCTTTTGTACAGCATAAGTTATTTTAAAACATTTTGCAGTGAACCCCTTTTATATCTATTTTTAGTTTTGAAAAAAAAAAAAATCAGATACTTGAGTGGGTTTTCTAAAAGAAAAAAAAAAAAAAGAAAAAAAAAAAAAAAGAAATTGCAATATTATTTAGGCATTTCTCTGTGGCTTAGAGAGTTACCTTTGTACTAGTGCAATATAGCAGTATTATTATTTGAAGAAGAAGAAGAAGAAGAGGAGGAAGAAGAAAACCAGTCTGTGATGTGTCTGCCTAGTTTGTTCACATTGCCACTGTTAACGTTGTAGAGTAACGCTGGAGGCGTGGTGCGTGCATACTGACGTCCCATCACATGGCATCATCGTACCTCTACCACAAATTATATACATATATTATATATATATTCACACATATGTTTATATGATTAAGCACATAGTTGTAATATAGAATTGTTGCAGATGAAGCAATATAATTATTAGCATTGTTGATGATCTACATTTTATGCTTCCATTAAACAGACAGACAGACGACAGACATACAGACGTAGATGTTGCATCTTCACTTATTTTCTGTCCCTCAACAAGTGATTTTATTGGAATGTGTACATTTTACAATGAGAGACAGTCTGTGTAACTTTCACACCTCCAGGTGTGTTGTTACTTATTTTAGTACAAAGGTAGCCATGAGTTTAAACTGAATGTTGACCATCATGACCAAGCTTCTAAGTTTTCAGGATATAGGTGAAAAAATAAATCTTGTTAAAATTGGTTTACTCTTGTTTTCAGTTCAACTACCTGCACTGTATTGAGGCTTCTTCCAAAAACAGATACAGGTTCAATGTCTACTGAAATAAAAAATTTGATGTGTTCCATTCACATGATTTTTTCTACATCTCTGTAACAATTATTAGTAAGCTGATTCTTCTATTTCATGCTAATCAAGGTCAACATTAGCAGAAACAGTCTTATTACTTAGTTCCTTGTAAGTAGAAGGGAATATACTAGGCTAAACTGACAGTCAAAGGTTGTAAAATGTTGTTGCTATGGGATTGAAATCATTTCTTTACGTGGCCAGGACCCATGTGAGTTTAAGTATTTTAAAACTGAAACCAATAACAAAGAATATCTCTAAAATGGTCAACTCCACCAAAAAAATGTATGTAACATAAATTATGTGCTTTAACGAAATCTAAATTTTTTATGTAGTAAATATTTACTTTCTCTACATGTACTATGTACATAGTGTATAGAGAAGGTATTGCATTCCACCCAATAATTTGATACTGAGGTTTCACCGGAAATAGACATTTTAGGGTCCCCTGTAACCAAAAAAAAAGTATTTTTAGAAAAAGGTCCATTTGTGTGTGTCTGTGAATGTGATAACTCAAAAACGAAAAGTCGATAAAATATCAAACTTGGTATTTAACTTTAATATCTTGCAAGGATGTGACACGAAAATTTTGAGAAAAATTCCCCCACCCCAAACTACTCTATACTTGGAAAAAATTTCAAAAATTTTGATTTTCTCAAAAAGGCTCTAACAATTTTGATTAAAATACCGTATTTTAAAGATAATGTCAAATAAAATGTATTTCTTGAATTTTCTGGGAATAGCCTTTAAAGACCTCTTTATTTTGAATGAATTTTGCATAACTGGTAAACCGTAAGAGATAGACAAAAACTTACTACATAAAAAAATATAGATATATATGTGTGACATATACTTTTTTTTTTTTTTTTTTAATTTACCGTTTCTGGGATATTACTTGTTATTTGTTTCTGATTTAAAACACTTAAACTATTTTCACACAGAAACTTGTAAACTCCTGTCCCTGTATAGAAATGGATTTCATTCACATGGCAACCGGCTTTAAAAAGATTTGACCAGCGTTTTAGCCTGGTTTATTCCCTTATTTTCCTTCTACTTACAAGGAAGCAAGTAATTAAGACAATTTCTGCTAATGTTTATATCAATTATCTTAAAGTAGATAGAAGAATATGCTTTATAACAATAATATGTTACAGCGATGTAGACAAAGTCATGTGAATGGAACACATCAGATTTTTATATATCTCTTATGGTTTACCAGTTATGCAAAATTCATCTAGAATTCCCTTATTTTCCTTCTACTTGCAAGGAAGCAAGTAATTAAGATAATTTCTGCTAATGGTTATATCAATTCAATTATGACAAAAGAAGAATTTTAACAATATGTTACAGTGATGTAAAAGTTATGTGAATGGAACACATGGAACACATCAGATTTTTGTGTAACTCTTATGGTTTACCAGTTATGCAAAATTCATCCAGAATGAACAGGTCTCCAGAGACTATTCCCAGAAAATTCAAGATATCAGTTTTATTTGTGATGTAAACAGTTTTAATATGTAGTATTTTAATTAAAATCGTTAGCTCTTGAGAAAATCAAAATTTGTGTCGAATGCTTGGAAGATACTAAACTTAAATATCAAGTTTGGTATTTTACCGACTTTTCGTTTTTGAGGTTATGTTCCTAGACACACGGACAGACATGCATGCAGACCTTTTTCTAAAAATGCTTTGTAGAGGACCCTAAAATGTGTATTTCCAGTGAAATCTTGGTATCAAATTTATGGGTGGAATGCAATACCCTATCTCTATTCTATGTACATAGTACATGAGAGAAAATAAAAACGGAATTTGAATCTTTGGAGGATTAGCAGCCATAAGTTTTAATGGAGAAGACAGAGGCCAAAAATGGTGGAAGTGGAAGAACTTTATATGGGTACATTGAATGACATATAACCAAATCCTTTCTGTACATCTTCAAAACCTGATATAGATATGTTTGCAATACTTCCAAGTAAACTTGTACAAAATGCATTCAAACTACTCAACATAGAAGAAGAAACCATCAAATTCACAATAGAAAGAGAATATATCTGACTCCCATTCTTACACCTCAAAACAATAAGAAATGAAAACAAGATTGAATTTGGAATACACGGAAAAGCAAAACACTAAAACGACTACATAAAAAAGAATGGTTTTAACCCCATATCATACCGATAAGCAGTTTTCAATAGTTTAGCATTTAGAATTGTCAGGGAAAAAAAAAGCAGAAATACATAACTCCACAAGAAATTTGGCAAAATACTCAGAAGATTAAAAATAAAATACCTCCAGAGAAAAAATCAGGAATATACTACTTAGGTTGCTTAGATTGCAGTATGAAATACATCAGGGATTACAAGTAAAATAACTTGTGAAGCTACTTGCAGTGAAGGCATAATAAAATTAATAAAATGGTTAAATTTACACACACTTCACTTACTTATTGGACAATGTTTCATGGAGCTTTGCCCATATCCTCTGCTGTTGAACCACTACTGCCGAAATCTGTTGCTGTTGGTGCTGTCGTACTGTTTATGCTGTCATCTGGTGGAAGGGCAATGAAGTTGAATAAGCAATCCATGGGGGGATTGGCACTACAACCATGAAATTAACCCAGAAATAAAATTATTAAAAGAATTATCCAATCCATTTGAGTTAACAGCATGGGAAAAGATTTTTATCCTAAAACACTGCCACACAGTCATGAATTTTGAACTTTCCCCATGGATTGCTTATTCAACCTCATCGCCCTTCCACCAGATAACACCAACAGCAACAGATTCTGGCAGTAGTGGTTCAACAGCTCAGAATGCAGGCAAAGGCTCTGCGAAATGTCCAATAAATAAGTGAAGTGTGTAAATTTAACCCTTTTACTAATTTGATTACATCTGAAATATCAAAAAAAACCTGCAAACATGCAGTGGCACCACAATCATGAAATTGATCTTAAAGAATTACAGAATCCATTTTAATCAACAGTGTGGGAAAGAGTTTTCATCATTAAATACTGCTATACAGCCATGAATTTTAAACTCCCTCAGGTGAATTGTTAATCCACCAGAAGTCTCCACAATCAGCCCATCAACAGCACCACCACCTTATACTAACAGTAATGGTCTAACAGAAGACGATGTGGGCAAGGTCCTATGCAAAACAATTATCCATAAAAGTTAGTAAGTGTATGTAAAAGTTAACCATGTTATTCTTCGTTTAGCCTTCACTGTAAAATAGCTTCTTAATATTATAAATCTTTTAAGGTTTTAAGTTGTAATGGCTGACTCCCAATGATGAGCTGCCTTGTAGTATGTGAAACACTGATAATGAACTTTGGCCTCACCAAGGCTATAAGTATCTGTGTTTAAGACTACACTAAAGATTAGCTTACAATCAAAATTTCATTTCAAAAGATAAAATCTGCCCCAATTATGTTTTATTTTTTACTTTCTCTAGCACATATGTTCAAAATAAAATAAAAACCTGTATAATAATGCTGGTATCTAATTACCTAATATATTTATATTATATTAATATTTATTAAACTTCACATTTATACATACATCATTTACAAATAAAATTTCTAAAATATAATAAATAAACTAAAACAGGCATCCCCAAGTCGAGTCAAGGTCACTTGAGGGCGCACTGGGCTGAACATTACACTCACTGCGGGCTCATCTATACAGTGCAATATATCCATGCAGTGGCTGTGTAATGCCACATATTTATACTGTGGAGTCTATTTACGATGGCTGGTACATCCGCATTGGGAAGACAGTCGTCCAAACTTGTGACGTTTGGAGCAGAATGGGAAGAAAACCATCTGTTTATGGAAGAAAATGATGCTGCAAACTTTTTAGTGTGTTACAAACTTCTAAACCAAATAACTAAATATAATTTGCAATGACATTCTCGTGATGATGGTACATTTTCCGAACATAACCTCAGTGATTCAGTGTGTAGAAACCTTGGACTTTGTTGAGTATATAACCATACTGCGACAATTGCATGAAGAATTCGAACGTAGATTCCAGGACATTATACCACTTGAGAAACAATTTAAGTTATTTGCAACACCATTTTCAGTGGATATCCTCGATAGTCCTGTTGAACTGCAGTTGGAAGAAATAGATATGCAAAATGATGTTGAGTTAAAAGATAAATATCAAAAGAGAAAAAGTATAAACCATTTGTACACCTCTGTAGGATGCGAAAGATTTCCTAAACTCCACAATCTAGCTGGAAGAATTTTCTGCATGTTTGGGATAACCTATGTGTGCTAATCACTGTTTTTCTTAATGAAGTGTACAAAGTCATGTCTAAGAAGCCAATTAAGTGTGGAACACTTGAAAGCATGTTTACAATTGGGTAGCTCGCAAACAATAGTCCCACGTATTGAACAGCTGGTTAAATCACGGCGATTGTCGAATGGCTAAGAAAGAGCAGCTTTCATAAAGACATTTATTTGAAGAATATTATGTTTATTTGTATTGTTTACTTCATTGAATTGCATAGTACCACCAAGGTCTATGTCTTATTACATTATTTAGTTTATTAGTTTTATATGAGTATTTGTATTTCATTAATTGAATTTCCCACCAATTAGATTTTATTTTGCATTATATTAGACATCAGTATTAAAGTGTATAAAATGCTGCTATCATTATTATTTAATTGACAGTGAAAGTGTAAGTTAATTTAGGAAGATGCACTTCTTTGAAACATTGGTATCAAGCCAAGTTTTTAACGGGTTAGAAGCCCGAGAAGATTTTGAATTAATATGTCGCCAGAAAAGCTTCAGTTCTTATTTTAACTTCTAGTTTTATTGAGTGAATATTGGAACATTGTTTCACTCACATTTTGTTGTCCCTCAGTATAATATGTAAACTGTTTTAAGTTACCCATGGCCTCAGCAATTGTAGGAATTGTTTTCACGAGTTCTGGTTCTTCTTCATCTGAAGATAGAGCGGCAGTTTGTGTGATCATGACGTCACCCAAAATGTCTGCATCGGTTGGCTCTCCACAAACTGCCAATTCATTGCCCATGTACATAAAGTCCTTATAGAGAACACCAGTTACAGAATTTACATCTTCCCAGAATTCAAGTGTAGGCACGATTGTTTTGTTTTCTTCAAGACGAATATGACAGAAACAGTTGGCTATGCTGTCTGGTTTCACTTGGTCCCATGCACTACTACACATACGAGCTGCTTCAAACACATTTATTTTGAATTTTTCTATTTTGTCCAAATTCGATTCAAATAGAAGATTCTGGATACCACTTGCCTGTAGAAATGCTTGAAATTTTTTATTACTTCCTAATCCATTGGTTGCACTTCTGACATATTAGGGGAGAAAAACAAAATGTTGATATTCCCTAACAATGGAATAATGTTATGGGCTGTACAAGTGTCAATAAACAGTAAAACTGTGCGATTTTGTTTCAAAACTTTTTTATTAACTTCATATTCCACTGGCTTAGATTTAATATTTTTAAAGCTCCAGGAATTGGCTGACTTTGCAATCATTAGTAATGAAAACTTTTCATGCCATCTCTATTGGCACCAAACAGGAGTGTGATGCGTTCTTTGCTAAGTTTTCCTCCACTACATTGTTTTCCTTTAAATGCAAGGGTTTTATCTGGTGTACATTTATAAAACAGCCCTGTCTCATTGACAATGAAAATATCTTTTGAATTTTTGTCTTGAATCCACTCAACCAAACTCGTTTCCAATCACTGGCTGTTTGCTGGTCAACACATCCACTTTCTCCACAAACAGTTTTAAAGGAAATGCTGTTTCACTTTTTACAACCATCCAGCCATCCACTGCTTGTCTTAAAATAGGTTTTCCCAATTGCTGTGCAAATTCCGCTGCTTTCACTGGGATAAGGGGTTCGTTCCACTTATTGGAATTTTTTATCCCATGCCTGCTTGAACCACTTTTTAATGCACTCATCAATGTCAGGATTTTCAGGCCCTACTTTTTTTTTACTTCCGTTACTGTTTGCAACTTCACTGTTCAAATGTTATTCTTATTTATGAGGTACATAGACAATGTATTCTGGGGGATTCCAAAGTCTCTTGCGATGTCACACTTTTTTTTTTTAAACCTTTTTCCACTTCGCAAATGGCTGATGCCTTTTCAGCTACAGTAAGAGTTTTGTAATTTACATGTTTAGGTTTGGAGAGAGACATTGTCGGCTCACACACCCTGATGATTTTTATGTAACTGTGTACTGTGTTTAAAAATGTTCACTTTACTGCACAGAAAGTTATTTGCTGCAAATGTAGGGCCAACCTGTGACCACAGGTTGGCAGAACGGAAAGGGGTATAGTGTTAACAATGACAATAAGTGCCTTGACTGCAACAAGTTCCTAGAATTGCATAAAGCTTGAGTAACCCACATTCCTTACCAGCAGAAGTGGGAATTTTTTTTTTTTATCTATGTTTTTATTATTATAGTGTTTAATACCTGCTATAACTACTTGTGGCAGAGAAGTGGGAATTGCAACTACAATATGATGCATTTCCTGAAATTTAGCAAGGGAAGGAAATGGGACCACAGTACATTCCTGAAATTTATCCAGCAAGTTTGACTATCCTATAATTTTTTCACTCACTCTCGCGTATTATATTAAATTATCAAAAAAAAATATTGGTTTACAGAAGACTTTTTAACATTGCTTTGCATAGGAATGTTAAGGAACCATGCTAAATTCTTGAATTATTCACAATTTTGAATTAAAAATGTTGAACTAATCAAGTTCAATTGTATATATAAATCAATTATTAATTTTACAGTTTTTATATATATATGACTACACATCGCAGTTACTAGCTTCTATTCCCTCGGATTAGTGTATATTATTTTTTAAAATTATTTATTTATAAACAATTTAATTTCACATATCTATTACTATTAATTACTAACTCCAATTTACTGGTATTCAGTTTATTAAAATTCTAAATACTACATTTAATTTGCAACCGGTACCTGGCGGCTTACTATAGGTACTGTTATCCAGCACTAATTCTACTTTAAATGTGTAATATAAAATACAGGATCTACATTACCAAAAATTCAATAATCAGCATTTCAAAATTTACTACATGGGTAATTATATAGCTTTGCAAATTGTATATAATTTCTATTTAACATTCATGTTAAAACTTTTACATTAACTCTTCATTAAATTCTTTAATCCTTTGTGGATATATTCATTTAATCGTAACCTTTACTATGTTGCTCTTATCACTTCCTATATCACTTATGCATTGTAACATTTCACTCACTAAATGAAAAAAAAAAAAAAAAAAAAAAAAAATTAAATGTTATTTTACTATAATTTTAATCACTCATTTTTTCGCTATAAAAAGCTTTATACAGTAGTACGGAAAATTTTACTAAAACCTAAATCACTTTTTGTTTTAAACACCCAATATTCATACGCTATCACTTGCTAATTCTTCTTCTCCTGCTGTCCTCATTGTGAGAAGTTGAAATCTTGCAAAATATCCCTTACATTCTGCCGCCTGCTATTGGCTGCCAGTTTGTCCTCTCTCTCCCTCTGACCTGCCCCTCATGCTGCCTGTTAATATCCAGTATCCTCTTCTTATCAAAGGCATGGTTGTTCCTTATTTTTTTCCTCTGTGTTAGTGTCATTCTCCTCCTTTTCCTCCTCATCCTCTTGTGTATTCAAATTTAGATTTCTTTGTTGTCTTTGAATGTTCCTGGTTTGTATTCTGCAAGATCTAACTTCTGTTTCACTGGATATGGTATTTATTGCTGATTGAGGTTGTTTCATAAATATTTCTCTGGCATGTATGGTTATTATTTGCAAGAGTCTCTAAATTTATGAAAAGTTCCTTATTGTGTATTATAGTACGTAGTTGATGTCCTTGTAAAATTTGTCTTCAGTGTATAGATAGTTTTTTGATATTCAAATAAAGTATGTTCTGGTGTGTCTTGTCCATGACATATATCACATCCACCATTATTTAATTTATTAATCTTCTTCCAGTATGTTCCATAGGGTCCATGACCAGATCGAAAATGTGTAATTTAGTTATTATTGTTTCAGTGCTAGTCTTCCCGAATATCCATAAAGAAAGAAAAGGCAAGCCTTCCTTTCTCTGTGTTCTCCCACTCTTCTTGCCTCATTTGTAACAGTCTTATTTTTAATTTCTTGTTTATTTCTGCAATTATGATCCATATCCATAACTGAATTTAGATTTCCCTTTTTGAGCCAATAATAAGATCCCTGGAGTTCTTAAAGTTAAATCTACCGGCCAATAGTAATTACCAAATACTAAGACAGATAGATATGCTTAGAGCTCTGGTAAATTTTAAAAAATCTTTTCTTTGCATCTTTAATAGGCTTCTTGTTGTAATGTTTTTCATCCTAAAAGCCCAAATAGCAGCACCATATGTTGTTATGGAACTAAAAGAGCTTGTATGGTTTATGCTAATATTAGAAAGCAGAATTTTGAAATCAAATTGGGTTATTCTTGAAAGTTTCATAACACTTAACACTTACTTGGTTGGTATGGTAATTAAAATTTAATTTTTTGTCCAAATATATACTTAAATATTTCATGTTCTACTTCTTCTGGCAACGTGTTTATACTGACGGTTCTAGCTTATCAAATAACAGTGGTACTGGCGCAGGTGCAATATGCCCTTTCTTCTCTTTCTTCAAAAGATTAAGTTTAAATACTACAAATTTTGATGGAGAGATTTCAGCAATACTTCAGAGCTTACAAAACCTACTGCACCATATAAATAAATTTGCAAAAGTTGTACTATTATCTGACTAAAGCAGCTATTATATCCATAACATCTGATATAACCCTAATAACTTAAATATTGCAGAATGCCGCAAATCATAAAACAACTAATGAATTTAAATAAAAGATTAATACTTCAATGGATGCCAGCACATTGTAGAATACAGGGTAATGAAACAGCTGACTTTCTAGCCAAGAAAGGTAGTAAAATTACATCAAATTCATCTGATCCAATAAGTTATCACTCTATCAAAAAATCATATCAACATATAATAATAGGATTAAAGAAGATAATGTATTACAAACAAAAGGAAAACCATGAAAAAATGTATGTAAAGATACGACCAGAATCACTACATTACCAAGAAAATCCCCTATAGCAACTTTTAGACTCCTAACAGGCCATGACTGTCTCAATAAACATTTATTCAGGATTGGTATAGTGAAGTCTCTTCTGTGTCCTTTCTGTACATTTAAAGAAGATATGGATGGAAACCATCTACTGCGCTGCCCAACCTTGAGTCGACATGATAATATGACATCAAAATACTGGAATGTAAGAGAGCGAATGGCTTCTCTGCCAACTGCTCAACATTAGATACCAACCAACCAACTTCTAATTAAATTGTTTTGATATTTTATACTAGGATTACGCTTAAAATTTTCTTTTAACATCATGTACATGTACATCATAATTTTGCAGGGGATATCTTCCTCTTAGAGCTTTTGCATCACATTGAAAGTATTTGCTTAAAATTATTACTCTTATTGTCTAACTCCCTTATTGAGTTGGTATCAATTAAAAAGACATTGTATAAGCTACTATTTTAGGCAGTTGTCACATACATCTTCCAGCAGTGTTTCTAAAACAATGTCTCAAAAAGCGGGTCCTAAAATAGAGCCCTGGGAATATCCTTTGGTTATATTTTTGGTAACCATTTGATTTTTTCCAAAAAACTTAACTTTTCTGTCTTCACAGTAATCTAAAAAATGTTTAATGGGGTTGGGTATTTTAGGTTTCTAAGTGTTTTAAACAGGAAAGGCCACCAGAGATTATCGAATGCTTCAGAAGTAAATTGCTGCTCTATATTTACTCCTTTTATTATTAGTAGCCTTTATTATTGTGTTTATGGCCATCCTCAGTGGACCTTCCCTTTCAAAAACCAAATTGGTTACCATTCATGCAAATCAGGTTCTAAAGTCCATTATTTTTTTTTTTTTTTTTTATTGTTTAATTTATATAGCCCTCTAAAACATCTAAGGTCATATCGGAGGCTTTGCACTTGAAACAACTCATCTGTAGGTTCTTTTACGTTTGGTTTAAATCATTTTTATTTTCCTCAAACACACACACATTCACTCTCACATACATACTTCCAGACTCTGTGGGGATAGGGAATAATTCTGGCTAAAGAAAAATTCCCTGCCCCAGCCGGGAATCGAACCCGGGACCTCTGGGTGAGAAGTCAGCTCGCTGACCACTCAACCATGGATGCAGTCCAAAGTCCATTATTCTTTAATTTAACAGAGCTGCAAAAATTTTCCCTAAGCTCTTTAATAAGCAAATGGGTCAATAAGTCTTAGGAGCAAGTGGGTCCTTATTGATTCCTTTTTTTAAAATTGTTAATTTGGCAATTTTCTGATTTTTAGGAAATTTGCCTTGCTATAGACAGTCGTTTATTCTATGTAAATGTGGTTTTAACGTATCATTGATATTAATATCTCATTTTTAATCTCATCTATCCCAGCTGCTTTCTTTTTCTTTAGGCTTGAAATTGTAAGTTTAATCTCAGTTTCATCAAATGGGAAAATTACCAAATTATTTACATAAGAGTATTTAGCTCTTGTCATAGTGTCTGGTTTTGTTCGTTGTCTATATTAGGATTTTCGTCAGGTGATAACTTGTTTAATAGCTCATTTATTGACTCCAACCAGTTTATTGTAATTGCCCCATCATCTTTAGATAAGGTGTTTAGAATTTCAGGTTTCCTGATTTTTTCCATTCTTAACTTGTATGGTACTCCCCAAATATCATGATTTATGCTCTTTTCAATAAAGTTTTGCAATGATTTTCTCTTAGTTTCATGCAGAGCTTTTTTTAATTTAATATGCTATAACACATATGTACAATGTACATAGTAAATAGAGAAGGTATTGCATTCCACCCAAAAGTTCAGTACCAAGAATTCACCAGAAATATAGGTTTTAGAGTCCCCTGTATAAAAAAAAACATTTTTTGAAAAAGGTCCATGTGTCTGTGAACACGATAACTAAAAAATGAAAAGTCAGTAAAATACCAAACTTGGCATTTAAGTTATCTTCCAAGGATGTGACACATAGATAAACTACCTTTTACATGGAAACAATTTTGAAAATTTTGATTTTCTCAAAAATGGCTAATGATTTTGACTAAAATACTGTGTGTTAAAGATATTTACATGGCAAATAAAATGAATATCTTGAATTTTCTGGGAATAGCCTCTGAAGACCCCCTTCATTTTGGGTGATTATTTCATAACTGGTAAACCAAAAGAGATAATTAAAAACTTACAACACAAGAAATGTAGATCTCATTAAAACACATAATTTGTGTTTTATAAAGGTTTTTTTTTCGTGGAGTTGACCGTTTCTGAGATATTCCTTATTGGTTTCAGTTTTAAAATACCTAAACCTTTCTAATATGGGAATTTGTGAACTCCTGGCCGTGCAAAGAAACTGATTTCAACCACATAGCAATAGTTTTTAAATCATTTGACTATTGCTTTAGCCTAGTGTGTTCCCTTTTTTTCCCTTCTACTATTAAGGAAGTAATTAATAAGATCATTTCTGCTATGTTTATCTTCTGTTTAACATGAAGTAAAGAAAAGTATCAGCTTTTGTAAGAATAATATGATGCAGAATAGCTAGGGAAGTTATGTAAATGAACACATTTGATTTTTGTTTTTCATAATGATAGATGCTATCAATAAAACACTTAAGAGATAAATATTGCACATTTATGTAAATTATTTAGTTTAATAATTATTAAACACCAATATCCCAATCCATGACATCTTGTAATGGACCAAGATGAGGGATGCGGCAACGGACATTAGGCCAAGGTTCCTTGAGAGCTATCATGCCATTGAGTTATTATAAACACCAATATATGCAAGAAAGTAATATTATTAGTAGATCATTCTAATTTGTAAATCATTTTTCTGGTCAAACGAGCCTATGATAAACAAAATCAAGACATGGGTGTGTTTATTTATGATCTAATTTCACTAAAAACAAAAAAAATCTGATGCGTTCCATTCACACAACTTTCTATACATCTCTGTAACAAATTATTGTTAAAAATCGTATTCTTCTGTCTGCTTCTTGCCAATCGAGATAAACATTAGCAGAAACTGTCTTATTACTTGCTACTTTTTACTCCTATGGTGCCATTTCTTCTGCTATGTCGAAGGGAGTCAACATACATCATCCTATCATCCTTTGACCACCTCAAGTGTCTGGTGTGGCAAAAAATGATTTTCACACAAATAATTTTCTTTGTGAAATGATGTCCTGTTTCATAATGCTCTTCAGGTGGACATTGAGTTGGTTTGTGGCATAACCTGATGCTAGTTCAGTCATATTGCAGCCTGGAGTCCACAAATGATAAGGCTTAAGTAATTGCTTCTAGAACAAAGCCAGAGCTTCAATTTATTCAATGTTAAAATCAGAGCTTCAAGGCAAAGGAAAAGCTTCATCCTTTGCTTCATCACAAGCAAAACCTCTGCAACTAGTCAATTCATTCCGATGTGCACAAATCATGCTATAGACCACATATACATAAGAGCAAACAGCAGCAACAATAAGATTCATCCAAGGCATCCAGAATCTCCATCATATGTCACTAAAAACAGCTATATAACTGTTAAAGGACAAAATGTAGGCTGTAGCTCGCAGGAGAATGTCTAACAAGAAAGCAGAAGAGCGTGTTTTTTCTTCACATCCACACAGCCAGGAAACTTTTTCATACAACAAAATATCAAATTTTCAAGCAAAAGAAGCTCTACTCTTACGTTGGATGTGTACCTTAACAATGTTAAGCTCAGATTTTGGTCAGCTGCTGTTTTTCAGTTCTAATTTTTTTGATAAACTTAGCAAGCTAAACACAACTTTGTTTAGTTTACAAACTTTCATTGTTTCATGGCATTCTGAGTGCCAAGCTAACTGGTTACTGTGACTGCACATGAAAAGCAACAGCTCATACAAGGAAAAATCCCATCCCTTCAGGTAAATGCATTCTCGTAAGTTGAAATTGGGGTGGTCACATCCATCGTTCATATCTCTAATTTGAAACCAAGCAATTTCAAATGTGGTTATCTTCTATATACTTAAAATTAAACATTTGGTTGTACAAATTTTCTCATATACTCTAAACATTATGGGAAGAATAGTGCAATCAAGTAATTTACAATAATTAACACCAACCTTGTCAATACTACAGAAAGAATAACAAGAGTTTTCACTCTATACATTCAATGACGCCCAGCCTTTAAGGGAGTGGGACAACCTTACAACTGTGCTATTGCCATGGTTACAGAACAGAAAGGGCTGGCAGAATTTCAATCTGGCAGGTTATCATCATAAAATTTAGCCTTAGCAATAGCAGAAAAATGGAAGTTTTAGGAATATTTAGTGTACAAAATAATATTACTATAATAATGAACATGTTAAGACCAACAAAATCACTTTCAATTTTAATAGGGGGGAGGCACCACCCTCAAATCCCCCTTCAATAGCTGCAACTGATGACCAGAGTAAAGAAAAAGAAAGCCAACTTTGCATTTGAAAAAAGTGTAAATATTGGAAAATTTAAACAGAAGGAAAAAAGGAATATCTTGAAAATGGTTAACTCCACAAAAAATGTATTTGAAATAAATTGTGTTTTTAAATGAGATCTACATATTTTGTCTAATCTCGTGGTTTACCAGCTATAAAAAAACTTCCAGAATGAAAAGGACGTCTGATAGACAAAGGTATTTTAATCAAAATCATCAGTCATTTTTGAAAAAAAAACAAATATTCAAAAAATCTTGCGTGTAAAACTATTTTGGTATTTGTGTGTATGTGGGGGGGGGGGAGGCTGAAGTTAAAAATCAAGTTTGGTATTCAACTGACTTTTTGGTTTTCAGCTATGCTGTTCACAGACACACAATTTTTACTAAAAATGCTGTTTTTAATTCAGGGGACCAAAATATGTTCCCAATGAAATATGTATTATATTACTTTCTCTACACATACTATGTACATACTTAGTGTATAGAGAAGGTATTGTATTGCACTAAAAATTTGATACTGAGATTTCACCAGAAATATGTTTTGAGGTCCCCTGAGTTCAAAGAAAGCATTTTTAGAAAAAGATCCATATGTGGGCAGCATAGCCAAAAAATGAAAAGTTATTAAATACTAAGCTTGGTACTTACGTTGGGTATTTTCCAAGGATGTGATACAAAGATTTTCAAGAAAATCCCCCCACCCCGAACTACCCTTTACATGGCACATTTTTCGAAAATTATGATTTTCTCAAACATTTTTGATTAAAATACCTTATGTTTAAGATATTTTATGACAAACAAAATCTATATCTTGAATTTTCCGGGAATAGCCTCTGAAGACCTCTTCATTCTGGATGACTTTTGTATAACTGGCAAACTATAAGATATATACAAAAACTTACAAAACAAAAAATGTAGATCTCGTTAAAAAAGACAAATACATTTGTAGAGTTAACCATTTTGGAGATATTTCAGATTATTGGTTTCAATTTTAAGCCATTTAAACCTTTCTCAAACAGTAAGACATTTTTCTTCTCTTTGTTTACTCTTGGCAGGCAGAGAGATTGGAATTTCAATTTTTCACACAGTAACTGGCTTTTAAAGGATGAGACTATCGTTTTAGCAGTGTATTTTCTTATTTCCTTTCTACTTGCAAGGAATTTAGTAATAAGACTAATACTGCTAATGTTTATCTTGATTAGCATGATGTAGATAAAGAATAATTTTTGGAATAAAAGGTTTGTTTGCTGAACAGCTAGGGGACATCATGTGAATGGAACACATTAGATTTTTCCCCTTCTATTTACAAAGAACAAAGTAATAAGGATAATTCTGCTAATGTTTATCTCAATTGGCATGGTGTAAACAGAAGAATAAGTTTTTTAACAATAATTGTTATAGAGATGTAGGAAACGTTATGTGAATGTAACACAGATTTTTTTTGGGATGAAATTCATTGTCATTTCATGTAAATGGTACAGAAACTAAAAAAAATGAGATAAAAATTGTTTATTATTTTTAAGTTCTGTTGTTTAATATTTTCCAATGCATATATGCAAGGAATTATTATTTGTGAATCAATCTAATATGTAAATAATTTTTTTCTTATCAAAGTTGAGACATGAATCTTTATTTTCAATCTATTTTTACTAAAAAGTTTCTCAGCTCAATTTGTAATATGAATGTAACAATGACTTGCAGGCCATACTCTTCTTCAAGTTGTGTCTATGTTGTATCATTTGGTTATCTTGAATGTGTATGAGTCATACAGATTAGCTGGTATACAGAGCACCAGTATACATCGTGCTGCATCACAAGAGTTAACTTGAATGTGTATGAGCCACACAGATTAGTTGGTATATAGGTCACCAGTGTACATCGTGCTGCATCACAAGGGTTAACTTGAATGTGTATGAGCCACACAGATTAGCTGGTATATAGGTCACCAGTGTACATCGTGCTGCATCACAAGGGTTAACTTGAATGTGTATGAGCCACACAGATTAGCTGGTATATAGGTCACCAGTGTACATCGTGCTGCATCACAAGGGTTAACTTGAATGTGTATGAGCCACACAGATTAGCTGGTATATATGGCACCAGTGTACATCGTGCTGCATCACAAGAGTTAACTTGAATGTGTATGAGCCATACAGATTAGCTGGTATATAGGTCACCAGTGTACATCGTGCTGCATCACAAGGGTTAACTTGAATGTGTATGAGCCACACAGATTAGCTGGTATATAGGTCACCAGTGTGCATCGTGCTGCATCACAAGGGTTAACTTGAATGTGTATGAGCCACACAGATTAGCTGGTATATAGGTCACCAGTGTACATCGTGCTGCATCACAAGGGTTAACTTGAATGTGTATGAGCCACACAGATTAGCTGGTATATAGGTCACCAGTGTACATCGTGCTGCATCACAAGGGTTAACTTGAATGTGTATGAGCCACACAGATTAGCTGGTATACAGAGCACCAGTGTACATCGTGCTGCATCACAAGGGTTAACTTGAGTGTGTATGAGTCATACAGATTAGCTGGTATATAGGTCACCAGTGTACATCGTGCTGCATCACAAGGGTTAACTTGAATGTGTATGAGTCATACAGATTAGCTGGTATATATGGCACCAGTGTACATCGTGCTGCATCACAAGGGTTAACTTGAATGTGTATGAGCCTTACAGATTAGCTGGTATATATGACACCAGTGTACATCATGCTGCATCACAAGGGTTAACTTGAATGTGTATGAGTCATACAGATTACAGAGCACCAGTGTACATCGTGCTGCATCACAAGGGTTAACTTAAGTGTGTATGAGTCATACACATTAGCTGGTATATAGGGCACCAGTGTACATCGTGCTGCATCACAAGGGTTAACTTGAGTGTGTATGAGTCATACACATTAGCTGGTATACAGAGCACCAGTGTACATCGTGCTGCATCACAAGGGTTAACTTGAATGTGTATGAGCCACACAGATTAGCTGGTATATATGGCACCAGTGTACATCGTGCTGCATCACAAGGGTTAACTTGAGTGTGTATGAGTCATACACATTAGCTGGTATACAGAGCACCAGTGTACATCGTGCTGCATCACAAGGGTTAACTTGAATGTGTATGAGCCACACAGATTAGCTGGTATACAGAGCACCACTAGGTCTGCATCTGCATCATGATAGTTAATGAGAGTTTGTATGAGTCATACAGATGGCCCAAGTTGAAATGTGTGGCATTTACATGGTATGAGTGGTACTGAGGCAAGATTGAGTGGTATAGAGTGTCATTATGCACAATCAAAATGTGAGCCAGCTACCTTTGTAAATATACATTCATTATTTTTCTCTCTCTATACTGCTTGAGAGAAAAAAAAACCATTTTTTTACTAAAAGCATGAACCATAAAACTCAAAAACTAAATTGGATCAATGCCAAACTTGGCATTTAACTGTTCACTGTTTTTCAAGGATGTGATATGATTTTCAAACAAGCCACATAAACTACTGTTTCCATTTAAACTTTTTCCCCCCTTTATTTTCTCAAAAACAGCTTTTAAAGAATTTTGATTAAAATACTTTTATGAAACAGATAGGCAAAATCGTAAAAACATCTCTATGACATGCAACTAATGTTATTTTTTTCTCTGACAAACCATTTCCGATATATTTGTTATTGATTTTAACTATGAAATACCTACACTTTCTTTATCTGGTAATTTACCATGTTTCCCCCTCCCCTCAGGTCATCAATCAATGAAGCGCTCTTAAAAGATTTGTCTATCACAAGGAAATGTGTATTAAATCTCTATCACCCACCTCTGTAGTGTGGAGTTGCTCTCTGTGGTACAATGGTTACCATGCTAACTTCACTTTCAAGGTTGCAGGTTTAAACCTGGCGGAGGATGATGGATTTTTTTGGGCATAAAAATCCTTAGCATGGCTTACTTCGGAAGGGAAGTAAAACCGTTGGTCGCGGCATAGATTTATGGCACATAAAAGAAGCTCAAACCTGATAAAAGAGGCCTCTAAGCAAAATTAAGCAGTCTTTCATGCCCAATATTGAGTCACAGTAATTAAAGAGTGTTCATAAATAAAAACTCATGTCTGCCTCACACTCAAGAGGTCCCAAACATGAATCTCAGTCAGTGTGAATTAACCAGATTAAGGTTTTTCCTTATCCTGTGAAGACTAATTGAGTAACTAAGTTTTATGCTCCCAGGCTCCTTTGAGCATTTCACCCATTTCATTCATCATCTGATGTGACCTACCAGGTTAAAGGTTGTTTAAAACAAAAATATATGTGCAAATGTTTACCTCAAACAGCAGATACAATAATAAACCTGTGTAAAAATAGTGGGTAGAGAAAGACATTTAAACATATCACATTTTTACTTTCTCTAGCAAGTACAGTAGAACCTCATTAATCCAGTCTAGTTGGGGCGCTAGCTTGTTTGAATAAATGAAAGTCTGGATTAAACAAAAATACATATAAAATGAGCCAAGTTGCATATTTAAACATTTTGTTCAGCAAATTTGAGAAATGCAAAGGTCAATTTGTATTAAAGTTATTGTCGTTGTGCAGTACAGAAGAAGAACATGGCAATCAAGGCATGATGTCATTGATCACACTTGACGTGCTTAATACTTTGAAGAAACTGATCTTTTGTTGCCCTCCTTTGACATTAATTTCTTTAATAATAATTAACTCGCACAGATACCTCAAATGTTCATAATGTGCAGATAAGTTTTCATTGTTATCTTCAAGGGGTGAACAACCCACCACTAGTTGCAGCACAAACATGCGACCGACTGACTGCAACTGATGGGAGACAGCAAGAGTGAAGGCTGTCACGTATTAAACGACTGTCCAGATTAATGAGGTTCTACTGTATATACAATGTACATTGTAGGTAGATAAGGTATTGTATTCCATCCAAAAGATCGATACAGAGATTTCAATAAAAATATGTTTTTAGGACCACCTGAATCCCCCCTCCCCCTCAAAAAAGTAGCATTTTTAGAAAAAGTGTGTGCATGTGTGCAGCATAACTCAAAAACAAAAAGTCTGTTAAATACCAAACTCTATATTTAAGTTTGCTATCTCCCAAGGATGCGACATGGAAGATTTTCAAGAAAATCCCCCACCCCAAGCTAACCTTTATATGGAAAAATTTTCAAAAATGTTGATTTTCTCAAGAACACCTGTAATAATTTTGATTAAAATACCATATATTGAAGAAGTTGCATGGCAAATAAAATTTATATCTTGAATTCTCTGGGAATAGCTCCTGAAGACCTGTTCATTCTGAATCACTTTTGCATAACTGGTAAACCATAAGATATAGACAAAAGATGTAGATCTTATAAAAAAACAATTTATGTTATATACATTTTTTGTTGTGGAGCTAACCTTTCCAAGATATTCCTTGTTATTGGTTTCAGTGTTAAAATAATTATACTTTTCTCACACAGGAAGTCACGTAAGTTTTGTTTGTTTTTCTCCTAGGCATAATAAGAGCAAATTTCAATTACAGTTGAATTGCGACAGATTTTACAACATTTGCAAAATATTCCATTCTACTTATAAAGAATTAGGTCATTCTGCTATTGCTTTTCTTAATGATATGGAATAGAAAGAAGAAAAATTATTTGTAAGAAGTAGGTGTGTAAAGCAGGTAAGAGAAGAGAAAGTCATGTGAATGGATATTAGATTGCAATTCTAATGGTGTATTAATTGTACTAAGACTTAAAGATGAATATTCTTTATATATAACTTTGAAGGATATTAGTTTTTTTTTAACTTAAAATCTCAGATTTTTTTGGAAGTAATCCAAAGGAAACAGAATTAGAGGCCCATTCAGAAAGTGACAGACGATTTAGCATAATGAAAACTTTATTTACAAAGCTACAGTACCTTACTGTATTTCTCAACGTAATTTCCATTTTGTCAAGACACTTATTGTCACATGGCACCAGTTTTTCAATGCCAATGTTATACGTTTCTACCATTAAAGAACTTATTAGGTTTTTTGAATGCTCAAAATGTTCGACCAATCATATTTTATTGGCAAATAACGCAAGTGTATGGTGACAATGCATTGAAGGAATCTTCAGTGAGGATGTTGGCACATAATTTACGAGTAATCAAGGAAGAACCAGAAGTGGAAGTTCATCAATCGTAATGGAGGAATTGAAAGCAAATATTAATAAAAGAATTAAGAAAAACCGGCGTTTCACTTTGGGCCCTGTACATGACTTTTTGGGTGGAAAAGATGTCCCAACCAATAAAGACCTCAAAGCGATGGTGACATCTTGGTTCAGATCTTTAGCAGTGGAAGAGTATAACGTGGCACAGAAAAACTGATACCACATGACAAATATCTTGATAGCAATGACGATTATGTTGTAAAATAGAGTAAGGTACAGTAACTTTGTAAATAAAGTTTTGTGCTGATAACTTACGTTATTGTTTAGTTATGTCAAATCATCTTGTCACTTTCTGGATGGCCCTTGCACAAAGAGACTGGTCTTTAAATATTTTATGATCCCTTAAGTTTACTATGTTTCATTTAAATCTATAATGAAATGTTATCTCAATTAACCTGAAGCGGATAGGACAGTAAGCATATGTAAAAAATGCTTGTAAAGGAGTATGTAGAAGTTTTCAAATGTAGCACATAAGATTAGTAAAAAATTCTTTATTTATAATCTAACATTACTATTTAATGAAATGTGGAATGTATTTCTTCTGAACATTAATTACAGCAAAATAAGAAGACAAATCAACATTTTCCATATTTCTGTAGAAAAACACCTTAATTTGAGGCCTATTTGTCTTCATCATCAACTCTCCAAACAATTGAATAGTTGTGTGCATCAGCGGCAGAGGAACTCCACAAAGTGAAGCAAAGTTGAGAGAAACTGTATAAGGTCCACCTGGCTCCAGGACACTTGTGAGTCTGTCATCTTCATGGATTACACCAACTACTCTAACATAAGTGTTCGTCCACTGTGTCAGTGATGTAACTTTGCTTATTTCTTCTATACTCATAGGCACATATGGCCTGTTGGTCACAGCTGTTGCCATATCCTGAAACACAACACTATAAATTAACGTCTACACTCATGACTAGAAATCGGATGTTAGGCAAAATAACCATTAAAAATCTGATGTGTCCATTCACATGACTTTCTGTATAACTCTGTAACAAATTATTGTTAAGAAGCTTATTCTTCTATCTACGTCAAACTAATCAAGATAAATATTAGCAGAAATTGCCCTTGTTACTTGCTCCCTTGTAAGTAGAAGGGGATGTCACATGATGTTCTCTAGCTGTTTGGTAAACAAACCTTTTATTCAAAATATTAATCTGTTATCTACATCATGCTAATCAAGACAAACATAAGAATCACTCTTATTATTAGCTTCCATGTAAGAAGAAAGGAAATAAAAAACTGCACAGCTCAAACGATAGTATTGTTCTTTAAAAGTTGGCTGCTATGGGAAACAACTGAAATTCCAATCTCTTTACTTTCCAGGACTAAACAAACAAGAAAGGCAAAGAAAGATGTCTTCCCATTTGAGAAAAGTTTAAGTGGCTAAAACTGCAACTAATAATTCGGAATATCTCGAAAATGGTTAACTCTACAAAAAAATGTATAGGACATAAATTGTGTGTTTTAATGAGATCTACATTTTTTGTGAGTAAGTTTTTGTATACCTCATATGGTTTGCCAGTTATACAAAAGTCAGAAGAATGAAGAGGTCTTAAGAGGCTATTCCCAGAAAATCGAAAATATACCTTTCATTTGTCATAAAAATATCTTAAACATATGATATGTTAATTAAAATCGTTTGAGCCATTTTTGAGAAAATCAAGATTTTCGAAAAATGTTCCATGTAAAGGGTAGTTTGGGATGGGGGATTTTCTTGAAAATCTTTGTGTTGCATCCTTATAAGATTCCAAATCTAAATACCAAGTATGGTATTTAGCAGTCTTTTTGTTTTTGAGCTATGCTGCCCACTGATACACACACATGTACATTTTTCTGAAAATGCTTTTTTTTTATTCAGGGGGTCTCAAAACATGCATTTCTGGTGAAATCTCTCTATCAATTTTTTTATGTAATGCAATACCTTCTCTATACACTACATGTATGTGTGGAGAAAGTAAAAAAAAACCTAAGATAATGGTATTTAAAAATCTGATGTGTTCCATTCACATGATTTTCCCTACATCACTTTAACAAATTGTTGTTAAAAATCATATTCTCCTATCTACTTCATATAATCAAGATAAACATTAGAAGAAATGTTCTTAATTATGTGCTTCCTTGTAAGCAGAAAGAAAATAAGGGAATACACTAGGCTAAAATGATCCTGAAATCTCTTACAAGCTGGTTGCCATTTGGTTGAAATCCGTTTCTATGCAGGGCTAGGCTTTTATAACTTTCCATGTGAGAAAAGTTTTAAGTATTTTAAATCTGAAACAAATAACAAGATGGGCAATTCTACGAAACGTAAATGACATAAATTGTGTGTTTTAACATGATCTACATTTTTACTTTCTCTATACGGGTTATGTTCATAGTGTATAGAGAAGGTATTGTAATGAACCCAAAAATTTGATACCGAGATTTCACCAGAAATACATGTCTTGAGACCTCCTGAATCCAAAAAAAGCATTTTTAGAAAAATGTCTGTGTGTGTGTGTGTGTGGGGGGGGGGGGCAGCATATCTTCCAAGGATGCGACACGAAGATTTTCAAGAAAATCCCCCCATTCCCAACTACCCTTTACATGCAACTTTTTTCGAAAATTTTGATTTTCTAAAAACTGGCTCTAACGTTTTGATTAAAATATCATATATTAAAGATATTTACCTGACAAATAAAAGTATATCTTGAATTTTCTGGGAATAACCTCTGAAGACTACTTTATTCTGGATGAATTTTGCAAAAAATGTAGAGCACGTTAATTTTCTGTAAGAATAGTTTGTTTGCAGAACATACAGTCATGTGATAGGAACATCAGATTTTTACTTTCTCTACAATGTACGTGGTAACTAGAAAGCTGTTGTATTCCACCCAAAACTTCAATGTTGAGATTCTACCGGAAATATGTTTTGAGGTCTCATAGGCCCAAAAAAAAGATATTTTTAGAAAATAGTCTGCACATACATTTTTTTCGTGGAGTTGATCGTTTTTGAGATATTCCTTGCTTTTGGTTTCAGATTTGAAAAACTTATACTTTTCTCATACATGAATTTGCCAACTCGTGTCCATACAAACAAACGAACTTCAGTTACATAGCAACCAGCTTTTGGCTTTCACTTTAACTAATCCTACATCCTTATTTCGTTTCTACTTACAATAAAGCAAGAAATATGACTATTTCTGCTAATTTTTCTCGATTAGCATGAAATAAATAAGAGAATATGCTTATTAATTTGTTACAGAGATATAGAGAAAGTCATGTGAATGGAACACATATTTTTTGTATAGTAAGTTTCTGTCTCTTTTACCAGTTATGCAAAATTCAGTTGGAATAAAGAGGTCTTTAGAGGCTCTTCCCAGAAAATTCAACATATACATTTTATTTGCCATATAAGTATCTTTAATATATGGTATTTTAATCAAAATTGTTAGAGCCATTTTTGAGAAAATGAAAATTTTCGAAATTTTTTCCACGTGGTTTGTGGTGGAGGGATTTTTCTCAAAATCCCTGTGTGGCATCCCAGGGAGATACTAAACTTAAATGCCAAGTTTGGTATTTTACCCACTTTTCGTTTTCGAGTTATCATGTTCACAGATACACACACATGTGGATTTTTTTTCCAAAAATGCTTTTTAGGATAAAGGGGACCCTAAAACGTGTATTTTTGGGAAACCTCGATGTCGAATTTTAGGATGGAGTGCAATACCTTCTCTATACACTATGTACATAGCATGTGTAGAGAAAGTAAAAATCTGATGTGTTCCATTCACTTGCATTTCTCTACCTGTTCTACAAACTAAATACATGCGAAAGATTAGTCTTCTTTCTACTCATGCTTATGAAGATAAATACTAACAGAATAGTCTTACTTAGCTCCTTATAAGTAGAGGAATAAGGGAATACACTACACTAAAGCAAGAATCAAATGTTTTAAAAGTTCCTCTTTGCATGGCCAGGAGTAAAACAAAAGAATACAGATTACTTCCTGTCTGAGAAACGCATAAGCATTCTAAAATGTAAGCCAATACAAGAAATATCTCGGGAACAGTTAGCTCCACAACATAAAAAGTAAAGGACATAAGTTGGGAGTTTTGATAAAATCTGCATTTTTTGTCCAGTATCTTTTTGTCTTACAGTTTATCAATTATGCAAAAATAATTCAGAATGAAGAGGACTTCAGAGGATATTCCCAGAAAATTCAAGATATATATTTTATTTTTCATGTAAATATCTTAAATATATGGTATCTATTTTAATCAAATCATCAAAGCCATTTTTGAACATTTTTCCAATCTAACGGGTAGTTTTGGGATGGGAAGTTTTTTCTTGAAAATTTTCGTGACACATCCATACAAAGCTTAAATACCGAGCTGTCCACACATACACACACACACCTTTTTCTAAAAATTATTCTTTTTGGTTTCAGGGGATTTCAAAACATATTTTTGTTGAAATCTTGATATCAAATTTGTGGTTGGAGTAGAGTACCTTCTGTACCTAATATGCACATTGTGGAGAAAGTAAAAAGGAGCAAAATTAAAAGAGAGGAAAGATGGTTTGTAAATGGAGAGCCATTTAAGGTAGAGAAAGAATTTGGTTACTCAGGGACCAGATTCACAAGCAATAGTAAATGGGAGGCAAGTGGTGAAAGGAAAACTAGCAATAACAGCTGTTAGAATTTGCATATACAAAAGGCCGATATTAACAATGAATTGGCTGAAAAGACTTTATGAAGCAGTATTCAAGTCAAGAGATATTTTATGGAATAAAAATCTGGAAAGTGACAAAGGGATGACTAAAGATTGGTATAGTTCATAGAATGTTTTGCAAGGAAGTTTTGAGTTTACCCAAGAGCTTATAAAGGGGCATAGCACTGACAAAGTTAGGAAGGGTAGGGAGAAAAGGCATAGGAGTAGAAAGAATTTTGAAGTACTGGTATAGATGTACAAATTTAGACAACAATAATAATAGTCTGTCTGGGTAGTGTGGTGATAGCATGTCTGCATCACATTCAACAGGTTGTGCTTAGGGTGTTACATTGATAAGATTTTTTCAGGGTTTTCCCTTATCCTGAAAAGATGAATGTTGAGTAACTTCAGACTCCATGGATCAATCAAGCCAATTTCACTGATTTTATATGCATCTTAGTTAAAGCTATTTGATGGTTGTATCACACACACACACACACAACACTCTTAAAAACAGTTTAAATGGTGGGTAATACTTCCACTAGCAATCCATATTTGAAAGTGATGAAAACTTGAAGTTGTTCAGATGTGAAAGTTGTCAGATTGTCGAAATGTTGATTTCTTCTTGGGATTATTGGGGTGTTAGCTTCACAAATCCCTCGGTTACGCCCTGTAGCTATGCTTTGGCCCCAACTGCTGCACTCTACTTTTTCATTTCATGTATCTCCATTTGTAATATATAATTTACAAGGATTATCAAAGTGATAAAAAACATGTATTATAAATAATAATGCATTTGTAAAATTTTATAAAGAATATAGTGTACAAATATACAACATAAATTATAAAAAACATTCCTCGGCTGCGCTTTGCTGCTTAGGGCTCTAAACCTTTTATAACGACCAGTAACTACAAAACAGCTCTAATGACAAAATAACAAAAGTACTAAATCCAAATCATATATTTAAGTAATGCAAGTAGTGTACTAATGTATAGTAAAAGTGCATCTTATAATGAACACTAATTTATTTTGTAATTTGAAATTATTTTGTTACTTAAAAAAAATTGTTCTGGCCTATTTTACAACCTCAAACCTCGCCACCGATTTTGTTATAAAAATAATACCAAAATGCTGGTGCTTTCCAGTTTTTCAGTGAAACTCGTGTTTACACAGTTTGAAAGTAGGTGTACAGATTGTGCTTTTTGAATACATTTGTTGAATACAAACCTGTAAATACTCAAATCATTTGCCGCGCGCACTTGGTGTTGGATTGAATTTCGATCATATGTTTCACGATACGAGCGCCTCTATTGACAGTGTGCGAGTTGAGTAGCAGACGATTGTCGTTACAGCAGACGACGTTTGCGCAGTAGTTGACAGTCCAGGTTGGAGAAAAAATGGTTACGTTAGGATTGTCAGAATGGTGAACAGCTGTTTTGTTGTGTAGTATTTCGAAATGCCCTCGTTTTGATGTCACTGCCCGAGTTGGTTGTGTGATTATGAACTCGCCCAAATTCGGCGATAAAGTGCAAAGAGCTCAGGGAAAACGATCGACCACCAAATCACAACCACCACCGTCACAAATCGAACACAGCGAAGGAGAAAGCGAGCTATCACCGGTGGGTACAGTTTTCAATCTTGGTTTACAGTGTTATTATTACAATATAATGCATCACTATAGCCCTGAATGGTCTAATATGTACTTAATGAAGCATATTATTGCAGTCATTTACAAGTTGTATAAAATATTTTCGCTCTTGAAGCATACATTCTAAAGCGTTTATTAAACAAATGTTATAGCTGCTTGCTATTCTTAAAACAATGCACGTGTTTAAAGCCTTATTAGGTAAAAGTTTCTTAGTTCTGATATTAGGAAGGTTAAAACAGCTGCCTTGCCTTGAAAATAAGTCCAGGATAAAAGTAACGCCTAGTCCTTCTTGGTCACATGTTTAAATATTGGCCAAGGACATAAGGCAACTTGGATAATGACTGGTTGGATTTCCCCATACAGCAGTTTTGTTTTCATGTGAATTGCGCAAGTTTTAAAGATACCATCTTCAATAATAATACGCTTTACGTAAGCCTTAATTTTTCCTGCTTCGTAAACTTTTTTTCATTTTACTGAGATGGATGATATTGGCTACCCCGTTGGTCAATAATACTAGCAAACAGTTGCCGCTCTACGCATTCTGCGTAATAATTTTGCGCCAGTAAATGTATAAATACTACGGTATCAGAACATAATCAGGAGAAAGTTTTTAAAAGTTGAGCGTAAGCAAGTCTTTTTTTATTGTTGTTTCTTTACAAGAATATGAAAAAGTAACATTTTTGTACGATAGTGTGCTATGTTGTAAAGGATCCAAACTAGTCTGGGAACAGCTGATTGTGCGTCATATGAGAATGGGCGCAGCGGTGTTAAATGTCACTATCACTGTCAGCATTGAGCATAGTAATGATCTGTTCTTCGTAGCTCAGGCGGTTGAGCTCATGCCTGCTGTGCGAACAGTCCCTGATTCGATTTCCGGCTGAGGTAGTGATCTTTTCTCTAGCCGAGATCATTCCCAGAGTCTGGAAGTATGAATGTGCGTGAACTAATTACTAAAATTAAACATAGGAAACCGACTACAGTACACGAGTTAACAGCATTGCCGATATGCAAAATGAACCAAAGGGAAATATCACTGAAATGAAATGGAGTTTTATTTAATGGACGCTCTTTAACTACTGTGGTTCTCAGCGTCCCATTCTATATTGAGCCGCTATATTGAAAGGCCGCTTAATTTTGTTCAGAGGTCTTTATCAGGCTTGAGGTTCTATTTCGCGCAGTAAATCTACAACACGGGAGAATATCACCGATATGACCCTGCAAATGGAATAAATAATAATAATAATGCTCTGCTATTGACACCTTCTTTAAAACGCTGATGCATTACATTCACGCTACATACTGCCCACTCTTTTATATACTATTCTTAACAAAGGTTTGCTCTTCTGTGCAGTTCGCATTAATCAAGATAAACGTTAGCGGAAATTTTCATTACTTGTATCGTTACAGGCACTGAAATGAAAACATTTTTAAAAATTGGATCGTTATATGCTAGCTTTGAAATTACATAGTTTGCATATCACGAGAAACATGGGAACGGTGATTTAGCACTTTGAAACAATGAATGATGTTTTGGAAAATTCAAAACCTACAACTACGCTGGAAACTGTCAGAAAAAGAAACACTAAATTGTATTTTAAAGATGTCTTTAATTGCAGTATTAACAACTGCCCCTTTAGATAGCTCAATGAGTCACTGCAGCTACGAGTGTGATAGTCAATCGACATTGCTCAACACCTCTTTTGTTTTTGTTTCTTTGTTTGGTCCCATTATCGAGCACGGCTCGGGGGTTTTGAACATGTCATGCAGAAAACCTACTGTCACATAACCATTTTGACCACTACGAATGCATGCATTTTTTTTTACTACAGTCGCCATATTATACAATTACTCATTATCAATATTCCAGAAAAACAGTAAACAATGTTTTTAATATCGTGCAAGATCAAAACTAGTAGGACGAAAAAGCATGCAATCCTACTGGGCAAAACACCACACAAATAAAGCCAATTTAAGAAATTCCAACTAACAAAATGTGCAGTACAATGACACATTACATTTCCCTTATGGCAGACGACATTTTAATGATCATCCATAAATTCTTTTATCGAGTAATAGGCCTTACTGCATGTATAGTTTTTAAGAGCAGGCTTGTACCTTTCTATTTTTCTCAAAAATAATAATTTTAAGTCATTTGGAAGGGCATTAAATATTCTGACTCTGCATAGTGTAATCCTTATTTGGTAACAAGTTAAACTAATACTTGGTTTGTGTAAATCTATTCCCCTCCACAAATAACCTGCAGCATATAACATGTCCACTGCGTACTGATTTATTTATTCATACTGCTGCCACGTGATGCCGGAGTTGTCTCAAAGGACAAGTTATAATATAGTGATTATACATTAATTACTATTACAGACAATAAAGCAATGTCGAACATTATTCCATTTGGGTAATTTTAAACGGGTATTTTGTAGAATGCCAAGGACATAAACACTCTCTGACCAGGAAAAAAGGAGAGCAAGAGGAATGTGCTGTATAAACTTTTCTGTCCTGGCGATAAAATTCTTGCACACTTTCGCCGATAAATGACGTTTTAAGATAGCTCAAGCAATAGCAGCATAGGAATGTGTAATTAATAATTATATCTATCGCATCAGAAATTGCTTGTGGCAGTGTACACATATTTCGTAAGAAATAATCTACATGATCAGATAGGCCCCTTTAGTGCCTCAGACCCCTCTCGCCTTCAACTTTGAAAAAAAAAAAATGAATTGGGAGTTGTTTAAAAGTGAAACTCGTATTTTGCAGAGATTGACACTTCCTATTTTTTTGGAGGGTTAATTATGGCAGGAACGTTGCAAACATGTGCGGTAAAAGGTTAACTATGTAACTATTGTTTTACGACTAGGAAATCGATCATTTTAATATTAACTAAGCGTTTTGTTCATTAACAGAATGACTTTATTTTCGACTTCCCACGTGGCGAAAACATAGTAAACGTTTTTTTGTTTTTTTTTTCTCCGTAGTCTGCTCAACCTTCCCTTATGTAGGGCTGACACCACCCTAGGACTTACAAGCGGATGTCTAGGGGTCAAAAGCCTGTCGGAGAGCTAACGGCACGAAACCACAGAATGGAGAACCTGGGACGAATGCTAGACCCATAGCCAGACATGAGCGTGAGGAAGTGGATGATAGGAAGGGTGAGGCTGGATCAATTTATGGAATGAGTGGCTAGGGAAACCGGTGGACCTGGAGTAAACCCTTCATCCACCACAAATCCCACATGTGGGCGCTTGGGATCGAACCTGGGCCGCCAAGGTGGGAGGCGAGCGGTCTAACCACGACGCCGCCGCCACACTGTAGATATTTACCGAATTTTGTTAATTGTTTATTCACACACACACACACACACACACACTACCACTCTGAACAAACCATTCTTGAGAATAGCAACCAAAAATCTAAGTGACTAAGGAAAAAAAGCTGATGTGTTCCAGTCACATGACTTTCTTTACATCTCTCCAACAAATTATTGTTAAAAAGTTTTTTGTTCTATTTACTCAATGCTAATCGAGAAACAATAAAGGTAATTAGTCTAATTACTTGCTTCCTTGTAAGTAGACGTGAAATAAGGGAGTACCATAGGTTAAAATGATAGACAACTTTTTTAAAATGTGGTTGCTATGCGATTGAAGTTCCTTTGTTTGTATGGACAGGAGTTGACAAATTTCCGTATGAGAAAAGTATACGTTTTTTTAAAGCTAAAACCAATAACAAGGAACATCTCAAAAGTGGTCACTCCACGACAAAATGTATATAATATGAATTGTGTGTTCTGATGATCTCTACATTTTTTATGAAGTAAGTTTTTGACTATTATGGTTTACCACTTACTCAAAATTCCTCCAGGATAAACACGTCTTCAGAAGCTATCCCCAGAAAATTGAAGATATGCATTTTATTTGCCATGTAAACATTTTTAATATACGACATTTTTGAGAAAATCAAATGTTCGAACATTTTTCCTTGTAAAGGGTAGTTGGGGGTGGGGTATTTTCTTGAAAATTTTCGTGTCGTATCCTTGGAAGATGCTAAACTTAAACGGCAAATTTGGTATAAACAGACTTTTCGTTTTTGAGCTGTGCTGGCCACACACAGACACACATATTTTTTCTATTTTTTTTTTTTTTAATTCAGGGAGTCCTAAAACATATATTCCGGTGAAATCTCGATATCGAATTTGTTGGTGCAATACAATACCTACTCTACATATACACTATGTGCATAGTTAGTGTAGAGAAAGTAAAAAGTGCTCCTGTTTGGATTCAGGATATTTCCGGTGAAAATTTTAATGTAATGTGGAACACAATACTTCCTCTATTTACAATATGTAGGGGAGTAAGTAAAAGGCTCTCTCTTTCTCTTTCAGGTGATCCCAAAACATGTATTTCCAATGAAATCTCGGTCTAATTTTTGGGTGGAATGATTGGAATGCTGTACTTTATCTGTCTCCTGTGTTATGTGGTAGAGAAAGTAAAAGTGTATTAACACTGTTAGTTTTCTAAAAAAAAAATTTTTTTAATTACTCAAACTTTAAATCTAGAACTATTCTTGGTATCAAGAAAAGTTATATATTTTTTTTTTTTTTTTTTTTTTAATTTCTTCATGAATCTTAAAGAATATATTAACCAATGGTCGTATTATGAAGACATTTTTAAAATGGTAAAACCATATTAGAAGAAATCGGTCACTATTTGTCCACGTACAATTGAATGTCCAGAAAGATTTCAGTCTATAATGTATGAAGGGTTTTTCCATAAAACGTTTTAAAGTTTTTCTTTTCAGAAATGCTTTTCTAAAATTCAATACTAAGTACCTTAGGAATCTGCGCTGTAATCTCTCTAGTAAAGTGTCTAGTTATGTAAGCGATACAAGAATGGATATTTCAAGGCAAGGTTAGCGATATTGCCAAATTGCGCTTGCGTGTAGCAACTGTCATGTCGAATAATGGATAGACTCATTTTGTGTGTTATATCGGAATAAAAGTGACTCAGATACCTACCTGTACCTTTTTACTTTCTCAATACATACTGTGTACATAGGGTATAGAGTAGGCATTGTATTGCACCCAAAAATTCGATACCGAAATTTCACCGGAAATATATGTTTTGAGACCCCCTAAATCAAAAAAAAAAAAAAAAAATTCTAGTAAAATGTGTGTATGTGGGGGGGGGGGGGAGGCAGCATAGCTCAAAAACGAAAAAAACCTTTAATAACAAACTTGGTATTTAAGTTTGGTATCGTCCAAGGGTGCGTCATGAAGATTTTCAAAAAAAATACCCCCACCCCAAACTACCCTTTACATGGAAAACATTTTGAAAATGTTGATTTTCTTAAAAATGGCTCTAACAATTTTGATTAAAATATCGTCTATTAAAGATATTTACCTGACAAATAAAATGTATATCTTGAGTTTTTTGTGAATAACCTCTGAAGACTACTTTATTCTGGATGAATTTTACGGAATTTTGCATAACTGCTAAACCGTAAGAGATGGACGAAAACTTACAACACACAAAATGTAGGGCACGTTAAAACACACAATTTATGTTATATACTTCTTTTTTTTCATGAGGTTGATCGTTTTTTAGATATGCCTTGTTTTTGGCTTCAGCTTTGAAAAACATACTTTTCTCATACAGGAATTTGTCAACTCCTGTCCATACAAACAGAGGAACTTCAGTCACATAGCAACCAGCTTTTGACAATCACTTTAACCTATAGTACTCCCTTATTTCGCTTCTACCAACAAGGAATGAAGTGATAAGACTATTTCTGCTAATTTCTTCTCGATTAGATGAAGTAAATAGAATAATTTGTTGCAGAGATGTAGAAAAAGTCATGTGAATGGAACACATCAGATGTTTACTTTCTGTACACGTACATATGTACTATGTACACAGTGCATAGAGAAGATATTATACTGCATCCAAACAATTGATACCGAGATTTCACCAAAATACATGTTTTGGGACCCCCCCTGAATAAAAAGAAAGTCTGTGTGTCTGTGGGCAACATAGCTCAAAAACGAAGCCCGTTAAATACCAAACTTGATATTTAAGTTCAGTATCTTCCGAGAATGCGACACGAAAATGTTCAAGAAAATCCCTTCACCCCCAACTACCCTAAAATTTCGAAAATTTTGGTTTTCTCAGAAATGGCTAATGATTTTGATTAAAACCTCTTATATTTAAGATAAAATCATGACAAATAAAATGTATATGTTGAGTTTTCTGGGAATAGCCTCTTTATTCTGGATGATTTTTTATGAATTTTGCATAACTGGTAAACTGTAAGAGATAGACAAAAACATACTACACGAAAAATGTATATCTCTTTAAAACACACAATTTGTCATACACATGTTTTTTTATTTTTCATGATGTTGGCCGTTTTCGAGATATTCGTTGTTATTAGTTTGAGTTTTAAAACACTTAGCATTTTCTCATGCGAGAACTAGTCAACTCCTGGCCACGCAAAGAAACTGATTTCAGTCCCAGAGCAAGCACATTTTAAAACATGTGACTGTCGGTTTAGCCTAGTTATTTCCATTATAAGGAACTAAGTAATAAAACGTTTCTGCTAATGTTTACCTCGGTTAGCATGAAGTCGCTAGAACAATGAACTTATTAACAATAATTTGATATAGAGAAAGTCATGTGAATGCAACGCATATTGGTTTACTCTCTCTACCACGTATGTACGAGTACAATATACATTGTAAATAGAGAAGGTATTGCATTCCACCCAAGCATTTGACATTAAGATTTCACTGTAAATACAGTTTTTGAGACACCTGAAACAGAAAAGCACTATTAGAAGAAAAAATCCTGTTTGCCTCTGTGAACACCGTAACTCTAAAGCGGAAAGTCGGTTAAATACAAAGCTTAGTAGGTATTCAAGTTTAGCATGGTACACGAAGGTTTTCAGGTTTTCGTTTTTGAGTTATTGTGTTCACAGACACACGGACACACACACACACACACGGACCTTTTTCCGAAAATGCTTTTTTAGATAAAGGGGACCCTAAAACATATATTTCCGGTGAAATCTCGGTATCGAATTTCTTGGTGGAGTGCAATACCTTCTCTATACACTATGTACATAGTGCCTATAGAGAAAGAAAAAATCTGATGTGTTCCATTCACATGACTTTTTCTACATCTGTGTAAATTATTATTGTTAACAAGCTTATCTTCTTATTTCTTGCTTTATTGTAAGTAGAAGCGAAATAAGGGAGTACCATAGGTTAAAGTGAAAGCCAAAAGCTGGTTGCTATGTGACTGATGTTCCTTTGTTTGTATGGACAGGAGTTGACAAATTCCTGTATGAGAAAAGTATGTTTTTCAAAGCTGAAACCAAGAAAAAGGAATATCTCAAAAACGATCAACTCCACGAAAAAAATGTATATAACATAAATTGTGTGTTTTAACGTGCTCTACATTTTTTGTGGGTTAAGTTTTTGTCCATCTCTTACGGTTTAGTAGTTATGAAAAATTCTTCCAGAATAAAGTAGTCTTCAGAGGCTATTCCCAGAAAATTCAAAATATACATTTTATTTGTCAGGTAAATAACTTTAATATACGATATTTTAATCAAAATCGTTAGAGCCATTTTATAGAAAATCAAAATTTTCGAAAAAAGTTCCATGTAAAGGGTAGTTTGGGGTGGGGGGATTTTTCTCAAAATCTTCGTGTCGCATCCCTGGAAGATACTAAACTTAAATACCAACTTTGGTATTTTACCGACTTTTCGTTTTTGAGTTATCGTGTTCACGGGGACACACACACACACACACACACACACACACACACACACACACACGCGGACATTTTTCTGAAAATACTTTTTATGGATACAGGGGACCCTAAAACATATATTTCCGGTGAAATCTCGGTATCGACTTTTTTGGTGGAGTGCAATACATTCTCTATACACTATGTACATAGTATAGAGAAAGTAAAAAGATAAAGATAGGGAATTTAATTAAAACAGAGAATTTATCCTCTTTCCCCCCCTTTTTTTATTTACCATTTTCGAGATATTCCTTGTTGTTGGTTTCAAATTTAAAATACTTAGTTTTCTCACACATGAGGTATGTTTAAGAAATCCCAAGATCGAATACCGGTTAGGGTGAATTGTCCGGATAAGTTTTTTTCGGATTTTTCCTTGAGGTAACTTCAAGCTCTATGGAACCAGAATTCATTTGAGCATAACTTCATTCATCGTCCGATATGATCTACCTGGTTAAAACACAAATTACAGAACACAAAAATAAAAATCTTTATTGTGAAGTGTGTTTTAAAAAGCAATATCGCTTCTTTTATTCATTGTTGAGTTGTTTATGAATTTGTTTCACGTTTCTATGGCAACGTAAGTTTACAGTCAGATCAGCAACTAACTGTTTTATGCTTATAGTGACCAACAATCAGCCTGGTTGAGCACGTCATCAGGTGATTCGCTGCCGGAAGTGAAGCTGCCAAGTTTGGTAATGCACGTGAACACGGTGTTGACCAGCACATCAATGTTTAATTCGCTAACAATACTTCACAACCAGGCAGAGAACGTTCTGGAGCAAGTCTTTGAACACCAGTTTTACTGTCTTTACATGTACTATGTGCATAGTATATAGAGAACTCATTGTATTGCACCAAAAAATTCGATACCTAAATTATACCGAAAATACATGTTTTGGGAACCCCTGAATAAAAAAACATTTTTAGAAAAATGTCCGTGCGTGCGAGCGTGCAGAATAGCTCAAAAACGAAAAGTCCGTTAAATAACAAATTTGGTATTTAAAGTTCGGTATCTTTCAAGGATGTGACAGGGATTTAAAAAAAAAAAAAAATAATGGAAAATTTTGATTTTCTCAAAATTGGCTCGAACGATTTTGATTAAAAGATCGTATATTAAAGATATTTACATGGAAAAACAAAATCTATATTTTCAATTTTTCGGTAATAGCCTCTGAAGACATCTTTATTCTGGGTGGGTTTTGTGGAATTTTGCGTAACTGGTAAACCGTAAGATATAGATAAAACAAAAAATGTAGGACTCGTTAAAACACACAATTTATGTCATATACTTTTTTTTTTTTTTTTTTTTTTTTTTTTCGTGGAGTTGCCGTTTTTGAGATATTCCTTGTTATTGGTTTCGCTTTTAAAATACTTGTGTTTTTCTCATACGGGAATTTGTCAACTCCTGACCATAAAAACAAAGGAACTTCAACCACATAGCAACCATCTTTTAAAACATTTGACTATCGTTTTAGCCTAGTGTATTCGCTTACTTCCCTTCTACTTATAAGAAAATGAGTAATAAGACAGTTTCTGTTAATGTTTATCTCGATCGGCATGAAGTAGATAGAAGAATAAGCTTATGAACAATAATTTGTTACAGAGATGTAGAGAAAGTCATGTGAATGGAACACATCAGATTTTTTTTCCAGGGCACATCTAAGCATAATTCCGGCGGAATCTCTACATAAATTTTTGGGTAGAATACAACCTTCTCTACCTACTATATGCATAGTAGGTACATGTACGTAAACAAATTGAAAATTATAATGTTAGCTCGGATCGTAGTTAAACTTAAAATAGGTAGGCAGATAGGAACTATAACAGCTTCAAAATATGTATCAATATGGTCACTATGAGTAAGTGATGAGTATTGAAGTAGGCAAATTCATTCATTTTATTTATTTATTTATTTATTTATTTTGTAGCTTAACGTCCTTTAACCTCTTTAGTCATATCGGACAATGAATGAAATTGGTGAAATGATGCTCAAATGATCTCGCAGTCCATGGAGCTTAAAGGTGCTCGACATTTATCTTCTCAGGACAAGGGAAAACCTCGAAAAAATCTTATCCGAGTAACTCGCCCTAAGCGAGATTTGAACTCGCGACCTGTTGAATGAGGCAGACCACCACACTATGTAGACATGCCATTTATTTACCACATAAAAACACATTTTAACATGACAGAACAGTATAGAAATATTTTATAATTAGGTATAAATGAAATTTAACAAAATTCCACATTCTCTTATTGGTATCTAAACAGTAAACATATCTTTAAATTTGCACTATTCAATTATGTATTTTTACTTGCCCTACTACGCGCATAGTAGGGCGAAAGAATTGCATTTCACCCAAAAAGTAGATATCGAGATTTCACCGGAATTACATGATTTGAGGTCCCCTAAATCCAATACAAGCATATTTATAACAATCTGATGTGCTCCAGTCACATGCCTTTTTCTACATATCTGTAACAAATTATTGTTAATAGCTTATTCTTCTATCTACTTCATGCTAATCGAGGTAAACATTAGCAGAGACGCTTTTATTACTTAGTTCATTATAAGTAGAAGGGAAGTAAGGGAATACACTAGGCTAAACCGACAGTCAAATGTTTTAAAATGTGGTTGCCATGGGATTGAAAACCGTTTCTTTGCGTGGCCAGGTATTGACATGTTCCCGTATGAGAAAAATATAAGTATTTTAAAACTGAAACCAATAACAAGGAATATCTCCAAAACCGTAACTCCACGAAAAAATATTTATAATGTGTTTTGAATTGTGTGTTTTAATAAGCTTTACATTTTTTGTAGTAGATTTTTGATCTCTTACAATTTACCAGTAATGCAAAATTCAGATAAAATTACCCAGAATAAAGAGGTCCTCAGCGGCTATTTCCTGAAAATTCAAGATATACATTTTATTTGGCATATAAATGTATTAGATATGACATTTTCATCAAAATCGTTGGAGCAATATTTTAGAAAAACGTACATTTTCAAGAAAAAAATTCAATGTAAAGGGTAGTTGGGGTGGAGTAATTTTCTTGAAAATATTCGCATCGCATCCTTGGAAGACACTGAACCTAAATACCAAGTTTGGTATTTAACGGACTTTTTGTTTTTTGAGCTATGCTGCCCTCCCCCACACAAACACCGACACAGGGGGTCTCAAAACGGATATTTCCGATAAAATCCCGGTATCGAATTTTTGGATGCAATACAATACCTGCTCTATACACTATGTACGTAGTAGTGTAGAGAGAGTAAAAAGCCGTGCGTGTGTGTGTGTGTGTGAAAACTCAAAAACATCTTTAAATACCAAACTTGATAAGTTCTGCATGTTCCAAGGAGACGTCGCCCTCCGCGGTGTAATGGTTACCGTGCTAACTTCATATATCCAAGGTCGCGGGTTCAAACCCGTCGGAGGACTGTAGATTTTTTCGGGTGTAAAAGCCCTTAGCATGGCTTCCTTCGGAAGGGAAGTAAAGCCGTTGGTCCGTGTCGTATATTTACGGCACGTAAAAGAACCTCAAGCCTGATAGAGAGGCCTCTGAGCAAAATTAAGCTGTCTTTCACGCCCAATTTAGAATGGGACGCTGAGAACCAACGTAGTTAAAGAGCGTCCATAAAATAACACGCCATTTTTCTAAGGAGACGACACGAAAATGTGTGGGAAAATCCCCCGCTACTAACTACCCTTTTATGACAATGCTTTCGCTTTTTTTTTCCGCAATAATGCCTGTTAACGATTTTAATTAAAATGCTGTATGTTTTAGTTATTTTCATGAAAAGTGAAATTATATCTTGATATTTTATTTATTTAATATGAATAGTCTCTGAAGTCCTACTTCTGGACGACGTTAGCAAAACTGGTAAACCGTAAGATACAAAATCTGATTTCATAAAAAGTATAAACTTTATTCCAACACGCAATTTATGTCCAATATAGGTATATTTTTGTAGTTCTCCATCTCCGAGATATTCTTTGTTATTGGTATAAATCTTTGCAATGCTTTTCTCAAATGGGAAATTCAGTTATTTTCATCCTGATCATACGAAGAGAACGGATTAATATTATTTGATTATCGCTTTAGCTTAGCGTATTCTCTTATTCCTATTGTGCCTACAAGGAAATATCTAAGAAAACCATCACTACTAATATTAATTAGCACGAAGTAGATAGGACTAGAGGAATATACTTTTAGAAGAATAGTTTGTTCAATAATATCTAGAGAATATGGGTCCGTGTGTGGGGGGGGGGGGGCTCTCTTTAATATTTAAGTTCAGTATTTTACAAGGATGGGATACGAAGATTTTCAAGGAAATCCCTCACCCCTAATTTCCTTTTACATGGAAAACTTTACGGTTTTTTTTTTCTTTCTTAAAAAATGGCGCTAACGATTAAAGTGCAATATGTTTAAGATATTTTTATGAGAAATAAAGTATATATATTTTATGTGAATCGCATCGAAAGCCCTCTTTATTCTGAATGACTTTTACGTGTCTGTAAAATCGTAATGACTGGGTCCATTTCTGAGACGGAGGCACCCACCGGGCCGTATCGTTACTTCCGATGGTAGGGTGATGATGAGAATGGCGGCGGTATGAGGACCTACAGTTTTCCGTACCACGTTGGACCTTGGAGATACTGCGCATAAGCTAGATGGACTTCTAATCGCCACCCCCCAGAAACGAACCAAGGACCGTCAGCACGACAGCCGCGAACGAAACCATTGCGTAAACCCGGTTTTCATATCCTCCGTGGTCTAGAGGTAATATGCTAGTCTCCAGTTCTCAAGGTCGCGAGTGAGTTCCTACAATGTGCTGTGTTAGGAAGTAACACAGAAATTATTGATCCAAACCCCACAGTGTACATCTTGGAAAGTTAGGAACAAATGTGGAGCAACTGAGTTCCTTCGTGTGTCAGAAATTCTGGAAGTACTGATGGATCCAAACCCCATGACGTACAAATTTGAAATCAATGAATACATGCCAGCAATATAAGAAAGGAGATGTGCTTGTGTCAGGAAGTAATATTTTTGATCCAAACCCCCACAATCTACATCTTGAAAAGTTTTGAATGAATATGAGGAACGACTGGGTGTCTTCATGTGTCGGGAAGTCCTTGTGACTGCAAAACCCATGGCGTACATCTTGGACAGTTAGGAACAACTATGAGAAACGACTGAGTTCCTTCATGTGTCGGGAAGTCCTTGTGAATGCAAAACCCATGGCGTACAAATTGGAAAGTTAGGAACAGCTATGAGAAACGACTGAGTTCCCTCATGTGTCGGGAAGTCCTTGCGAATACAAAACCCATGGCGTACAAATTGGAAAGTTAGGAACAGCTATGAGAAACGACTGAGTTCCCTCATGTGTCGGGAAGTCCTTGTGAATGCAAAACCCATGGCGTACATCTTGGACAGTTAGGAACAACTATGAGAAACGACTGAGTTCCCTCATGTGTCGGGAAGTCCTTGCGAATACAAAACCCATGGCGTACATCTTGGACAGTTAGGAACAACTATGAGAAACGACTGAGTTCCCTCATGTGTCGGGAAGTCCTTGCGAATACAAAACCCATGGCGTACAAATTGGAAAGTTAGGAACAGCTATGAGAAACGACTGAGTTCCTTCATGTGTCGGGAAGTCCTTGCGAATACAAAACCCATGGCGTACATCTTGGACAGTTAGGAACAACTATGAGAAACGACTGAGTTCCCTCATGTGTCGGGAAGTCCTTGCGAATACAAAACCCATGGCGTACAAATTGGAAAGTTAGGAACAGCTATGAGAAACAACTGAGTTCCTTCATGTGTCGGGAAGTCCTTGCGAATACAAAACCCATGGCGTACATCTTGGACAGTTAGGAACAACTATGAGAAACGACTGAGTTCCCTCATGTGTCGGGAAGTCCTTGTGAATGCAAAACCCATGGCGTACATATTGGACAGTTAGGAACAACTATGAGAAACGACTGAGTTCCCTCATGTGTCGGGAAGTCCTTGTGAATGCAAAACCCATGGCGTACGTACATCTTAACAAATGTCGGCATTGTGAGAAGCGAGCGAGTTGTGTCTGGAAGTATGGATCCAAAACCCACAGTATTAATCTTGCAGTCAGGAACATATGTATATGAGAAAGAAGCGACTGCCTTCATGTGTCGGGCAGTACTATTATGGATTCAAGCTCCGCAGCGTATATCTTGGAAACGTCAGCAAAATGAAAAACGAGCGAGTTCCTTCAAGGTTTATTGCATCAAAAAGTGCCATTATGATCCAAACTCCATAAAGTACTTCTTAGAAAGTTGGACACAAATGCCAATAATATCAGTAGTTAGCGAGTTCCTTTAATATGTGCTAGAGAAAGCAAAAACAGTTTTAGAAGAGTGGGTGGAGAAATGATGTGAATGTAACATGTTAGAGGGTGCGTATACGCGCACAATACTATAATAAAGATTTTTATTTGTTAGAAGCGTATGTACTCATTTTAATTGTGACAACATTCAGAGAAACAAGTCAACTTAAGCCCGCCTGGGTAGTGTGATGGTAGCGTGTCTGCCTCATATTCAACAGGTCGTGAGTTCGAATCTCGTTTAGGGTGAGTTACCCGGATAAGGTTTTTTTCGGGGTTTTCCCTTATCCTGAGAAGATAAATGTCGAGTAACTTTAAGCTCCATGGACCCCGAGATCATTTGAGCATCATTTCACAAATTTCATTCATCGTCTGATATGACCAAGCAGGTTAAAGGACGTTAAGCTACAAAAAGAAAAAAAAAAAAAAAAAAAAAGTCAACTTAATAACCTTAGAGTTGTAGATACTGAAGTTACTATCGATATGTCACCAAATGTAAAGTGAAGACCATCCGTGTAACACGGTTTTCATTGTACACAGCTTTGGAACAATTCCAGTCGCTTTCTCTATTGACCTGTGTTCGATACAACTTCAATTGTTTCGCTTTTATTTACAGCGACTCCATTCATCTCGGCTTTAAAATATTATAGCAGCCAAACTAATGCAAAAACAACCACCATATGCCAATTTTGTGGATGGGCAAGACAGTTTCTGCCCCTTCCCCTAATTTATAAAGCCAGGAGCATTGCCTCTCAACAATTTTACTGAAGGGGCCTATGCCACTTAAAATTCCAAGACAGATGTCTCGTTTAAAATACCTGATATGTTCCATTCACATGACTTTCTTGAGGTGTTACACAAAACTTTAGTTACAGAAGATTATTCTTTTGTCTACGACATGCTAATCAAGGTAAACATTAGCAGAAAATGTTTTATTACTTGCTTCCTTGAAAGTAGAAGGGACATAGAAGGGAATACACAAGGCTAAACGATAGTCTAAATCCTTTAAAACCTGGTTCTATGTGAAATATCTGAAGTTCGGCTCGCTTTGCATGGTCTGCAGTAAAATAACAGATGAAACGAATCGTCACTTCCGGTTTGAGAAAAGTTTGTTTAACATTGAAACCAATAACAAGGAATATCTAAAAAGTGGTCAACTTCACGAAAAAAATGTACATAACACAAATCGTGTATTTTAACGAGCACTACATTTTTTTTATGAAGTAAGTTTTGGCTATCTCGTACGGTTTACCAGTTACGAAAAATTTAGCAAAATTCATCCAGAATAAAGAGGTCTTCAGAAGCTATTCCCAGAAAATTCAAGATATAGATTTTATTTGTGATGTAAATATACGGTATTTTAATCAAAATCGTTACAGCCATTTTTGAGAAATAACAGAATTTTAAAATTCCATGGGTTAGAGGGAGTTCGGGTTAGAGGGAGTTTCTTAAAAATCTTCGTATCCTTGGAAGATACTAAATATAAATTCCAAGTTTGGTATTTAACGGTCTTTTCGTTTTTGAGCTATGCTGCTCCCCACACACATGCACGTGCGGACCTTTTTCTAAAAATGTATTTTTGGCCCAGGGGACCTCAAAACATATTTACGGTGAACATTGAATTTTTGGGTGGAATACAACAGCTTTCTAGTTACTACGTACATTGTACAGAAAGTAAAAATCTGATATTCCTTTCACATGACTATATGTTCTGCAAACAAACTATTCCTACAAAAAATGCTTCTTTTATCTATCATGCTAATCAAGATGAGCATTACCAAAAATTGGCTTATTATTGCTTAGTCCCTTCTAAGTAGAAAGGAAATAAGGGTAACTAGGCCAAAGCGATAGTCAGATCTTTTAAAAGTTGTCGCTATTCATTGACATTGAACTTCGGCTCTCTTTCTATGGCCAGGATAAAACAGAGATGAAACGGATAATGTGGTCTCCTCGTTTGAGAAAAGTTTAAGTATTTTGAAACGGAAACCAATAACACGGAATGTCTCGGAAATGGTTAGCTCTGCAACAAAAAATAAAATAAAAATAAACATTATATAGATTGAATTTTAAGGACGCCTGCATGTCTTGTCTAGTAGTTTTTTATGTATCTTGCGGTTTACCAGTAATACAAAAGTCATTCATAATGAAGAGCACTTCTGGGGCTGTTCCCAAGAAATTCAAGAACATATGTAATATGCGGTATTTTAATCAAAGTCGCTACCCATTGTTGAGAAAAATAGACAATTTCCAAAAATGTTCCATGTGAAGTGCAGCGAGTGTTATTTATGGACACTCTTTAACTGCTGTGGTTTTCAGCGTCCCATTCTATACTGAGTGTGAAAGATCGCTTGATTTTGCCCAGAGGCCTCTTAATCAAGTTTAAAGTCCTTTTACGTGCCGTAAATCTACGACACGAGACCAACGGCTTTAATTCCCTTCCGAAGGAAGCCATGCTAAGGATTTTACGCCCCGCCGTCCGCCGGGTTTGAACCTGCGACCTTGGAAATCAGAAACTAGCATATTTCCCCTAAACCACGGAGGATATGTTCCATGTAAAGGGTAGTTTGGGGTGAAAGGATTTTCCTGCAAATTTTCGTGTCGCATCCTTTGTAATTCCAATTTGATATTTAACGAGTTTTCGTTTTTGAGCTATCCTGCCAGAACACACACGCGCGCGTCGCGGACCGTTTGCTAAGAATCTGAGTTGCTTCATTCACATGACTTTCTCTACCCGTTGTGCAAAGAAACTAATGTCCTACAAAAGATTTGCCTTTTAGCTACATCAATCAATCTACATTCCCTTATTAGCAGAAATAGTTTTATTGAATGCTTCTTTGTTGGTAGAGGAGAAATACGGGAATATACCAATGTGATTCAAATCATTTACAAGCTGTCGCTATGCATTCGAATTCTATTCTCTTTGCATGGTCAGGAAGAAAACGAGAGAGAGAGAGAGAGAGAGAGGGGGGGGAGGATTTTCCGTTTTAGAAATGTTTAAATATTTGAAATCAACAACACGGAATATCTCGGAAATGGTTAAGTATACCCCACAGTCTGACTCTCCCTATCCAACATCTGTCCTATACACGGCCTGTGTGAAAAAAACAATCCAATACCAATTGACCATAATAGTTGGTTATACTATGAATGCTGGGACTTAAGTACTTACAACATTGTAAGTCGCCATCTCAAAACAATTGTGGTTTACCGGGAAACATTCGAGTCAGTTGAGAAATTCAATGCTATGCCGGCATATTGCCGTGGTAGCTCAGTGGCAGAGCAACCGCTAGAGACGGGAGATCCGTGGTTCAAATTCCGGTTATGGCATTGAATTTTTCAGTCTGACTCTTCCTATCGAATACCCAAAAATGTGTATCACATAAATTGTGTGTTTTAACGAGATATACATATTTTGTGTTGCAAAATTTTGTGAGTCTCTTACGGTTTACCAGTTATACAATAGTCTTCTGAAATTATTCCCAAATAAATTCGACTTATCTAGGTATCTCATTTATCATGGAGAATATCTTGAACATATGGTATTTTAATCAAAATCGTTAAGGTAGTTTTGGAAAATAAAAAATTTTAGAAAATGCTTCTGTTAAAGGTAACTGGGATGTGGGTGTGCTATTGAAGGACGAGACTATCGCTGTGTACTCCCTTATTTCCCTTCTACTTACAAGGAAGCTAGTAATAAGACTAATTCTGCTAATGTTTATCTTGATTAGCATGATGTATGTAACAGATTAATGTTTTGAATAAAAGGTTTGTTTATCGAACAGCTAGAGGACATCATGTGAATAGAACACTTTAGATTTTTGCCTTTCTACTTATAAGGAACCAAGTAATAAGGACGCTTTCTACTCGTGTTTATCTCGATTAGTATGAAGTGGATAGAAGAATAAGCTCGTTAAAAATAATTTGTTGCAGAGATGTAGAGAAAGCCATGTGTGTGGAACACATCAGATTATTTTCATTTGTGTGGCGAGTGATTGAATTGCCGTGTATTCCAACGCTGTTGTTGGCGTCCATTCACTGGCAAACGTATTAATAAACAGAAATGAACTTATGCTCGTTCTTACTGTATATGACACCACAGGCGGTGGGGTCGCGCCATTGTCGAGTGGTTAGACCACTCGCCTCTCTTAGACGGCCCGGGTTCGATACCAAGCTCATGTGAAATTTTGGTGGACAAAGTGGCGCAGGGGTGGGTTTTCTCCGGGTTCTCCCGCCATTGCATTCCACCGGTGCTCCATCTTCATTCCATGTATCACCAGTGTCATCGTGGGCGTTAAACACTACCAAAAACAAACAGGTGGTGGGTCGGTCAGTATAGGTCATTTTGTTAGGCACTGTCCTCCTGAACTTAAGGTCGCGGGTTCCAACTCGGCCCACACCGATGGATTTTAAGTGTGCTTAACAGCGACCTCCCCCATCTCAGTATCGTATTTAGTGTCATGTTAAAGAACCCCTGTGGGACGAAATTCCGGTACGCCGGTGTTGCTGATGTGATCTTGGCAATTGCCAGTGTCGTTAACAACATATTTATTATTTACAGGCGGTGGACACTAATGATACCTCAAATGGAAGGATTGAGAAAGAAATTTGGGAAGGAAACATCTCGGGTTAAGTTTAGGGTACTTTCCGGGCATTTGTCTGTTATGAGTAGTGCTCGGATTTTTATGTAATATCAAGGTGCAAAATATGTACATGTTTATGTAACAAAAACATCAAAATATGTGATTGAATATGTAATATCAACAAAATATGTAAAATTATGTAATATTCTAAATGCTAAGATTACCACCTCAAATCTAAATGCAGACTGCAAATTGCCCAGAATTTTGTAATTTCAAGGGTCTGTAAGTACGTAAATTAATTACAATAGTTAAAATTTAAAGACTAAATATAGAATTAATTATAGGGAAAATGTTTTGTTTTATGCAAAATTTACCTAAAATTTATTTTCAAGTAGGTAATTACGAAATAAGAAATATGGATTATATTTATTAAAATTACTCATTTCATATAATTATTTTACTTAAGTTTTAGACAGTAAAGCAATGTTGAAATACTGAACCAATTTATCAATGAGTGAAACAATCAATTCAAAAAATTAAATTTTATAATGAGAATCCTTTTTCTATCTCTTGCTATACATTGAACAACCAAGCAGTTTCATTTTGAGTCTTTTGCTTCTTTCAACGTACAGTGAATAACCATATACTTTTCTTCAAAATCTTCTCGGGCTTCTAGCCAGGTAAAAACTTGGCTTGACACCAACGTTTCGAAGAAGTGCATCTTCCTCGTCTTCAGTTCACCCTGAAGACGAGGAAGATGCACTTCTTCGAAACGTTGGTGTCAAGCCAAGTTTTTACCTGGCTAGAAGCCCGAGAAGATTTTGAATTAACACGTCGCCAGGAAAGCTTTAGTTCTTATTTTATATACTTTTCTATATTTTCGGGGGTCATTGTTTACTTCCTATCGGATAAAATGTTCTTGTAAGCAGAGTTCTCTCCACGTTACACGAGCCTATTTTAGCATAGACATCTGATTTGCAGAGAAATGTTTTGGTAAATCGACATTGTCACTTTAGACATGGACACAAGCGTAGAGACCCTGGATTCCTGTTTAGCACAGCTTTGAATTTTTCACCCACCTTCCGTCTGGCATCTCCTGCAACTACACTAAGCTTCTGTGATGCACGTTCCATTAAATCCATAGATTCGTGAATGCTTGATGGTGCTAGGCAACCAGCCGAAGTTACTTTTGATGTAAGCACAGGAGCTTGCCACTTTCGGATCTTTAAAGATGTCCTGAGATTCACGCATTGAAACAGCTACTGCTGAAGAGAACATGTTCACCACTAACTAGACTATTTCACAATATAAGTTCACAGCTTCTAACCACCTTGTAAGTACTGGCTCTAGAAGCAAAGGGACATGTTGAAGATGATTTTTGTAGCACTGAATTCTGTACGGTGCTTTCACGAAGACCTTTTTGTTGCCGATATCAACTTATTTACACAGGAAAAATTACTTATTACTTCTTCAGCAACACGTTGCAATGCATGGGCCAAGAGATGAAGTGAAGTACATTTGGTTAGAAAGCTTTAAGAGCAGTAGCAGCTTTAATCATGTACGCTGCGGCATCTGAATACATAATTAAAACCTTTTCCCCAAACACACCCTTTGGCCACAGAATATTCATCCCATCCTATACGAATCTTGCAATTGTAGAATAACACACCTTGCAACAGATTAGAAATGGTTTTGCTGGACTTTCGGAATCTACTAAATTTACTACGTACCGATCCATGTCATCTATAGTTTCATCGACGGCAAACCAAATACAGGAGTCTCTATTTTCATTCCGTATATGAGCAACTGCTTCTTCATAACACACATGAAGATACTTTTTCCTCAGAGTAGATTCGTAGGAATAACCTTCTTGCAATATTTTTGTAGAAAGGAGCGAAATTGAAGAATTTGAAGTTTATGCCACAGAATATTAGCTGCAGCCATTGCGCTGCACATGTCTTAAAACAAATCATTTCCGGACGGTTCCTGTTGCATTTGTGTCAACAGAACTTGCTTTCTAGAAGACTGTAGGTGTTTGTTGCGTATGTGAAGAGAACTCTTGATATGTTATATACTATTATTTTTCCGTCGGTTGTAGAGGTGCTATCTAATTTCACCCATGAATTCAACTTGCAGGATAGCGAGGACGCAATTGGTGCCATTTTACTAAGACTTGCAAGAAACAAACTGCAATATTATCGCCTCGCTATATTTTGATGGTTGTCCAGCGGCTCACTTTGTTTCCTCGCAGCTATTATATTACAAGATGCCGACTACCGCGACAATGGTAACAATCAAATGTAAATGCCCAAAGCGCTACGAGAAACGTGACCCTGGAGGTCAACATTGTCGAGCGGTACCTGCTTTGATATAAACGGACAATCAGAACGAGGCGAAGCGGTTGTTATCGCATTCTTAATTTAATTTGCATCCTATTTCGCAGATTTATTTTTGTTGCTTTCAGCAAAACTCGTGAAAACAGTAGTTTGTAATGTGACTTCAACATTTTTTAAAAAAATAATAAAATGATGACGAAACCCAGAAAATGTGTACGTTTTATGTAACATCGTTAAAATATGTAAAAAAATGTAAAATAAAAATTTAAAAGGGAGTCCCAAATGACGTAAATCGCCAACAATTATATTTCTCATTGAAATATTATGCAGAACTTAAAATGTGTAATTACATAAAAATGCGGGCTCTAGTTATGAGGATTGAGGAAAACCTCGGTCACTCAGGTCAGTGGGAGTGATGCAGCACATTTGCCGGAAAACAGTTACTCTTTTTACTTTCTCTAGCCCGTATGTACTATGTGTATAGTGGATAGACAATATATTGTATTCCACCCAAAAATGTTATACCAGATTTCACCAGAAATACATGTTTTGGGACCCCCCTATCCAAAAAGCGCATTTTTGTAAAAATATCCGCGCGCGCGTGCCTGTGTGGGCAGCATAGCTCAAAAAGGAAAAGTCGATAAAATGCCAACTTGATATTTAAGTATCTTCCAAAGATGTGACACGAAGATTTTGAGGTAAATCCCCCCACCCCAAACTACCCCTTACGTGGAAATAATTCGAAAATTTTGATTCTCTCAAAAATAAATAACGATTTTGATTAAAATACCATAAATTAAAGATATTTGTATGACAAATGAAATGTATATCTTGAATTTCCTGGGAATAAGCCTCTAAAGACCCCTCTATTCTGGACGAAATTTGCTAAATCGTTAGGTAGAAAAAACCTACTGCATAAAAAGTTTACATCTTGTTAAAACACACAGTTTGTCGTATGTTTTGTTTGTTTGTTGTTTTTTTCGTAGAGTTGACCATTTTTTTTTTTTTTTAAAGATATTCATTGTTATTTGTTTCAGATTTAAAATACTTAAAACTTTTCTCACACGGAAATTTGTGAACTCTAGCCATGCATAGAAACGTATTTTAGTCAAATGGCAACCAGCTTTTAAAAGATTTGACTATCGTTTTACCCTCGTGTATTCCCGTATTTTCCTTCTTCTTACAAGTAATTAAGACAATTTCTACTAATGTTTATTTCCATTATCATAAATTAGATAGAAGAATAAATTGCTTGACAATAATTTGTTACAGCGATGTAGAGAATGGAACACATCGGATATTTCTGTCATATTACGGGACGCTTGAAAAGATTGTGATCGACTGTTCAATACTTTCTGAATATTGTATTAACATAGCATAACATTAGAATGAGGGAAATATGATATTGAATAGATACACTACACAACATTCGATTTCTCACAATGCTCAATCGAAAATGTCACATTGCAAATTTTACAGTGAACTTCACAATTAAGCTTTGTCTATTTGAGGAAAGAATACTTTTCTAGTTGTTCGGCAAGCAAATCTTTTATTTAAAACATTAATCTACATCGTGCTATCAAGATAGCTTTAGCAGAATTACTCTTATTACCTTGTAAGTAGAAGGGAAATAAGAAAATGCGCATGCTAAAGAGATAGTCTCGTCCTTTCAAAGCCGGTCGCTATGTGAAACAATTGAAATTTCAAACTCTTTGCCTGCCCGAAGTAAACAAACGAGATTCTTCAAAACACATCAATGCTTATTTGAAATCATTGGCGGCAACATTTTTTGAAGCGGGTATTGCAAAGCTTGTGCACAGGTACGATAAATGTCTCAATCTTTTCGGTGATTATGTTGAAAAGTATCCACAAGTGTACAAAACTTTCAGGAATAAAATAATTATTTTCTAAGAACTTGTCTTTTGTTTATAGCCTATCGCAGGTTGAAAAAAAAAAACGACTCGTGTGTTTCACAGGGAAATGCCGCGATAGGACCATACATGGAATAATAAATAAATAATAATAATAATAATTAATAATAATAGGCGATGTTTTGTTCTATAACTGGCTACAATGGAAAGGAAGAATCTTGGCAACCCTGCACGAGGCAGTCAAATATGTCATTGTTGTGCAGTGACATTGCGGAGAAAGGCGGTTACCCTCCTTTCTGTACCTATGTCGGTGATAATACCCTTTGTTATTGTAAACAGTAAGTTAGTGTAACAAAATAATGCCTGTGTGAAGTGTATTTCTCAGGACGGAGAAAGTCCGCGTGTGAACTGGGTAACCAGAACGGCATGCCATGCGATATCAGTTCGCATTCTGTCTCGCGACTTTGTCAAGTGAATCATGAATCTGCTCAGGAGAATGGTAAGTGCATTTTACTTGAAGCAAATAGTGTACAGTGTCGCATGTGCGATTTTAATACAGAGAAATGGAGAGAATACACTTAAATGTGAATGTCAATCTAGGGTTGCTCCTCCCTCAGTTTGTAAATACAACAAAATCCGATGTGTTCCATTTACATTTTTGTAACAAATTATTGTTAAACTATTTTTCTTTTTCTTCATGCTAATCGAGATAAACAGCAGAAACCGTCGTATTGCTTAGTTCCTTGTAAGTAGAACGGTAATAAGTGAATACACTAGGCTAAGCCGATAGTCAAATGTTTTCAAATATGGTTGCTATGGGATTGAAATCCGTTTCTTTGCGTGACCAGTAGTTCCCGCATGAGAAATGGATACGTATTTTAAAACTGAAACTAATGAAAAGGAATATCTCCGCGAAAAAAATGTATATGACATAAATTGTGTGTTTTAACGAGATGTATATTTTTTGTGTGGTAACTTTTTGTCTATCTTTACGGTTTACTAGTTATGCAAAATTAAACAAAATTCGTCCAGAACAAACAGGTCTTCAGAAGCTATTCCCAGAAAGATCAAGATATACATTTTATTTGGTATATAAATGTATTTAATATATGGTATTTTAATCAAAATTATAAGAGCCATTTTTGAGAAAAACAAAATTTCCGAAAATGTTTACACCTAAAAGCTAGTTTGGGGTGGGGGAATGTTATGAAAATCTTCGTGTTGCAGCCGTGCAGTATTTTCGTTTTTTAGCTATGCTGTCCACAGACACACACACGGACCTTCTTCTAAAGCTTTTTTTATTTAGGGGGTTCCAAAACGTGTATTTCCGGTGAAATCTCGGTATCGATTTTTGGGTGTAATACAATACCTTCGCTATACACTATGCACTTAGTACGTGTAGAGAAAGCAAAAAAGGTCACATAGTGATTTGTCATATTAAATGAAGATATATTCAAGGAAACAGGTAAATAGTTTTAGGTGAGATCACTCGCTACAAATGCTCTGAGGGAGTTCCTCTGCTTTAAAAAGCAATAATCTTTTATATTGTTAGCTACTGCACTATAGGTATATTTACTACCAGACATCATGTAGGATAGGAAATAGAAATGGAGTTTAATTTATGGACGCTCTTTAACTACTGTGGTTCTCAGCATTCCATTGTATAATGGGCGTGAAAGACCGCCTCAGAGGCCTCTTGTATCGGCTTGAGGTCCTCATACGTGCTATAAATTTACATGGGGCCAACGCTTTTAGTTCCAAAGGAAGCCATACTAACGATTTTTACGCCCGAAAAAATCCATCGACCTCCGCCGGGTTTAAACCCGCGACCTAGGTAACCAATACACCACGAGGGCGGCTGTGTGTGAGTGAACTGTGTGTTCCCTGAGCGTCCGGACCGTTTCGCGGTGGCCGGTCCTCACCCGTTACGATGTAGCCGCGGGGTGGTTCGGTCGTTGAGGAACACACTGTATGTATGTGTGTGTGTGTGCTCAAAGGATTAGTTGAGATACCGGGCGACTGGAACCAGAAGCGACGGAACAACACTGATAGGGTCCCTACAATTACCAGATTGAAACTCTCCGTTAAATGGATAGGCAGACTGGGACCTCGCCCCGCATAGCGTTCAACGTTCCCAAGAAAGAGTTCCTTAAACCCTGGCAACCAGCCGAGTCGGTGGACGGTGAGAAATCCTTTTCCCCTTCCCCCACGCCGCACCGAAACACTACTACCGGCATTTCCAACCCTGAAAGATACCAATGGGGTGAAGGATAAATTAAACCGTCATAGAACGGCATAGAGGGACAGGAAATTCAAAGGATGTAATTTAACTACCCAGCATTCATCTAGCGACCCAGGGAAACTACCGAAAAACCCATGGGTAAGGAAGGCAGCCATGGGAACAGAACCCATGACCTCCCGAATGCGAGTCGCACGTTACCGCGGCGCCACGCCGCTCGGTACCAAATAAATAACGTGTTCGCAGGCTGAGTAAGTTCTAATAGTGGAATTCAATTAAAACGACACACCTTGTTCACTATTATTTAAACAAATATTTACTAGATAATACAATCACCACCACCACCACCACCACCAACAATAATATTAATAACAAAAACAAAAATGCAGCAACATCCTATAGCGTGTTTATATGACGGACATACCCCCTCACCTCAGTCAATAATAATCAGCATTAATTAAACATCCAACGTGCTACCGTCTTAGGAATTTCTTTAGATTTATTTTCGTGGTCTTATAGTAACGAATGGGTCAAGTTAGATAACGACCGCAGTTAATAAAGCTACTTTACACCAAGTTGAATACTACACTTTACCTACGTTTATTTAAGGAAATACGTTTTTAATGCAGGAAAGTATTAGAATATGGCATATTAAATTTTATATCAGTAAACAATTTTAATTTGACTACTATTCATGCCGTGAACTTGATTGTTATGGTAACCATTGTAGTTAATTGAAATCAATAAATCGTAGTTTTCGATAATGATTTTTATCAAATTATGCAGTTGCTTTTGGTGGTTCTATTGAATGTGGTCCAATTGATATCAACCAGATTTATGAAGAAGTTGGTGTTAGAAGTGTGACAAATGAGTTGATCGAAACAATGTCAGTTTGTGATAATATAGCTCCTCAAGTCAATGTTAAAATTGTACAAATTGTCAGATTACTATAAATTTCCATCAGAATTTTCTTGTGTGATTTATGGTTGAACCTTTGTACGAGAATGATTTATAGTTGAACTCATATTTTACCTAAAGGATATAATCAGAAGAAGAATGTCTTCTTTTTCAAGGCCTTCTATTGTACCCCAGGGATGAAGCTTTTGCATTTGAGAAGTATCAATTAATGACCTGCTTTTGAAACGGAAGTAAATAAAAGTTATTCATGCAATATTTTATTTTTATATCTTTTTCGGCTATTCGTGATAAATGTGTGTTGAAAACAATAATTAATACGACGGCTGTAATCATTTCACAGGGTGACTCCTAATTTATTGGTACATTAGCACTGTACTTAGCCCCTTTATTATTATGTGGTAGGTAATTGCGTTCTGATCTGCTCTATTAATTCAAAATTGTGTTTTACTTTCTCTAGCCCGTATGTACAACGTACATAGTGGATAGTTAAAGTATTGTATTCCATCCTATTATTCCATACCGAGATTTCACCAGAAATATATGTTTTGAGGTGCCCTGAGTCCGAAAAAAAAGCATTCTCAGAAAAAGGTCCGTGTGTGTCTGCCTGCCTGGACAGCATAGCTCAAAAACGAAAAGTCCGTTAAATACCAGGCATTTAAGTTGAGTATCTTCCAAGGACGCTACACGAAGATTTTCAATAAAATCCCCCCACCCCCAACTACCCTTTAAATGGAACATTTTTTGAAATGTTTGATTTTCTCAAAAATGACTAATGATTTTGTTAATATATCTCCTGTTTAGATATTTTTATGACAAACGAAATGTGTATCTTGGATTTTCTGGGAATATCCTCTGAAGATGGCTTCATTCTGGGTGACTTTTGTATAACTGGCAAATCGTAAGAGATAGACAAAAACTTACTACACAACAAAGTAGACTCATTAAAAAAACAACATTTATATCATATACATTTTTTAATTTTTTGTAGAGTTAACCGTTTTAGAGATATTCCAGATTATTGGTTTCAATTTTAAGCCATTTAAACTTTACTGAATGTACCTACTTATGAGGGGCCCAATGGGGCTTACCTCATTTCAATGTTATTCAGTATCATGCATGTAAATAATGTCTAAAATCAATGATCTGTAGAGCGCATATGCGCTGATCGATCAATAAATCATTAAAAAAAAAAAAAAAAAAAAAAAAAAAAAAAAAAAAAAAAAAAAAAAACAACTTTACTGGAACGGGAGGACATCTTCTCGTTTTTTCCTTTGTTTACTAGTCAGATGGAATTTCAATTGTTTCACATAGCACCGGCTTTTAAAGGATTTGACTGTCGCCTTAGCCTGCATTTTCTTATTTCCCTTCTACTTAAGAGGAAGCAAGTAATAAGACTAATTCTGTTTATGGTTATCTTGATTAGCATGATGTATATAACAGATTAATGTTTTGAATAAAAGGTTTGCCGAACAGCTAAAGTCATGTAAATGGAACACATCTGATTTTTTTAAACTTACTCAAAAGAAAATCTTACAAGATAGAAATGTTGGGGGTGGGGGGAGCAAATGTATTCTTCCACTATTGTCCTTCTAGGTCTACGCTAGGCTTCATATTACAGGAGTAGTCCGGTTTAACAAGGTTTCTCCCACAGCACCTGGCTGTTATGTCATTGGCCAAGGTCTCAAATCCTTCAGTTTGCCTAACTTGCTTTGTCTAGTGTTGTCAAAACACGTTTACTTCAATTATACTCTCTGACCATGTTACCGATTAAGTTTTTAACTCTAACAGTCCACATTTTCGTCTATAGTCAGATTTATCCAACTGAGAAAGTATCAACTGGAATATTGATTAAAAAGCGGCGCCATGGCTGAGTGGTTAGACCGCTTCTCTCTGCCTAAGGGACCGTACATGAACATGACGGTCTGGGCGGGTCTTCTCCGTTTTCCCTGCCATTCATCCCATCAATTGCTCCATCACATTTTCTATAATCCATTTCGCCTTCATTTCAAATCACCTACTTCCCTCACTTTGGTGCCTGGCTACAGGCCTATCCCCGTTCCGGGTTCTTTATTTTATGATTAAACGTTGCTGGCTCCTCGACAAGCTTCTGACCCTAGGCACCCATGTGTAAGTTCTAGGGATGCAAGTCTTCCATAAGGGGAGGGTAAGCCCATATGCTATATTTGCTAAATAACGAATTTGCCATCTACATGACCAACAAATATTTACCGTAGGTGGGTGGGGGCTCTGAAACGCACCATATTAATCATACCTTTATCCTGTGGTCACTTTGACAGATTTATCCAACCGAGGTGGATTTATCCAACTGGTATATTAACTAAATAAAGAATTTGACAGGCCAACATCAACAAATATTTGCAGGGGTGGGAGCAGGCTAATACAATCATATCAGCTGCACCTTCCTCCATAGTCTGACGGATTTATCCAAGTGAGAGAGATATCAAGTGGCATATTGACTACCAAATAAAAGATTTGATAGGTCAACTTGACCAACAGACCAAAACATATTTATAAAAGGCGAGGGGGAAGGCTGAAACACACCGTGCTAGATATACCCTGATCATGTGGTCACTTAGACAAATTTCTCCACATGAGGGATATATGTACTGCTAGGTATGTTGACTAAATAACGGTTTCTGCAGATCAACATAACCAAAATCTGGCCCATTTGATAGTATAAACTGAATCACGAATGCTGCAATAAGTTTTTTCTCACATGCAACAATAAATTGTTGAGCTGTTTGTGCATAGATATGAGATGCGCGAAGCATTTTTATTCATAGGAAATTAGTGAGACGGGTCTCACATTTTCTGCTTCATAAGACACGTCTCACTTTTATTCACACCATCCTGCGTGGCCCAAGTAGTTCGACACTTTGCAGAAGACTTGACTTTTCTTCGCATTCAGCTTCGGTTAGTTGCCTGCAGTCTCTGTAATATCATAGTCTTTGAAGAAGTTGTTGCCAAAGACGAGTTAAGATATAGAAGGCAGACGACATAAGTAGCTCCAGAGACGCGGAAACATGTCTGGCACGTTGCAGGGACCAAAGAGCATAACTGCAAATTGTCAAAAACACTTCGGTACTGTCGAGAATGCGGTCTTTTTTTTCTGGTATGTAAGGCTACTTGCGAAAATCCCGATTTAGGTCCAAAATCGAGAATCACTGTTAGCAGCAACCGTTAGGCCGGGGTAAGAAAAACCGAGTTTTCTGGTAACGACGTTGAGCTTGGTCCACTTAGAAGCGTAACTTGCCGTTCTTCACCAAGGACATGCAGCACTTCAATAATTACCTGGATCTCATGTCCTCCAGCATGTCCCATACCTCCGCTTGCTTCGCCAGAGGGACACTCTTAGGGGTTGCCGGATAGTTCGTGTTTCTTCGGTGGCGGTGGAGTACAGTCAGGCCTGTATGTCCTGACCGGTGTCCGATGGATTCAACTGTATTACAGGCATTTCTCCCGGCAAGGCAATAATGCCCTGCAACGTATTATCTGTTCAATGTTGTCTTACCGTCTAATATGAAGTTTCTCTTGACCCGTTAGCGCTCCAGGTGTGCCTTCGACACCTCACTTCTTATGGACAACCTCATAGTTCGCCAGGAACATCCTGCAGATTCCCAGATACCCGTTAGGGCTCAGTGCATCACATTGTCTCGACCGATGTCAGCCGTATCCACATGGGTCCTGAGGGCATCCAGTCCTAGTATTACATCCTCTGCCACCCTTGCGACGTATACACACAGGTTTATAGTGTTCCGAATCAAGGTAAACTCCAGTAGGGTCTCCACCACAGATAACGTGTCACCAACGCCGCCACTAGCTGGTAGGACCGACTGATTTTAGTGTTGGCAAGCCCTTTGCCACGCCAGGTCGGGTTGCACCTCCGACCACTAGTATCCACAAATTTCCATGTATCCAGCCTCGGTGACATGCTCTTCTGCGTAGGACGCGCAGCGTCACTCAAGGAGGTGGAGATGACAGCCGTGATGTGCACCTCTCCACGCCGTTCCTTATTTGTTTTTTGCCTGCTGTTCGACCTTGTCAACAATTTTTCGCTTGGTATCCCAAAACCCTCCACTTGAAGGTCGTTATCTCTTGAGTTGAGCCTACTTCCCCTTGTAACTTGTCTTTGAGGTGTTATAAGTTCCCTCTATCCGATGTAGCGTTATTGCGTCATCCTATAGTCGCCGAGCATTCAGGTGCTTCGTATCTTGGCTTTACACACTCTGCAACAAAAATATCTTGACAAGTTCTATGTTCAGTGGCTTTCTGGCCTAAACGAACCTACAGAATGCTTTCTAATCTAATCTATCTTCCTGACATATAAATGGGTGGGAGGTTCACTAAGATTTGGTTCACCAACTTGAATTCGTTTTGATAACATTGTCCATTCCTTTTTACTTTCTCTACACGTACTATGTACATAGTGTATAGAGAAGGTATTGCACTCCATCCAAAAATTCGATACCGAGATTTCACCGGAGATATACGTTTTAGGGTCCCCTGTATCTAAAAAAAGTATTTTCAGGAAAAGGCCCGTGCGTGTGTGTGTATGTGTCTGTGAACTCGATAACTCAAAAACGAAAAGTCGGTAAAATACCAAACATGGTATTTAAGTTCAGTATCTTCCAGGGATGCGACACAAAGATTTTGAGAAAAATCCCTCCACCCTAAACTGCCCTTTACATGGAAAAAATTTCGAATATTTTGATTTTCTCAAAAATGGCTCTAAAAGATTTTGATTAAAATTTCGTATATTAAAGATATTTACCTGATGAATAAAATGTATATTTTAATTTTCTGAGAATAGCCTCTGAAGAATACTTTTATTTTGGATGAATTTTTCGGAATTTTGCGTAACTGCTAAACCATAAGAGATGGACAAAAACTTACCACACAAAAAATGTAGAACACATTAAAACACACAATTTATGTTATATACATTTTGTTCGTGGAATTGATCATTTTAAAGATATTCCTTGTTTTTTGTTTTCAGCTTTGAAAAACTTGTACTTTCCTCATGTAGGAATTTGTCAACTCCTGTCCATACAAACAAAGGAACTTTAGTCACATAGCAATCAGCCTTTGGCTATCAGTTTAACCTAAGGTACTCCCTTATTCCGCATCTACTTACAAAGAAGCAAGTAATAAGACTATTTCTGCTAATTTTTTCTCGATTAGAATGAAGTAAATAGAAGCATAGGCTTTTTAAGAATTTGTTGCAGAGATGTAGAGAAAGTCATGTGAATGGAAAACATCAGATTTTTACCTATCATCTCCTTAAGCATCCTAATAGTCACCCTCCATGGTGTAAAAGTTACCATGCTGGTCGTGGGTTCAAACCCGGTGGAGGGAGGACGGTGGATCTTTTTTGGGCGTAAAAATCCTTAACAAGGCTTCCTTTGGTAGGGAAGTAAAGCTGTTGATTCCGTGGCGTAGATTTGCGGCACGTAAAAGAACCTCAAGCCTGAAAAAGAGGCCTCTAAGCAAAATTAGTTGGTCTTACATGTCCAATATAGAATGGGGCGCTGAGAATCACAGTAGTTAAAAGAACGTCCATAAATAAAACTTCATTTCATTTAAGTATCCTAGTTTCTTTACATTCTAAAACGAAATGAAATGGAGTTTTATTTATGAGCGTTCTTTAACTGCTATAATTCTCAGCATCCCTTTCTATATTGGGCGTGAAAGACTGTTTAATTTTGCCCAGATAGTTCATCAGGCTTGAGATTCTTTTACAAGCCGTAAATCTACGACAGGGGACAATGGCTTTACTTTGCTTCTAAAGGAAGCTATGCTAAGGATTTTTACACCCGAAAAAATCCATCATCCTCCCTCCATCGGGTTTGAACCTTCGACATTGGGTATATTGGTAATCATTATGCCACAGAGGATGACACATTCTAAAACTACATGCCATTCAATGGGTTAACATCGTGTTCATATCAGCTGTAGGAACCCAACATCTGGTTAGCATTGAATTTGTATCAGCTGTAGGGACATCGGTATCGAGCTCATATTAGCTGTTAGGAGCATCATTAGGTTAGCATCGGGTTCGTATCAACTGTGAGGAACATCATCGGGTTCATACCAGCTATAGGAACATCATTGGGTTAGCATCAGGTTTGTATCAACTGTGAGGAACATCATCGGGTTCATATCAGCTGTGTGGAAGATCAAGTTAGCCTCAGCTGTGAGGAACATCATCGGGTTAGCCTCAGCTGTGAGGAACATCATCGGGTTAGCCTCAGCTGTGAGGAACATCATTGGGTTAGCCTCAGCTGTGAGGAGGGTTAGCATCAAGTTTGCATCGCCTGTGAGGAACATTGAGTTAGCCTCAGCTATGAGGATCATTATTGTGTTGGCATTGAGTTCATATCAGATGTAGGAACATTATCACGTTTGTATCAGTTGTGAGGAACATTCAAGTTCGTATCAGCTGTAGGAATATTATCAGGTTAGCATAGCCAAGTTTTTACCTGGCTAGAAGCCCGAGAAGATTTTGAATTAATACGTCGCCAGGAAAGCTTCAGTTCTTATTTTAGGTTAGCATAGAGTTTGTATCAGCTGTGAGGAACATTATCGGGCTAACATCAAGTTTGTATCAGTTGTAAGAACATTATTGGGTTAGCATCAAGTTTGTATGAGCTGTGAGGAACAGTATTGGGTTGATGTCAGCATGAGGAACATTTTGCATAAATACAGATAAGACATGATTGACACCACACAGAATTAAATGAAAGCTGCTGCAATCTTGTTTATTTTTACTATACATCCTATTTACCATTTCATATTAATCGAAAGTTCCACATAATGTTTGATTAATGTATGCACAGATAATGATGCATATTTAAGGTACTATAATATTATGGTGTGCTTTGATTATCCATACATGTGACCTAGTTAATTATGTGCTTACTTCAAGTTAGGATCTAAATGGCTATAGTTACCTGTGACTTAATGAGTGTAGTTAGTAAAATGAATGTGAGTGAACTATTAATCAAGGAGACTAAGTTCCCTGCCATCCCACAGTATTTACCATTGGTTTAATTTGTACAGTGTTTTATTTAGGTACTTACTTTATTAACAGGTACAATGCTATACACAAACTCCAAGTTACAACAGACAGAGAAAAGAAAAATAAGACTGCAGTGCTTTGATATCTGGGAAGGGGGGATTAGCCAAGATTAGCTACATGCAGATAGTGGTATACATAATTTCCTACCCATCTCACTGTTTTCCAGCTTTATTAATTTTATTGATTCCGAGACTAGCTGCATGTGGATAATGATACTCATAACCTCATATCGTACGTCTGCTGTTCTCAAGCTTATTAGTTTTTTATTTATCCTGAGATTTACTACATTCACATATTGGTACTCATAACTCATATGTCTCCCATATGTTATCATACTTTGTTAGTTTTATTGATCCTGAAACTAGCTGCATGCAGATACCGTAACTGTTAAAGATTTCAAGTACTCGTCGCTTAATTAAATTTGTAAGTCGAGGTGTAGAAACCTTTTGCTTCACTTACTGTTTTTTTTAAACAGGACATGTTTCAAAAGCTGTCACTTATATCTTCAGCTGTAGTTTCTCAACTGGCGTGGATGCCATTGTCTTCTCCTTATCTATGATTTGTAGATGGTGCAAAGTACATATCAAATACGTCTGGTGGCATATGATCCAGTGCAAGTTCTTTTTGATAAATATTTTTTCCCAAACATATAGGTCTTTGGGGTGGTTCACATGCAATACTAACTTTTTGTTTTTGTTTATTTCGTGGTTGGGACTCCAAAAATGTGCTGCAACAGCTGACTTGTCTGTTTGTTTGTTTTTTATGATAAGTCAGCTGATAAGTCCCAGGCCTTACACAGAGGCCAGCTAGACGATAGCATCATATAGTTTAGCTCTAGACTAGCTTGTATCCATAGTTACAGGTCAATAGCTTGTTTAGTTTTTGAATGAATGACAGCATTTTAAACAAGACAACGGTGGATTTGGAAAAATGGGCAGTGATTCAACACTTCCATTTGAAAAGCTTAATACCTAAAGAAACCAAGCAGGAAATGAACAGTACATTGGAAGACTCTGCCCCTTCATATTCAATGATTAAAATGTGGGTTGCAGAGTTTAAAATGGGATGTATGAGCACTAGTGCTGAGCCTCACTCTGGATGTCCAGTAGAAGTGACAAATCCAGAGATCATTGAAAAAATGCATCGTTTAGTACTGGAAGACCGCAGATTAAAATTGTTTGAGGTAGCAGAGGCTGTAAACATATCAAAAGAATGTGCAGGTAATATTTTAAGTAATGTTTTGGGCATTCACAAGATCTGTGCAAGATGGGTGCCGTGTTTGTTGACACCTGATCAAAATTGCAAAGAAAAACTGTTCTGTTAAGAATGTGGAGCTCTACCATAAAAATCCCAGTGAATTTTTGAGATGGCTTATTACCATGGATGAAACTTGGATACATCACTACACTCCATAAAGAAAATCAGTCAAAACAGTGGATTGCGTCAGATGAACCAACTTCAAAAGGCAAAGTCAATTTTGTCAGCTAACAAGGTTATGGTGGGTGTTTTCTGGGATGCACAGGGAATTATTTTTATTGATTACTTGGAAGAGGGTAAACATATCACTGGTGACTACTACATAAGCTTACTGCAATATTTGAATGATGAGGTGAAAAGACAGACCTCATTTAGCAAAAAAAAAAAAAAAAAAAGAAAAAGAAAAACTTGTTTAATTATGACAATGCTCTGGCCCATCGTTCAGCCCTTGCAATGGGAAAAATGTGCAAATTAAAGTTTGAATTGCTTGAACATCCACCCTATTCACCAGATTTAGCACCCAGTGACTACCATATGTTCCCAAATCTCAAAAAATTTCTTGGAGGATGAAGATTTCGTAGCAGCGAGGAGGTCATTGATGCAGGTAAACAGCTATTTTGAGGACCTTGATAAATTGCACTACAGAGATGGTTTAATTAAATTAGAACATTGATATGATAAATGTATTAATCTTTCTGGAGATTATTCTGAGAAATAAAGCAAAAAAAAAAAAAATGTTTAAATGCTGTTTTCATTGAGAGGCCCGATATTTATCAGCCGACCCTAGTATGTTGTATATATGTACTTTGGTCCAGATACTGATATTTCTTTTGGTTTTTACTATGTATACTGTATTGCTGTTATTGCAGTTTACCTGATAGATTTGTGATTTTTCTTTTTGGAGTAATGGATTCTTTGGAGGTGTTTTTAATGAATTTCAACATTTTTTGTAGAAAAATGGGTGGTCTTAAATGTCTTTCTTTTCCCTACTGGTGTTAGAGTGATGGCTTTCTTTATTTTCTTTCTGCTTTTGTGTTTTTGAGTTTTTTGTCTACTATTTTTGGATTGAAACCATTGTTCATTGCTGTATTTACTATGTGTTTATATTATTCTCTGTGTAATGGAAAATTGATAATGCAATGTACTAGGCTGTTTAAGATGGCATGTTGATGTGATTTTGGGTTGTAACTGTTATTGTAATTGTCAGTATGTGTGGTTTCCTATGGATATCAAAGGAGAGTTGTTATTTTCTCTCTTGATTTTGAAGTCCAGGAATGGAAGGGACACGTTCATTTCCATCTCCGGTGTGAAATTTTCAACAAAAAATTTCAGAAATTATTCTCCAATTATAACATCATTCCAGCACCCCAGAACAGATTTAACCTTTGGAATTCACTAAGAGCACCTCCAAAAGAGCCAATACCCCAAAAAGAAAAACCAGGAATCTATCAGGTAAACTGCAATAAAGTATATTTTGGAAAACCAAAAGAAATATCAGTATCTGGACGAAAGATCATATTATGTACAACATAAAAAACAAACAAACAGACAAGTCAAAAGAGGTAGCACATTTTTGGAGTTCCAACCACGAAATAAACAAAAACACATGCATGTGAACCACCCTATGGACCTAGATGTTAGGGAAATAATATTTATCAAAAAGAACTTGCACCGGGTCATGAATTTTGAAATACAGTCTCCAGACATGTTTGACAGGTACATTATGCCATCTATAGATATGGAGAAGACAACTCCATCTGCACCAGTTGAAAAACTACAACTGAAGATAAAAGCAACGATTTTTGAAACATGTCCTGTTAAAAAAAAAACAAAAAAAAAAACAGTAAGTGAAGCAATAAGTGTCAACACCTTCATTTACAAATTTAATTCAATGGTATTTCACTGTCTCTAAGCTTCTACAATATTACGTTACTCATTACTTGCTTGTTTTTCTCTTTGACCTCAGGATCAAAGCTCAAAACTCAACTTTTCAAGATTTCATGGCTTAGGTTATTGTTTGATCTCAGGTTCTTAGCTATACTAAACACAAGAGATCAAGAAGCAAGCACAAATATTTCTGATGTTAAATATTCATTTTATTTAATTTTTGCCATTTATTGATCCTTGGTGTAAAATTGAGCAGAATAGAAATGTTGTTTGCTTCTAAAGCCTCTTATAGTAGTTACAAACATAAATATTAAAGTTACTCATATTTGTGTGTATGCAACACAGAAGATATTCTAAAATCTGTGAATCAGCACTTCTAAGAAAAGCTGCATGAAAAAGAAGGGTATTATTTAAAAATGCTGAATATTATTTAACTTTGCTGAATATTGCCAGCATAACATATTGCTCAAGAAATAAACTTAAAATACTTTCAAGAGAGAAACAAACAAACAAATGCCTGTCTCTGTAGTGTGACAGTGCTACTGTCACACTGTCTCATATGCAAGATGTCCTAAGTTTGAATCTCAGTCAGTATGAGTTACCCAGATAGCAAATTTTTCAGTATTTTTCCTTATCCTGGAGAAGACCAGCGTGGAGTAACTCTAAGCTCTGTGAATCCCTGACTCATGAGCATTATTTCACCCATCTAATATATTATCTGATGTGACCTACCAGGTTTAAGCATGCTAAAGTACCCTCTCAAAAAAAAAAAAAAAAAAAAAATCTCAGTTAAGAGTAAAAACACAGGACACACTCAAACTTGACTAGTTGAAATAAGTAACTTTGAACAAGTTCTGGTGGGTATTACCACCATCTTCAGTGGAGATTTACTGATGAACTCATGGTAGCAGCCTGTAGAGATCTCTCTTCTGGGTAGATGAATTTTGAGTTGAGACAGTTTGTTTGTGGTATATCAAAATTTATGACTTTGTTTTTGTTTTTTAGAATTAATAGATTTTCCCAAACTATTATGTCCAATTGATTCTGCAGGGATTTTAATAACTTGGGTTCACTGTGAAAATTATGGTAAAATTTGGTAAAGAAGAAGTTGAATAAATTTATGAAACAGAAGACAAAAGAAATTAGCAGTCTAAAAAGTATAAAATTGGAAACCAGCTTCAAAAAATTTACTTGCCAACCTTTAGCATAACAAAAATTTCAAAAGATTTTTCAAAAAATGGAACATCAACTTAGCCCCAGTTAATAAGCAAAGTTTAAAAACACAAGATAAAATGCAATCATTGAAACAACCAGGGATATATGAAATTAGCTGCAAAGAATATGAAAAGGTGTATATTGGGAAATCAAAAAGACATGAGACAACGTTTTAAAGAACACATGAGGCATAAACAGACAGATGAGTCAGCTGTAGCACACATTTTTAGACTCAAAACCATCATTTTCACAGTAAACCCAAGTTATGTCAGTGCAGAATCCAATTGGATTAACAGTTTGGGAAAATCTATTAATTCTAAAAAACAAAAACAGTCATAAATTTTGATATACCACAAACAAATGATCTCATCTCAAAATTCATCTACCCAGAACAGAGACCTCTACAGGCCATACCAAAAGTTCATCGATAATTCTCCATTGAAGATGGTGGCAATAGCTATGACATGTCCAAAGTAAGTTACTTATTTCAACTAGTGAAGTTTAAGTGTGATGCTGTGTTTCTACTCTTAATTATTAGTTGCTTCACTGTGTATTCCCATTAATGTTTTACTTAAACAACTTTTAGTGTTTGTAAAAGCAGTGAAAGATGATGTCTAATGCAGTGTTATTTCTCTTTAGCAGAATCAAATTCTGGAGCGTGTAAAGCCAGACAGAGTGACAGTGAGCAAGCCCGAAGAGGACAGAAGACGTCGCACTATTATTGTAGAGAAAAAAAATGGATCCTTTGGATTCACCTTACAAGTAAGTGTAAGACTTACACTTTGAAGTGATATTCAATATTTTCATCATATAAATTATGCTTAAATTTCTAAAATTTTAATAACTTTTTAATTAAGTTTTTTGAAACACATCTGCTTTTTAGATGTAATCTATGCGCAATCGTCTAGAAGCACAGATCCAAGGATCACTGGAAGTATTGAGACATGAAATATTGGCCACACATGGGGAAACGTTGTTGCTATTTTGAAATAGCTGACCCATTGGTAATGCAATGATAGCAGGCAGAGCACTGTTGCATCATTCATTATCCCTCATTTTATGTTTGAATTCTGGAAGGTTTGAATGTTCTTGTAAATCCAATGGAGATTCAGAGAGAACATTTTCATGCAATGATCTTCTATGGCTTAAATGTGGGTTAGATGAAGCACAAACACTTGAGCATTTGAGGCTATTCTCCATCATGTGCTGCTGAGTTGCCATAGTTTGGAGAATTCAAGAGGAGGTGGCGGTCTCTTGAAGATGAAGAAAAGAGTGGCAGACCAACAACAGTAGTGATGAAAAAAACATCACCACTGAAGAAACAATGATTAGGAAAGATTCAAAACTAACCTAAAAGGACATCACAATAGGTTTGCAGAGTATTGCAACCATTAGAGAATTTACTGAGGCTAATATTTTAAAACTACATACTTGTTTGGTTAACGAAACATGGCAAGATTTGTATAGCATTAAAAATACAAATGAAAAATGGAATACATTTTATGAAATTCTAAACCACTATATTGAGCTATGCTGCCCTATAGTAAACAAAATATGGGAACCTTAAAAAAAACATAAAGTAAGGATTTCAAGAGAGGCATTGAGTTTGAGGGAAAAAATAAAGGATTTATATCGTATTGCTAAATCAACAAAACTTGAGCACTACAATATCAAATACAAACAATTTAAAAAAGCATATGAGGATGAGTTGATAAACAATAAATCACAAAAGGTGATAAGAAAGCTTTCTGATACTAGTAACTATTCAAAAACAGCATGGTCAATGATGAATAGCATGAGGGAAGAAAAGTTAAAGCAAGAAAATATTAATCTACTCATTAATAACTGCATAGAAAATAATCCACTTCAGATATGCAATCGTGTTAATTACTTTATAAATGTTGCTAGCAATCAAAATACCCCTGATGTTGCAGGTTTTATAGCTAATAAAGGTATAGGAAATTCGCTTTATCTGTATGACTACGGCAGATGAAGTTATAAGATTAATTAATGGATTTAAAAATAAAAATTCAACTGGATGGGATGGAATTAGCTCTAAATTGTTAAAAAGATGTAAACATGTTTTCAGCACCCCCTTGGTTCATCTGATAAATACATCACTAAACCTAGGAATTTTCCCAGACTGTTTAAAAATTAGTACTGTGATACATAAAATGGGAGACAAAAGTAACATGCAAAACTATAGACCTATAACCCTTACCTCGGTAATAGCTAAGTTGTTCGAAAAAATACTATTGAAGAGAATTATGAATTTCTTTGAAAAATATGATATTTTAAATGATTTTCAGCATGGCTTTCGGGCTAAAAGATCAACCACCACGGCCCTAATAGACTTTACTCACAACATCTTAAGTAATCTAAATGAAAAAAAGAAAACTGTAAGCATATTTTTTGATCTATCTAAGGCGTTTGACTGTGTCCAACACGATACATTACTATTAATCTTAGAAAAGTATGGTATTAGAGAGGTTACCAATAGATTAATTTCGTCATATCTAAAAGGTCGTGTACAATACACAGAAATAAGTTTCAAACAAGGAAAAAAAGAACAAAATTTAAATCAAGTGCTGAAATAGTTAAATACGGTGTACCCCAAGGCTCAGTACTTGGACCATTATTCTTTATTTTATATCTAAATGATATGTATTCGACACCTAATTGTAAAATTATAAGCTATGCATATGACACCACTATTATATGTAAAGCAAACAATGATCTTGAATTGAAATCATTAGCCACCAATAAATCGCTAAGAATAAACACATTTTTTAAATCTCTCAACCTCAATAATAACTCTGACAAGACAAATATAATTAAATTTGAGTTAAGCAAGAAGAAAAAAGATATATTATTTCATATTAACTTTGGAAATGTTGCAATACAGGAATCTGACTCTCACAAATTTTTAGGAATGCAAATAGATAAACTTATGTCCTGGACTGATCATATCGATGACCTTTGTAAAAAAATAAGTAAAGGTTTGTATTTAATGAGGGAATTTGCAAAAACTTGTAATGTTGAGGTTCTAAAACTTATATACTATGGGTTAATTTATTCACATACCCAATATGGTATTGAATTATGGGGGGGGGGGTTGTAATAAAATGCATATGCAAAGGGTTCTAGTGCTACAAAGGAAATGTATCAGAACTATGTTTAAAATGGGGAGTTGAGAATCATGCAGGGAAGGTTTTAAAAGAGAAAAGATGTTTATTGTAGTATCTCTATACATATACAAAGTAACTTATTTAATTAACCAGAAAAAACCAAAACTAAATAGTGAAATACATAACCATGATACTAGATGCAAACTTGACGTACATTATACCAGCTATAATGTAAAATCTGTAAATAAAGATCCCTATATAATAGGATTACACATGTATAATCGACTCCCTGCATATGTAAAAAATGAAAATGCTTTTAAATTTAAACAACGTCTTAAGACATATTTGCTGAACAATCCTGTGTATGATATCAATGAATTTTTAAAATAATTTATGTATACTATATTAATACTTTGTTAAACCAAACATCCTGTATATATTAATGTATTTTTTATAATTTATGTAGACTAAGTTTATTTAATGCTAATTTTGTTTAATGTAAACTGACAATGCCCGATACTCAAAAAGAGTCTATAGGCTGCTAATAAATTACAATTAATCATGAACATTGTATGGAAACAAATGTATTCAAGATGACTGTCCCATTATTTAACTAAAGCACATCAAGCTCCAAAGGGTGGAATAGTGCCAAGAAATGCTGCAAAGATTTAACTGTGGAAAGTATAGTCATCATTCAGATATTTTTACGGGTGACAAAACATCTTATTGTATATTATTGGATGTCCATTATTCATACAACTTCACTTGGTTTTGATGGTGGTTGTTTGGATGCTATCACTTCACAGATGTTCAACCAGAGGTCACCAAGATCGCCTTGGAAGAAGGCAGATGTTATTGAAGTCCAGCAACTACCACCTGAGGTACAGCACCTATATTAGAAGTCGAGGAAGCACATCTACCTCAGATGACTGCAAACACTGGAAGATGACAATGAAGATTGTGTTGAAACACGTTCAGGAAACCACTATCAAAATCAAGCGAAGTTGTATGAATAATGGATATCCAAGAATATACAACATGAAAACTTCACTTTTAATGTTAGTTCTATACATAATACTTCAATGGATGTGTCAGTTTGATCCGGAAACAAAATATCAATCCTCCATTTGGATGTTCCCAGATGACCAACCAGGAGTGCTAGAAAGAAACTCTACCATCACAGGAACAAAAGAACAATTAAATGACAATAAATGTTACATTGACTTGTCAATGTTTTTAAAGATAAATTAAATTAAAATGACAAGAACTTCACAATCAATGGTGCTTCTGTAATTAATAAAACATTTTTGTCTGTTTGCAGAGTTACGGTATCCATTACAAAAAAGAACAAGAGATAGAGATGATCACATATGTAGACTACGTTGACTACGACGGTGCAGCTTTTAGAGCTGGCATGCGTGAAGGTAACTTATCTGACAGTATTGATATTCCCATCTCATCTCATTTGATCTCAGACTCACTAAAATAATCATTTGGCAGTTACAAAAGAGTCCCTGAGAGCAGAAGAAGTAATAGTGAATACAGATTTGGTCCAGCACTTTTTACTTTCTCTACACGTACTATGTACATAGTGTATAGAGAAGGTATTGTATTACACCAAAAATTCCATACCAAGAAATATGTTTTGAGACCCCCTTAATAAAAAAAAATTAGAAAAAGGTCTGTGTGTGCGTCTGTGGACAGCATAGCTCAAAAACTAAAAGACTGTTAAATACCAAACTCAGTATTATTTAATTTAAGTATCTTCCAAGGATGTGACATCAAGATTTTCAAGTAAATCCCCCCCACCCCAATTTTTGAAGTTTTGAAAATTTTGATTCTCTCAAAAATGGCTTTTTAAGAGTTTGGTTAAAAAAATGTATATTACAGATAATTACATCACAAATAAAATGTGTATTTTGAATTCTCTGGGAATAGCCTCCAAAGAACTCTTTATTCTGGATGAATTTTGCTAAATTTTGCATATAACTGGTAAGCTGTAAGAGATAGGCCAAAACTTACTACACAAAAAATATAGATCTTGTTAAAACACACATTTTGTCATAATGCTTTTATATATATATATATATATATATATATTTTTACTTTTTTTTTTTCCCCTTGATGTTGGTTTCAGCTTTAAAATATTCATACATTTCTCATACAGGAATTTGTCAACTCCTGGCCATACAAACAAAGGAACTTCAGTCACATAGCAACCAACTTTTAAATTATTTGACTATCGCTTTAGCCTAATGCATTCACTTATTTCCCACCTACTTACAAGGAAGCTAGTAATAACACCAATTCTGCTAATGTTTTATCTTGATTAGCATGATGTAAATAAAATAAAAATCTTAATAAGAATAGTTTGTGAATGTAGCACATCAGGTGTTTAAAAATGGAAACAGACTTTTTCACAAAATAAACCCCAGCCCAGATTTGCTATTGATTAGTTATTTTCTGAAAAATGCCTGATAATATTTCAATTAAAATGTTATATCTTTAAAACATTCACATTGCAAAATTACGTCTTGAATTTTCTATGAATTGTCTGTTAATGAATGAATGTTTTCTGAAAGAGTTTTGCATATCTATTAAACCACAAGTGATAAATAATAATAATAATAATAATAATAATAATAATAATAATAATTATAATAATAATAATTATAATAATAATGATAATAATTATAATGATAATAATAATAATAATGATAATTATAATAATGATAATAATTAATTAATTATAATAATGATGTTTGTTTGGGTCCATATACCAATTTACATAGGTGAAGGCCAGGTCATGAATACAATTACATTATTAAATTGTACAACTATTTACACATTACACATTGACAATAATACAGATTTACACATCTTCAATCGAGTACATAGTTTTCATTATTAGATACTCTTTTAGTTTATTTTTAAATACATTTCCTTTGAGAATTTTTAAATGGTAAGGTAATTTGTTGTAATAATGGGCCCCAGCAACATATGGATCTTTCATTATTGATTTAGTATTATAGGTACTTTTATGGAGATCTAACTATGTCTTGTGTCATGATTATGCAGTTCCTTATTTGTGATATATTTATCCAGTCTTGAATAAGCATGCAGTATGATTCTATATAAATATAAGGAATAGACGGTGAAGAACTTCTTATTTCTGAAAATTTCCCTACAACTTTCCCTACATCTCTTTTGTAGTATAAGTAACCTTTTCAAGTGAGAGTCTTCACTAGATCCCCATATTTCTATTCCATATGTGATGTGTGGAAAGATTACCCCATAGTACACAGCAATTAACACATTATTGTCAACATATTTTGATAAATGACTAAGTATGTACCGTTAAGATACTTTCTTGCAGACATTATCTATATGTTGCTTCCAGCTAGGTGTTTATCTACACATATCCCAAGAAAAAGATGGTTACTTATCTCTGTAGTTTAACTTTCATCTATATCTAATTGGAATTGTTGAATATTACTCTGGTGTTGCAGTTCAAATTTAATTACAGCAGTTTTATTTAGATTTTTAGAGAGATTTAAACAGTTATAATATTCAAAAACCTGTTTAGCTGTAGCTAGATCTTAATTAAATAAGCAATTTATGTAAAACAGTCCATCTTGCAAAGCATATCATTTAGGGGAATATTTAAAGGTTATATTCTTCTCAAGTGGCTCAACATTGTTTTGCATGTTATATTTAAACTAATACCATATTTAAAAGGCATTACTTACAGGAATATTTAAAGGTTTATTTCTACTTGAGGGACCTCAACAATGTTTTTGCATGTCGCATATAAACCGAATTTATGTTGTAAAGTGTATTGTTTGGAGGAATAAATAAAAGTTTAATTTCTTTCTGAGTGTCGCAACGTCATTTCACTGTGTCATATATAATATACTCCCAAATAATATACTTTATAACAAGAATTTAGTTATAAAGTATATTATTTGAGAGAATATTTAAAATTTCATTTTTTCTTCAGTGGCTCACCATTGTTTCTGCATGTCATACATAAACTGAATACATGTTTTTAAGAGTATTATTTGGGAGGATATTTAAAGTTTAATTTCTTCCTGAATGTCCCAACATCGTTTTTGCATGTCATATATGAATTTAACACCATGTAGCATTTAGGGGAATATATAAATGTTTATTTCTTGAGTGGCCTCAAAATTATTTCTGCTTATCATATAAACTAACACTATATTAACAAGGATATAATTTGTGGAAATATAAATGTTATTTGTTCTTAAGTTCTCAACATTGTTGTATGTCATCTATAAATTAGCACTATATTATAAAGTGTATCAATTGGGGGAATATTGAGTAGTTCAACATTGTTTCTGCATGTAATGAATATTAGTTTATATTTCTGTTAATATTTGGACAAATATTAAAAGGTTTATGCTCTTCTTGAGTGTCTCAACATTGTTTATGCATGTCATATATACACACTGACAGCCTGGGCTAATGGTAGCCATATTCTTTGTGTGAGTACTTAGTACAAATAGATAAATAAAAAATATAAACTAATACCATGTTGAAAAGTTGAATATTTACTCTTCGTTCAGATTGAAACTTATGGTCTGAAGATGGCTGGTGTGTAAGAAAATTAATAATCATATAGTCCAACTTTAAATTATTGCAAGGCATATATTTATCAAGAATAATGCAAAAAGAATTATAAATTTAGCTTTCATTTAAATTGTCTATTGAGTTGTAGATACAATTTAAAGAGTTATTCTCTGTTTGCAGGTGATGTGATATTATCTATCAATGGCCATGATATGGAAAAAGCGGATCACAAGACTCTTGTTAACTTTATAAAGAACTGTGATTCTAGAATGAGAATGGTGGTGCTTTTTGAAGATTGTGTTAGAAAGGTACTGTTTATGTTATGAGTATAACAAAGCTTTGTAGTGCTAACTTTCCCAGGAGTGCAGTCATATAGCACAAATGGGTCAGATTTACATACCAAGGATAAATTATCAATGCTATTAAAATGGACTTTACAATAGTATAAAAGAGAAAAACAGTAATGTGTTACTATCTGATAGTTAACTAAAATTGCAATCAGAGAAGGAGAGATGACTAATATGTAACTAAGAAGGGGAGACGACTCTAAAATGTTACCAAATTAAGGGAGACAACTAAAATCTAACCAATGCAGAAATAATGTAAAATTTAAACAATGGAGAAGTGAGAATTGTAAAGTGTAACCAGAGGAGCTAAACTATAAAGCATAACCAAAGGAGGTAACATAACTGTAAAATGTAATCAGAGTATGGAAAATTACTGTATAATGTAACCAACGAAGGTCGTGGGTTCAAACACAACAGAGGATGATGGGTTTTTTTGGGTGTAAAAATCCTTAGCAAGGCTTCTTTCGGAAGGGAAGTAAAACCATTGATCCTGTGTCGTAGATTTAGGCATGTAAAAGAACCTCAAGCCTAATGGAGATACCTCTGAGCAAAATTAAGCAGTCTTTCGCACCCAATTTAGAATGGGATGCTGAGAACCACAGTAGTTAAAGAGCATCCATAAATAACACACCATTTACATATGTTACCAACGAAGGGGGGATGAGTAAAATGTAACCAAAGGAAGAGAGATGACTTTAAAAGGTAACCATGGGACGGCAGAGGACATTAAAATGTAATAAGAGGAGAAGAATTGATTGACTGTAAAATGTTATTCTAGGACAAGAGATAACTATAAAATATAACTAAACAGGGGAGATGACTATAAAATGTAACCAGAGAAGGGAAGTCAACTGTAAAATGTAACCACAAGAGGGGAGATCACTAAAATGTAATCAAAGGAGGATAGATGACTGTAAAAGGTAACCAAATAAAGGAAGATGACTTAAAAGTAACTACAGGAAGGGAGAGGACAGTAAAATATTATCTGGGGACAACAGATGGCTATAAAATGTAACCAAGGAGGGGAGATGACTGTAAAAACAAAATATATGTAGGAAAATGTAAGATAACCATGTGTGGGTGTAGTGGGAAAAAGAAGGAAAATATAAAAGGAGAATAAGTTTGATATCACCCAGATATGAACACAAGTTACCAGTGCGCAGCACATGCTTTACCGCTGAACTAAGTGTTCTTACATTTCTAAAATTCTTTTTTCATGTCCTATTAAAATGACCATAGGTTTATTGATTGGGTCATATTTCTGAGCATTTTATGAGTATTTGATGGCCTATATGGGTTTAATTGATTTCCCCTCTTTATTTATATAATAAGCAATGAACTTGGTATCAGACAGGCAAGTTTGCATTTCAATGGCTTACAAAGTAAGAGGGTAATAGCTGCATCACTCCCTTTTCATTGTCAGAAAACAAATATAAGGGCAGCATGCACTACACAGACAAAAATCAATACTATTACTGGGAATGTTATATTCATATGTGTTTTACTGTTAAAACCAGCTGAAAAATTCAATGCCACAGCTGGGATTTGAATGCAGTTCTCCCACTCTGTGAATTTTTTCTAACTATTGAGTTATTGTGACAAAATGCCAGTAAGTGTTAATTGTAGGTACTTAGCCACCATTAAGGTTGAATAGATAGTCAAACTGAAAAATTCAGTGCCATAGCAGGTATTTGAACCACAGATCCCCCAATCTCTAGCTCGTTGCTCTACTGAGCTACCATGAAAAACTTCAGACATGGCATTAAATTTATCAGCTGACTCTCAGAAAATGGTGTGTTATTTATGGATGCTCTTTAACTACTATGGTTCTCAGCGTCCCATTCTAAATTGGGCGTGAAAGTCTGCTTAATTTTGTTCTGAGGCCTCTTTATCAGGCCTAAGGTTCTTTTACGTGCCATAAATCTATGACACGGGATCAATAGCTTTACTTTCCTTCCGAAGGAAGCCATGCTAAGGATTTTTACACCCAAAAAAATCAATTGTCCTCCGCCGGGTTTGAAACCACGACCTTGGTTATATAAAGTTAGCATGGTAACCATTACACCACAGAGGGCGACACTGACTCTCATGTTTCCCAGTAAACCGCAAGGTGTTCTCACATTATTTTTAGACGACAACCCCAATGGCGATTTACAATGTCACAAGTACTTTTAAGTCCCAGGATTCTTAGTATAGCAAACTATTATGGTCAATTATTATTGATTTTTTCAGTTTGACTCTACCCATCCATCTCCTGTTCTACACACAGCTTGTAGGAAAAAACAAATTAAATCACCATTAAGGTGTTCTCTAAAGTTGAGACATACCAGTTGGTTGCCTAGGTAAAAAACACGAATCAGTTGGAGGATTGAATGTCATACTGGCATATTGTCATCACAGTAGCCAGGATTAGAGCAGCCACACAAAGAGTGGGAGAACTGTGTTCAAATTCCCATATTAGCAAAGGCACGATGGAATAAGTCTCGCTCATTAATATCTGGTGCTGTATATGTAATTAATTAGTTGTATACACTATACTGCTTTGTAGCCGTCAATATGAATTCTTGGTTGCAGGTGGAGCTCCACATGCGATATATTCAGTTACAGCAACTTCTGCAGGGCAAGATGGTAGAACTGGAGCGCTTGTGTTTAAGGGAGCGAGAGTTACTGCAAGGCAAATGGAAAACTCACAGTCTTCCAGCTCGCAAGAAAGCTGTGTCTAATGCTTCTGCTGATGCCACTACCCCCACTCAGTCAGATGGGAATGAGTACAGTTACTGCAGACCCACAGTTTCAACAGAGGACGTGGCAAGGGTAATGCATTATATAGCTTCTCATTCTGCTTTGTCTACCACACAATTTCAAGTGCTGTCCTCCGTTTAACAGTTTCTTGATCAACGGAATTTCTAGTTCACAAGTTTGCCCTTATGCACTTATGGTGATCAACTCATCACCCATAAATGGCACCACAGAATGAAATTACGACTTGCAGATGTGAAACTGACAGAATTTAGCCCAGGGAATTTTTCTTTCAAGGTATGGGTTCCTTTACACACAAATAAACAAGGCCTTTACTTACCTTTGGGAGTAAGCCATGCTAAGGATTTTTTTAAGGACAGAGTATGATCATTGAAGTATTGAGTTTGTAATAACTGCCACTCAGTCAAATGGGAATGAATACAGTTAATACTAACCTATAATTTCAATAGAGCACTTGACAAAGGCAAGACATTTGTACAAGGGTGACACTAAAATTTTTAGAAAATCAAGCACGGGTTATTTAACTTGCCAATGAGTCGATTAATTACACTAAACAACATGTAGGTGGGATTTTTGCCAGAACATCTTTGAAAGACTAGTTTCCTTCATTTTCAACTGGGCATCGACCAGAAACTAGTCCTTAGATACAGGTTCGGGCAAAAATCCCAAGTAAGTGTTGTTTAGAGTTAATCAACTGAGAAACCATTCGACACCATCCTGGAGAAGCAAAAGTCCATGATTTGACGGGTGCATGTGTATCTAGAATCAAGAGGAGGACATTTTGAGCATTTGTTATGAGGTTTATGTTTAGAGTTCTGAATGTATACTTCCATTAATAATGAAAAAACTAGGAATTTTGGGACATATTTTCATATGAACTTATTTTCTACCTTGATGTAACGAATCCATGTTTGTAGTATGTAGACATATTTTTGAATCATCCTGTATATAACACACACATACTTGTGTTGACAGGTACAGCAACAACCTCAGACGCAACAGCTACTGTTGGCGTATCAGTACTTAGATCCTCGCTATAGGGCATACATGTTGCAACCTTCTACCAGCAGCAGCGGGGAGTACTTCTCCCACGCTCAGCACAGCGACTCTGGCAGTCAGCATCACCACCACCATGTGGTGAAGAACACGTGTGACGCTGCACCTTCTCGTCATGGGTCATCCAAGGGATACCATCAAACCAACGGAGTTGCAGCTGCAGGTATGTTTAGTTTCAATTGATGATTAACGTCTTGGATTCCTTATCCATTGTGTATTACTTTCTCTAGCATGTATGTACAATGTACTTAGTAGGTAGAGAAGATATTGTATTGCACCTAAAATTTTGATAAGGTTTCACCAGAAATACATATACTTCAACTTCCAAGGATGTGACAAAGATTTTCAGCAAAGTCCTCCCATGCAAAACTACCCTATATTTACATGGAGCATTTGTCAAAATTTTTGATTTTCTCTATTGATTTTGATTAAAATTTCATATATAAAAGATACTTACATAACAAATAAAATGTATATTCTGAATTTCTTGAGAAAGTCTGAGCTCATTTTAAATGACTAGCCCACCTGGGTAGTGTGGTGGTAGCGTGTCTGCCTCCCATTCAAAAGGTCGTAAGTTCGAATCTCACTTAGGGTGAGTTACCTGGATAAGGTTTTTTTTTCACGGTTTTCCCTTATCCAGTGAAGACAAATGTGGAGTAACTTTAAGCTCTATGAACCCCGAGATCATTTGAGCATCATTTCACCAATTTCATTCAGTGCCCAATATGACCAACCAGTTTAGAGGATGTTAAACTATATTTAAAAAAAAAAAAAAAATTAAATGACTTTGTATAACTGATAAACTGTAAGAGATAGACAAAAACTTGCTACACAAAAAAAGTTGAACTTATTAAAACACACAATTAGTCATAGTTGTCATTCTCTTCTCCATATCCCTGTTTTCTTACATTTAAGAATGCAGTGCAGTGCTTTCTTATTTTCCATACACATTGGGCATATACAGTACGTTTGTTACAAAACTTGGCTGCCAGGAAACAGCCCCTGTGACTTTCACTGCATTTTCTTTGTTTATGTACAATGCATATTGCTTACATCATCTTGTAGGGATGAAACTAAATTTCCTGGGTGCATATTCTGAGTATAGAGGCCATTCATTTGCTTTTAAATAAATTCAGGAAGATGGGATCAATTATTGATAAGAAACAAAAGGTAAATAGGTGTATGCTTATGGACCAGAAATTAGTCAAAATTAGAGAAAGGATAGAACAATCAGCTTAAAAATTTCTTAGGCGTCTTGCACAAGAACCTGACATTTTAAAAGCTTCAGCATGGAAAGCAACAAAACTTTTAAAACTCAACCATACAAGCTTGCTGTTGTCCAGAAATGTTCAACATTTCCTGTGATAAGATATGTTTTGTGTTCATTTTGATAATTGTTAATGTGATTTGAAATTTTATTTTTTTTTAATAATAATAATATTTATTTCATCCAGTTTATCAATACAATGATTTTGGACACGCCATTACACACATATATACAGAATCACAATTTATAGTTCATTCAAATTATATAAGCATCTATTTAATAGATATACCTTCAATTTTAAGTTAAATTGTCATTTTGACACCTCTGCGACTGCTTTAATTTCTGGAGGTAATTTGTTAAAAAGGGTAATTCCTTGATATTGTACATCTTTCACAAATACATTTTTATTTACATTATATCTATAATAGTTCATGTTGCATCTTGTATTCATACATTTATTTATTTATTTTTTTTTTATACTTGTATATTACAAACATTATTGCTCTATAAGCATACAGAGAATAAATGGTTAATATGCTTTTATTAATAAATCTCTCCCTGCATGATTCCCTGGATTTTAAATTAAACATGATTCTAACACTTTTCTTTTGATATAGAAGTAATCTGTCCATATCTATTTTTGCAGCAGCCCCCATATTTCAATCGCATAGACCAAATGTGGGTAAATACATCCATAATAATTGAGTTTTAAAATGTTAGGATTTTTATAACTGCTAAAATATCTTAAGTATACTGACTTGCTGATTTTATTGCATATGTGCCAACATTAACCAGTTATCTACAATAATACCTAAAAATGCTTGTATTTTCACTTCTTGTACAATGTTGTTATTAACTTTTAGAGTTAAATTGATACTGTTATTCAACATAGTATAGTGCATTGACGTCCATGCATATGTGACTGGGTGACTGGCTGTGCGACTGCCAGCCAAGTGTACAGTATGTGACCAGGAGATGGACCTAGTGCCTGACGGCCAAGTTTTGTAGCATACTTACTGTATTAATGTTACAATACCGTCGGAGCCCCCTTAATTTTAACACACTTATTCTTGCCCAAACATATCCTCTCTCCCTGCTTTATCACAGAGCTCCACATATTTTCTCCGCCCCTATCTGTTTTTATATTTCTGTATACTTCCAATAAATGTGTAACTCTTAAGCTACTAAATAAATTTTGTTTTTCAAAATCTTCAATACATGCTTTCACTTCTCTCCAGAAACCCTATCTTATGCACATGTTCCCATCCCAAACATTTCTCATTCTTATTTCTTCTAAAGTTTTACCCATCTATGCATATCAACTGAATTTCTAGCCTGCTCTTTCTTGAATTAACAAACATTCCTTGACAATGTTTCCACCCTCCAACATTTCCACCTGTATATAAATATTTGTATCCTCTTTCAATCATTTTCCCTTTACTTCATATTCTTCCCAGCTCAAGCAGTGCTACTGCATTTGGTGAAGCATTAATTTTCAAAATTCCCTATGAATCTTGTCAATATTCTTCCATCCTTCCTCTGACCCGCACACTTCTACTTTGTTCATCACTCTTGCTTCCACCAATGCATTATACACCCTTCACAACCATATCACTTTCATATTTGGTATTTTGCTAAACATGCTCTATTACCTCCTGTAGCCAATCTTCCTTAGGTAATACATTTTATCCTCCAAGTAACCCTTGTTATCCTCCTTTTGCAGGAGGAAATAGTTGCAAGAACAGCCTTCAACAGCATCCTCAATGTAACCCTTGTTATATTTTGCAGGAAGAAACAGCAAGGGTAGCAGCAAGAACAGCCTTCAACAGCATCCTCAATGTAACCCTTGTTATGTTTTGCAGGAGGAAACAGCAAGAGTAGCAGCAAGAACAGCCATCAACAGCATCCTCTATGTAACCCTTGTTATATTTTGCAGGAAGAAACAGCAAGGGTAGCAAGAGTAGTAGCAAGAACAGCCATCAACAGAATCCTCTATTAAACCCTTGTTATATTTTGCAGGAAGAAACAGCAAGAATAGCAGCAAGAACAGCCATCAACAGCATCCTTTATTAAACCCTTGTTATGTTTTGCAGGAGGAAACAGCAAGAGTAGCAGCAAGAACAGCCATCAACAGCATCCTCTATGTAACCCTTGTTATGTTTTGCAGGAAGAAACAGCAAGGGTAGCAAGAGTAGTAGCAAGAACAGCCATCAACAGAATCCTCTATTAAACCCTTGTTATATTTTGCAGGAAGAAACAGCAAGAGTAGCAGCAAGAACAGCCATCAACAGCATCCTTTATTAAACCCTTGTTATGTTTTGCAGGAGGAAACAGCAAGAGTAGCAGCAAGAACAGCCATCAACAGCATCCTTTATTAAACCCTTGTTATGTTTTGCAGGAGGAAACAGCAAGAGTAGCAGCAAGAACAGCCATCAACAGCATCCTCTATGTAACCCTTGTTATGTTTTGCAGGAGGAAACAGCAAGAGCAGCAAGAGTAGTAGCAAGAACAGCCATCAACAGCATCCACTGTGTAACCCTTGTGTTCAGTCAAGTAATAACCAAGATAGTTCTAGTCTAGAGGCCTACGACTTGGCAAGTCCTTGTTGTGATCCTCATTGTGTCCCATCAGCAAGGAGACGATCACGTCACCATAAGGAACATCGCAACAGTCACAAGAACTCTTCCAAAAACTCTTCAGATTCCAAAGGTAGGTTTGTCCAATTACTTTTACTTATGTCTGCATTACAGGTGCAGAAAGGAGGTACACAGGCAAGGTGAAGGAGAAAATGGCAAATGATGAGAGGATAGTGAGTTACAGAGAAAAAGGGGTCAGTAGATCAACAGAAAAGAAGGGTAGTGGAGCAGTACTAAAGACAATCAAAAACAAGACGAGGACAGAAGAGAGAGAATTTGAAAGTATGAGGTTTATAAGTAGGAGGACAAAGTTAAAGGAAATATGATGGAAATTAGAGAGGGGGGAAAAAAGTGCACCTCTCTCTCTCTCTCTCTCTCTCTCTCTCTCTCTCTCTCTCTCTCTCTCTCTCTCTCTCTCTCTCTCTCTCTCTGTGCGGGGGGGGGGCAGGAGGTGTTCGTTCTTTTTTTATTATAAGCATTTCTGAGATATTCCTCATATCTCTTTTGTTTAACTCCTGACAATACAGAGAGAACTATCAGTTTCATTGCATAATGACAGTTTTAAATCTTCGCAATCTATCACTTTAGCCCAGTGCATTCCATTATTTCCATTCTGCTTACAAGGAACTAAGTAATAAAACCGTTTCTGTTAATATTTATCTCAATTAGTATGAACTAGATAGAAGGATAATCTTTTTTAATAATAATTTGTTTCGAAACCAGATGAGAAAGTCATTTGAATGTAATACATCAGATTTTTACTATGACCATTTTCTGCAGTTCGAGAACATAAAGTGCACATGTTTACAATGTTGTAGTTGCAGTGGACAGGGGTTGTACTCTCACTTTCAAACTCTGGAATAGGTCAGCTCATAAATAGGTTTCTCTTTCACTTGTCTTCATGTGTATGGGAAAAGGGTCATGCAGGAAACAAAACCGCTAGTCCCTCTACTCCCAGTTTAGATATGCTGTTTTGTTTTCTTGAAGAGCCAATTCTCACAGTTTATTATGTTTATGGATGTGAACAACCAAATATCTTTGGATCCAGTGTGGCAATTATGTCTGATTCAACTTGTTAAATTTAGACAACATGTATTGTTAATGGCTTATTTCAGGTCAGGGACCTGGATAAAACATTTATGTGATAATGAATATATTAGTTTTGAAAGCGATTATGGTGTACAGTATTAATGAAAGAATACTACTTGCTTACTTCAGGCCAGGCATTTGATAATCCATTTTGTAAATATGTAGTAAAAAAGTTCTGAAAGCTAATTGAGGTGGATAGTATAGGCTTGTTAAATTATAAGGTAACTCCTGTCGAGGCCTCTCTCCACTGTGCGAAAGATCCGAGAGTCACTGGGAAAGTGGTGCCAGCTAAGATGCACTAAAATATGTTTCTTAAGATAAATTACGGAAATATTGACCTTGTGTTCAGGTATGGGCAGCACAATTTGCAAAAATATTCTCGCAAGAATCCTTGTGATATCACCAGGTTTCTGTAGATTACACAGGGATTTCTGCTGCTGAGCTTAAGTGAATGAGCGAGAACATCTTTAACTTGTTATACTGGCTGTTCGGCAGCAGATGGTCTGTATTTTCAGCATTTATTTAAGGTAAGGACTCCAGTGTGTGTTTGCCAGCATCACTTTCTTGGATCTCTCGTGCAACGGAGAGTGGCTGCAAGAGGGGTTACCTAATAATTTAATGACCCTATATTAGGAAACAATGCTGCTGACTTGCCTCAGACAAAGAATCTGGATATAACATTTTCTCCTGTGAATGCTTTCCTTGTGGTTTACTAGGAGGATAGAGTCGGTTGAGAAATACAATGTATTCCTGATCTTTTCCATGGTAGCTCAGTTGATTAGAGCAACAGCATATTAAGCTGATGATCCATGGCTCAAATCCCACCTATAATATTACATTTTTTAGTCTGATTCTACATGGATAACTTTAGCGACACATGTGAGTGAAGATATTTATCATAGAATTAAAACATTCAGTTTGAGTTTGTAATTTTTCAAAAAAATTTACTGTGAATTCACAAAAGAGAAGAAGTAAAATCTGTGTACTATGCCTGCACCTTTTCTTGTGAACTCCTTTTATGGGGAAGTGAGGGCCAAGCAGAAGAAGAAAGAAGAAAGAAGAGAGGCTACCTGATCTTTTCCAATGTTGTCAACCAAAAAAAGTTACTTTTGTTCAGGCCCTCGGCCATTATGGTGAATAGGTTATCTAATTTACCAGGAACTAGCTGAAATATTAAATGAAACACAGTGCACAGGCATGTGTGTGAACTCTAGGATCTATAGACAGATCCTACTATATATGAGGATATATAGTGTACTTCATGTCTCAATGTGGTTGCCTTGCTCTTCTTCCAAAATTTGCAAAATCTAATGAATGAAGATCAGGGAAAAGTACCCGAGTACCTTGATAGTATATTAGATTAGTTAAGTGTTCCTTTACAGGATAAATGCATTTAAATAATGAGACAGATTAGAAAGACAATGGATAGTAAAATAATGTCACAGGTTTGCCATGCGTTTATATTCTCACATATAAGCTATGGGGGAATATTACCCAAAGAGAAATGGGAAAAGTGTTTAAACTATAGAAAAAAAGTCATCAAAATAAGCAGTTAAAATAAATAATAGACGAACATGTAGAACCTTGCTTAAAGAACTAAACATTTTAATTGATCCATGCATATATGCATATGAAAGCATAAAAACTATTGTACATAAGATACCAAAGGAATTTCAATATACACATTTATAGTTTTAGAAATAATGATGTTTACTATAGAACAATACTAAAAGTAACCCTGAATAATTGTACAGTATATATTAAAGGAAGGGAATTATTTAACAAACTACCAAACAAAATAAAAAGCATAAACTAAACAGAAGTAATGATGAAAACTGTAAAAAAAGCAATTGAAAAAGCATTTTATAGTATAGAGGAATTAATTATGGAAAATATATGCAATAATTCTGTATATAATGTAAATAAGTATGGCATGTCTCTTTAATTCTATTTAAAAGTACGAGATTAAAATGAATGAATATATTAAATTAAAACTATGATACACAAATATTGTAAATCTTTGATAAAACATTGTATTGAAATTGGTGAAAACTGTCTGTAAATACTGTATATATTTATGAAATTGTTGACACATCCGATGTTTTTGGTACATATGAATGAAATAAAATTGAATTGAATACCTCATGTGTATTGTTTTGTGTATGAATTGTTCAACATGGCCCATTTGTATTTGTTTGCAGGTTGGAAAGAAAAAAGTACAAGGGCATCTTCTCAGCCAGCTGCGCCACATGTGCCAATAGCTCAAATGCCACCTGCCAGGGCACAACGTTACTTCAACTTTGGGGCAGGACTAGTCAGTCAGTGCAGTCTACACTCTTGTACATCTAGCGAGTTGAGTTGCAACGTTCCCGGGGGCACTGGGGGGGAGAGTAGCGCTGCATCATACACCACTTCATTAAGCACGGACACGCTCTACTGGGATGCTCCTTGCGAGGTAATCTTGTGTAATAAATGTGCTTCAGCTTTAAGCTGAGACGATATTGCACTTAATCGGTTTATTTTTTTAGTTTTAATATCAGTCTTATCAATAATTTTTTTAATTATTAGTCCTAATTTAATTAGAATTTTATTAGGTTATGGAGAATTTTGTATAGTTTTTAAGTGGAACTGTGTGCGCTCAAAGGGAAGTTAACATAAAATTCTGAAGAAATGGTTTCCGTATTGTGATTCTTTTTAACCAAAATTTTAAGGACTTCTCCAAAAACCTCTTTGCAATGCAATTTCCAACTTTTTCTGATAATATTTGACCTCATGATTAACATTAGATTAGATTACATTTTATGACTTCATAAGCTAGTGAGGTGCATAAAAATAATACACGCTAAGAATGTATATAGTCAAGCATCAATACAAAAAAAATATTTTATGCTATTCTTAAAATTGTTATTAATTGGATCATCTAACTGGTCTTTGTAAAATATTGTGTATATATTGAAAGGTACACAGGGGTAACAGTATTATTAGAACCAGTTGGAAAATTTAATGCTACAGCCGTTATTTGAACACTGTTCTCCTGCTCTCTATGCAGCTGCTCTAACCATTGAGCTACTGTGACAACTTGCTGGTATGGCATTCAATCTTCCAACTGATTATATGTGTAAATTATACTATACTAAATCAAAAAATATATAATATATATAAATTATATTATACTAAATCAAAACTGTATAAAAATTGCATTTACTATTATTTACAAAATTCTTGTTATAGTCTTGATAACTTACAATATTGCAATTATGAATATTTAAGATTAACCTTAGGCACTATGATTAGATTATTGCAGGTTTAATAATCTACAAAATTTTATTGTGAACGTAGATAAAAATATAGAAATTTTCAAAAAATGGAACATCAACTTAGCCCCAGTTAATAAGCACAGTTTAAAAAACCTCCTCTATACAAACACAAAAGATAAAATCCCCCCATTGAAACAATCAGGGATATATGAAGATAGCTGCAAGGAATGTGAAAAGACATATATATAGGGAAAACAAAAAGAAACATTGGACAGTGTTTTAAAGAACACAGGAGATATTTAAAATATAAACAGACAGATAATTCAGCTGTAGCATATCACTTAAAACCATAATTTTCCAAGTTATTAAAATTAGTGCAGAATCCAATTGGATTACCAGTTTGGGAAAATCTATTAATTTTAAAAAACAAAAACAAGGCCATAAATTTTGGCATACCACAAACAAATGGACTCTCTTCTAGATAGATGAATTTTGAGTAGAGACCTCCACAGGCCACTACCTCAAGTTCATCAGTGAATCTCTGTTGAAAATGGTGGCAACAGCCACTGAAACATGTCCAAACTAAGTTACTTTATTTCAAGAGTGAAGTTTGAGTGTAATCTATGTATTTGTATATTTTTATACTGAAGTGCAATATGGTTCTTTGGAAGAGAGGTGTTACATTGATGAACATGTAGATTTGTGATTTGCTTTGTATTGTACTCGTGAATTTAAAGAAATTCTTTCTTCACAAATTTACAGGGCTTTGCAGCTAGCCTACCTAGCCCACAGAACATGAATATTTCCCTGACTACAGCAATGAAAGTGTTTCTGTAAATGTTTATCTTGATTAACATAATGTAGAGAAGTAAGCGTTGACTAGGCTGAACCAAATATAAACAAATTATTTTTTATAATTTTATTGAATCCACCAAGAAAAACACAACAAATTCTCATTTTTCTACATAATCTACTGAATTTGACACACATTTTTGCCATCGAATTGGCAGCTTTTTGATGTCGTCCTCAAAGAAAGAAGAGAAACGTGTGCATAGGCAGTTGCACATTTACCTCTTCACTGCTACATCATCAAGTCCTTTTCCTCCCAGTTCTTCTTTAAGCAGCCCAAACAAATGGTAGTTACAGGGTGTCAAATTTGCACTGTAACATGGATATTCCAGATGTTTTCCAATGCATTTCCTCTATTTTCTCCTGTGTTAAAACAGCAGTGTCTGGCTCTGCAGCACATCTTAGATTGGTTACCGGCGTTGTTTGTTATGATGGGTAGCTTTTGTCTTGTCCAATGGCAGTAATAGTCCACATTCACAGTCCTTTGTTCACAATGAAAATCCACCAGCAAAATGTCCTTTGAGTTCCAAAAGACAGTTGTAAGCACTTTTCCAGCAGAAAAATGTGTTTTGGCCTTCACAGGCCCAACTGCAGCTCGCTCTGCCAACATTTTTTGTACCTAAGTCTTTTAAAAGGGTTTCTTCCCCAAACTGGGCATGAAGCCTTTTCAAAATTTCTGAAGCTTTGGTGTCTTCTTTTGCCAAAAACTTGATAATGATGTGTTGTGCAACAGACACATGTACCTTTTGCTTGCACATGACGTATTGAAGCGAGCAGCCACTCTGCAGTGTGCGACACAACAATGCCACAATTCCAGATATCCCAAATAACATCCTCTTAAAGCCCCACTTATTTCCATTTACTACTAGAGGCGCTAATTTAAAATTCCAGTTTATATTTGATTCTCCCTCATAAAGAGCAGTTTGTAGAATGAGTGGATAGAGAGTTATATGAATATAATAACTTAGACATTGTCTTGCAGGGCACAAGTAGCACAAGAAACCACTCTACCAAGTCATCGTCAAGTAAACAAGGCAGCTCGTATCAGCAGCACCACTATCCCTCTACGTCACAACAACAGGCCTCTTACAACCCTACAAAGCCAGCAAAGTCGTGGGATAATCTCACTACTAAAGCTTTTGGTGGTTACGGTTTTGGCTATGGATATTTGGATACAACAACTGCTAAGTCTGCCACTACAGGAAAGACTGGTCACAGCCGCGCACACAGCACAAAGGTAATTTCTGTTGAAATATCATCAGAGTTATTTAACAGTGGTTGAACAGCATTCTGGTGAAACAGTGTTTTTTCTTGTTGGTTCACAAAGTTCTGTTTTACGCTGTGCGAAGGTCCTTCATGAACCGTGCATCATGAGAAAAAAATAAATGGTCAAGATGAAGGAACAGATTGGACCTATTCTGGGGTAAGACCTTATATCATATCATCGCTTCCTGTCTAATGCTTTTAACACACTTACTCTCTTTAGCAGCTTTAGCTATTTTGTTTCAAACTCTCCGAGAACTGAGAGCGCAGATATGTTTCTCATCCACTTGACAATAATCTCACAGTTATGCACACAGAGTCAGCGCACACACCTTTAACTGCCCAGTGAATAGGGTTACTGTTTGTCCTTAATATCTTTTAAAGCATAAGTTTCTGTGTACTTCAGAATTGTCACCCTTACCATGCTAACCTCGTATACTCAAGACTGCAGGTTCAAACCCAGCAGAGGAAGATGGATTTTTTTAGGGCATAAAGATCCTTAGCATGGCTTCCTTTGGAAGAGAAGTAAAGCCGTTGGTCTCATGTTGTAGATTTATGGCACGTAAAAGAACCTCAAGCCTGATAGAGAAGCCTCTGACCAAAATTAAGCCGTATTTCAAGCTCAATATAGAATAGGACGCTGAGAGCCATAGCAGTTAAAGAGCATCCATAAATAAAACTCCATTATTATTACTTCAGAATTGCAAAATGACATATTGAGTTTCAGTGACCAAATTCTAATATTTTAATTGAGGATCATAAAAATGTTATTCTGAAGGTGCTTGCTTACTTTTGCCATTTGTGAAACAGTAAATAAGTAGAGCAAGAAGAGGAATTGCGAAAAAACAATAATTAAATAAATCAGTGCTTCTAGCAACGATTAAGGGTGCTAGCTTGGGGGAGGATCTGTAATAATTTTCTGTGTTAATAATGCAGATTTTTGCACCATTATATTTTGTAATATACCATTTTTAAAATAAAATTGCTATTTTATATATACCTTCATTGATGAGACAAGTTTTAAATGGAAATGAAAGTCCTGTAAATGTTTCCAAGTTCTTAAAGAATACTGATTATTTAGGAGGAAGTTGCCGTGTTAAAACATGCAGGTATAAATGTTAATATCATTAAAATATACATGCTGCCAATGTCTAAACATTTATAGAAGGAGAAACCAGTAGAAATTACACAAATCCAGTTTATTGTCGCACACATTAACCTAGATCTAGCACAGCACGTGCTCTCTTTGCTCGCATATTTGTTGATACCTGGAAATTATTAAAACCAAACTACAGGAAAACACACACTAACCTAACCTAACATAATGAATGCTCTATTTGGTCATATGCTTTGGTGTAACCATTGATTACTATGAACATATAAGTACAGAAAAATCATATTATTTACACTCGCTAACCTAGACCTAACACAGGACTTTGCTCTAGCTCCAGAATCTTTTAGTAGTTAGTGATAATTTATATTCAAATATTGGCAGTTTTGAATTTTGTGATGTGAACGTCTGCTATAAATGATGTGAATCATTTACAATAGCTAGTGAAACAATGGAAATTGTAAGAAATCAAAGCAAATAAGTAGTTTTGGTATATTTCCATATAAATTGTATGCTTTATTGAAATTTAAAAGGCCAAATATAGACATGAGAAATTCTTAAAAAGCATTATTACTACACCATTTGGCATTACTTCAATACATGGGTGCTTTTGTTATTGCCATTAGGGCCGCTTTATATTTACTTACTGGTCTGTTATAAACGTTTAGTACCCTAAGCCGCAAAGCATAGCCCATGGTGGAGGACCCTAAGCTACAAAGCATGGCCGAGGGATCTGGGAAGCTAAAACCCTAATGATCCCAAGAAATCTAAACTTTGGCAGTCTGGCAACTTTCACATCCACAACTGGATGTTTTCAACACTTTCAAATATGGATCGCCAGTAGAAGTCACTTATATTACTTCTTAAGACCCCCCTTCCCTCTCTCTCTCTACCCTTAAAGCTTTTTAATAGGGTATTACGATGAGTAAAAGTGAAGAACTAATATCTAGATTGTTTAAGAGATGAAACCAATTTATATTATTTGTCAGCTAAAAGTTTTGAGTTCATTGTTTTTGTGTTTGGACACAAAACTATATTATTAATTGCACAATCTAATTTTGAAGTAAATGAAACACATGCTTTAAAAGATATTCAGGATATATTGCTTATAACAAGGTTCAGGTGGTATTAATTACTTAAAACAACTGACAGTGTGTCCAACTTAAAATTGACATAAATGTCCTAAATCTAGACATTGGATTTTTAAGGTAAATGGCCATTTAGTCTTTTAGGGAAACATGGAATGCAAAAATTGCAGATTTTTACATATGTAGAAATCAAAGCTTTTTTAGTTACTTTTAAACCCACCTGTGAGGTGTGTGGATTCTTCAGCCCATTACTAGTACCAGTGTCTCATTAGCATTTCAAGCTATATGTGCGGAGGTCAACCAGAAAGTAACAGACTATTTGGCATAATTAAATAATAATGAAGGATATCAACAACAAACTGTATTTACAAAGTTACAGAACCTTATTCTACTTCTTAATGTAAATGCCATTGCTATCAAGGTATTTGTCATGCTATACTGGTTTTTCAATGCAGATGTTATACTCTTCTAAGGCCAAAGATCTGAGTCAAGATGTACCACCACTCTAAGGTTGAGAAATTTTTTCACCCAAAAAGTCATGTATGGTGTCCACAGCGAAGCACCAGTTTTTCTAAATTTGTTTGTCAATATTTACTTTCAACTCCTCCATAACGATTGTGTCAAAAAAACAATCGATAGAGGCGCCTCTGAGCAAAATTAAGTGGACTTTCACACCCAATTTAGAATAGGACCCTGAGAACCACAGCAGTTAAAGAGTATCCATAAATAACACACCTTTCCCCCCCCCCCCCATAACGATTGATGAACTTCCACTCCAGTCTTTATCGCACACACTGGTTCTTCCTTGATTACTCTTATGTTATGTGCCATTTCCTAACTGAAGACTCCTTCATTGCATTATCACCTTGTACTATCTGCCTATAATTTCAATTGGCCAAACATTTTGTGCATTAAAAAACAAAAAAAAAAAAACAAAAAAAAAAAAAAAACAAATAAGTTCTTTGGTAGTAGAAAAGTATAATATTGGCATTGAAAACCTGGTTCTAAATGACAACAAATGTCTTGACAGAATAAAGATTACGTTGAGAAATAGGTAAGGTATTGTAGCTTTATAAATAAAGTTTTGTGTTGATATCTTTTGTTATTATTTAGCTATGTCAAAGCATGTTATTTTCTGGATTGCCCTCATTGCTCATGAACATGTTGTTACAATCTTATTGTTGGTTGCTGAAATGAAAACACTTTTCTTCTCTCAGGTTGTGGTATACACGTAAAGGTTATTTGTTTTTCAATTAGTCCTTCCTCCATGAATTAAAGAGCATTGAAAACAATTACTTTATATATTTGGTTTATTTAAATCCACTGTGCTGTATACCATACTTTTACATGTTAGGTATCTATTTTGTGCTGAGATGCTTTCTAATTACAATGAGCTTCTCTTACCCAACATAAACTCTTGGCTGGGCAGCTAATAGCATGAGTGACGAATTTTCTCTACTACATTGTTGAGTCACTGTCTTCATAGTGATTTGTTATTTTTCTCTGAATAACTCTTTTATATTATCAATAATGAAGTTGGTCATGCCTATCTTCTTTTTAATGTTTTCCTATTAATCTTTTTCATTTCATAACCAAACAAATTAACGAGCATTAAATTGTACATTATTAAGAATGAGCAATAAAATATGATGAATAACTTAATTATTAAAAATTCATAATAAACATGGCTGTTAACATACAATATCTGGTAAGTAAGGAATATATTAACTGCCTCAGAGCTTGACAGTTATTAGTTGTCTTGGTTTGCAGTATATAGAGTTAAAGATAATTATGTTTGTTCATTTCTTCCTTTTGTTTGGTGACACTCAAATGTTATAATTATTCTGAATTTTATCATAAAAACTCTGCAATTGGATTAGGTTTTGTTGTGAATTTCTTCCTCTCTAAGACATGGAAGACTTGCAAGTTGTCAGCACACTGAATGTTGTCACAATAGTAGGTGATAAGATTGTAAATTTATTAAGGGGAATTTTTCTCTTTTACCAGATAAATCAGTTTTATATTCATGAAATGATATTAGAATGCAATTCTAATGGTGTATTAATTGTACTAAGACTTAAAGATAAATCTGAAATTGTACTAGGTTTTCTTATTAAATTCTTTTACTTAGCATTTTGATTGCTAGGAATATGATAATTTGTGATTAGGAGGAGGAGGATGGAAAGTCACAGATAAGCTGTACTGAATGCTCTGTAGAGAAATATTTGGGTTACCAAATGCACAACTGTTAGGTAGGTAAGGTACGAGGGGGATTCATTAAGTCCTTAGAAAATCCAAGAAATTACACTCGCGGTATCAAAAAAAAGTTGGTATTTAGTAACTGTTGCCCCTTACTAGATGGCAGTTAAATTTTCAGTTATATCCATCATGTGGTTTCGTTGCTATAGGTGATTGAATCAACAATCTTGTGCTTCTTTCTTCGCTGATGAAACACTTCTATTTAAAAGGCTTAACACCAAAAGAGATAAAAGCAGAGTTAGATGAAGTTCATGACACATCTGCTCCTGCATTTACAAAAATTTGCAATTGGATAAATGAATTTAAATGTGGCCGTACATCCACAAATGATGAACCTTGTTCTGGATATCCAGTAGAAGTGACTCCCTCCAAAATTATTTTCAAAATCCAGGATATGGTTTTGAGTGATCGAGAATCAAAGTTCGTGAAATAGTAGAGGCCACAGGCATATCACAAGGTACAGTGTTACAATTTTGCACCAAAAATTAGGTCTAATAAAGCTCTCGGCAAGATGGGTGACATGTTGGCTCTCAATGGAGAATAAACACGATCGTGTGATCGATTTGGAAGCTGGTTTGGCAGTTTTCCATTGAATCCTGACAAATTTCTGCATCAGTCCATAACTGTGGATGAAACATGGATACACTACTACACTCCAGAGACAAAAGTAGTCGAAACTGAGGGTTTTTAAAGGCAAAGGTGTTAAATCTGCAGCAAGGTGATGGCCTCGGGTCTTTTTTTTTTGGATGTGGAATTATCTACATTGATTACTTGCAGAAAGGAAGACTGATAAATGGAGATTATTATGCACCATTGTTACGCTGGTTGAACAGAGAAATCAAGAAAAAGCTTCCTCATCTGGCAAAGAAAAAGATTCTCTTCCATCAAGACAATGCAAGGGTGCACACCTGCACTGTTTCGAAGGCAAAAATTGTAGAATTAAGGTTTGAATTACTTCAACATGCACCATATTCACCAGATTTGGCCCCCAATTACTTTTTATATTTCCAAACTTGAAAAAGTGGCTCGGCAGAAAACGATTCATGACTAACGAAAAGGTCATCTCCCAAACAGAGCCTATTTTGAGGACCTTCCAAAATCCTTCTTTTTGGAAGGCTTAAAACAGTTGGAGGATGCTGGGAAAAGTGTATCAAGCTAAAAGGAGATTATGTTGAAAAATAAACAAAATGTACCAAAAATAATTTGTTTTTCTCTCTTTTTCTAAGGACTTGTTAAATGCTCCTCGAACCAGAAATTGAGCTATGTAGAGTGGCAAATAAGGGAAACATTATAAAAGGGCATTGAAATTTTGATGTAGGGCCTTGAACTTAGAAGGAAGAAATTTGTTATAACAGTATCTAAAATATCAAGAGCAAAGATTAAGCACAATGGGAGGGTAAATTGTCTTAGAAATAACTTGACAAGTAATGGGTTACAAGGTATGTAGGGAAGAGCAGAAAATAATGTGAATTGTTTCTGGAAATTGGCAAGAAAGCTTTTAGGGTGTAGAGATGCAAAAATATTTAGTGAGGTAGCCAAAAATACATATTTGAGTCTTCCATATACCAATGAAGTATTCATGGGGAAGGGATAAATACCTAGAAATGTCAGAGTATGGAGGGTAAAATGTCTAAGGAAGGGTAACCCACAAACTCAGTGTCCCATATGTGGTGGAAATGAAGATGTGAAACACACAATATTTAAATCTAAAGTAGGTAACTAAGATTTGGAGAAATGAGTACATCATTAAGAAATGGTTTAAGTTAGAAATGTCTTTTAATTGAAAGGTTTCATAAAGATAGCAAGAAGATTCTTAAATAAAGTGAAAAAATGAATAGATATGGATAGTAAAAAGAGTCGAAGAATAAAATACAAAGGTTATCATAAACTAGAATTACAGAATTATTATAAAACACGAGTATAATTGGTAAAGAACCAGGACTGAACATATTCACTTATACATAGTTTAGTATAAATAAATTAATATAGCTCACGTTCCTTGATTGGGGTATTTGAATATATAAAGGATAGTTTTTATAAACATTTTTAAAGAAACACATTTTAGTCTAATGCCCCATATTAAATTTTGGCTCAATTGGATCATTGGTATAGTCAAGAAAGGGTTCATAAATTGTATGTGGCTGTTGTCAAGATATTTGTTATGGCAGTTTCTGAAATTGCAATTGAGAAACATGATTTGCAGACTGTTCATAGTGTCCACATTGAAAGTATTATAAAGCTTTAAACATCTGGTAGGATCTGTGATATCAACAATACACACATACACTTGGAGTTTCAGCTTTATATGGAGTGATTGGTGAAAATAAGTGAAAATTTTTCAAAAACTATGTTTCTGATATGTATGTACCTGAGGTTAAGCTTTTCCATGCATACTGAGCAAATTATATGGCAATTGCTTGCTGAGTATGGTGTTTCCTTGACTTGCAGTTTGTCTTCAGAAATTAATACAACTTCACAATGAATGTTTTGTTCCTCAGCATTCATGGATAAGTCATAAGGGGTGTGGACAGAGGTCATAAATGTTATCATTGGGGAAAGTTGAAAGATTCCTGTTGAAATAAAGTGCTGAAGAAGACAGCCAAATCTCTAGGAATTTTATTCACAGATGTCCACGGTGAATGTAAACTAAAGGACAACACTTCTTTCATGTCAATCCATCTGCCAAAATCCAGTTAATGGTCTGTGAAATTGATCCCATTTTATGGCTTTGCCCACTTTCCTATACAAAACCACTTCTCTCTTTATGCGCTTACTAACATATGATACCTGCGGCTACTTGCAAACAGCAAGAACTTGCTGAGGAAATAACAAAACAATGCAGTCATCCACTTGGTAACTCAGGCTCTTCCTAACTGGCTCTTCTCTAGGGGAAACTAGAGACTTCTATCAGCATCTAGACAGTTCAAAAGCTGAGATTAGATACCTCTTCTGTCTCCAACCAATCATGCATTAGCCAGTGTGAAACCAAGCAAGCAGACAGCAGTATGTTGGAAGCAGACAGTGTCAGAATCACAGTATTAAAAGTGTGTGGTTTATATATCAAATTCTAAAAGTAATGGGCATGGGAAACTTGGAGATATTCATATAAATATGGACAATATTGTCTTGCTAATTACAAATAACATGTACGATCACTTTTGTATAATTAAAAACTCTACCTAATTTAGTAATTTTATGGCATGCATTAGGTGCCTAAAATTCACAGGTTTATTTGTAACGCATCAAATGATAGATTACCATGGCCATTTCAGACATATTTGAAGCAAAAACACAGAGCCAGAGCTCAGGCTGTTGTTGTATATATCACCTGAACAAATATTTACATTAGGAAGAGGAACTATATCCTCAATTTTATTCTTGTGCTTTGTTTTATGTTTGATATCTGTGCTGATATTTTGCTAATGCTATTCTTGTTTAATGCCAGCAGAAGCTTAAAAATCTATGAAAATATTTATCAGAAAGATGTTTCTTGGAATTTTCAGGTCCAAAGTTTTCCAAGTTTCGTTAATTTTGTTTTAATCTGTGGGGTTTCATTTATCCTACTTTCATGGGAGAAGAATACTCCAAATTCTTATGTTTTAGGAAACTACATTTAAAGTGTTTTGACATTTATACACACAAATTTGTGCGCCACTGGCTTGACACACTGTACTTACACACCCATATTTAATTCTAATTTTATTCCTCTCTCCTTTCTTTCCACCCAACACACCATATTTACTGTATCTTTATCCACCCATTTATAAATCCCAATCTTTATTTCATCTTCTTTTCTTGTTTTTATCCTCCAGTTGTTTTTGATGCTGTTCCCTTTCTCCTCTTTTGCTTTGCTCTTCTGACCCTTTTTTCAATTTCACTTGCTGCAGTCACTTCAGCTATCTCCCCCTCCTTCCCTTATCATTGTCATCTTATGCTGTATATGTATTGACTGATCATTCACCTCCTGGATTAATGCCCTTTCCTGTGTTTCAATCTTTGCCATTATTTTTGTTTGTTTTTCCTGGATCACCACTTGCATGTGCTTTTCTGTGCCTTTACCACCAATCCATAATTTAAAGTTTTTGATGCATACCACTTTTCCTCGACTATGAGCCTCTCATCTTTTTTCTATTAATTTAAATAAGAGTAATGCTAAAATGGAAAAAAGTGCAGTATCATTTGGTGGTGAGAAGACTTGCACGGTGATAAAATAAAAATTTGATGCTGGTTATGAGGGCCTTTTGCCATCTATGACAACAGTTAGACATTGTTTCAACAATTTAAATGTGATCAAATATCCATTTTTGTTGAGAGCACCCAGGATACCCAGCAGGAATCCAAGGAAATCATCAAAAAAATTCATGATAGGATTCTCACTGATTATAGAACAAAAGTTCACAAAGTGACAGGTGCCATAGGTGTGTTGATGGGAATGGCAATTCATATTTTTTTCGCATGATAAGTTTGAGATGAAAAAGTTGTTGGCCGAATTGCTCACAGTGGACAACTTTGAAGCTGTGTTTGGAGACATGAGCGAAATCTGAAGGACTTTTTGCATCAAGTTGTCACTGTCAATGAGACCTGGTTTCATCATTCTATTCATCATTCATGTTGCTGGAAACCAAGCAACAAACAGAACAATGAACTGCTTCTGGTGAATCTGCGCCAAAGAAGGTAAGGGAGGTCCCATGGGCTGGAAAAGTGATGTCAACAATTTTGGGTTGCGAAGGGTGACATAATCATTGACTTCATAAAAAAAAGGAAAATTGATTGCTGGACAGTACTACAGTGAGTTATTGGCCCAATTTGGCAAGAAGTTTGGATATGGGCTCATATGGCGAAGAAGAAAGTGCTGTTTCTCCACAATTCACCAGCACATTCATCCAGAGTTGTTTTGCACCAAGCTGCATTATGAATTGCTGCGGCACAACCCATATTGCCCAACCTGGTTTCCTGTGATTTCTTCTTCTTCCCAAACAAAAATCTAGATCAAATTAGGTCATCGTTGAAACAAAGGTGTATTTTGTAGAGTTGTAAATTTCTGTTTCTGGAGTGTTAATTTTATGTCAGGAGTGGTATTCACTTTTTGTAGCATATGTTCAGAGATCAGCCGGACTGTTCCATGGCGGCCATGCACAATCCTCGCTAATTATTTCTGCCACCTTGCACACTTCCCAATTCATACATAGAATTCTCAGCAGTGTGAGCTGTAGCTGAATCTTGCTGTAACCAGCTATACAATCTTTCGTTTCTTGATAGTATTGGAAAAAAGTTATTTAAAATAGAATTTACATGAATGTACGAATCAACTGCTGTGTTGAAAAATATGTGATCAATAATTCTTCATGTACTCACTGAGCACCAAACGCTAACTTTTGTAGCGTGGTGAGGAACTTCATGAACAATGGTAGCCCAGTATCTATGGTCCTGAGTCGAAACATGGCCTTGAAGATTAAACCATACTTCATCAGTGAAGAAAGTCAAATCACCATTATGAACGGAATTGCAAAAATCAATTGCAATAATTAACCCAACTTACAGGATTTTGTGTTGTAAAGCATGAACCACGCTTCCTTGTACTACTTGCCACAAAAGCTAATGTCTTGGAAATGTTAATCTCTTGTCTCAGGGGTGAGTGCTTCATTAATGTTTTCTCTATGCATATTTTATATTTTCAACCCCCCCCTCTCTCTCTCTCTTTCTCTCTCTCTCTCTCTCTCTCTCTCTCTCTCTCTCTCTCAAAACTTATGTCCATATTCCTCTTTCTTTTCTCTATATATTTTATATTTCTCATGTGATCTTTAAATTGTGTGTTCATGTTCATCTTTGTCTTCTTTGTATATTCTCTATTTAAAACTTGTGTCCATGTTCGTCTTTTCTCTTCTCTATGGATATTTTACCATTTTAAACTGCATTCATGTTCCTTCCCTATCTATATTTTATATTTCTCATGTGTCCTTAACCTTGTGTCTTTGTCTTCCCTATATATACTTCCCTCATATTTAATTTCATAAATACCTGTAGTTTTATCTTGAAGTCTAATTTTATCATTATTTTGATCCTGAGTATGTTTTTAAGCAATGATTTCTGACAGGGCTGGGGTATTATCATGTTCTTTTAAATTTTTTACTGAATTTCTACAAGGTTCTTCATGTTGCTTATTATGGTGAATTTTCTTATTCATTTGTTGTTTTAAAATATATATACATCTTACTGTTCATTTTTTTGTAAACCCTTTTTATTGATAAGTTTAGTATTTTGATGTACTTTTGTATGCCTTGAAAAATCAGCTCTTGTAGAGCATTTTTGGTCCATATATATAATCAGTTTAAGGAAAAATCTAAGCTTAAAAAAGCTCATTAAAAATTTGTTCCATATGAAAGCAGTATGTCCAGCCAGGATATACCAACAGAGACACAAGTCTAGACTTAAGATAAAACATGTTCCAATAAGTTTTGATATAGAAAGTGAATCTAGAGTGATTAAAAATGAAGTTTTGAATGTGAAAGCAGTGAACATGTTTTTCTTTCCCCAGAGATAACCTACTAAGATAATGAAAGCAGGCATATGAATGTTGGCTCAGTGTGATTAACTGTGCACTTCTTCGCAAAAAGAATGAGACCTACGAGTAGATGAGAAGTTATCTAACCAGAAAGTAACTTTTCTTTGCATGAATAGCTAGCTGCAGTAGTTAGGTTTGGGACACAGGAATTGCCACGCAGGCAATTCACAATGTGTCATCTATTAAACATTTCTAAAGGTTGTGGTTCGAACAATAATCTTGATCTACCAGGCCATTTGAAGTGCTACAGTTGGCTGAATTGTATTATACAGGGTGATATTAACAATGTTTGGTGATGGATTCCTAACATCAAAACAAGAAAATAGGGTGTTTAAAATGCTTCGTTTTTGCGTTATCAATTTATTAATGAGTCATTTTCAACAGCTCTCCGGGTCTAACCTAACAACTTCATTTATTTATGCACTCATTCATAGAAGGTTTTGACCCATTTTAGCCTGTGGAGTTGGCCTTGTGTTGTCATGGCTACTTGTTAACATTTATCAGATGTGTAATTACAGGGACTTCATTCAGAACACTCTCCCAGACTTATTAGAAAATGTGCCTCAGCAAATAAGAAGAAACATGTGGTTTTTGCAGGATGCTCTAGCATATTTTATCTCATTGTTCAAGCTGTACTGCCTAGTATCTAGCATGGCAGATGGATAGGTAGAGGGGAATCAGCTTCATGGCATTCACGTTCCCCCGACCTCAATCCTTTGGATTTTTATCTTTTGGGGGCTCCTTAAACCACAGGTTTATGCAGCAGACATTCTGGATGAAGATGCTCTTAATCTACGCATCATAGAAACCTGCTAAATCATACAGCACTGACTGCGAGTTTTTGACATTCCATGCTTTGAGTGTCTAGATGCAAGAGCAGGACATTTAGATCATATCCTATAAGTGATGTTTGCTGACAATATCAAAAATATAATAGTGTCACTTTAAAACGTTTTGATTAATAGCATTTTGGACATCAATATATTGAGAACAAAGGGTTTTGGGACATGTGTTTATATGAACATTTTTCCTTGTTTTGATGTACAGAATCTGTCCCCAAACTTTGTAAAGGTATTTTTTAATCACCCTGTATATGCCAACTTATCACTTCTAGTGAGCAGTGTTTGGTTACAAGGGATAGAAGGATTCTTATTGTTGCATATTCTGACATTCATCAAGAGGGGGGATATAGATGGTTAACTACTATAAAATGAATAGAAAATCCTTGACAGCATAAGGTCCATCTTGGCAAGGCTGTACCACCAAGGCCATCTGCTGAGCACACAGCATAGTTGGTCATGAATTAAAGTTATGATAAATACTTTCAGTATTTACATCACCTCTGTTTTGGTAAAGAGAATGGTTTTAAGTGTATTTTACCATGGATGTCTTTAGTAGCATATTTGTGTTATTTATGATTTATATTGTTAGATTTGAATGCTAGGATCAGATGTTTGATTGGATCAAAAGCAAAGCAGATATGAGTAATTTATTATCTGTTATAATATGTACATTCATGCAAATTTTTAAAACTTAACTGCATGTGTTATATTTTAATGTAAGTTTTTGACAAATGTACTTGCAGGTGTTCTATACTCTTGTCAACAATTTTCCTCCCCAAATTTTAATGAGCTAGAGATGCACATGCATTTTATGCTTACAATGATAAATAAGACCAGAATAAACTAACCCTCATTCAGGTACTCGGGTGGTAATGTCCAAGACCCACATTTGGCAGGTCCTGGGTTCAAATCCCATGGGATGACCGATCTGGCTGAGCTTTTCGTGGTTTTCCATCAATCGCCAAGGTAAAACTGTATTGCATATTTAATACCACAACCCAAAGATGATAATAAAACTGGAAAATGGATGGTAGTAGCAATTGCACTGCCATCTATGCACAGACAGTAAATTAGCTACACTGGATGGCACTCTAATGCCATCTGCTTGTCACAGAGCAATGTGGCATGACATAGAGAGATCAGACCTTGAATGCTAGCTGTACAGTTCCATCTGACTATGGATGGTAAGAGCATCTAGACTGGATGACATCCTACCACCAAAAAGTAGTATGAGGTGTGTTCAAAAAAGAAGCCAAAGTTTTGAAATAGCATGTCAACCAGTAGATGAAATGGCTTTCACATTCGACTAAAGAACATGAGTGAGTGTGTGTGTGTGTGTGTGTTTTTTTTTTTTTTTACGGCAAGTTCAGTATGATTTATACACAGTGCCATGAGTGGTTCAAGCATTGTCAACAGGCCAGTTGATGATCCCAAGCCTGAGTGACCTTCCACATCGACAGAGGATGACTATGTGGATAGAGTACATGCAGTCATATCAATGCATGGGTAGAGGGTTTCCTTGTTGAAAACAGCACGCATGAGTTGGTCAAAGATCAAGGTGATGTTGGTTGTGTTTTTTTTTGTTTTTTTTTGTTTTTTTTCTACAAAGGCATTTTCTATTATGAATTTGTATCACGTGGTAAACAAGGAAGTCTACCAGGGAATCCTAGTATGCTGCACACAGGAAGAGATCTGATTTGTGGGAAAACCAGCTCACATGTGTCACGCCTTATCTCCAACTATATAAGAAAACATCAGCCCGCCTGGGTAGTGTGGTGGTAGTGTGTCTGCCTCACATTCAAAAGGTCGTGAGTTCGAATCTCACTCAAGGTGAGTTACTCGGATAAGGTTTTTCTCAGGTTTTCCCTTATCCTGAGAAGGCGAATGTTGAGTAACTTGAAGTTCCATGGACCCCGAGATCATTTGAACATCATTTCACCAATTTCATTTTCATTCATCATCCGATATGACCACCAGGTTAAAGGACGTTAAGCTACAAAAATCACATTCCTTTGTGTCTCATCCCCTTATTCTTCAGACCTAGCCTCAGCACACTTTTTCTTGTTTCCCAAACTGAAAAAAACATGTTGAAAGTATATAATTTCCAAACAGTAGAGGAGATTTAGGACAATGTGAAAAGGGACCTGCACAGCATCCCAGAAAATGTATTATAGGAGGCATTCCAAAATCTAAGAAACATGGAAACAGTGTACTGCCAGTAGATTGGCTTATTTTAAGCAGGACTTTGCTTAAAATGTTGTACAATAAGCAATAAAGGTGTTACAGCTAAAGTTTGGTTTCCTTTTGAACATACCTCATATAATATGGGGATGATACCTAGAAGACTACTGTCTACCACAGGGAAAGGGAAGGGACAACAAGGTATCCTACCAAACAGATCCATCTTGATGTGCCGAAGTAATTAAAAGCCATGTAAAATAAAATAGAATATAAAAACAAAAAAAAGCATGTGCTACAATACAAAACAAACAATAATACAATTTAGGTTTTATTACTTGCCTGACGAAAAGAGTGAAGTTTTCAGACAAGTTTACTAGTGTGCCATGGATGTGTTTAAACAAGATAGAAAACACTCGAAAGAGAGTGAGTTTTCTCTGTACTTACTCTTCCCCCAGGTAGAATATTATAATGGTTTTGTAAACAGAAAGCAACATTCTAAACCATAAACTGGCTTGTGGCTCAAAATACCATTTGCTGATATGTTGAACCATTGGTGACAGCATTAATTGCCACTATTTATAATTTGATATTTTTTAAACTGCTCAGTAGAGAACTGCAATCAATTTTCTTTGTTTGTTACTTTTTTTACATGCTATTCTGTATGCATACTGCTTTTAGTGCACTAGTGAATCTGGTTTCAACTGGTTCAAAGATGTGAAGAGCTTTAAGCAATTGCTCTTATCTTCTATAACTCACCTTTGACTTTGGACCTGAAGAAGGCTCTGCTGGGTGCGATTAGCCTCACCTGAAAGATAAACTAGAGTTAGACAGTTTCATGAGTCTATGCTGCTACTTCCATTGTTCATCACAGGATTTTTCAACATTCAGAAGCACCTCATGCATCAGACAGAAGAGCACCAACTTTAGATGTGGACAGATGTTATGGAGGGTATGTTCCAGGTGCTTAACACATTGAAGCCTGGGCATTTCAATAGTTGAAGTGCCAAGAAACCCAGAGTTTTTATGCCTACTTTGAGTTATTATTTACAGTACATCAATTAAATCTGCAAAAAATTATTGGGACAATCTAAAAAGTATGGAATTCAAGGATTTCTCAACAAGTAAAGAAATAGTTGTAACTTCCGTATTAATATTTTATTTTAAATTTACAACAAGTATCAAATATGAGTTTGAAAAAAAAACTGTGTAAAGCTGCTGACACTCCATTTATTCAAAGTTCGAAAATCTCTCCCTCGGAATCAGAATTTTCCTCAGCTTCATTTGTATCCTGAATTTCAGCTCAGTTCACAGAAATAGAGGAAAATACAGCATTTTAACATTTAAGAGCACAACCATAACAAACAGATCACCACCTTCAAAGAAAATGGTGCGACTACCCAAGAGCAGCCAATATTACTAAATCTTCTAAAATTCCTAATAGTTGACTAAAGCAAGGATAGATGGCAGCACAAATCAGACAACTAAACGATAACTGATGTATGTTCTTTGCCACATAGCCCAAGACCAAGTTAAGGTTGTTGAACTGCATTAAAATCATTAAAAATACCTGCCTGAGCTATGCTTGGGCATGGGTTTCGTGAACATTTCGATGGCCCGAGCTATACTCGGGCTTGGGCTCCAATGTGTTAGGCCAGGTGGCAATTTTAAAATGGACACTAATGGCAATGGTATTGGAGGCATGATATCCCAGGTCCAGCAGTGTAGTATAAGAAACTCTCTGAGGTATAAAAGTTCAGCGGAGACTTCCGGTAGTAGTGAAGGTGCTAGAACACTTCTATAAGTCTGCCATTCCACCTGTTGGGCCTCAAGAATATAAAGAGTCAGTCTATTGGGTCCAGAGACTCCAAGAGTGCAAGTTCACATCAGAACCTAGGAAAAGATCTGCTCCAATGCAGCACATATTAAGATGATTTGCGGCCGTTGGACTAAAGCAGAGGAGGATGAGTGTGTCACAGCTATCTGTCTGATTTTAGCAGTGCCTGCAGATGATGGGATAGCACATACTTGAGGTGGCTCCTGTAGAATTGGAGGCAGGAATAACTTGACATTGACAATACAATAACTCAAACTGCTACGATACAATTTGTTGGTCACTTAAATGCTCAGATGTCTCTCTGACTATTGTGACCTCAACTCAGTGCTAGCAACCCCCTTAACATATCCACATGTACAGTTAAACTTTCTCGAAGACTGACAGAAGGTAATTGGCAACCTCACATAAGCAGTTTCTTGTGTTGGTCAATTTATCTAAAAGTATATTTAATTCCTTATTTTATATATCAAAATATTAAATTAAAGAGTTTTAGAAAAAGTAGTCTAATTAGTAAAGTATATAATTGTAAAGTGCTAGCAGGAGACTACTGATAGATGCAGCATCAAAAGAATGAGGGTCTTTCCCAATCTGGCTATGCAGGATAGCCAGAACATCACCCTCCCTAGCCACAGGGATTCTATGGGCTAATTCTAATTCTAACAATTCAGGTGGCTAGATAAAGGGAGTGGCGTGTGCCTGCCTTCGACAACTTCACACATGTGGTCTTGCTGTTGGTGTATAATATAAGCTCTTTTACATGAATTACTTTGTCAACAAAATGTTATGAATCATAACTTGTTGCTGAGGTTATGTGTAAATGTGTGGACGTACTTTACTTTTATTGGTTATTTGGTACCTATCTGCTGTACTTTAACTGGAAGAGTTAGAACTGTTTCTTAAAAAAAAAAAAATAAAAAAAATTCTAATGGCTAACAAGGAAAAGATGGCAGAATGTAGTCCATTGGAGTGGTTAGGTCACTCGCCTCTCACTAAGGCGGCCCAGGTCGATCCCAAGCAACCACGTGTGGGATTTGTGGTAGACAAAGCAGCACAGGGGTGGGTTTTCACTGTGTTCTCCAGTTTCCCCCACCATCGCATTCTACCAGTGCTCCATCTTCATTGCTTGCAGTGCCATAGTAGTAAAAGCGGGCATTAAACACTAGAAAAGAAATTCCAAAGATGAAATAGTGCAGACCATGGTATATAAGCATCTATAAGCGAAAACTATGTTCTCTCTTTTTGAGAGAATGAATGCAAGTTTAGATTGTCATTTTCATAAACAGCACTTAAATTGTGTATCTACTTCAGGTTTAAGAGGTTAGGTAAACTTACGTGCATAATATTTTCCCCTTTCTTCAAAAGAATATCAGATAATGCCAAGTTTTTGTAATTTCAAATTCCAACATATAATAAATCTTGTTTTATTGCTGTAAAGTTATTTATGCTGCAACTTTTTCTGGGAAATCAATTACCGTGACACAAATTTAAACAATTTGGTATACAATTGTTAAGTTTGTGGTATTCAAGGAGTATGTTTGAAAGCATGCTAAACTTCTTATAATCTCTGAAATGGATAGAAGGTTACAGCACATTAATTATTATTAGATCTTTAGATTCTCCATACTGTTTATTTGCATGCATCTATGAAACTGGTTATTACTTGTACTGCATGAGTTTTGCTCATTACATAGTTTCTCTCTGATGACTGAACATCTCATAGTGCAGTCAGATAAATGAACTCATTGCTTTGATGTTCAGGAAATATCCTAAGCCTAAATATTGCTTTTTAGTCCATTTAAAGATACTCAATACTGAATGTTTGACTACATTTAAACAAATAAATAAATAAATAAATAAAATTGTCATAGAAAAAAATCATGCATTGCAGAATCAAAATGAAATTGTACTTTTATATTTTTTGTCATTGAAATGCCCATCGTACACTTAAAATAATTCTTTCTTCAGAGTTGTTCTTCAGTTTATTTAAATTTTAGTGTTTCATTTTGTTTTCATTATTTTTTTACAAGAATTTTTTGTATTCAAAACTTAAATATTTAAAATATTCAACTACATCATGTGGGCATTTCATACTTGACTTTGTTAGAAGCATGGAAATTAACTTATATTAAATTGAAATTATAATTTCAGTATCGAGTATTCTTAATGAATCTAACTTAAGTGCTTCTGCTAACAAATAACCAGGCTCAGGTTTTTCCAAACTTATTGGCTCCTCAAAATAACTATAAATGTTTAGAGGTATAAGTGAAATGAAATGCTAGTTTCATTGCTTGTGGTAATTTTTTATGTGGTTTAAGCTTTATAGTTTAATGCTGTCTCTGCCCCCGTTTTACAGTGATCTTTGATGGGCTCAGAGGACTTTTTCAATGCATCGTAAATATTAATTTTAAAATTAAATTGTTCTCAACATATTAGAGGGTGCATCAAAAAGTAATAGGAATTATTTTTTTCTGTTCAAACATGCACCCATCAAAATTCACCAGTCATAGTAACAGAGATGTCTGACCTTGACTGAAACTAGGATATGCACGACACTGTTCATGTGCCTGAGGGAGTCATTATGTAAGCACATGTTTCAGTGACCCAACATAGATTTCAAGTTAGAACGACGAGTGAAAATTCAGTTTTGTGTTCTGAAAAAATCTGGAACTGAAACGCTGCAAATGATACGAGAAGCATGTAGAAACCAAGCTTTATCAATAACACATGTTTTTGAATGGCATAAAAATTTCAAGATGGTGAAAAAAGCAAAGATGCAACCAAGAGGGGGAAAGTCGTGCATCATGTGCTTATTGATAAAATTGGGGTAATTTACGACCACATGGTTCCTAAACACAGCACAGTAACTGCTCAATACTACATCAATGTCCTTAATGGAGCACTCGAGAGGAAAATGGCAGCCAAGAGACCAGAACTTGCTCTCAATGAATGTATCTTCCATCAGGACAACGTCCTATTCATCGAGCCATAGCAAGACAAAAGCAATTACTCAACTAGGTATTGAAATCGTGCCCCACCCACCATATTGACCAGCTCTAGCACCCTGCGATTTTTACCTGTTACCACAAGTGAAAAAACACCTTCATGGCACCATTTTCAAACCAATACAGAACTAAATAGTGTTATTTCAAATATACTGAACAAGATGTCAAACAAGGGCTTCTCTGAGTGTTTGAAAAGTGGATAGAACATTGGAATCAGTGAGTAGTCTCATAAGGAGATTATTTTGAAAGTTTGCAATTAAATTTGAATAAAAAAAATCATGGTGTGCAAAAAAAAAAAAAAAATGTTATCCATTACTTTTTGACACACCCTCGTATTTGTATTTTGCTTAGCTAAAGCTTTCCACAAACATTTCTCTACTTGTTCCCCATACATAGGACAGATTTATTTCATCAAGTCTGAAACAACTTGCAACCAGATGCTGTTTTTCATTAAATGGCAGGGGAAGTAAACATATGATGTGTAACATTCACACAATCTTGTACCCAATATAAGACGAGTAAATAAAGGAATACGGTTTTTAACTTGTTTCACGCTATAAACAAAACATAGATATTGTCTCTCTCAAAGACTTAAACTTTGTAACTTTGTAGGCAGGTAGCACATCGTCGCAACAAGGACGTGGCAGCAGACAGCTTGCTGGCACGGTGGTCACCCTCTATGGTCATGGCCAACATCACCATCATCATCGCTATGTGCAACCAACCAAATCTACAGAAAGCCTTCTGTTGCTGCCTAAATATGCTGTAGATCCCATGCTGTCAGATTCAAGCTTGAGTTGCGACTGCTTGGATGTGACTTCGCCAGTTGCTGATGGTTCTGCACCCCATTTCTTTCCTTTATCAAACCCCAATGTGTCGGATCACCAGCAGAACAAAGCTAGTCAGACAGACAACGCTAAAGAGGTTATGTCTTACTGCAGCGTCACTCAGGAAGGAGGAGCAGAAATAACTCGTCTGTGACGCTCGCTTTTAATTATACATTACTAGTCAGACTAACTTGTGGTGTTTCCAATGCACAGTGATATTAGAAAATAGAGAATATAATTATTGTACCCTTATTTATGAAGTTTTTGATAATGTGTGTTGCATTAGCATCAAGCCAACGAATTTGGAATGGCTTTAGTGTAGCATTAGATCCTTTAAACTCAGTTGAACGTTGTCGAATATGATTTATTTTCATACCTACTCAAAAATTAAATTAGATTTTTGGGTTATTAAAGTAATATATAGGACATTATCGTAAATAAAGCACCAAATATTTAATCTTGAGGTTATGTTTGTTTAAGAACCTTTATGTACTCCAGTGTCTAGGCCACAACACAAGAATGTATCATCTCTGGCATCATAAACAGGAAATACCAAAGATGTTATGCATATCAGGATAAGATGGCTTCTGTGATTTTGTATTGAAATCTCCTTTACTGAAAATGTAGATAGAATGTCGTTGGATGTAATCTTGCAAGTGTATATTCATATAATGTGTTTCTAAGTATATTTGTTACAAATAAAACAATTGAAGGAGCGAAAGATATTGTCTCATTCCAATACCCTTGTTGCTATCCAGCAGTTTTGTTTCTATTTATTCATTGCAGTGGCAGCTTGTGGTTTGAAAGGTAGGTGGAGGACTTCCTTTAATAAAGGAAGGTAACAGAATCAAAAAAAAAAAAAAAAAAAAATTGTTTATTTTTGTATATTAAGCGAGTCATCTGCATATTGAGAAGTTATCTGTGATGTCCTCATGAAATGGTTGTTCATTAGTGACAAATTAAATTTTTTCTGCTGATACATTTATGGGTAGATGTTGTTACTGAAGCCAATAGCTTAAGTTATTTTCTTGGCACAATTTAAAACATCTCTCTAGTAAAAGACCTATACATTTCAACAGCATCAAAAGATACCTTTTTTGTTAAATGTGGATAATGAAGTTGCAAAGTTTCAAAAGCTAAAGAAGGAGAATTTTAAAATAATTTTCAAATTTTATGGTCCACAAGGGGAAAAAAGATTGTAAACTACTGCCTCTTGAAACCTTACTTTCATCCACTAAAAGAAACCCAAAGCTTTCAAAAACAAAATCTTGAAATTTTACTAATTTCTTCAACTGTTTAGGTAGCATACTTTCTTTCTTGGCTCAGATGATTCATTTTTTGACCTCAAATAATTCCAAAATAATTATTTAATTTGCATGTTGCCTATTAAATCACTTCTCGCTTAATCTTTAAAATGTTAAAAACCATTTTTGTAAGTTGCCTCAGTAGCGGTGGTAGCAGGTCTGTTTCACATTCAATAGGTTGTGAGTTCAAATTTTGCTTAGAGTGAGTTACCCGAATAAGAGTTTTTGAGGGGTTTTTCTTTATCCATCTGTCTGGGTAGCTCAGTTAGTTAGGCACTGGTCTTCTGTGCTCAAGGTCGTGGGTTCAAACTCAACCCAAATCAATGTTTTTTCAGTGTGCTTAAAAGCAACAGCCCCCATGTCAGATTTGCTGGTATGTTACTGCGGGATGAAATTCCAGCACATTGGCAGTGGTGATATAATTCTGGCAATTGACAGTGTCATTAACAAACAAAATAATTTAAAGTTAATTTCCCTTATAAAGATGACAAATGTTGAGTAACTTTAAGCTCAATGACCCAGAGATCATTTGAGTATCAGTTAACCAATTTCATTCATTGTCCAATATGACCAGTGGCGATGGCTATATACAAGTATGTCACGCTCCATGGTGTAATGGTTACCATACTAGCTTCAAATAGTGAAGGTCGCGTAGGCTCAAACCTGGCAGAGGACGATGGATTTTTTTTTTTGGGCGTAATGAAAATTCTTGGCATGGCTTCCTTCCGAAGGGAAGTAAAGATGTTGGTCCTGTGTCGTAGATTTACGGCACGTAAAAGAACCTCAAGCTTGATAAAGAATAAAATTAAGCAGCCTTTCACGCCCAGTATAGAATGGTACACTGAGAACCACAGCAGTTAAAGAGCATCCATAAATAAAACTCCATTTCTATACAGGAGCACAAGAGCAAATAAACAACCTAATTTTTGACATCTTGTGGATTAATGGATACTTTTTCTTTGAATGCTCCTAAACTAACATATATACAATAATTTGAAATATTCAGCATTTAGATTCACTGTACTACTGCTCTCAGTTCAGTGAAATGTGGCATCAATGTCAGTATCACATTATGAGTTCTGCACATTTTAAGTATATTTTGTGAATGCATGACTGATTTGACATCATAGCTGTGTGGGCCAAATACATATGCAATGTGCACACTGGAAGTGTGCAATTTTTTTTTAAATATATATGGCCTGTTAGTACAATTTAACACTAATGACACCAAGTGGTAGCTCACTGAGGTAGAAATCAAGGTGGCCAGAGGACAGCAATGTTTATTCTTCGTAGTACTGAACTTTTTAATACAGTACAGTGCCTATAATAGCGTGTTAATCCATCTTGCAACTTTGCCAGAAGTAGTTAAGGTGTATGCGCACATTACTGCATATTTCAAACTATCCATATGCTCAACTGCAATTTAATTTCCACTTTACTTTGCTCTTGTCTTAAAACACTGTACTTAATGATATATGCAACACAGTCCCAAAACTATCATTCTTTGCAAGACAACTTATGCAGCAGTATCATCATCATCATCTTTGTTTTATTGTTTCTCTGAGCAGCTGTAGTTGTATGAACTTTTTCTTAATCATAACTGTTATGGAGCAGATGATTTGTTTGTTTGCTTGTTTGTGTTTGTTCATTTGGTCCCACTGCGAGCAAGCGCTCAAAGACATCGAACACATCAAACAAATGGAGCATGTATCATGACCAATATAACACCCATCACCAATAATACTATTATTTCTATCTATCTTTCTAATAAAGAAAGAAGAGAAGAGAATTTATTTTTTATTTTATTACTTTCTCCATATGCACTATGTACATAGTGTATAGAGAAAGTATTGCACTCCACCAAAAATTCGATACCGAGATTTCACCGGAAATATGTTTTAGGGTCCCCAATATCCAAAAAAAGCATTTTCACAAAAAGGTCCATGTGTTTGTGTGTGTGTGTGTGTGTGTGTGTCTGTGAACACGATAACTCAAAAACGAAAAGTCTGTAAAATATCAAACTTGGTATTTAAGTTTAGTATCTTCCAGGGATGCAACACGAAGATTTTGAGAAAAATTCCCCCACCCCCAACTACCCTTTACATGGAACTTTTTTCGAAAATTTTGATTTTCTCAAAAATGGCTCTAACGATTTTGATTAACATTTCAGATATTAAACATATTTACCTGGCAAATGAAATGTATATCTTGAATTTTCTGGGAATAGCCTCTGAAGAGTAGTTTATTGTGGATGAATTTTACTAAATTTTGAATGATTGCTAAACCGTAAGAGATGGACAAAAACTTACTATACAAAAAATGTAGAGCACTTTAAAACACACAATTTATGTTATATACATTTTTTTCGTGGAGTTCGTCGTTTTTGTGACATTCCTTATTTTGGTTTTTGCTATGAAAAACGTATACTTTTCCCATACAGGAACTTGTCAACTCCTATCCATATAAACAAAGGAACTTCATTGACCTAGCAACCAGCTTTTGACTATCACTTTAACCTACAGTTGTCCCTTATTTTGCTTCTACTTACAAGGAAGCGAGTAACAAGACTATTTCTGCTAATTTTTTCTGATTAGCATAAAGTAAATAGAAGTATAAGCTTTTTAAGAATTATTTGTTGCAGGGATATGGAGAAAGTCATGTGAATGGTACACATCAGATTTTTTTATATTTAAGCCATCACCACTGCAAGAGTAAACCTAAATCACATGCTATAAATTACCATCATGTATTATCTGCCATACATTTAATATTTACTTGTAGGAATATTAAGGAGAGTATATAGAGAGTGAGTATATAAGAACATTTTAAAAATTTTCTTAAAGATTTTATGTTGACTGTGTTAGCCTAATAGCTTGAGATAACTTGTGAGGCGGGAACTGGTGAAAATCAGGGAGACGTACCTTTTGGTGCTAGGCTGCGCAGCAACGACTGGTCCTCTCTCCGGCGTTGCAGTGCTGAAGTCGATTCTCGACACTCCTCGGCTATTGGTGGACTCAGCGGCGAGCAATTGAGAACTCTCTATATCTAGCTCAGGTATTGAGTGTCGGTGATCTCAAGGAGATGGTACGGGAAATTAACTTAAAATAAGCATCGGCACTTTTCATTCAGTCTAAGGTTTATTTCCTTTTACAAGCATTCCCGAGAAAGTTCCTGGCGTGATTGTGTTCGGAATATTTTTCTCGACCAAGGGCATAACGCGCACAAAGGTAACTAAAATTTACATGGCAACGAGTGCAGCTGTTACGTGCAGAATAATTGTAGACACGTTAACTTTCTGCCATGGCTTCCTTGTTTCCAGCATTGCAGGTTACGCGTGACATTACGTTTCAACTGCATGAATCACTGTAATAACTTCTCTATACTTGCGCGGTTTCTTGCTTCGAGCGCCATAGGCTTTGTGTGTAGTTACATTCCAACTGCTTGAAAATTAGGGCGAATACTCTACATTTATAGCAAATTCTACCCATGCGCAAAACTCTCAACTTGTAATCTCATTGGCCCATTTTTGACGTTCGAAAGTAGCTTGGGGTGCGCTTCTGCCATGACGTGATTAATTGTAATTGGTGAATGTGTTTTTCACGTGATTCTTGACCTAAATTTCCTCATGCTTCCCCTGTTTATATGTCGCCTCCACTTTCTCTTTTGGAGACATGACTACCAAATAGCATCTTTCCCCTCTTGCAATATACAAAGAAATAGCGTAAATAATTGAATTTGTCGCTTGAGAACTCTCAGGTTGAAGTTAGAACAATCCATTGTTCCAGGAACAATCTCTCTGAACATCCAATACACAATATCTCACTTACTAATTAATCTAAACAGTTTAATCAATTAAAAAACATAGACTATGCGCTTATTCACCTGGGCGACAATCCGTCTCACTTGGAAGGTCATTATATATTTTTATTGCAAAGTAGCAACATCCTTTTTGAAACAACTTGAAGCCATTTACTGGTCTATATAAATCACCTGTCTGCCTTGTACTGTACTTATGCACCGCAAGGTTTGTTGCGAAGTTATCATAATTATCTGCAAGATAGTTCAGCAGAGAATATATGTATTCACCTGCAAGAATAAGAATTTTTTTGGTTCTAAATAATGCTCCACAAGAATGACTGTAAGAACCACAAATAATACATATAGCCTTCTTTTGTAATATAAACACTTGCCTGCTGTGTGCTGAATGGTCCCAGAAAATAATTCCACATTTCATCAGTGAGTGGAAGTGGATAAAATATGCTGCTCTTAAGGTGTTTCCATTAAGCAGATTCTTTAAATGTCTTAATGCAAAGCATGCACTGCCAAGTTCTGGTAACATTATTTTTAACTGATTTCTCCAGCTGAGCTCTTCATCTATTTGAAGCCCTAGAAATTTAGTATCTGATATTTTGCTTAATGTATAATTGTTGTATCTGATTGATAATTCCTGTACTTGCCTATGCTTAGTTTTAAATTGAATAAAGCTTGTTGCCTCAATTGCCTCAAACCAAATGTTGAGCTGTTCCAAAGCTTAATTGACAGAACATCTTAACTGTTGATGTGACTTTTCAGACACAAACACACTAGTGTCATCTGCAAAAAGTACAGATATTGACTCCTTGCCAAGATTACTTGGCAGGTCATTTATAAATATTAAAAACAACAAAGGTCCAAGTATAGAACCTTCACATATCCAGATTTCAAGCTTTTGTGAACACCCAAAATGTTTACACATCATGAACTGCTATTGAATATGATCAAGCAAGTTGAAAGATATTAAGCTAAAAAAAAAATTCCAGTTTTTTCTTTTGTAAATTTCTTCAGCTGTTGGAGTAGCACATTCTCTTACTTGACTCGGATGGTCATTTTTTGACCACCAATAATTCCAAAATTATTGTTTATTTTTTTTATTATCTATTTAATTACATCTCACTTGATCTCTGAAATGCAATAAACAATGTACAATGTTCTCTTTTTTTAAATTGTCCATCAAAACAAATATATCATTGAGCACAGAAGAGGAAATTTAAAATTATTCATATTAAAAAATGCTCTACTATTATCCTTGTCATACAACTTAGTTCATTGTCCCAGCCAACTGTATATCAGTGTGGTATTGTAGGTACGTTCTATTCACAGTACATGTGCTCAAGAAGTTCAAATCTGCTATGTTATGAATAGTAATGAAGTAATTGATAAGTAATATTTACAGGGTCGTATGAAGCATATCAAGGGACAGTACATGTATGACTGAAAGTCTGAAATTCCAAATTCCATTTTGAATTTTATACTCAGATGTAATATAATGCAAATAACTTACAGTGCAAATTGCATCCATTTTGCTCTAATGTTTGGAGGTTATGGTCAAATTTATTTATATTTTTGCCACATCACTAAAAAGGTTCCTTGCAACAACAACAACAACAAAAATTAACATTTTAGTGTAATATTTTAGTCTTAGGTTCACAATAAATCTACTTTTTGGAACAACCGTAGATTGGAATAGGCTCCAAAAATGTTTAAAGTTATGAATGTGCTTTTTTTTTGTCATAAAAAAATAATTTTTATGTTTGAAAATTGAAAACTTATGCTTAAATACATCTGACGGTAAAATCTAGGGTAATTCATTGTACCTCTGTGAACATTTACAGTAAATTTTATTCATGTAACAGAAAAACTGCTCCTCAAGGAACATTTTATAGGAAGAAAATGCCAATAGTGAGAAAACAAGGAAAGATTTGAATTTATGGCTCACATTAAAATACATCAGATTGGACCCACAGCTTTCCTTTTCCTCTTCTCTGTTGCTGCTTTTTCTTCTGCATAACTTTGTTTTTTTACTCTGCATGATGTAAATGAGATCTTGTCGAACTGAAATTTTTCTTGCTGAGTCCATACAGTTTCACATCTGATGATGATGATGATTAGTGTTTAGGAGCGCTTGACTACAAGGTCATCGGTGCCCTTTCACATCTAATGTTTTGCTGTAGCTCCAAATAAGGAATTTAAAAATGGCACCTGGTGGCCAATTATATCTTGTTTATATTCAGGAATGTTTAAATTATTTTATGGAATTAAAATAAAAAAGTAGATTTTTTGTGATTTTTCATGAAATTTCAGTCATACAAGCCCTTGACATATCTTTAGGCAGCTTTTTACTTCAATGGAACAGCAAGAAATGTATTATTAAAGTCACCATGGAAATCATACTCTTGAGTTGCTTTCTTATTATTCTCATTATCATCAGAGTCACTATCTTCTAAGAATTCTTAATTTAATGATCCCTGCCTGGTTATGAATCACTTGAAAATGTCTGCTATTGTTTTCTTGGCAATGCTAGGTTCTTGTTCTAACATTGTGGTTAAGCAAGAGTTGAAGGCCAATTGGAGCAAAATGAGTTCATGGTATTCTATGACATGATAGAAGTCTGAATTAGGAAAGGAAAAGGAAGCAACAGCTTGACTATGATAAAGAGCACTGTCCCACTGAGCTAATCTGGTAAAAGAGTAAACAAATTTACATACCTAGGACTAACACTAGACTCATCTTTGACATGGACATACCGTATTGAACACATTATCAGCAAAACAAACTCTATTATTCACACATTGTACAGACTAAAAGATCTAGACTTAGATAACAGTTGTAAAAGAAGTCTTTATTTTGCACCCCAATTTTCTGTCCAATAACAATAAAGAACAGCTAAACTGTTTAGAAATCCTACAAAAGAGAGCTATTAAAATACTTTGTAGATTTAATATTTTAAAACCTTCCATAGAAGTATTTAAGGAAACAAATATACTGCCTTTTTCCTATCTCTGTAAATTTAGTGAATCTTCATTCATGTACAAAGCTGAAAATAACCTCCTATGTACCAACTCTGTAATCAAACACAAAAGAGATATTCACTCCTACAAAACTAGATCAGCCAATCACATATGTATAGAATCAGTTAACTCTACCAAATGTGGAATAAAAAGTATATTCATAGTGCCACCAAAACATACAACAGTCTCCCACTTAACATTAAACAATTATCTAACTTATCCCAATTTAAAAACAAACTTCAAATACCTACTTGAGCAATACTGTAATTCCTAAAAATTTGACAACAGAAAATCCCTATGGTGTTTCTTGAAATATTGCATTAAGTTTAATCACACACCCACACAAATTACGTTAAAAAATTGTGTGTATGTATATATATATATATATATATATATATATATATATATATATATATATAAAAAATGTATACTTATATACTCCTTTTTATATGTGTTAATGTGTTTTATTTTTTGTGTTTTGCTTACTGCCTCACTAAAGGGCAGTCCCACCTAGAGCAATATGCTCATTGGGACATTCTATGTAAATAAATAAAAATACAGAAAATTTCAAGATGAAGGTAGAATTTATGGGAATCACCTAGATGGAATATTTCTATCCCTCTAGGAAAAAATACAACAATATTCCTGGCTGAAGTGTATGCAGCTGAAACCTGTGCTGGGAAGAACCTGCAAAAGGGCTATATAAATAGCACCATAGGGATTTGGAGTGTCAGGACAGTAATTTGCAGGTAACCAAATAACATCTAAACTAGTATAGAACTGTCTACGTAACCATATAAAGCTGGCAAAAAACAACAATTGGCTGGGCACCAGGGCATGTAGGTTTTATAGACTATAAAATAGCTAATAGTAGCAAAGAAAGATTCCGATAAAGAATTTATTGACCTTAAGCCAGTATTTGGCATTTTCTTAGCTGCTGTTAAGAGAACCATTACAAAGTGGGTGTTAAACAACCACCAGCAACAATGGGTGCAAGTAGAAGGATAAGACATAGTAAGAAAATGTTTCTAAAACCAACTCTGTCTCTTACTACATAAATCTTAATCTCAGTAGGACACAAATAAGGTTGATAACAGGACTCTCTACATGCCACTGTAGATTAAGGAAATATCTACATACTACGGGCATCTATTAAAAAAACTTTATTTTTAGGTTATACGATGAAGAATTAACTGCTACTTGTATAATCTTGGACTGGAAGGCATGATGTATATAAAATTGATTTCATAGATAATATACAGGATGGGAAGTAAATGTAAAAATTTGTATCAGCACTTATAATGATGCAGTATTTGCAATATTTTTACTTTCTCTAGTCTATATGTACAATGTGCATAGCGGATAGAGAAGGTAGTGTATTCTACCCAAAAATTTAAGGTTCATATTTCACCAAAAATATATGTTTTGAGGCCCCCTTAGACTGACAAAACCATTTTTAGAAAAAGGTCCGTGTGTGTGTGGACAGCATAGCTCTAAAATAAAACAACTAAAACCAAACTTGGTATTTAAGTTTAGTATCTTCCAAGGATGCAACACGCAGATTTTCAAGAAAATCCTCAGTCCACAAACTACTCTTTACGTAGAAATTTTTTTGAAAATTTAGTATTTCTCAAAAATGGCTCTTAACGATTTTGATTAAAATACTATATATTAAAGATATTCTCATTGGTAACTATCTATTTATGTAAATTATAAATATGTTTCTACTTAACTGTAAACACTGACTTATCCTATATCAAGTATATGATTTACAGGACTAATGAATTGAATTGAATACATTACACTAAACTGCATATTTTGAATTTTCTGGGAATAGCCTCTGAACACCTCTTTATTTTGGATGAGTTTTGCAGAATTTTGCATAATGGTTAAATCATAAGAGATAGACAAAAAACTTATTACATAAAATTGTTGATCTCGTTAAAACATATAATTTATGTCTTATAAACTTTTATGCACAGCTGACCATTTCTGGGATATTCCTTTTCTTTTTTTTTAAAGTTTAATGTCCTTTAACCTGGTTGGTCATATCGAACGATGAATGAAATTGGTGAAATGATGCTCAAATGATCTCGGGGTCCATGGAGCTCAAAGTTGTTCGACATTTGTCTTCTCAGAATAAGCAAAAACCCAAAAAAAATCTTATCCGGGTAACTCACCCTAAGCGAGATTCAAACTCACGACCTGTTGAATATAAGGCAGACACGCTACCACCACACTACCCAGGTATATTGGTGGGCTATATTCCTTGTTATTAGTTTCAATTTTAAACTGCTTAAACTTTTCTCAAAGAGGAAATCTCTTGTTTTACTGCAGGCCATACAATGCAAGCCGAAATTCAGCTGTTTCACATAGGACCAGCTGCTAAAAGATTTAGCTTAGTGAATTCCCTTATGTCCCTTTTACTTACAAGGAAGTAAGTAATAAGGCAATTTCTGCTGATGATTACCTTAATTAGCAGGTCGTAAATAAAAAGAATAATATTTTGTAAGGAAAGTTATTTGTGTAACAGCTAGAGAAAGTCATGTGAATAGAACACATCTGATTTTTTATTTAAAGTTGTGTTAATAAGGACAATTTCATAATGTTTTAGGATGCATATTAATTCATATCTCACACGTTCGGCGATGTTTACATAAGAGGTCACATAGTTGATCCCCTCCTCTGCCGGTTGCCCTGCCCAACTAAGATGGTGTGATGTGGGGAAGAACTTCTGCCTGAAACTTCAGCCTGCAAACCATAAGTTTTTATGTTCATTCAACATTATGTGATTAGGATTTAAAATGTTTGAATATAATGACTGTATTAGGCTATATTTAAATTATATTAAAAAGCTACATAGGTACTCAAATCAACATATAAGCAGTTGCTACCATTCTTTAAATTACAAAATCACTGTAATTGCTCTTAAAAACAGAGAAATTAAAATTAAACCTCAAATTTAAAGAAAAAACCCTTTAAATGAGGAATTAAGAGAACTTGTGTTATAGATCCTTTGATATTCGCAATGAATGTTCGTCTTTTTGGAAGATGATGATTTAGAAATCACCAATGATACCGTCCCTCACAGTATCGTGGCACACATTAAATGAATATTTGTTAATTCAGCATATGTAAAGCTATTCATAGTGTAAAGGAAATTTTGCATCTGAATTGCTCCTTTGCTGTGAATCACATGTAGGAATTTTCATATTTTAGGACTGCCCCCCCCCCCCCAGGACTTGTTACAAGTGGCTGCATAGTGGTCAGAAGCTTGTTGGGGAGCCAACGGCACAAAACCACAGAATGGAGAACCTGGAACGAGTGATCGGCCAGTAGCCAGGCATGAGCATGAGGAACTGGATTATATGAAATGTAAGCGAAATGGATGAGAGGAAAGGTGATGATGTAATTGGTGGATTGAGTGCTCAGGGAAACCGGAAAAAACCCGCACAGACGCCGCTTCGTCCACCACAAATCACACATGTGGGCGCTTGGGATCGAATGCATAGGTGGGAGGCGTGCGGTCTAACCACTCGGCCACGGCGCCACCTCTGTACTTATGCTAATTTGTAAATTGTACTTTTGTGAAACGGGCCCCCGTTCATTAACTGAGGTAAATTCTGTGAATATTGTGACTGGAAGATGCAGTATATATTATTTACATGGTGGTGCCGTTCATTGCAGTAAGGTAAGTAGTAGGAATCATGGACAATATTGGCGATATTTTGGCTATATTCTGTTACGGAACGGGAAAACCTGGCAACACTGCAGAGTGGGAGAACGTAAATATCACAGATATAGCGATAAAAGATAGGAAATGTCGTATCCTTATACATTGTGGTTGTTGAAGCTCGTTTTTGCCAAATCGTCATTTTTAGAAACTACACTTTTGAGATGAGTACGCCTTGTGTAGATTAAAAAAAAAATTGTGGTGTTAAATGTTCAATTAAGCATTTCATTTTGACTTTACGTTTTAAACCAGTAAAATGGTCAATGTGTGTGTGGTGTTTTGTTGTAGTTTCTCGAATAGCAGGAGCAAAAACAAGGAAAGGGAAATGTGTTTCAATTCATAGGTTAGGGTACTTATTTTACTGATTTTGTGGTGTTAAATGTTAAATTTAGAGAATAAATTTAAACTAGTATAATGGTCAGTACGCACGTGTTGTTTGTAGTTTCTCGAGTAGCAGAAGCATAAACAAAGAATGGGAAATGTGTTTCAATACATAGGTTAGTGTACTTATTTAAGTGCTTTTTCGGTGGTATATTTGGTGAAATATATTATACATTATCAGCAAAACGATTCTATAATGTTTCTTAGATTTTAGATTTCCAATTCGGAAAGACCGTTGAGAAGCAGTCAAAATTGTCAACCTAATCCGGTTTATAAGAAACCTCTTGCTTTGTTTTTACTTTCTCTATACGCACTATGTACATAGTGTATAGAGAAGGTATTGCACTCCACCAAAAAATTGGATACCGAGATTTCAGCGGAAATATATGTTTTAGGATCCCCAATATCCAAAAAAAGCATTTTCACAAAAAGGTCCGTGTGTGTGTGTGTGTGTGTGTGTGTGTGTGAGTGCGTGTGTGTCTCTGAACACGATAACTCAAAAACGAAAAGTCGGTAATATACCAAACTTGGTATTTAAGTTTAGTATCTTCCAGAGATGCGACACGAAGATTTTGAGAAAAATCCCCCAACCCCCAACTACCCTTTACATGGAACTTTTTTCGAAATTTTTAATATTCTCAAAAATGGCTCTAACGATTTTGATTAAAATTTCGTATATTAAAGATATTTACCTGACAAATAAAATGTATATTTTGAATTTTCTGGGAATAGCCTCTGAAGAGTAGTTTATTCTGAATGACTTTTACTGAATTTTGAATAACTGCTAAACCGTAAGCGATGGACAAAAACTTACTCTACATGTAGAGCACGTTAAAACACACAATTCATGTTATGTGTATTTTTTTTTTTTTTTCGTGGAGTTCGTCGTTTTTGAGACATTCCTTATTTTTGATTTCCGCTATGAAAAACTTATGCTTTTATCATACAGGAACTTGTCAACTCCTATTCATATAAACAAAGGAACTTCATTGACATAGCAACCAGGTTTTGACTATCACTTTAAACCTGTGATAGTCCCTTATTTCGCTCCTACTTACAAGGAAGCAAGTAATAAAACAATTTTTGCTATTTTTTTCTGATTAGCATAAAGTAAATAGAAGTATAAGCTTTTTAATAATAATTTGTTGCAGGGATATAAAGATGTGAATGGTACACATCAGATTTTTTACTTCAAAAACTTGGAAAAATAATTAATTTGATAGATGTTGCATACGATGTATATGGTAGTGAGTAGTATTACAAGATGGCGGCTGGATACAAAACATGCTTCAGCAAAACACTAGCATTTCTGCCCTGTAATAAGTATTGTGTGAGAACTCCGACGGAGTGGAATTAATTCCCTGTTAATTAAAAGTGTAACGAATTGCCAGTTCTGAATAGTGGAACGAATACTTCACACGTCAAAAGGAGAAAGCATTCCTTTGGAATGACTCCGATTCCTTTCGAAGTACTATGATCGGAAATGAAAATGGCGTAAAATGCTGAGAAAGATTAAAGTTAGCGGATGAAATTGTTTGGGATTGAAAATGTTCTGCAAATATTCCATCGTATATGTAACCAGAATCACCTTAATGGTAAGATCGGAATAGGCACCGTATATTGGCGCATTTTTCAGTTCGTGATTTGTTTCTTTTTGTTTATGAAGTTAACCCTTGCTATAAGGAAATGAGAATATTCCGTATTTGTCAAGGTTTTGAAAATGCAATAAAAACGATATTACCTTTGTATATGATTATTTCTTGACCCATCGACCCTATGTATGTTTGATTTTATCGGAAAATTGCCGGCGCGAGGCAAAGAATCACATTGTCGGTGAAGAGCATGCGCAGATGTGTGCCAACCTACAGTAAGATCCCTCGCCCCGGTCAATTGGGTGTTTAGCTGCAGAGTTCCCTGATTACGTTCAGTCATCGCTGGCCATAACTCCTCTACTACTTTACTACAACAACAAAAAAATCCCTCGGCTACGCTTTGCGGTTTATGGCCCGGTGTTTTGGCAGCGCAATCAACCGGCGATACTTGATGTACAACGACTGTGACGGAATATTATTGGGAAGGGCCGATTGAACCACGTATCTGAGACAGTTATTGCTTCGGGTAAACTTCCGCATGAGGTGCATATTTTGACACATAATTTCACACACATACACCCGGTGCGCTGGTGACGTCATTTACCCCATTTAAGATTGCCAGTATATGATAAATGCTGCTGGGTGGTAGTGCTGCCAACATTGGGTGTGCTAAGTTGAAAGGCAAACGAGGAATGATTTTTGTAATACCATTGAATTGATGCTTTCTGTGTGAATGATTATGGCTAAATTGTACACTGCACGATCTGTTTTTCCATGTGTTGACTTTGACCAGACCAGGGTTTAATTTTTAAAAGGGAGCATATTACACCACACTACATATTGGTCGTCAAAAGGCACTGAGCATAGCTATTTTCTTTTATCAGCAGGTCTGAGTATTTGCATTGATTCTAATTTGGATTATAATAAAGCAAACAGAATTAGATAACCTCATCATTATTTTCAGGTTTCAAAATAATTGGGGAATGATATGGTCATGATGATATCTTGAATGTGCAGTATTGTTTAACTTATGCTATGGCAATGTCATGACCAGGGTGAAGACTTTTAGGTGCGCACCTTTTTTCTTAGGGTAAATAAAAGCTTTTCAGAAAGATATCACAATCTGAAATTTTGTTTTTAGTTGCAAAAAGAGGCATTTTTTCACATCTTTTTTGGCACCTTTATCCCCCCCCCCCCAACCATGTCCATAATCCCCATTTTCCCCTTTTTACTTTTAAGTTTCATTCCAATTTATTCTATAAGATTTCATTCACAATGCTTCATTGGTACTCCAAGTTAAAGGAATCAGTATTGGTGTACAATCAATAAGATATTTAAAATTTTGGCAAAATTACTGTTCTTTGAGGGTGTGCATGGCATTGACAACTGTTCGGTTGCTTTCATGTCATATACAGCACTCCGCTAGCACATGCTGGTGGGCAAGTTGGTATAGTGCTGGCCCTAGAATCCCATGATTCAAAGTTTGCACCACTTTCTGAAGGTTCCGTTTTTTAGTTTTTTAATTTTCTTGTTTTTCTAAAAGAGGTACACAATTTGACCAGCACTAATGCTCTTAGTTTACATTTCTGAAGTCAGAACGATAAACTCTCCAGTACAGGTTACTTCCAAAAGACAATGAAATCTATGTAGCGTTCAATATTAAATGCAGTAATTGTTTGTGAATGAACCTGCATAGATTAATGTAATAAAATAACTAGGTTTGTTGAAAATGTTTACGTTTGTGTGTTTTGAGATGTAGAAACTGAGTATGATTTTAACAGCAGAATATAAAATTATATGATTTGCTAGGTTTGGAACAGGATTATTTTGGTTTCAACTTGCTATTCTACCATTCTAACCACTTATGCTATTGTGGTTCTATGTGGTTGTGTTTCTGAAAATCTTGTGTAATACCAACACACGACTATTGTGAGAACCATAAATTGCTAAACAATGTTTTCATATTGTAAAAGTATACTCATTATGTGTAAGGAAATAAAGTATTCAACAGTACAAAATAGAGATCATACAGACTGACATGCTAAGATAATCTAAGCCATGCACTTTTGAGCTCATGTGCTTTTTGGTGTCATGTGGTGCCATTGCCCATGTGTAAGGTACCAATAGTATCAACCCTAGCAATTAAGGGCCTGTTGAACTGAGTTGTGTATCAATGCAAAAGTCACAATTGTAATGTATATATATAACACATCAACGTGTGATACACTTTATTTTATAAATTCCTTTGAAGGATACGGAGACCCTTCAGGTGTTTAATGTAATAATTACTAAAATATTCTCCATTGCATCTACATGCTAATCGTACATTAAATTTCTTTTATTTATTAGTACTAATAAATCATATTGAGTAATGCAGAAAAATGTGAACATTTCATTATAAAATGTAAACAATGGAGTCTTGAACCTTCAACTCTAGCAACATCTTAGCCTGATGTCCACACGCTAACCATAGTGCTAAATAAATCCACTATGTCTGTCCTCTCCAAAATCTGGGTGTTCACATCATTGTCCATTGCAGTTTGATCAGTGGCGTGCTAACCCTTAATGCACTTTAAGCTGTAGCAAAGAACTTAGAACCCATATCCCATAGGTTCCCTGCCTCAAACTGTTCAGTGTTATCCTCCGCAGTCTAGGAATAACATGCAGGCATCTGGTTCCTGAGGTCGTGGGTTCAAATCCATCAGGGGGCCGACATTTTTGTATCCTGCAGCAGATTGTAAAATTATAGGTTTGCTGATGACACTACTATTATAAGTAATGCATAATTAACTACTTCAAATCCTTGAGCCTCAGTAATAACCCTGGAAAGCTTAATATAATTAAATTTGAATTAAGTAAATAAAAAAAAAGATACTTTTTATATTAAACTTGAAGACATGGTTATTCAGGAATTCTAATCTCACAATTTCTTAGATGCATAGGTAGACAAATATAAATCATGGAATAACCATATAGATAGCTCTTGTAAAAAACATCACTAAAGGCCTGTATCTGATGCGAGAGTTTGCAAAAACTTGTAACCTAAATGTTCTCAAAACTATACACTATAGTTTAATCGTATGGTATAGAAGTTTGGGGGGATGCAGTAATACCCTCATTCAGAGGGTTCTAGTGCTTCAAAAAATGTATTAAAAGAATGTTTAAAATGGGAAGATGTGAATCTTGTAAGGAAGTCTTTATAAGAGAAGGAATCATCACTGTGGTGTCTTTGTACATATATAGTCATTTGTCTGACAGAAATGCACAAACCAAAAACAAATAGAGAAATACATAGTTATGACACTTGGTGTAATCTGCACCAAAATAGTCATAATATAAAATCTGTAAACAAAGCTCCTTTGATAATTGGGTTGTATATGCACAATAGACTGCCAATTGAAATAAACAGTGAAAACAACAACTTTAAGTTTAAATAAAGTGTACAAAAATATCTTCTAAACAGTCCTGTATATAATATTAATGATTTCTTAACTGACCTGTTATTTTCAATACTTTTGTACTCCTGTATAATGGTTTAAACTAATTGTATTTTTAACTTTCTGTCTTTGTACTTGACAATGCTTGAAACTTATATTTGGGTCTATGGGCAGTAAATAAATAAATTATTATTAATATTATTATTATATTTATGTTTATCATTATATTATGTATATCTTACCTCTCTGCAATCCCCCCAATTTGTGCAGTCGAATTCTGGGACACCTGTGTATATATAAAATTGCTTGTACACTTTGTTTGCAAGTTATAAATAATATGTTTCTTTCTCCATAGGCTTGTTAAAGAAACAACAATTGTGAAATGGATACCAAAATAGTAATCAAAGAAGAAGATCTTGCTTCTGATGATGTAAACTCGCCAAATAAGAGAGATAAAACAAAGACCAACAGTATTGCTGTACTTCCTTATGAAAATTGTCACATGCCAATCAAAACAGAAATAAAACAAGAGTCTACTTTTGTAGACTTTTGTGCACAAAGTGAGGGAGAGTTTAATGAGGATGTCACGATGAATACAAAAAGTGAATATGTCCTTCCAGACAGTGGGGCAGTCAGAATTGAAGTTAAACAAGAGCCTGGTCTATACAACAATGATGAGGAAGTGAATAACAAAGACTATTGGCAGATGGAAACTTCAGCTGTTTGTGATGAAATTAAGGTAAGCTTTACTGAACAGAATTACCATATATTTTTTAATTTGTGTGTGTGTATTTTCACTTTCTGTACATGTGCTATGTACATAGTGTATATAAAAGGTATTGAATTACACCCAAAAATCAATACCGAGATTTCACCAGAAATACATGTTTTGGTACCCCCTAAATCCAAAAGAAAACACTTTTTCAAAAGGTCCATGTGTGTGTGTGTGTTCATGTGTGCACATAGCTCAAAAACAAAAAGTCTGTTACAGTCCAAACTTGATATTTAAGTCCAGGATCTCCCAAGGATGGGACGCAAAGATTTTCAAGAAAATGCTCCCACCCCCAACTACCCTTTATGTGGAAAAATTTTCGAAAATTTTTATTTTCTCAGAAAGGTTCAAATCATTTTGATTAAAAGCTCTTATATTTAAGATATTTACATGACAAATAAAACATTTATCTTGAATTTTCTGGAAATAGTCTCTGAAGACCTCTTTATTCTGGGTGAATTTTGCTGTAATTTTCATAACTGGCAAACTGTAAAAGACAGACAAAAACTTAGTGAACAAAAAATGTAGAGCTTGTTAAAACCCACAATTTAGTCATATACATTTTTTTCATGGAGTTGAATGTTTTTGAGATATTCCTTGTTATTGGTTTCAGTTTTAAAATACTTATACTTTTCTCATACAGTAATTTGTCAACTACTGGCTATACAAACAAAAGAACTTCAATCGCATAGTAACCAGTTTTGAAAAGATTTGAATTATCGTTTTAGCCAGTATATTACGTTTTTTCCCTTCTAGTTACAAGGAGCGAGTAATAGGACCATTTCTGCTAATTTTTTCTCAATTAACATGAAGTAAATAGAAGAATAGCTTTTTAACAATAATTTATTACAGAGATGTACAGAAAGTCATTTGTGTGAATGGAACACACCAGATTTTTTTTTTAGTTTTTGTGTACTAGTCCACCAATCGCAAATGGTTTTTTTACTGTTGGTGGTGAGCCGAAATGTCACTCAGCTGTTCTGTCTTCATCTGCATAAGCTGTTACTTTCAGTTTATATCTTACATCATATGAATGCCTTTTATTTTTTTCCATAACAAAACACAGTCACTAGTAAACACTGTATTGTTACTGATAACACAAACCACTTTCAATTCACGTTCACTGGCACCCCAGACTACAGTTACAGAACGATATATAAGGGCTTAAGATGGCTGGGTGGGAAAGAGACAAAGGTGGCATTGTTGTGAATCACTGCAACTCTTGTTCATCGCAACAGTGCACAGCTGCTGGTTGAAGCCAACATAGATAACGATGGGTTACCTGCATCATCGAGAACATGGCCATTTTTAAGACTGGCAGGAATTTTAAATAAAAACACTGGCCATTTTTATATAAGTTTAAAGCATAAGACATACCTAAATTTAGTAGGCAATTTAAAGAAAAAAGTGTGTCTTATAGCCTGTAAAATATGGTAACAAGTATAAGAGCCCATTCACATAGAAACTTAAATGAAGATACAACTCAAACACAAAAGCTTGTGATCAAGTTAATAAATGAGGCCATTCACAATGTTTTTCTTTATCATGTGCATGAACACTATCTCCAGTAGTAAAACTAAAGAAACATGGATGACTTCTGTATGAAAAAAGTGAAGTATTTTAAAATTGAAACCAATAACAAGGAATATGTCAGAAATGGATACCTCTACAACAAAAATTTACAGGGCATAAATTGTGTGTTGTGTGAGATCTACATTTTTTGTGTAGTAAATTTTTGTCTATCTCTTATGGTTTACCAGTTAGGCAAAACTCATCCTAAATGCAGAGGACCTCAGAGATTATTCCCAACAAATTGAAGATATACATTTTATTTCCAATATGAATCTCTTTAATATGTGCTATTTTAATCAAAATCATTAGAGCCATTTTTGAGAAAAACAAACATTTTGAAAAGTCTTCCATGTTAAGGGTAGTTTGGAGAGGGGGATTTTCCCAAACGTTTTCATAATGCATCCTTGGAAGATACTAAAATGAAATACCGAGTTTGGTAATTAATTGACTCTTCATTTAGGAACTATGCTGTCCATACACACATGCATGCTCACACAGACCGCTTTCTAAAAAAAATTTTTTTGACTCAGGGAATTTCAACATATATTTCTGGTGAAATCTTGACATCAAATTTTTGGGTGTAATACAATACCTGTTCTACCTATCTACTATATACTTAAATATACATGTAGAGAAAGTAAAGCAATAGTTATAACCCCATAACATAAAAACACAGTGTTCAACAGTCTAGCCTGCAGATTAGCTGTCACACCGTTAAAAGAAGAGCATAAGATTGAACATGAACACATAGTACACACAGCAGTCAACAATGGCGTCAGTCCACCAATTAAGAAAATGCAAACATTAAAAACAAATCAGAGACATCACAAACCTTAAACCAAATAAAAATCAACCTACCTTCTAGGAAATTACTTACCATCCACATTTGCATTATACCTTCCAAAAAATATGAAGCATCAACGTGAAGAACCCCCATCCCAGAACACCAAAAATGTAGCATTTACAAAATAGAGAATGTACAGACTGTAGCAACTCGACATAGAATTTAGAAACTATACTGAAGGAACATCTTAGAACAATAAAATACAAACAACAGAAAACTCTGTCATTGCACACCACTTCTGTTCATCAAATTATTAAATAAATCAGAACATAACACTTAACTCACTGCAAGATACACAGTAGAATTAGATATTTGGGAGAAAATACACATCGCAAAGAAATGAGACAACTTAATGTATAGCTACAAAATAGTTAACATTGTGAAGCACTGTAGTAATTTATAAAATAATACAGAGTGAGTCAACCAGTCTCTATGGCTTCGCATACCTAAAAATTTTCCCGATGTGTTTCATCTTCCATTGAAGGCCGACTTGCTGGAACCCTGTGAGTCTTTCTTCTCTGGGGTGGAGACATCTGATGTGGTTTTATATGGCTTAGTAGCGAGTTAACTTCTGGTAGGATGTCAAAGTTCATAAGAAAATCACTGTTTTGTTATATAAATCTTTTCCCAAACATTTATTTCTGACATAAGGCCGACTGATTTTAATAGATGGGTCTTTTTTTCAATATTGTGATGGTCGTTCCAAAAGTGTGCTGCCACTGCAGATTTGTTGGTTTCTTTGTTTTTGATGTTGCCGAAATGCTCCTTTAATCTAGTTCCAATGTTCCTTTTGGTTTGGTTGAGGTATACTTTATTGTAGTCAGAACAGTTAATTTTATAAATGCCAGACTTCTTTTCGGGAGGAATTTTATCAGTTGTTGGTTTCTTCAGGAGATTCTTGACACAGAATCTATTGACAGGTGCTAGGATGATGTTGAGTTTTTTGAAGACTTTCTGAAACTTATGGGTAGCCCAGGGGTGATATGTGAATTTCTTACATACTTTTTGTCTATGGAAGGTGTCAGTGTGGTGATTTGCTTTAGATGTTTTTCTCTTTATATTTTATTTTGTTGTCTACAAACTTTTTGTTGAAGCCGTTGTGTGTAGCTGTTATATTTCTGTTATATTGGAGTATTCAATCATATATTCCTTTTCATCCAACAGCACATTTACCAATCTATAAAGTAAATGGAAACTATGGGTTATGCTATTTATGATTGCATGTTTGTGTGGTGTGGGATTGAAACTATTTGCCTCGATGTAGTTGTCAATGTGAGTGCCTTTTCTGAAGATTCCAAATTTTAATTTGCCTTTATGTCTCAATATTTTTAAATCTAGGAATGGTAGTGTGTTGTTTGTTTCAATTTCCATTGTGAATTTGATGGTAGGTTCCTGTAGGTTGAGCTGTTTAATGGCATTTGCTATGTTTTTTGTTGACTATTGCAAATATATCATCTATGTATCTGTACCAAGTTTTGAACATGTGCAGGAAAGCTGTAATAATTCATGTTTCAAAGTGGCTCATAAACAGATTGGCAAGGAAGGGAGATAATGGGTTGAGTTCAGACTGCTGTTGGTAGCAATTTCCTCGGAATGTGAAAAATGTTTGTTCAATACACATTTTTGTGAGTTTTAAGCAATCTTGGATATGATATTCTGTCTATTTCAATGGTTTCTAGCCACTGTTTCAAGATAATGAAAAAGAAAATGTCACTTTGTCTTAGAATATCACTTTATTCCAGTTGCAGTTGGCATTTACCTTTTGGATAACTTTATACTATTTAGTAAAGTACATAATACTACACAGATTTATTTTTTTTTCATTGAGAGGGAACAGTTTGTGCCTAATACGTTCGCACACCACATGTTTTCATGTGCAGTATATTGCTGTTTTGTATAATAAACCCTTAAAGAATAAACGTATAATATCGAAATTCTTAGGCTTTCACGGCCGGTGTCAATGCTGGCTGGAGTATAATCCGGGCTTGTGGGCCGTGGTCTACTGGGCTCCTCCTTCTTCTTCCCAGACGTTTCATCTGCGACTGCGGCAGACATCTTCGGTGGCAGCAGCGAGGTCGAAGTGCTCTAGTAGACGTTTCAACTGCAGTTGCAGACGAAACGTCTGGGAAGAAGAAGGAGGAGCCAGTAGACCACGGCCCACAAGCCCGAATTATACTCCAAACATATAAAACTATTACATTATTAACAGTACCTAATGCTGTGTATGAAATAAGTATATCTAAAATAAACAACACTATGTATTGATTCAATATTATTAGAGAAGGAAAAAAAAAATGTTTTCTACATGCAAGAAGCGAACCTGCAATTCTCACCAGAAGAGCAACTTATGTTTTACCACAGTGCTACAGGAAACACACATGGAAGATAGCAGGTTTAGTAATGCTGTACAATACAATCTGTATCATGTTTTGTGTCATTAATATTTTTATTAATATTGATAGTTTGTTGCTGAAAAAGCTTAGTTATGTACTTGATTATGATTGTTGATCATATGGGTTAGTAATACTAAGATTTGGAACATGTGACAACTTGTTGCTGCAGCTACACACTGTATCACAGATGGTCTACCCAAGGTGCTGTGCCATGTAGGACTTACGCTCCAGACAGGCTCATTTTTTTTGTCCACGGGTGTCTTAGTGTATTGAGAAGATATTGCATTCCATCCAAAACTTTGATACCAAGATTTCACTGGAAATACACTTTTTAGGGTCTCCTGCATCCAGAAAAGGCATTTTTACTTTCTCTACATGCACTATGTGCATAGTGTATAGAGAAGATATTGCACTCCACCCAAAAATTCAATACCGAGATTTCAGTGGAAATATATGTTTTAGGGTCCCTTATATAAAAAAAAAAAAGCATTTTCACAAAAAGGTCCATGTGTGTGTCCGTGTGACCGTGTATCTGTGAACACGATAACTAAATACGAAAAGTCGGTAAAATACCAAACTTTGTATTTAAGTTTAGTATCTTCCAGGGATGCGACACAAAGATTTTGAGAAAAATCCCCCCACCCCAAACTACCCTTTACATGGAACTTTTTTCGAAAATTTTGATTTTCTAAAAAATGGCTCTAATGATTTTGATTAAAATATCATATATTAAAGATAACCTGACAAACAAAATGTTTATCTTGAATTTTCTGGGAATAGCCTCTGGAGACTACTTTATTCTGGACAAATTTTACGGAATTTTGCATAACTGCTAAGCCGTAAGACTTAGATAAAAACTTACTGCACAAGAAATGTAGAGCACATTAAAACACACAATTTATGTTATATACATATTTTTCGTGGAGTTGATCGTTTTTGAGATGTTCATTGTTTTTGGTTTCAGCTATGAAAAACTTACTTTTCTCATATAGGAATTTGTTAACTGCAGTCCATATAAACAAAGGAACTTCAGTCACATAGCAACCAGCTTTTGACTATCACTTTAACCTATAGTACTCCCTTATGTCGCTTCTACTTACAAGAAAACAAGTAATAAGACTATTTTTGCTAATTTGTTCTCGAGTAGCAGGAAGTAAATAGAAGCATAAGCTTTTTAACAATGATTTATTGCAGAGATGTAGAGAAAGTCATGTGAATGGTACACATCAGATTTTTAGAAAAAGGTCTGCATGCGTGCATGTGAACATAACTCATAACCGAAAAATCAGTTTGGTATTTAACCAAAACTTGGTCTTTAAGTAAAGCATCTTTAGGGATTCAATATGAGGATTTTTAGAAAAATTCCACCCCCTCTAACCCAAACTACCCTTTACATGGAAAAAATTCTGAGCATTTTGATTTTCTCTAAAATGGCTCTAACAATTCTGCTTAAAATTCAGTATATTAAATATGTTAACATGCAAATAAAATGTATATATTGAATTTTCAGGGTATAGCCTCTGAAGACCTCTTTATTGTGGATGACTTTTTCATAACTGGTAAGCCATAAGAGATGTACATGTAAATTTAGATTAAAAGGTACAATTTATGCCATATACATTATTTTCCTAGAGTTGAGCCTTTCTGAGATATTCCTTGTTATAGGTTTCAATTTTAGATTACTTAAAAGTTTTCTCTTACAGGATTTTGTAAACTCTTGGCCATTCAAAGAAACAGATTTCAATCACTTGGCTTTAAAAAGATTTGAACCATCACTTTAGCAGGGTGTATTCCCTCATTTCTCTCCTACTTACAAGGAAGCAAGTAATAATAACCATTTCTGCTAATGTTTATCCTGATTAGTAGGAAGTAGATAGAAGAATAAGCTTTTTAACAATAATTTTTACACAGTTGTAGAGCCCAAGCACCTGCATGTGGAATTCGTGTTGGACGAAGCTGCATCTGGATGGGTTTTCTCCAGTTCCTCCAGTTTTCCCCACCAGTCATTCCACCAATTGCTCCATTATCATCTTTCCTATCATCCCTGTCCCTTGCATTTCATACCATCCACTTCATCATGCTCACACCTGGCTATGGGTCGACCTGTTCCTGGTTCTCCTTTCTGTGGTTTCTGCTGTTGGCTCTCCGACAGCCTTCTGACTCTTAGGCATTCGCTTGTAAGTCCTAGGGGATGTCAGTCCTAAATAGGGTGGGGTAAGCCGACTACAAAAAAAAAGTAGAGAAAGTCATGTGAATGGAACATATCAGATTTTTTACTTTCTCTGGCACACATGTACAGTGCCCATAATAGGTAGAGAAGGTATTCCACCCAAAAATTAGATACCAAGATTTCATTGGAAATACCTCTTTTGAAAATCACTGAATAAAAAATTTAAGAAAAGGTCAATGTCTGGACAGCACAACCAAAAAGAAAAAGTTGGTTAAATACGAAACTTGGTACCCCCATCCCAAACTAGCCTCCAATTCCCAAGTTCATGGGTTCAAACATGATGGATGCCGATGGATTTTTTCAGAAGTAAAAATCTTTAGTATTGCTTCTTTTAGAAGGGAGGCAAAGCCGTTGGTGCTGTGTCGTAAATTTACGGCACGTAAAAGAAACTAAAGCCTGATAAAGAGGAATGTGATCAATATTAAGCAGTCTTTACTGCTCAATATGAAATGGGACACTAAGAACCACAACCATTAAAAGACATCCATAAATAAAACTCAATTTCACCCTAAACTATCCTTTACATGGAACAAATTTTGAAAATGTTGTTTAACTTTTTTATAACTGGTAAACCATTAAAGATAGACAAAAACTTGCTATTAAAAGTTATAGATTTAGTGAATATACACTATTCATGTCATAAACATTTTTTGTAGAGTTAAAACCTTTCTCAAACAGGAAGTCATATTTCGTTGCAGCTCTCATTTGTTTAAATCCTGACCTTAACAAGGAGAACTAAATTATAATTTTTTCAAATAGCGACAGCATTTAAAGTATTTGACTATGGCTTTAGGCTAGTGTATTCTCGGCTTATAAGGAAATAACTAGGAAGACCATTTCTGCTAATATTTATCTTGATAAGCATGAAGTAGATAGAAGAATTAGTTTTTGTAAGATTAGTTTTACAGAATAGGTGGAGAAAGTTATGTGAATGTAATGCATCAGAGGTTTTTTTTTCATACTTTCTTTCTTTTATAGGTCTCTTATTTTCAAAAGATGAATATTGACTAAACTAAATGTAATTTTAATCAGTGTGGAAAGAAAGGCATGAATAAAAAATGTGATGTGTTCCATGCACATGATTTTCTGTACATCACTGTTACAAATTATTGTTAAAAATCTTATTCTTCTATTTACTTCATGCTAATGAGGAAAAAGTTAGCAGAAATGGTCTTATTACTTGCTTCCTTGTAAGTAAAAGGGAAATAAAGGAGGACACTAGGCTAAACCAATAATCAAATCTTTTAAAACCTGGTTGCTATGTGATTGAAGTACCTTTGTATGGCCAGGAGTTGACAAATTCCTGTATGAGAAAAGTATTAGTGTTTTAAAACTGAAACCAATAACAAGGAATATTTCAAAAACGGTCAACTATGCCAAAAAGTGTATATTACACAAAAATGTGTTTTAACAAGTTTTACATTTTTTTTTAAGTTTTTATCTATCCCTTCGTATTGCACCCAAAAATTTGATAGAGATTTCACCTGAAATACATGTTTTGAGACCCAAAAAGTATTTTTAGAAAAAGGTCTGTGTGCATGCACATGCTTTTCAAGAAAATTCCCCCACCTCCAGCTGCCCTTTACTTGGAAACAATTTCAAAATTTTTGGTTTTCTCAAAAATAGCTCTAACAATTTTGATTAAAATCTCATTCATTTAAGATATATACATGACAAATAAAATATACATCTTGAATTTTCTGGGAATAGCCTCTGAAGACATCTTTATTCTGCATGAATTTTTTTGCAAATTTTGCATAACTGGTAAACCATAAGAGATATGTACATAGTACATATATGCAGAAAGTAAGAATTAAAAAAATGTAACTCAGCATTTAAGCAATAAAGAGACAATTATTAGAATATTTTTCTACTCATTTGTAAGGCCAATTTTTCCTATGTTGTTGCTTTCTGTCTCTATACATTCCATTTTTTCTTTAAAATTGTAAATGTTAAGTTGAAGATAATTTTCTACATGTTTAGAGAAACTGGATACAACTTTGATTTTCCTCCATTGCACACTGAACAGTACATACATGTGCTTCAGCAAAAAAATAGAAAAAGTGAAAACGAATGACATGCAGCACTACCAGGTGCATTTACCTGCATTAAGCAGTGTGCTCAATCAAAGTAAGTGTCTGGTGAGATACTGCGGTGGAAATTTAGTTTCTGTTGATCATGCTGGTCAAATTCTTACTGCAGTGAGGGTTTGTTTAAGAGAATGGTGCACATGGCCATAAGTAATGAATTTCACTGAAATCTTTAGTATCATTCCAAATATGTGCTTTGAGCTCCAATTCATTCAAAAAGTACCAATTTTTGGAAAAATTTACACATGTACACATGAAAAAGAGCAGCCTAACTCCAAAGTGAAAGTATAAATACCAAACTTGGTATTTTAAGTTTATCATTTTCTAAAAATGTCACATGAAGATACAAGAGAAAATCCAAGAAATTACACTTGTAACATAAAAAAAAAAGTTTGTATTTAGCAATCATCATCTTAATAGATGGCAGTTAAAGTTTTGACATGTCTATCAGGTGTTTTCTTCGCCATAGGCGATTGAATCAACAATCTTGTTGCTTATTTAGAAAGATGGAAATAAACGAGTTTCGTGCAGTGATTAAATGCTTCTATTCAAAAGGCTTAACACCGAAAGAAATACAAGTCGAGTTGGATGAAGTTTATGGCACATTTGCTCCTATGTTTGCAACAAATTACAATTGCTCAGTGATTAGGGCAACTGGACGGAAACCATGAGATCTATGATTCAAGTCCTGTCTTATGGCATTGAATTTTTTAATCTAACTCTGCCTATCGATAAAATGCAGTATTACATAGAGAAAATAAAAATATAAAGTATAGTGTGAATTATTCTGTTACAGGATGATGACTTCTTTCCAGTAAAATTGCCAAGGTAAGCTTACTCTGTTCCTTGTGTTACATTTTCCTTGCTTCACAAGCAACAAGTTAAAATACATGTATTATATTATGCGTGCTCTCAATTAATGGGAAAGCTCCATTAGTCCCGAGTTCAAGAAAGAATACCTGATCAGGTTTTAACTTTCTTGTTCTCATTCCTGAATATGGCATATTAAATCCTCTGCATTAATTCATTCAACAAATTTTAAAATCGAAACTCAATTTTTTTCCCTCACCGGTGAACTGAAAGTCTCTGAAAATTTCTTCAAAAATATTAATTTTCTTCTAATTAGCTTTATTTTTCCCTCTTAAGTTCAGCAATAGCATTTGTGCAAATCTTAAGAATTATGAATCATAAATGTGCAGTTAGTTGATAGTAGTTCTTACCACTTAATTTATTTGTGTGCTTATTCATTTAATTTATTCTCCATTATACTGTAGTGTACTATGATAATAGAGGCCTTTCTAGTACTATTTAAATAAACAATATTTTGATGTTTTAAAATGATGCAAACATGATGGAGAGAAAGTGGGATATGAACATTTTGTAGAGAAAATAATTTTATAATATAATTATGAGGAATTTTAAAATTTGCACTCGTTGCTTAGTACAGGATGTGAGCCAAATAATTACATATGTAATGGGAACACTCACACAGGGACTGAACATCTGTGATAGTGGCCCTGTAAAATGAGTTTCAATTTTAGGTTAGGAACAATGGGCAAAATAATTAACAGCACAAAGTTGTAAATCCATATTCATTTTATGCAAATTTCATCAATTTAACAGTCCATAATTATTGCTTAATTTTCTTTGTTTTTCTGCCATTAGCAATACATTTTTAATATATTTCAGCAATAATATACGTCATGCAGATTTTTCTGAAATTTTAATGTAAATTATCGAGTATATTTAATAGATGCTTAATTTTTACTTTCTCAGCATAGTACATGGTACAGAGGTAGAGAAGGTGTTGAACTCCACCTAAAAATTCAATACCCAGATTTCACGAGGAATATTTGTGTTAGGATCCCCTGTGTCCAAAAAAACATTTTTAGAAAAAAAGTCCATGCGTGTTTATGTGACCGCGTGCATGTGGACGTCGCCCTCCGTGGTGTAATGGTTACCATGCTAACGTCATATACCCAAGGTCGCAGGTTCAAACTCGGCAGAGGACGATGGATTTTTTCAGGCGTAAAAATCCTTAGCATGGCTTCCTTCGGAAGGGAAGTAAAGCCATTGGTCCCGTGTCATAGATTTACAGCACGTAAAAGAACCTCAAGCCTGACAGAGAGGCCTCTGAGCAAAATTAAGCAGTCTTTCACGCCCAGTATAGAATGGGATGCTGAGAACCATAGTAGTTAAAAGAGCGTCCATAAATAACACGCCATTTATAATTTTTTTGCCTGTGGACAGGGTAACTCAAAAATGAAAAGTCAATAAAATACCAAACTTGATGTTTAAGTTTAGTATCTTTAAGGGATGTAACATGAATATTTTGAGAAAAATTACCTCACCTTAAACTACAAGGGAAGATTTCCAAACTTTTGATTTCCTCAAAAATGGCTCTCAAATTTGATTAAAATACTATATATTAGAGATATTTACATGAAAAATAAAATTTATGTGTTGAATTTGCTGGGAATATTCTCGTTAAACAACTTTATTCTGAATGAATTTTGCATAACTGGTAAACCATAAGAGATAGACATAAACTTAATCCACAAAACATGTAGATCTTGTTAAAATACGCAATTTATATCATACATTTTTTTCATGGAGTTGACAGTTTCTGAGATATTCCTTGTTGCTAGTTGCAGTTTTAAACTACTTCAACTTTCTCATAAAGGAATTTTCAAATTCCTGGTCATGCAAGGAAATGGATTTCAATCATATGGCAGCTGCAAGAACCTGCCCCTGTCTGTGGGCTCTGTGGGGAGGCACAGTCAGTTCATCGTGTTGCTAGGGTGTGTCACCTGGCACACATTCGATCATCTATGGGCATGCCAGCCTCTCTTGCCAAGGTCCTGACAGATGATCCAAGATCAGTGGACAGGGTTTTTAAATTTTTAGCAAAAGTTTCTTTTATCTTGAGGTTTTAGTGTGGTAGCTGTATGTTGTGGTAATGAAGCAGATTTTTATTTTTCAATTAGTTAGTTTTTAATCTTTCAGTTTCAATGTTACCATTTTAGCCAGCTCTGGCTTCAGGGCTGAATAGTTATTTTACTTTAGTTTTATACTGCTTTTACCTTTTTTTTAACCTGTGTTTTATTTTTCAATGGTGTTTTATTATTGGCTATTGCCAGAATTTTATCATAAGAGCGCTGATGACCTTGGTAGTTGAACACCCTTAAATATCATTATCATCATCATCATCACATGGCATTGCCCTCCTTGGTATAATGGTTACCATGCTATACCCAAGGTTGTGGGTTTAAATCCGGTGGTGGATGATGGATTTTTTCGGATGTAAAAATCCTTAGCATAGCTTCCGTTGGAAGGTAAGTAAAGCTGTTAGTCCCATGTCATAGATTTATGACACATAAAAGAACCTCAAGCTTGATAGAGAGGCCTCTGAGCAAAATTAAGCAGTCTTTCACTCCCAATTTAGAATGGGATGCTGAGAATCACAGTAGTTAAAGAGCGTCAATAAATGAACATGCCATTTACGTTTTATTTATCATTGCATGGCAGCCAGCTTTTAAAAGAGTTGACAATCACATTAGCCTAATGTATTCCTTTATTTCTGTTTTATTTGCAAAGAGGCAAGTAATGAGACCATTTCTAATAATGTTTCTCTCAAATAGCATGAAATAAGCTTTTTAACAATAATATGAGATGTAGAGAAAGTTATGTGAATGGAACACATCAGATGTTTTATGTATGATTTCAGCTTTAGTTCAGCTGTAGAAATCCTCTTGCACTTTAATCCTTGAATGAAAATCATAATTTGTATCTTATAACTATCCATGTTATTTTAGTTGTTCATTAAGCAGAATACGATAGTTAAAGGACGGATTATTATTATTTATTATACTATCTGGGGCTTGTTGCTGCTACTAGTATTTTTGGATTATTTTTCATGTGCAAGTTTATTAAGTATAAATTAAAATCATTTAGGTCACTTTAAAACTAAACTAATTCCCTTTTGCTCTGCTGTTCCCAGCAGTATCAGTGCACATTCCATTTTTTATGATTATGAGATGCTTATAAATAGCTTTCTGCTAGCTGCTTCTTTTACCCCATTGTAAATTCTATTAAAATTATTCTGGGAACAAAAATGTAATGCTGTAATATCTTAGGGCCTGCAAAAGTGCTCAGTCCCTAATCTTAACCAAAAAATGAAAACTAAATGAAATTAAGTAATTATGGATCCTCTTTAACTACTTTGGTTCTCATAGTCCCATTCTATTATAGGCATAAAATAATACTTAATTTTGCACAGAGACCTCTTTATCAGGCTTAAGGTTCTTTTATGTGATATAAAGCTATAACACAGGACATAGTTTTATTCCCATTCTGAAGGAAGCAAGGTTAAGAATTTTTACGCTCCAAAAAATCCATCACTCTCTGCCGAGTTTGAACCTGCTACCTTGGCTGCCATAATTTATCATCATCACTTATAACACCATCTGATTCCAAGATAGCTGACTAAAGAATATGTGTAGAACTTATGAGTTTTGGTTGGTTAGAGAATGTATTTCTAGAGGCTAGAATGTTACCCCTAGACAATGGAGGACAATCCTAAAATTGAAAAAAATTATATGATGCAAATCAATAAAATATTATTCTCTATATAACCTTGCAGTGGTCGCGTGGCATCTCACAGATGCCAGGTGTACTTTATTTACACGTTGCTATTGAACAGATAGTTTGGCTGACTTGTGGTGCCATCTTCCTTCCTATTAACTAAATACAAACAAATTTTGCTCATCAACTTTGCATTAGTTTCAATTCAGTGTTCAAAGGAGGAGATTATTTCTGGAGCTGCATTGCTGGAGTCTACCAGATGCCACGCGACCTTCTACTGTACTGAAGGTGAATATTTTATTTTATATAGTAGGTTACATATGAATACTAATAGCTGTTGCTAAACAAGTGATTTTTTAATATTCAGATCCAAAATAACCTCAAAGAAGACCTACAACCTGGAAAATGCACGTGATCAGGAAATAGTACTCCAGCTATTGCAGGAAGAAGATGAATCTGGTGAAGAATTTGATATTTATAGTGACTTGGAAGAAGACAGAGTGGAATTGAGAGAAGAAAATACGGACACTGAGCAAGAAGCAGACTCGAGTGATAGTGACAGTAATAACCATACCAAATATTTTTTGGGAAGGAATAAATCTTCAAAATGGTCAAAAGTGTGTCCACCAAAAAATGTTTACACACGACAACAGAATACTGTCACCCATTTATCAGGAGTGAAAGGTGCCGCAAAAAATGCGAGAACGCCAATGGAATGTTGGGAATGCTTTTTCAACAATGAGTTGTTATCTAGCATTGTTGAGTACACAAATAAAAAGATCTCTGAGGTTCAAGGACATTACTCCAGGGAAAGGGATGCTCACTTGACAGACATAATTGAAATAAAAGCTCTATTAGGAATACTGTATATATGTGCATCTAGGAAAGATAATCATACACAAACCCAAGATATATGGGCTTCAAATAAAATGGGTATTGAGTTATGCCGTCTGATAATGCCTGAAAGACGATTTAGGTTTCTCTTATACTGTTTGAGGTTTGACAACAAGGATACTCGAAAAGAAAGAAAGAAAGCAGATAATTTAGCCCCTATACGTGAAATATTTACTTCCTTTGTGGAAAATTGTAAAAATGCTTATTCAGTTGTTGAGTACTGCACTATTGATGAAAAGCTAGAAGCTTTTAAGGGCAATTGTTTTTTCAGGCAGTACATCCCTAGCAAACCAAATAAGTATGGACTTAAAATACTTGCTTTGGTGGATGCTAGGATGTACTACACTGCCAACCTAGAAATTTATGGTGGTAAACAGCCAACAGGGCCATTTGATATTAGCAACAAACCAACAGATGTTGTGAAACGTCTCATTTCTGTGATCGCAGGAACTCGTAATATAACCGTGGACAATTGGTTTAGCTCTTTAGATTTAGCTGACTATTTGCTTCAGAAAAACCTTACCCTGGTTGGAACTATGAGAAAGAACAAACCAGAAATTCCCCCGGAGTTTACACAAGCAAACAACCGGGAGGTAGGAACAACATTTTTTGGGTTTCAGAAAAACTAAACCCTAATATCCTATGTCTCCAAGAAAAACAAGGTAGTTCTGATTCTTTCCACAATGCATCATGATAATACCATTGATGCAACAAATGACGATAAGAAAAAGCCGGAAATGATAACCTTCTATAATGCAACCCAAATCAGGGGTTGATACTGTGGATCAATTGTGCAGCACGTACAATGTATCCAGAAAAACCAACAGATGGCCTATGGTAATCTTTTATAGCATGATGAACATTGCAGCTATAAATGCACAAATAATATACCATGCAAATAATTCTGACGTTAGCAGCAGGCGTAGTGAATTTTTGAAACTTCTAGGACTTAATCTAGCAGATGATTACTTACATTTACGTTTGCAGTGCTCATCATTACCAAGAAACTTCAAACAAGACATTCAAAGTCTTTTTCCAGATGAACATGCAGTGCTAACTACAGAAGAGGACCGAGGCACAAAAAGACAGAGGTGCTGTGAATGTGGTCGTTCAAAGAACTGATATACCAAATACAAATGCCATAGCTGTAAGAAATTTTTGTGTTTGGAACATGCCCGGCAAGTATGTGCTGATTGCTAATTGTACTGCTCAGTGTATAAACTGCATTACGTTAAGAGTACATCCATATAAACATTTGTTTTGATAAGGGATTTCACCAATATTTTGTATTGAATGAGAAGTTGTTTCATGCAGCAAACACCTTTGTGGATTATATTTATAAGCAAAAATCACAATAATAAAATATGTATACTAGCGTAAATGTAATCTTCTCTTTAATTTTATATAAAGTAGTACGTTTACACTCATAAATTTAAACTGACTGAGTTAAAAACACACAGATGACGCAAAAATGTATTGGCTTCTGTGAGACTCTGCACGACCTTTAATGCAACAATGACCCATGCGACCACTGCAGGGTTAAACCTAAAATCCTTTAATTAATAACTGTGACTCAAGATTATACAATATTTATATTTGTTATGGCTTCACAGATAATCAATAACACTTGCTGTCAAAGCTTCACATCTTATAATATTTATGTTGGTATTAAACCTAGTCTCTTAAAAGCTATGTTTGGAGTACCATTTGCCAATGCTATTGCACGGAGCATTGTTTACCTAAGCATAATCCATAACATTTATATTACACACTGCAACACATAAATCATTAATAGTTAATATGAACTTTTTTTACTTTCTCTACATGTCTATATACTTAGTATATAGAGAAGGTATTGTATTGCACCCAAAAATTCAATACCAAGATTTCACCAGAAATAGATGTTTTGGAACCGCCTGACTCTAAAAAGAAATATTCTCAGAAAAATATCTGTATGTGTCTCTGAGAGTGTCCTTGTTGTTATTTAAGTTCAGTATCTTCCAAGGATGTGACCTGAAGATTTTCAAGAAAATCCCCCCACTCCCAACTACCCTTTACATGGAAAAAAATTTGAAAATGTTTGTTTTCTCAAAAGTGGCTCTAATGATGTTGATTAAAATCTCTTATGCTTAATATATTAACATGATGAATAAATGTATATCTTGAATTTTTTGAGAATAGCATCTGATACCTCTTTATTCTAGATGATTTTTTATGAATTTTGTATAACTGATAAACTGTAAGAGATAAACAAAAACTTACTACATAATAATGCAGATCTCGTTAAAACAGACAATTTATGTCATATACATTTTTTTCATGGAGTTGACCATTTGAGATATTCCTTGTTATTGGTTTCAGTTTTAAAACTCATAAACTTTTCTCATACGGGAACCTGTCAACTCCTGGCCACGCAAAGAAATGGATTTCCATCGCATAGCAACACATTTTAAAACATTTGACTGTTGGTTTACCCTCTTATTTTTGTTCCATTTATAAGGACCTAAGTAATAAGACCGTTTCTGCTAATGTTTATCTCAATTAGCATGAAGTAGATAGATGAATAGGCTTGTTAATAATAATTTATTACAGATGTAGAGAAAGTCATGTGAATAGAACACATCAGATTTTTTATAGTGCTTTGCCTATTACAGCAGCATCAAAATGATGACAAAGTAAATCTGTTCTTGCATCAAATGCATTAGCAACAGGGTCTTAGCATTTGTTACATTCAACAAACAAATCTTTATCCTTTTTAAAACTTTTCTTGTTCAAAATTCCAGAATACCAAATTGTGCATAAGAATTGCTTAGCTGTATTAACAACTTGTTAAGCCATAACAAGCCCTGATTGCATATGCTTAATCAGAGCATAGAATAATAACTTGAACATTGGACATTCAGAATTTTGTAGTATTAGACTACAGAATGCTGTTCTGCATAAAGACACAGCTCATGAGAATGCCAATGCAAAATACATGAAAACTATATGCTGTTGTTGAAAGGGCTGGGAATTACAATGAGATTTCTGGAGCAAAGTGTTCAAACTTGGAATCATATTTCTGGAAAATGACATGTATAAAATGCATTAATGGACAGCTGCTCAATAAATTAATTTCAGGAAGTGGATTTTAAGTAATGCAACAAATATACATTGGTATGAATTGGTACTGATGGAAAACAAATAACGATAAAGAATCTCATGAAAGGTATGTGGGCAGTTGTTTCACAAGGCCCTATCCAACTTCAAATGTTTCCAAAACCTGTACTGGTAAAACAGTTTGCAGCTACTGTGACGACAATTTGTCACTATTGTATTAAAATTGATTTTGCTTCGAATTGCTCATGTGAATGGCAATGCTGAAATACAATCTGCCATTTCAAGTACGTAACACATCTGCTGTTTTTGAGATCAAAGATAACACAATATTTTAACTTATTATGAGTGATCTAAAGGATAAATCAAAGCATTTGGTATCTACCTTCATACTCGTAGATCGTATCAAGTATTGAGCCAATAAACCAAAACAAATGATTTGGAGTATGGTCTTTTGAGCAAATTTAAAAACAACTTCACCTGCACTCACTCAAAACAGCATCTGGATCAAGGGCTTGAAATTTGCAGTGGCAGAGAAACATGGTGATAACCTCATTTCATTATTTGCAAGTGAAAAAAAAGGGTATCTACCTTGGTGGACCTCTGCTCTCTTCTGTTGCTCTGCTTTTTTAGTACTCATATATTTTGTTAGCAAACATACAGCTTTCTGGTTTAGTTTTCTTACAATCTTTGATCCTTATAATTAATGGTGCTAAATCATCCAATATTTCAGATTTCACACAGAAGCAGCTACTTGTGACAGCAGTGGTGTATCACCATTGTCATCTACTGAAGTCTCAGGGAAAGTGCAACATGATAAATTTAATGATGGAACTTCATACTTGAAGCAAAATAATTTGTTTGATGAGGGCTTGGCATACAAATGTAACACTTGTGAAAGGAGCTTTACCCAAGCATCACAATTGAAAAGGCATGAACGTACGCATGGTAACAACAGACCACATAAGTGTGAAATTTGTGGCAAAACCTATGGAGTAGTGGCATCTTTGAAATTGCATTATATGATTCATAAAGGCATAAAGCCACACAAATGTGACATTTGTGGGAAGAGCTTTACTGTTGTGTCGCACTTGAAGGTGCACAATTTGATTCATGAGGGTAAAAAGCCACACAAGTGTGATACATGCGACAAAAGCTTTACTGTCAGATCACACTTGAAAAGACATAAATTAACTCATGGAGGTGAAGGACCTCATAAGTGTACAATGTGTGATAAGAGCTTTGCTGAGTTATCGTCTTTGAAAATGCATAATGTGATACATGATGGGAAAAAGCCGCATAAGTGCGACATTTGTGAAAAGACCTTTACTCAGTGGTCAGGTTTGAGAAGACATAAATTTACTCATGGAGGTGAGAGACCATATAAATGTCAACTTTGTGACAAAAGCTTTATTGTGATGTCAACTTTGAAACTGCATAATTTAATTCATGAGGGTAAAAAGCCGCACAAATGTGAAGTTTGTGAGAAAAGATTTATTAAACTGTCACATTTAAAATCGCATAATTTGGTTCATGATAGTGAAAGGCGTCACAAGTGTGAAATTTGTGAGAAGACCTTTTCACAGTTGTCTAGTTTGAAATTGCATAATTTCATTCATGAGGGTAAAAAGCCACACAAGTGTGAAACTTGTGGGAAGAGCTATATTAAGTTGTCACATTTGAAAGCACACAATTTGATTCATGAGGATAAACTACCACACAAATGTAAAACTTGTGGTAAGAGTTTTAGTAAGTCATCATATTTAAAGACACATAATTTAATCCATGAGGGGAAATCCCCCTACAAGTGTGACATTTGTGAGAAAAGTTTTACTCAGTTATCAAGTTTGAAAACACATACCATGATTCATGAAGGCAAAAAACCATTCAAATGTGACATTTGTGAAAGGAGATTTTCTCGTGTGTATAATTTGAAAATGCATAATTTGAATCATGACAAAAAGTCATCCTAGTAACACATTTATGTGAGAAAAGAAAAAAACTCTGTGCTTTAAACACTCACAAGTGGTCATTGTCACACATATATGGAAGATTAAGCTGCAATTTTTTATCATGAAAATACATTAAAAACAAAAAAAACATTGTGTAAAATTTCTCATAAAAGCCAACCAAAAAGAAAAATGTCACCTCATAAAAAATCTGAAATTTACGTGATTTATTGCAAGGATTCTGATCAAATCTACATATAAAGATCAAACAAAACAAAACATATATGATATAAATTGTGAGTTTTAAAGAGATCTATATTTTTTTTGTAGTAAGCTTTTGTCTATCTCTTATGGTTTACCAATTACACGAAAGTCATCTAGAATGAAAATGTCTTCAGAGGCATTCCCAGGAAATTTAAGATGAAGATTTTGTTTGTCATGAAAATATCTGAATCATATGGTATTTTAATAAAAATCATCAGAGCCATTTTTGAGAAAATCATTTTCAAAAAAATCTTGCATGTAAATAGTAGTTTATGGTGGGGGATTTTATTTAAAAATCTTTGTGTTCCATCCTTGAAAGACACTGAACTTAAATACCAAGTTTGGTATTTAACGGATTTTGTTTTTGAGCTATGATGTATGCACACAGACATTTTTCAAAAAATGCTTTTTTTTGTTTTGGGGGTTTCAAAAATGTATTTCCAGTGAAATCTAGGTATCAAGTGTTTGAGTGGGATAAAACCTTCTCTATCTACTACATTGTTGTGTACATACGTGCTAGAGAAAATAAAAATTATCTGATTCTCATTGGAAACAGAAATAAATAACACACTACTTTTCTTGGACTTAATTAGGAAACACCATGGAAAATTAAAATTTGGAATCTTTAGAAAAAATTCACACACAACTACATTGAGGCAGGTTGCTACAATCCTCACCACACAAACATGCAACAATCAATAGTTAGTCCACATTTGAAAACATCACTTTAGAAGAGAGCAAGTATAAAAAAGAATGTAAAGTAATAGTATAAATAGCGGCAAGCAATAGGTTCAGCAAGTAATTAGTAAATAAAAGGATACAAAGGTTTAGATGAAAACTGAAAGTAAAAGGGGAAAAAAAAAAAAAAAAAAAAAAAAAAACACCCTAAGACCTAGTAAAAAGAAAAAAAGTTTTAAAACAATTCTCATACCATCCATGGACCACACAGAAATTATGGAATATTTCTCAAGAATTCAATGTAATGCTGGCACCAGTAAACAAATATGCCATCAGAAACCTCCTTAGACATCCACAAACATATCAATTACTGCCAGAAAAGAAAGCAGGAATTTGCTTTCATTTATAATGAGATAACCAAATTAACACTTAAGAAACATACAACAAGGAATTAAACAAGTTTTCAATAGGGGCCAGGTCAAGAAAGAAACACACCTTATAAAACAAACAAAAAGATAGAACTGGATATATGAGGGAAAAAATTATGTAAAGATGTTTGAGTCCTGTGTGTTGAACTTTGATGTACCAACAGAAGATTTAAGCATACTTGAAAAACCATCAGTCAGGGCTGTATTGGAACTCAAGTCCTTGGAATCAGTGTCTAACCAACTGAGCTACCCACATTGACAAAGTAAATTCATTTTGAGATGACATACCCCGATGACAGCATAAATCTTGTAAGTGCTTCAAGAGATTTACACTTTAACCAACTATTAAAAAAACTTTTGGTTAAATTATAAAGAATAAAAAATGTTGACACCTTTTACTTTCTCTAGCTGTGTGCATAAAATGTACATAGTAGATAAAGAAGGTATTGTATACCACCCAAAAATTCAATGTGATGCGGAAGGAGCAAAGGCAGCTCCTATATAAGAGCACTAGACCATGTGAACACCCTAACTTTTGACACCTTGTGGATTTATTGGATATTTTTTGTTTGAATGTTGTTAAATGTAATATATATGCAGTGTTTAAATCTACTGCACTACTATTCTCAACTTGATGAAATGCAGCATCAATGTCGCTAGCGCAGTTTGACTTAGCTTTTACACAGGCATAACTATGGGTCAAATACACACACTAGTAATATTAAAATTAAATTTACTTTTATTTATGGATGCCCTTTAATTGCCATAGTTCTCTGGGTCTCATTCTATATTGGGCGAGAAAGATAGGTTAATATTCCTTAGAGATCTCTCTATCAGGCTTGAGGTTCTTTTATGTATCATAAATCTACAACAGGAACCAATGGCTTTACTTCCATTCTGAGGGAAGCTGTGATAAGTATTTTTATGCCTGAAAAAAATCTACTCCCCTTTGATGGGTTTGAATTCGTGACTTTGCTAACCAGAGGCTAGTATGTTACCCCTTGACCAGGAAGGACTGTATGATTTGCAATCTACAAAGGGTGCTCGAATAATAAAACTTCTAGTTTGAAAAACCAATTGAAATTAACTCTGTGAAGCACTGTAATATAATACAGATTGAGTTGACCAGACACTCTATGACTTCAACTTTATCCCTTACGCATTTGACCTTCAGTCGAAGGCTCATCAAGGTATATGTGGTACAATAAGCAAACAATTAAAAAATACACAAAGAGATACAAAAATGAAATGTTATAAGGTGATGGCTATACCTGTTTTACTATGTGGCAGGGAATCTGGGTGACGAGGATAAAGGATTGTAGTGATTTACAGGCTACAGAAGTTAAATTTTAACGATCAGTTAAAGGTTGTAATAAAATGGACAGGATTCCTAATGTAATTACACAAGAATTGAATATTTTTGCAGTAAAGGATAAACTAGAAGAACATTCAAAATTAAGATGTCATGCCATGGTCGAGTGGCTAGACCGCTCGCTTCTCAGCTAGACGGCCCGGGTTCGATCCCAAGCGCATGTGGGATTTGTGGTGGACAAAGTGGCACAGAAATGGTTTTCTCCGGCTTCCCCCGCCATCGCATTCCACCGGTTTCTATCTTCATTCCATATCATCTGTGTCATCGCCTGCGGTGTAATGTGTAGTAAAAGCAGGCGTTAAACACTAGGATGGAAGAAAAAGGATTCCGAACATGTCTTACAACATAAACCAATAGGAAAGAGGGACATAGGAAAGCCAGTTTAAAGATGAAATTGGGGCCGGAACAGGACGAAAGGCAGAAGAAAAAATCACACTGATTTTACACTAAGCTTTCAGTTCCCATAGTGTCTTATTCTGTTACGTTACAATTCGATAAATCTTTGTCTATGTGAACGAGCAGCACGTCATCGACAATACTGGAATCCAATCTATTTCGACGGTAAATGAGTATTAAACCAGTCGCACTGAAATTTCGTTCGCTAAATAAACTGAACCCTGGAATGCTCAATACGTTTCTAGCAACTTTCTCAAGAACAGGTAGAGTAGGCAATTTATTCCACAATTCTCTCTGAAGCAATGTTTACATCTGCAGCTGCAGGAAATAAGCATTTAGAGGGAATGTTATAAGATGATGGCTATACCTATTTTACTGCATGGCAGCGAATCTGGGTGACGAGAATAAAGGGAAATGTCTCCCTAGGATTTATCGCGTATTTTTGGAATGTTAACTGTTTAGTAGGTTTAAAAGGTGCAGGAACCGTTTCAGAAATATTAATTTACTACTTGTAAGTATTCCCAAAATATTATGAAAAGAAGAACGAAACATAAAAGTGCAATGTGAAAGTAAATATTCCTAAAATATTTCGAAAAGAAGAACGAAACTTAAAAGCTACGTTTAAAAAGCCAGCGTCACATAAACTTACTGATAAACTTTGCGGATAGAGTATCAACGTCTTTCAATTATATATCTGTGTTCTGGAGTCAAGGTCACAGGATGTCGTTAAGCAGGAGAAAGAAAGTTGGCGATCTCATGAAAAATATGCAAATGAACTTTGTCGTTTTCACTTGAAAAGAAGTACCGTTCTCAACTTTTCAGAGCTGCTATAGCAGTGCTGTCTGATGCAAGAGGGTTCAGATGGTCGTCTTTTATTTTGCAGCGCCTGAGAAAAACAGGTGTGACGTTGCTTTTTGGGGCTGATTCAAGGTCATCAATAGCTTCTTTGAAAGGAGATAAGAAGTGTATTACCTCTTCAAGAGTAGCCTCATTTATTTTCTCAATTCTGTGACTTTCTTCCTTGGAAGTACCTGCTTGACCTCACCCATAGTTTCCTGAAGTGAAAGCAGTAAACATAATAGCATGTTCCACTTCCTGTTTTAAGGACCCTTAGTTAAGTCCTTAAAATATGTCACTAATGATATATAATCATCAATTGACCCTCTTAAACAATCTAGGTTAGAGAATACACAGAAAAAGATCCTGCTTAAAAAAGAATATTTCAAATTAGATTAGAATGTAGGTTCATGATGGCCTAGCATGTAATATGAAAATTTATACACATTATACATACCGAATGACAAAACATACAAAATTAAATACACCAAGTGTATAATCTTTACAGTCCTCGCATTACAACTAAATAAAAACATCTTAAACTTTCAATATCACTTGGTTTTTACAACCTATGTCACTAAATGGTGCTTATATAAAAACGTTTCCAAATTTAATATTAAGATCTACATTTTGGAAATATTAAATATGTGCATATGTTGTCAATGTATTTTTAAATCGTAAGTTATTATTCTGAAAACTACACTTATATATATATATATATATATATATATATATATATATATTATATTATATTATATATATAATTACAGTACTAATATAAATGCTTCTAATAAATATTAATTTTGTAGTCCATTTAGCGTAACAGTTACTAAGCACAAAACTTCTTATATAAGATTATTCTTCTTTCCGCATCTTGCTAATCGAGGTATTCATTAGCACAATGTGTTTATTACTTAGTTCCTTATAAGTAGGAAAAAAAAAAGAATAAGGGAATACATTAGGTTAAAGCCATAGTCAAATGCTATAAAAGCTGTCGTTATGCGATTGTCATTACAAATCCCTTCTTTTCTTGGCCAGGAGTAGAACAAAGAAAACCACACACTCCCGTCTGAGAAAAGTATATGTACTTCACAACTAAAACTAATAACAACGAATACCTTGAAAACTGTAAGCTCCACGAGAAAAATGTATATGACATAACCTGTGTATTTTAACAAGACCTACATTTTTTGTATAGTAAGTTTTTGTCTATCTCTTACGGTTTACTAGTTATGCCAAATTAATCAAAATGCATCCAGAATAAACAGGTCTTTTGAAGCTATTCCCAGAAAATTCAAGATATACATATTATTTGTCAGCTAAATATCTTTAATATATGATATTTTAATCAAAATCGTTAGAGCCATTTTTAAGAAAAACAAAATTCGAAAAAAGTTCCATGTAAAGGTTAGTTTCGGGTGGGGGGATTTTTCTCAAAATCTTCGTGTCGTATCCCTGGAAGATACTAAACTTAAATACCAAGTTTGGTGCTTTACCGACTTTTTGTTTTTGAGTTATCGTGTTCACAGACACACGGACACACACACACACACGGACCTTTTTGTGAAAATGCTTTTTTTGGATACAGGGGACCCTAAAACATATATTTCCGGTGAAATCTCGGTATCGAAATTTTGGGTGGAATACAATACTTCTCTATCCCTATGTACATTGTACATACGCGGGTAGAGAAAGTAAAAACTTAGCTTTACTTTTAGTCTAGGCCATATCGCTTAGTGTTTTCATTCTTAGTTATGTGTGTGGAATGTTCAAAATTTAGTATTAAAATATATGCCTTTAGAATAAAGCATGGGTACATTGACATATTACAAGTACTTAATGTTTACACTCTTACTTGTATATAAAGATTGCCAACTTTGATATTAAGATATACATTAAACATAAAATTATTTCTCTTGGCTTTAATGGCTTGTTCCACTTAGCTTAATGCATGTATTACGAGAAAAGAATTAGACTGGTGATCGGTTTAAATATTCTTCTACAGAATAAAATTACTTATAACAAAGATGCTGTTTAAGAGAAGCTTTAAAAATATGTAGTTCCTAACTTTTCCCTTGAATTACTGGGAGGGAGAGAAAGAAAGAGTTATGAATGAACTTAACTGTGAGAGCTTTGTACATAATCACAATACGCTTCTATATTTATAACTTTAACGAAATGTAACCTCGTGGAGAATCACTTAGCTTGTGCACATGGCTTTTTACGAGGAAATCGAAAGAGACGGCATTACTTTGCTAGGTATAGTTCTGGCAATAAAATTTTTCACTCACTTTCGTGGCCTTGAAGGTTTATTGTCTAAATCCAAAAAAAAAGTAAACCTGTACCCCTATATCGCCATATTCTCTATACAGATGATGTCAGTACTCCTAGCCAAATTTTTGGTTTTGGTACTGAAGGGTATTTGGAAACAATGTAAAAGAAATCCTGCATTATGTTGAGAATACTGGATAATGCACAACAAGACTCAACCGTAGTCTTGGTAACCAGGTTTATTTTTCCTCCCTGCACTCCCTTTGCAAATTATTTTTTGTGTGACTCTGTTTATAGTGACAAGTTTCATGACCAACAGACCAGTGGCAAAAAGAGCGGTTTCATTGCGAAGAATAGAATTTGTAGAACGTGAACAAATGCTAGAACATAAAGCATAAACATGTAGGTAATTAAAAAGTGTAGGTGACTCGGAGATTAAAACTCTGAAATGGAAACGGCGTGTTATTTCAGGGCGCTCTTTAACTATTGTGGTTCTCAGCGTCCCATTCTATACTGGGCGTGAAAGACCGTTTAATTTTGCTCAGAGGCCTTCCTATCAGGATTTAGGTTCTTTTACGTGCTTTAAATCTACGACACGGGAACCAGCGGCTTTACTTTCCTTCCGAAGGAAGCCATGCTAAGGATTATTACACCGGAAAAAATCCATCGTTCTCCGCCGGATTTGAACCCGCGACCTTGGTTATATGAAGTTAGCATGGTAGCATTACACCTTGGAGGACAACGATTATTGTGACGCGTCCAATATCAATGTAATGATCATAAGGATTAAATAAATTTGAATAGCAACAATTCCATTGCCATCAGAGTGTATAGAGTACGATAATCTCTGATACCGTTCCGTCACGCAATATGTATGATGTTCAGAAGTTGCCATTACCGTTATTTATTTTATTTTTATTTTATATATGTGGCTGCAAGTTAATATTTGACCTTATATCAGATATTGTTATGATCAAGAGTTGAGAGAGTTGACAAAAGCTTGCAGCATTGTGGGGGCGTATATTAAAAACAGAAAGGGGGGGGGGGTAGGGAAAGGTCATAAAATAAACAGGAAATTATAAAAGCAGTATTGCATGAGCTAATGGAGTTCTGTGTTTTCACAGGTATGATATGCCCCACTTTCATTCATTTAATTTTATTGAAAACCAGTTTTTTGATTAAGCTCCCGTATCAGTTGTACGGATTTGTTTTAAGTATAGCATATACTCACACATACCTGTGGTAGTACTTTATTATAAAAATATGAGAATACACAAATATCAATAATTTTTGCGTTGCATAGCATGTTTAGCAATGCATTTGGAAAGGTGCCATCGAAGGTAGGAACGGCGATGACATGGTTTGAGTGGCTGTTGTTAACCGTGATGCTGTAAATTGAGCAATGCACACTTGTTACCAACACAAGCAGAGTGTCGAGCGCAAAACACTGTACATGTGTTTTATCATCACCACCACCATCATCTTATCTTTCTTGCTATCTACTCTAACCAAGAAAAATTAAATCAGAGAATTTCTGGTTAGAGGGTGAAGAAATAAATAACGACAAAACTCATTTGTTAACTGGTCAAAATAATACAGCCAATTACACGATGCTTATAATGTTTAAATTCTTATAGGCAGAAAAAATTAAGCAGATATGCAACACATACGGGTAACTTCATTTTAGAATTTACCTAAGCTTGTTATAAAATTAGAATATTTTATCACTCCGTGTATAAAAGGAAAAGAGTGACTCTTGTGGAACTTTTTGTATATATGTGTATATCTAATTGAGATGAGTTAAATATAGTTATACAAACTTTTAAATATCTAGAATGCACTTTAAAGCGGAAGGGGTTAATCAGACAATGTGGAAATATTTTGGAAACTGAAAACGCAATGAAAATAATAATTTACCTCATATTCTCTATTTTCAGGGATTTTGAGTGGGTTATACATGATTAAGAAGCAGAACAATCAGACAATGGAGAAGTATTTCGGAAAATGCTAGCGCGACAAAATGAGTTGTGTACTTCAATACGTACATTTTCAGGAATTTTAGAGTATGTTTTTAGTTTCCTGGTTCTCAAAAGAGTACAATGATAATTCAGGATGAAGCGGAAAGGATAATTGCGCAAGGTGAAAGTATTCTGAAAACTGCTAAAACAACGGAAAAAAATATTTTCTTAAAATTATACATTTTCAAGCATTTTTGAGCATACTTTATAATACCTAATTTTTAATAATTGTACAAAAAGCATAAACGAAGGTGACTTCACAGGCTATCTGCAGAAATATCAAATCATAAAAATTTTTACTATCATGTAAATCATTCAAACATATACCTAAGATATTAAATCACCAGAGTGTATTTTAGAAAAGAAAATACCACTTTAAAAAAAAGAATAGGGCAGATAAGGGTGACAATTTGGGAGAAAATTTAATGGCATTCTTAGTACATGGTCTCTGATTCCCAATATTGTGGGTTCAAACTCATTAGAGGGTGATGAATTTTTTGCGGCATTAAAATCTTTATGATGACTTCCTTTGGAAGGGAAGTAAAGCAAAGCCTTGGTACCATGCATGCTAAAGAACCTTACCGCCTGATAAATTAAGCCTGAGCTAAATTAAATGGTCTTTCATACCCAATATACAATGGGATGCTTAGAAGCACAACAGTTAAATAGTGTCCATAAATAAAGGTCACTTTCAATTTTTTCTTAGTGTATCATATTTGGAATAGGCCTAACTTAAATAGCAAATAACATATTTGACTACCTTTTCATTTTGCAGATGTTCCATCTACAGACACTCGTGCATGCATACTCACACAATCACTTTCAGTCACAGTCATACTTTCCCCCAATATCTCATACCTTAGCATCATTGTTAAGCACTCAATCTCATATAAATGTAAAAAGAAGCTAGTAACAGTGAAGAATAACACAAATATTAATATAAAAATAATATAATTTTATATTAACTCAATCTCATAGTTACAGCGTCACTGTTATGCATGCTCATTCTCACTCTGTCATTATTACAGACTGTCTAGTTCTCACATCATCACTGTTGCCCACTCTCTTATATTCTCATACTGTCACTGTTGCACACACTGTCTCAAATTCATACTCACTCACTCACTCACTCACTCTCTCTCTCTCTCTCTCTCTCTCTCTCTCTCTCTCTCTCTCTTCTCTCAGTTATAGTATGTAGAGGGAGTATTGTATTCCACCCAACTCTAAATTTGATAGCAATATTTCACTGCAAACACATGTATAGTGTGTAGAGAAAGTGTTATATCTCACCCAACCCTAATTTTGATAGTCATGTCACTGCAAACACATGTTTTGTAGTCTCACAAACAAAAACTGCATGGGATTCTCTACAAAGCATGATGCAAGATGGTGATAAATTTTTTGTAAGTCCGAAGGTTCAGCAATGCGAATGCAACTGAAAACTGTGAGCCATATTGTGTCTCACATGGCAACCAACCTTCACATTATTTCTAACAATCTTAAGCCAACCTCTGCAAATAATTCCCAGACATTTGCACAACAAAGTGTGTAGCACCATCTGGAAAACGATTAATATCCGGTCCTTTTTGAAAAGTCCTAATCAGGTTTTATTGCTTTACAAATATGGGGATGCAATCAAGTATTTATTGTAGTGCGTGAAGAGAAGGTTGTATGATACTGGCGATATTCTTACAGATTTTAATAGCTTTAGAAATGGCTCGTCCGATTAATAAGGCCTCAAAACAATTCAGAGGCCTGTCTTAAATTATTTGACAAGGGTCTGTGTTCTGAATGCAGTGCGGTTGGTGTTGCACCCCATTAAGAGATGGAACCATACATGTCCCAAGTTTTGTTAAAATAGAGTCCTACTCTTGTAACTTCTGTTATTAATATCTAGAAAGTATTATTATTATTATTATTATTATTATTATTATTATTATTATTATTATCATCATTATAATATTATCATCATCATCATTTTAGAGCTGGGCATGAAAAAGTCACACAGCCTTTGTGAAAAGGAATGTGGTTCGATTGGGCAATTGCCTGGGCAAATTCTCTTCTTCATACACTGCTTTGCACACAAGCAGTATTACGAGTTGACAATAATGGAGTGTTTGGTTGGAGATCAATGTTGGTGGACAGTATCTGATTGGTTCAGTTACTGCCACGAAGTGTTCACAGTCTCTAACAATACCAAATACACTTCGTGAGGAATAATTAGAGGTTGTGGCCACATCATTCAAATCGACTAATGTAAAATAGGATCGAAAATACCGACACCAAAATTGTTTAGCAGACCCTTTTCACGAACTTGTAGAAGACAGTAGTTGTACCCTGTGGTGTGGAGATTAGGTTTAGTTAACGAGTGAGATAAGAGTTTAATGTACATAGCTTATTAATTTAGGGAAAACAGTGTACATAGTTTATGCAATAGCAAGTGAAAAACTGTATAGCTAGTGTAATTTATTAATGATAAAAGACTGTTGGCTGCTTTGTGTAGTGAGATTCAAAATGGATAATTTGGACACACTGCATTCTCCAGAATGGCTAAATGTGCTTAAGTAAACAAATAAAGAATTATAAACCTTAAGTCATGTTCAGAAAATGTTTTCTGGCATGAAATAATAGTAAAACATGATTTTAAATTTAATTAGATAATAAAATGTAAAGCCATGCTTCGAAAAAATATTCCACTCATGTTGGACTTAAAAAAAATTCTGCATCACATATTGGAAAGAAAAGCCAAAACTGCATATTGTAACAAAATCTCTTTTATTTCTTTAAAAGTCTGCTTACAAATATTCTTTATTCCACTGTTTTCAAAAAAAATTTGCAGTACAGATTTTCTGTCGACACTCACTGTGATTGCATGCTCTGAACCTCCTATCAAAAAGTTAATCTTCTGGCCTGCAGTTCTCTTTTACAGCTGATGAGACATGACCAGAAAATTCAGAAGTAGCAATCATTCTAGTACATGTCCATTGCGCACAGATGTATTCCAAGGCTTTCAGATAGCACCTTGCTAAGCAAATGCTAATTAATACTTGAACACATGAGGCAATGGCAGTGGAACTATGAAAGCAAGCCGGGCATGCACGTGCAACAATTACTTCACATTCAAAAGCAAACCACACACACAGGTGCAACAATTACTACATATTTGAAAGCAAGCTGAACACACATGTGCAACAATTACTACACATTTGAAAGCAAGCCAAACACTTATGTGCAACAATTACCACACACACACACATGTGCAACAATTATTACACATTTGAAAGGAAGCCTTTCTTGCATGTGCAACAATTGCTGTATGCTTGAAAGCAAGCCGCTCACACACGTGCAACAATTACTACACAATAGTAAGTGCTACAACAATGTTTGTTTTATGGCTCAGAAACAATGAGAACATACTATAATTGTATGCAGTTTATATTTCACTTAACTTACCTGAGTTTGTCAGTTTCTTCACTGCAAATTTATTGCAGTTAAGTGCTTCAACAATGTGTGTCTTATGGCTCAAAAACAATGAGAACATGCTACAACTATTGCTGTGTTAGGCAGTTAACATTATCATTATCATTGTATGCAGATTTGCAAGTCATTCAAGCTTCCAGACTCTGGGGAGGATAGGGAATAATCTGGGCTAGAAAAAAATTCCTCCTCCCCAGCCAGGAATCGAACTCAGAACTCCTTGTACAGCAGATGGATCTACAGGGCCAGCCTTCTTAATCTTATTATGCAACAGAAAATTAAAAAAAAATTCAGCATTTTTTTTCTCTTGGTTCTCATTTTATCTTTAAAGTTCAAAATCCTACATTTTGTTCACTGAGCTAACATTAAAAGGGTTAGAAGAGTAAAATCTATGGATGTGTCATTGAGTTTTTCAAGTTTGATTCCACTTGCAAATAGTAGGTTTTAGAGCTGGTCAAGACGGCTTTCAATCTCGCTTGTTTCTCGCTGCCTCTAACTGTGCCTCTCGCAGCCAGTAGAGTTGCTGAACGTATGTCTGACTGGAAGAGAGTTGACTAATGAGCTTAGGAATTTCTCATTTACTCTCAAGACTCACAAGTCTCGTTAATAGCAAGACTGCTGTGTAATGTGCAGAAACTCGCAGAGTCAGAATGCAAATGATCTATAGTTTTGTTATAAATCAGTATGTAAACATTATTTGAAGCAGTAATTCTGTTACCTGCTCTAATCTAAGCACATTTATTTGAGTATATAGAACTAAATCGTTTTCCCTGGCACTGGTTTGTTTTAAACCTTTGGTAGGTGTGTATATGCTTCTCCTCTGTGCTGCTTTGTTACTCAGAAAGTAAAGACATACCTGTTGTAATTATATGTTACATCTCCGTTTGACCTTGTGACTTATATTCACCTTTCAGCTATCAAATGAAGGTGAATAATCGAAAGCAGTGCATATGTTTATTTTGACCTGCATTTTATTACAATAAGCGTGTTCCGCTGCATCAGGTTGAGTGCGTTGCTCACCAGAGTTGCCAACACATGATTATTTTTTCCGTTTGACCAGCTCATAAAAATCCATCAAAATTAGTAATTTCCATATTTTCTTTAAAAAATAAACACCAAAACCCAAGGTCAGTACTTTGAAACAATTTCTTGGTCAAGTCTGAAAGATGATCGAGGGAAGTGAGAAACATGAGAACAGCTGCACGTTCATATGTGTCTTTAATAGGCTGAAATGGTATTTTTGACTGTGAAGTTAAAAAGGGTTCAGCTGCTTTTAGATGTTTCATATTTTTTCCATGAAAAAGTAAATCTGACAAGCACACATTTACATTGCATTGGCAATATTGGCACCTCTAATAACCATTTCTTTAATTGTTCATTATTTTACCATTGTTTTCTAAAATGTTGCTCATTCTGCAAAGTCTTCTGTTCAATTAGGAAATTAAAAAAAGAGAACGCATTAGCACAGCGCTCACTATGCTGAATTCAGAATCCACTCTGATAAACATATGTGTCCATATACCACAGTGTCATGTTTGCGGAGTTGTTCAGTCACCCGAGAAGTTTGTTGCTGTTAGCTCTAAATAAAAGATAGCTGTTACATTGTTGAACAGACATCTTGTAGGCACACAAAGATTTACATCCGTGACAGTTTTTCTAAAGAAAATCAATATAATATTACTGAATAATTGCTAATATTATCCGTAAAAACATCTGTCATCTGTGAAAACTAAATTTTGCCCGTCATATAACTTGGCAACCCTGTTGCTCATTAAACTTTTGTATAGAATGAAGTGCTATTCCGTTTATAAATCACAATGCTAGACAGTTTCATTTTATTCAAGATCACACAGCAACTGCAGAAATATGCGAAACTGATATGTTAGGAACTGTGTTGATGGGTACAAACCAATGCAGCATCGAGACATAACATACCAGAAGTGATGGCAAATCTATAGCATTCCATAAGGTGATTCTACAGCATAGTAAAGACCAGATATGTATTTAGGAAATCATCTATGAAAGTGTTAAAATGGGCTAAAAGTTGATAAAAGTATGCATGTTTATCTAAACAAGAATAACATATACTAAAGCAATATTTGCCTGAGATCTGTAAGATCTATTATTTCATCTGTTTAAATGATTTTAGATTTAAATGGCCTACCAAGACAGGGATGACATTTAAATAACACGCTAGAGAACGGGTTAAAAACGAAATGTGGTATCACAGAATATGCTGATATAAATGTACGTGGTGTGCATTTTTATTACAAATAAGTATGTAAATATTTAATTACTCCTAAGAAGTTTATGTTGCATGAGGTAATTCTATTTTCGGTTTTGTCTGAAGTTTGAGTATAAGTTATACACATAGCAACACAAATGATAAGGTATGTCAGCAACATTAATATCGCTGATTCAAACATGTAAATGCATGTGCTGTTAAACAATGAGTCATCTTGTGTTATTTATAGGGCCCGGATTTATAAATGCAGTTTTAGCCTTTATCTTCTTTTACCCTCTTTAGGTTTAGAAACAATTAGCTTTTCTAGGCTTTTAAACAATGCTCCTGCCTTTTTCTTAGCTATTTAAGCAAGTCGACAACAAAAGCCTTTTAAACATAACATAGATAAAAATATGAAAACTATTTTATTTCACGGAAGTATGCTAATAATATGTACAGTAATTTAAAACAATGTATTACACAGTAAACACGTGCTAGAACATTGGAATTAACATATGAAGCACATTTTTAATATATAGCACTCATATAAAATAAAATTCACTTGGCAGCACTGTTGCTATACACAACCAGCCACATTTGCAAATTTTCTGTTGTTTTTTTAATATATTCCTATTGGCAGAAAAAGATCTTTCAACATCGCAAGATGCCATTGGCGCATACTTCAATCGCGCAATTTCTATACCAAGAGCACTCTTTCCCTGGATAATTCCACATGTACACTCAAAACAAAACTAAATGAATTGCTAACAAAAATTGTTAATTCAAATGAACTGAAGAAAAAATTATACATTTTCTACTGAGGTTAAAAAAAAAACAAAAAAAAAAAACTTAGGTTTAGCTTTTTTAGGCTGAATAAGATTAACACCCAAACCCCTTGAAACATAAAAGTACTTTGAAGCTTTCTAATTTACAAGGGGAAAATAGATTAAAACTTAAAAATCTGGTCCCTAGTTATTAGGTAACCAATTTATTCCACATGTCATACATCAACTACTCTGCCTGTAGTTACAAGAATTCTCAAGTCGCCTCACTCATGAGCACTAGTTCTTGATACACGAGACTCTTCTTGCCACACTCTCAAGAGAGACGATTGAGGTGTTTGGTGGTGTTTGAACAGCAGCTAATGGATTCAGAGTAACTGATGTTAAAGTTATAGGTATTTTATGGTGTTAAAACTATGTTTCTTTCTCCACAGAGTTTTAATGACAGCAATTGGGAAATGGATCCAAAAATAATAATCAAAGAGGAGGGCGCAACTTCACAGAATGAGAGAGAGTCCTTATCACAGTGTGTTACAATGAAGACAAACAGTGATGTGTTTCTGGACAATGATTATGAAGTGACAATGAAAACAGAAATTAAATCAGAGAGCAGTTTTCCAGACTCTTGTTCAGAGAATGAAAGAGAATGTTTTACCAATCATTCCCCAATGCAGATTGAGTTTGAAATTGTTACATGCAGCAACGACTATGAGATAGATACAAAGGCACAAATTGAGGAGGATGTTCTGGATTCTGACTTTGGTTCACAGAACGAGAGAGAATTTCTTCCAGAGGCTCCTGCAAAGGAGGTTAAAAATTACAACAATGGTCACCAAATGGATAACATAGTGGAAATTAAACAAGAACCTTTGTGGATAAAAACAGAAAGCTCGTCTGTTTATCATGATAATAAGGTAAGTTTTGCAGAAATTTACTGTTATTTCCTATACACTTGATAAAATATTTCAGTTATATGTTACAAATTTAATAAGATTAAGAGATTATTTCTGAATTTGTTCTGTGTTTCAATGATGCATTTAGAGCAGATTATATAAATGTTGCTCATTTAGCTTAAAATATGGTTTACAAGATTCTAATCTATTAATTCCTGCTAATACTCTTACTGTCCTTTTATGTAGTAGAAAGATCAGATCCACTTGAAGTTGTTTTTGATAGAGATTCCCATAACATTACCCTATGTTCTAAGTGCAAGTAAAATAGAGGAAATATATGTGTTGTGCTAAGTTGAGTGTCTTAGTGACAAATAAAATGAGTTTAACAGTGTTTGCATTTATTATATACATTACTTTTTAAATTCTACACTATTCATTAAAGTTATTGCAAGTTATATTATCTAAGCACATTGTTTCTCACATCAGTGGAATTTACTGGTGAACTGCTCTTACAGCTTCATCCATTGGCTCTATAGCATTATTCTGGAACATATGTTGTTACTATGATTACTCAATTTTAACCATTTTAAGCATAGGAAATTTTGGCCATTCTAAAAATTCTTTATTGTAGATATGGCATTCCTATATGGATGATTACAAGCTTGCTAAGCAACAGTTAATGCTGGAGTTAGCAAATAGTGGCAGCAGCAATAACTGCTATCTTACAGTTGAACACATTTATAAACATTTACCATGTTTCAAATTGTGTATGTACTCTTGAATTTATAAAAAAATGTCATATTGCAGATCCTAGACACATTGCTACAGTATTTAAGTATCTGAGCTTTGATCACATAAAACTTATGCGTACAACAAAAGCTATCCTAGTCAATTTCTATATCCCGGCATTATTGTCTCTAGGAGAAATAATTGGTATATGGGAGCAATCTATAGCATCCAAGATACCAAATAATTCTTGCTTGTTGGGACTTGCCTCACATCCTTCAGTAGCAATTTTGATAAACTGGAGTTTAAGCCCAGCAGTTTCATTTTTATATCATCCCCAATTGTAAGATACATTTTCAAGGACTGTCACTTTGATAAAAAACTACTGAGGATAGAGATATACAATACAAATTTTAAATTTGTCTTATTTAACATTTTATACTTTTCTGTTGAGCAAACTACATTTTTAATAGATATATTTTAGTTAGGTTTTAAGTGCTTTAAGTTTTTCTTCTGTTATCTGTTTTATTTGTGTAGCAAATGATTGTACAGTCACCATCTCGATTCTTCTCGTCTTCCAGAAAGTTTGCTGATGTTATTTTCTAGTTATAAAAGTAGGAAGGATTGCATTGCAGTGTTGTGGATTGTACTGAATCATGAGTGACTGAAGTGTTAGCACACAGTGAATCATGAGCCATGGATGATGCGCAGCTGTAAACTGTCCACACGTCTAAATGTTGAATGAATGAATGGAGCAGTGAATCAAAGACTGTATTTGTAACTAATTGTTAAGCCAATAAAGACATTTGTTACACTGGTGTTAGGAGTGTGATTATTACGCTGAGATGGAGGAGGTGATGAAAGTTTGTTGGCTGAAATGAAGAAAATGGAATCAAAGATGGAAAAAATGCAACTCAGCATGAGACAATAGAATCTGGCATGGAGAAGATGCGAAATAAAATAATGACTGTGAATTGGCCAAATGAGAATCTCAAAACAGAACTTTCTAACAAATTCTATGAACAACTGATGGAAGTGAAGGAGTGGAAGAGCTAGGGGGAACAATGAAAAACCTTGACCACCTGGAAGATCTGGGGAATGCGTTAATGCTCTAGAATCGACAGTGGTGCCAAGGAACTGCACACCATGCTGGAAACGATGCTAGGCAGAAAGTTAAAAGACTTAAAGGTTGAGATGCCAGGATGTGACACATCTGCATATGTCAAGCCACCAAGTACAACTGGCCGTCAGCTTTTGAAGCCTTCCACGACAGTTCACCACGTCACTATCCCAATTGATGGAGAAGAGGAAGCAGCACAGCTGATAGCAAGCTTCTAGGGACGGGCGGCAGGAGTATTGAATGCAATTTTGACATCAGCAAAGAACAGGGAGAACTGGGAGACCCTTAAGAATGCTTTGGAAACCATTATTTGGCTGCAGCCTACTGCAGTCAGCTTAAGGTGAGGCTGCAACAACTCACAGGAGTTTGCCCTAATCATTGGACAGCTTTCGAACAATGCCCTGATGAATCTATCTCTAATTATGTGCCCCAGGAAGCTGCCTAATCCTTCACTAATGGGGTATGTGTTGCTAAGATACAGCAGCACCTGATGCTCAGTGAATATAAGGTGAGACACAAGTGCTAATGGCAGCACTTAGAATGGAGGCATCCAAGACAAAAGCTGTGCCCACCTCAAGGACCAGGAGGAGTATTCGCTATGACAGGGAAAGAGAAGCAAACCAGAGACATAGCAGCTGGTGTGTGCTGGAGGCGTAGCAAACCAGGTCACCTAGCACAAAACTGTGCACACCAGATGTCGACTGGGCTGCACCTGCTCATAGACAGGAAGATGCAGGTCTGAGGAGGGAGCAGCCATAGCTGGAGTAACTGAGAAAATGAAGAGTACTCGGTGCAATGATGAAAGAGGACTGTCACAGGGATAACAACAACAGCCTTCGAGTGGTGTTGGCAATGTTGCCAACTTGGGCACCTGATGAAGAATTGTATGCAGCTGAGACGAAGGCCATGAGATAGTGTGTGTTGGGAATATGGGCACCTAGTAAAACGCTGTCCGCAATCTAGTCAACTGGCAGGTGGTGGATGAAGAAGACCTGATGTGGCAAGGGGCACACCTGAGTCATGTTCACATCTCCTCCTTGTCGCCCTCCATGGTGTAATGGTTACCATGCTGACTGCATATACCCAAGGTTGCGGGTTCAAACCCGGCGGAGGACGATGGATTTTTTCGGGTGTAAAAATCCTTAGCATGGCTTCCTTCGGAAGGGAAGTAAAGTCGTTGGTCCCGTGTCGTAGATTTACGGCACGTAAAAGAACCTCAAGCCTGATAGAGAGGCCTCTGAGCAAAATTAAGCGGTCTTTCACGCCCAATATAGAATGGGACGCTGAGAACCACAGCAGCTAAAGAGCGTCCATAAATAACACGCCATTTACATTTTTCTTTTCACCTCTCCTCAAGCAATGGTGGCTACTAGTGGACGCCGGTGCAGCCTTGACCATAATCTGACCAGATGTGGCAGAGGGTTTGCCGACAAAGAACCTGATCCAACCCTATGAGATAATGAATCTATTTGGCGAAACCTTGCCAGTGGAGAAGGAGGTCTTGCTGGAATTGACCCTGGGAAATGATGCCATAAGTCTATGGGTGTTAGTTGTGAGGGTGGCTGTAGAGTTGATATTGGGAATGGATGTTTCAGAAGCTGTGCTGCGATGGTCGGCATTGGCAGGAGGGTGTTACAACTCAGTGAAGATGTGGTGCTCTGGAGTCTGCAGGGTGACCTTGAAGGAGGATGTGATGGCCACTGCAGTGCTTCTGGTATACTGGCTGTTGAAGGGCCTTGTGAACCATTCTGATTTGTCACTCCCCCCTAGGGTGCGAGCAAGAAGGCAGAGAACTGTTATGACCATCGAGTGTACAGGAAAGATTCCTGGCAGGAATTTCAGGCATGGTTGTATCTGATTCTGAACCAAGGAGCATAAGCCCAGGTTCCAAAAACCCGGGGAGGACCTGTGGTGGGGAGATTCAACAAACTAGTCGACCACACCTAAAGGAAAGAAGTGGGTAGTACATTTGGATAGTCTAGTCTGCTACAATGGCACTGGTCAGCATGACCATTCCTGAGTAGGGAGCAATGTGACAATGCCATCCATGTACTTGACCACTCAGGTTTCCTCCGGTATGTGACAGTGTAGCTGGAATGTGAGGCATTACAGTTGGATGCATAACAGGAAGAGCAGTAATCAGATCCTTTGGAAATGTGACTGTGGATTCTTCTCGTCTTCCAGAAGCTGCCAGGAAGTTAGGTAACTTTATTTTCTAGCTATAAAAGGAAGGAAGGATTACAGTGCAGTGTTGTGGATTGTACTGAGTTGTGAGTGACTGGAGTGTTAACACTCAGTGATATGCAAACCATGGATGGCATGCTGCTGTAAACTGTCTACACATCAAAACCACAAGTGAATTGTTTGCAGCAGTTAATCAAAGACTGCATTAGTAACTAATAGTTGAGCCAATAAATACATTAGTTACATTACTGAACCACCCTTGTACAATTATCATCATTAATAATAATCTCCTTACAATTTGTAGATTATTAATATAAAATTAAAATTCTAATCTTGTTTACAAGCCAGTATATTTACAACTCAAACCAAGATTATTGACATACATACCTAGATTATTTCTCTCTTTTTCTCTGCAGTTTTGCTCATGCATCTCGAGTATTTCTGCCTTAATTTTCAGAAAATACTTGACCTATTGAAACGTTTATTACAGTTTACTTAACATTCCTTTTTCCAGTTCTGCATTCAAACCAAACAGTTTATTTAGATGTAAATACTTTATGCGTTGCTTATTTTCTTACAGTCTGTTGAAATTTGGCATATGTTTGTGCATATGTACTGTACTGTATTCCAATTTACAAATAAATCAGATGTGGTGCTTTAAGCAATAACCATATAATGCAGAGCATTTAACTAGCTGATAGATGATTGTGAATTATTCTGTTTCAGGATGAGGGCTTTGCTCCAGTAAACTCTTCAAGGTAAGTTTTGACTATGTTCCTTTAATTCTCATCTCACTCACATTTATGTTGTAGCGAATGTCACATTGTGTTCTTGTACTGATACCAATGGCAATATAATAATTGATCTACAGTGGCTTTGTTTTTGCTAAGGCCATGAATCATATGAATACGTGCTCTGCACATTATCTATTACACTACAGAGTTTTCTGTTTTTGTAGCTCCCGCATTATTTAAGCATTAGTAACACATATCTAATGAATACTAACTTTGTTATAAGTGCTGTTGAAAGTGGTGCCCATCTATACAAAGACATGCTTGACATTGGATGAAAATTACCATTCATATGCATAAATGTTTCTTGCATAATCATAATTTCTTCATCACAGTCAGACATTAGCGTTTCAGTTTTAAAAGCTTATTAGCTGTATGAACAGAGGATTGTGAAACACCCACTTGCTGTGCAACATACTCGAGACATTTCTTAGTTGGACGTTCAAATGCAGCACCAATTTTGTCTAGCTTTTCGTCTGTTAGAATGTTTTCATTTCTTTAGTTTTGCATTTAGTTATGTTCTAAATTTATTGACCAAAGATGACATTGCCACTGGTCGGAACTGGATAGCCAGTAAATTGCTGACGAAATTGTCTGCACACGTCTACATGATTCAATTTTCATATATGTATCTTACATAAAAAAAGATACTGCTCAGATGTGCATTTCTTGGCAGGCTTTTGCGTGGAATAATACCTAAGAGAATAACCTTCCTAAGGAAATCACCCACACATACATATTGTAGAAACCCTTCACAACATAAATACAAACCATCAACTGAGAAGCTCACAACTGATAAGCATATCCTTGTCGAGGGTGACCAGATTAAATGTTGAGAAAGGAGGACAAAGAGCATCAAAATATAGAACATCAAAGAAAAATGTAGGACAGTTAAAAACAAATTGAAAAAAGGATCATCCTTATTTTGTACATAATGTTATTTAAATCAAGACAAATCATACATTTAAAAAACAATTTGGCTCACAAGTATTTTTCAGATGAATCAATTTTTGCCAAGATGTCAGGTTTTTTTAAAAACATATCTGTGAAAATCTGTGCACAATAGATCTTTAAAAGTTGTATTTTACCAACAGTAGCTCTGTAACAGATTCAATTTGTAAGTGATTCCACTCATTTGTTCACTGAGCAGATGTTTAGGAGAAAACTCTTTCAACATTATGTTCTGGTAAAGCAAAAAAATATTCTGCAATCTTAAGTAATTATAAGTGGCAATCAATACTTCTTTTATCACTAAATTATAGATACTTTCCACTTCTTAAAAATAGAAACAAAGAAAGTTTTCACATGTGCAGGCAGACAAAATAAAATAAATTACCGTCAGTAGTTTAGTTGACTGGGCAGCAATTAGTGGCACTAGTGTGATCACATGATAACAATGAGCTCTTATGCCATATAATGGTAGAATTTGTTAATTGAATACCAGAAATGTGAGCTGTTATGGTATCTATTGGTACACTTTGTTAATTAAATACCAGAAAGGCAAGCAGTTATGCTATCTATTGTTAGGATTTGTGAATTGAATACCGGAAATACGAGGGCAGATCAAATATAAACAGAAATTATTTTTTTAAATTCATTGCATCAACAAACAAAAATATCCATTTACAGATTACTTTATATACATAGTGTCCTGCCTTTGATACACATTTTCTCCATTGGATTGGCAAGTTTTTGATGCCACCCTTATAGAAAGAAGGAGGACGCGTGCAGATCCAGTTGTGCATGAATTCTTCTACACTTGCATCATCATCAAACCGCTGTCCTCCTAGGTCTTGTTTGAGTGGTCCAAACAAATGGTAGTCGCAGGACAATAAATCTGGACTGTAAGAAGAGTCTTCCAGAGGTGTCTAATGCATTTTTTCCAGTTTTTCCCGCGTTAAAGCGGCAGTATGTGGCCTCGCATTGCCATGGAGAAGAATGACATTTCGGATTGGTTTCCGACGTCACTTGTTACGATATGCAGCTTTTGCTTCATCCAAAATGCGGCAGTAACAGGCTGCAATAATTGTCCTTTGTTCATGAAGAAAATCCACCAGCAAAATGCCCGTGGAGTCCCAGAAAACAGTTGCAAGCACCTTTCCAGCAGATGGGCATGTTCTGACCTTAACCAGACCTGCTTTGTCTTCTCGCTGCCACTCCATGCTTGCTTTGACTCAGGGGTGTAATGATGCACCCATGTTTCATCACAAGTCAATGCGATTCAAGAAATCTTTTCCCTGCTCGTTGCGATGCAGGGTGTCTGACAAACTTCCTGGCATAACGTTTTTTGTTCCTGGTTGAGGAAATGGGGAACCCACCTGGCAGACAATTTTCTGTAATGCAGTTCATCTTGGATGAATGTTTGAACACTTCCGTAACTTATTCCTAGGATAAAAGCAATTGTTGATATTTTTATGTGCCAATCTTCTGCAATAATGTCACGAATGGCAACAATGTTGTCTGCAGTAATGCTTGTCCACGGTCTCCTCCTATTAGGTTCATTTTGCACAGCTTCTCTTCCCACCACAAAAATTTTAGCCCACTCATACTCTCGAGTCTTCGAAAGTATTTCTTCCCCAAACTGTGCGCGGAGCCGTCTCAAAATTTCCTAAGGTTTGGTGCCCTCTTTTGCAAGAAATCCGATGATGATGCATTACGCAACAGATGTGTGTACTTCTTTCTCAGTCATGGCATACTGACACCGCCCTTTCCTCCGCTGTGCGTGCGCGCACAATACCCCCTCTCCGGATACCCCCACCAACATACTGACAAAGTCTCTGCTCAAAATTATGTCCAACAGCAGCGTTACATAAATTTCCATTTATATTTGATCTGCCCTCGTACATCAGAAACATGGGATATTCACAGCAATAGGACATTTTATGATTTTTTAAAATGCCTCTCATACGTTGGACAGACGGTTTAAATGTAGGACATGTCTGGGAAATTTAGGATGTCTGGTCACCCTGCCCCACTTCAGTGCATTGACATAATACCAAGGTAATTCCATCTTAGCTAATCCACATATAACGTAGTTGTGGCCTTGGCATAAAAACAAGGTACAGTATATGACATGTTTCATTATTCACATTCTTGTTGTATGATTGAGTTCAGAGTTACCATGGAGGGTGTATACTGTTATACTAAGTTCAAATACAAACCAGATTTTTAAGAGAAAATTTTATATTTCACCCGAATTTTAGTAATGAGACTTTAAAGGAAATATGTTATAAGTTTCTCTGGAACCAAAGTGAACATTTTAACAAGTCTGTGTGCACATGATATCTCTCTCTGTTTCTCTCACTCTCTCTCTCTCTCTCTCTCTCTCTCTCTCTCTCTCTCGATTGTCTCATAAATATAAAACTTATTATAGTTTCACATCATCCATGTTTGCAAATTCCAGATTTTCAAGAAAATCCTCCCCATCCAAAATGCCCTTTACATTGCTTCTTTCTCTAGCAAGTATGTACAATGTGCATTATAGGTAGAGAGGTATTATTGTATTCTACCTAAAATTTTGATACAGAGATTTCATCGTAAATAGATATTTTGAGACTCCCTGAATTAAAAAAAGGGCATTTTTGAAAAAAAAAAAGATTTTTGTGTGGGAGGGGGGCGGGAGACAGCCTAACTCAAAAAATGAATAGTCTGTTAAAAACTAAACTTGGTATCTTCCAAGGATGTGAGACAGTTTTCAAGAAAATTCCCCCACCTCCAACATGGAACATTTATTGTCAATTTTGATTTTCTCAAAGATGGGTCAGAAGATTTTGATTAAACTGCTGTATATTAAAATATTTGCATGACAAATAAAATGCATAAATTGAATTTTTTGAGCATAACCTCTGAAGACCTCTTCACTATGAAGATTACAAACACATACCACACAAAAAATATAGAATTCAATAAAATTCATTTATGTCATATACATTTTTTCGTGGAAGTGACCATTTCCGATACATTCATGTTTCTTTTGTTTTACTCCTGGTCAAGCAAAGGGATGTGAATTTCAATTACATAGTAAACAGCTTTTAAAACATTTGACTCTTGCTTTTGCCTAGTGAATTCTCTTATTTTGCTTTTGCTTAAAAGGAACTAAGTAATAAAATCAATTCTGCTAATGTTTATCTAGATTAACATGAAGTAGATAAAAAAATAAGCTTTTAAGAATAATTTGTTACAGAGATGTGAGTTGGCAATAAATTATTGGAAAACTTATTAATATGAAACACATTCTTTTCACTGGTAGCTTTGGTTTCTTACAACATTTTTAAACATATGAGTAACATGCTTCACCTCTTTTTTTCTTCTCCTTTAACACAAAACTTGTCACTAGGGATAAAGTACTAACTCTTAGAAAATAAAAGCGGCTAAACCTAAACAAAAACATGCTAATCTGGTACATCCTCCCACCTTGCAAATTCAGAAATCTTTGGTTGCTTACAAAATGCTTATACATAATTTGCTCACTTTTTCTTTCTTCAACACAAATTTGTAACTAGGGAAGAAGTATCAACTCCTAGTAAATTATAGAGGCTAACCTAAATAAAAACATGTTAATCCAGTTCAAGAAATGTGGAGAAAGTCATATGAGTGGAGCACATTAGATTTTCTTTTCTCATAATCAACTCTGATGATTTTTAAAATACTGTAGGTTTAAGACATTGGTGTGTTCAATTGTGTAGTTTTTATTCTGAATGAATAATATGTAATTTTTACTTTCTCTGCCTCCTAACTATAATAGGTAAAAGAAAATATTGCATTCCACTCAAAAAATTAATGTTCTTGGTTTCGCATGAAATGCCTTTTTTAGACTCCCGGAATAAATAAACATTTCAAGGAAATGTTGCAAATTTATGTAACTAAATTCATTATTTTCCAACAATGCAACACAAAAAAATATCTGAAGGGTTTCGTTCACATGACTTTCTCTACATCTCTATAACAAATTATTTTTAATAAGCTTATTCTTCTATCCATTTCATGCTAATCAAGATAAAACAACAGAAACATTATTATCACTTACTTCCTTATAAGTAGAAGGGAAACAGGGAATACACTATGCTAAACGACAGTATCATGTTTTAAAATATGGTTATTATGGGATTGAAATGCGTTTCTTTGCATGACCAGGAGTTGAGAAGTTTCTCTATGAGAAAAGTTTAAGTGTTTTAAAATCGAAACCAATAACAAGAAATATCTCAAAAATGGACAACTCCAGGAAAAAAATGTAAATTACATAAATTGTGTGCTTTAAGCAGCTCTACGTTTTTTGTGCAGTAAGTTTCTGTCTTATCTCTTATGGTTTATCAGTTACGCAAAATTCATTCAGAATAAAGAGGTCTTTAGAGACTATAAATATCTTTAATATATAGTATTTTATTCAAAATTGTTAGAGCTATTTTTTGAGAAAATCAAGATATTCGAAATTTTTCCGATGTAAAGGTTAGTTTGGGGTGGGGGATTTTTCTGAAAATCTTTGTGTTGCATCCCTGGAAGATACTAAACTGAACTACCAAGTTTGGTATTTTATCTAGTCTTTGTTTTTGAGTTATCATGTCACACACACACACCCACACCCACACATGGCGTTTTGATTCAGGGAGTCCTAAAACATGTATTTTCGGTAAAATCTAGGTATCAAATATTTGGGTGGAATGCAATATCTTCTCTATACACCATATACTTAGTAGGTGTAGAGAAAGTAAAAATCTGCAATTCTCTACAAATTATTATTACAAAAGATTATTCCTTTATCTACACCATGCTAATCGAGATAAGCATTACTAAAATGGTTGTATTAGTTTCTTCTGAGTAAAAGGGAAATAAGGTAATATACTAGGCTAGCATGAGAGTCAAATCTTTTAAAAACCATTGAAATTCAATTTTTGCTTTGCACTGCCAGGAGTAAAACAAAAGAGAGATGAAACAATAGATGACGTGCCATTTGAGAAAAGTTTAGGTAGCTTAAAATTGAAACCAAAAACAAGGAATATCTTGGAAATGATTAACTCTACAAGAAAATGCTTGACGTAAACTGTGTTTTTTAACAGGATTTACATTATTTGACTAGTAACTTTGTGCCTATCTCTTACCAGTTATGCAAAATTCATTCAGAATAAAGAGGTCTTCTGAGGCTTTTCCTAGAAAATTCAAGATATACACTTTATTTGTCATGTAAATATCTTTAATATTGTGATTATGCCCTACAGCCATAATTGCTTTGTAAGTCATAGCTGATTGTTTAGGCATCCATTATTACCCCTGTGAGTGTAGACTTGCTTTCTTTCGAAAGGCTCTTTGATGTCGAAGCCATGCATTGTTGTGCCTGAATGAGTTTGTGAGCAACTGCAGCACTCATATACAACAGCTTCTGGAAACTTCCAGATATAAAAAGGGGCAACAAAGCCCTGTCCAGCATGCAGTTTTTACCGGGAATGCATTGTATGCAACAATTGAGTGAATTCAACGTGAATGTCATTTCGAGCTATATTGTCGCTGCAGCAAATGTCAAAAAGAAAGTATATGGCAGAATTGTTACAAAAGACAGTTATATGTCTGCAGATTGTAATCTCTTTGTGTAAAAATGAGTTATTGGAGAGCAAAAAAGTTTTTTTATATTGTTTAACAAATTTTTGTGAAAAAAATTATCAAAATCCTTAGACTTAGTTTTGAGAAAAACAAATTTCTAAAACATTTTTCATGTAAAGGATAGTTTGGGGCGGGATAATCATTTTTAAAATCTTCGTGTTGCATCCTTGGAAAATACTAAATTACCAAATTTGATATTTTAGGGTCTTCTTTTGAGCTGTGCTGTCCTCAGGCACACACATGCTGACCTTCTTCTAAAATGATTTTTGATTCAGCCTTCCTCAAAACATGTATTTCTAATGAAATCTCTGTATCAAAATGTTTGGTGCAATACAAAACCATGTCTATACACTATGTACATAATATATGTTGAGAAATTTAAAAGAGCCCTGTCATTTATTTGAAATACCAAGTTTCAAATGAAATGAAATAATAAACCTTTTTGTGACATAGAAATCTATATAATTTTGTGAAAGGTAATGTACATTGCACAAACATGTTGGTTTAAATGGTGACAGTGTTGAGTAATGTGACCATGCATCCTATCTGTGTGTAGTTATCCTGTGGCAGTTCATTTAGGAGTTTCAGGTCTTAAAGGCTTGGAGGTGCAGGATCCTGTGTATGAGCCATACAAAAATCTTCAAATATTATTAGTCCAGTACATAGCAAACAAAAATGGTCTGAAACAAGTAATTCATTCCATAATGATATTTGTCTTGCATCCCTGAAAAATCTGTTGTGTTACACTCACATTATTTCTCTGCCTATTCAACAAACATTTCTTAAAATGCTAATCCTTCTTTTTCACATTATTCCAGATAAACATTTGCACAAAGTATTTTATTACATATTTCCTGGTAAATACAAAGAAATAAGGGAATAGCCACACTCATCATAAAAAATAGTCATCCTTTAAAAGCTGGTTGCTATGTGAAGGCTTTAAAATTGTGTTCTCTTTGCGTGTACAGAGTAAGAAAAGTGAATAGTGATATTTCATTTGAGAAAATTATAAGTCTTTTAAAATTGACATCAATAACAAGGAATAGTTCGAAAATGGTTAACTCTACATATAAATGGTGTGTCTTGATGAGATCTACATTTTTTATTAAGAAAGTTTTGTTTATCACGATTTTCCATTAATGCAAAAGTCATTTGGAATAAAATAGACTTCAGAGGCTATTCCAAGAAAATTCAAAATATCCTTTTTAATTGTTATGAAAATATAGGCATATTATGCATCCTTTGAAAATGCTGAGCTAAATACATGATTAGTATTTGATTTTACATGCACACACACACACATACTGTCTCACTCACACTCTGCGCATGCATGCGCGCATACACACACACACACACACACACACACACACACACACCTTTTTCTAAAACTTATTTTTTCCAGGGACCTCAAAAAGATTTTTTTTTGTTTTGCTGAAATCTTTGTATCTGATTTTTAGTTCATATACAATACCTTCTCTACCTCTAATGATTGTATTATAACTACTTCCTGTGCAAAATAGTGTTATTTAGTGAACTGATGGCAAAATGTTTGCATTTTTTGCTGGCATTTAAAATACTTTATTTTTTACTTCATGAACCATGTAATTTATAAAATATCCAATACTTAAAATAAGAACTAAAGCTTTCCTGGCGACGTGTTAATTCAAAATCTTCTCGGGCTTCTAGCCAGGTAAAAACTTGGCTTGACACCAACGTTTCGAAGAAGTGCATCTTCCTCTCCTGATCAGTTCACCCTGAAGACGAGGAAGATGCACTTCTTCGAAACGTTGGTGTCAAGCCAAGTTTTTACCTGGCTAGAAGCCCGAGAAGATTTTGAATCCAATACTTAGTTTTATTAGCCATAGTATCTTGAAGATCCAGAGCAGTTTTCAGCCTCTTTGCACAAAAAGAGGAGAAATGGGAGAAAATTAAATTTTAGGTTTATATGTGAAGGGCATTTAAAGGGTGTAGGCTTTTAAAAATAATGTATTTTATTAATTACAAAGGTATTAGAACCACAAAACTTAAGAATTATGTAAAATAGGATTGATAAACATTTTTGCAAAAATAAAAAAAAGTATTTTTTTGATGTAAAATGACATTCACAAACTATTTGCCCCCTTAAAGTACGTGGATCTGAAGTAGCATTGCTGTGATGCAATAACCAAAGCCTTTTTATGGTGGGCATTAACTGATATAGTTAGAGGATTTACTCTTCTTCACCATTATCCAGAGCAAGCAAAGCATATGGTGCTAGGCTGGATGCCTGCAGGTTTATGTTGGCAAAGCAAAGCATGCTCCATTATGTCTCTTTGTATTATATATCAATAATTCTGTAAGGTATCATCCCTTATGAAAGTGGCCCTTCGTGGTGTAATGGTTACCATGCTAACCTCAGATACCCAAGGTCGCGGGTTCAAACCTGGCAGAGGACAATGGATTTTTTTGGGTGTAAAAATCCTTAACATGGCTTTCTTCGGAAGGGAAGTAAAGCCATTGGTCCTGTGTTGTAGATTTACGGCACGTAAAAGAACCTTAAGCCTGGTAGAGAAGCCTCTGAGCAAAATTAAGCTGTCTTTCATGTCCAATTTAGAATGGGACGCCAAGAACCACAGCAGTTAAAGAGCACCCATAAACAACACGCCACTTCCATTTTCCCTTATGAAATATTGTTTTGTGGGCAATTTTGAACATATTGGGACAGTGATAGAGATGTAATTTCTGAATCCTTTATCTGTTGCAGATATAAGTAGTATTGTATTCCACCAAAAAATGTAATACTTTGATTAGACCAAAAATTTAAAAAAAAAAAAAGAACCTTGAGAAGCCATTAACTCGAAGATCAAAAGTTAAATGAAATTCAACTTCACATTATAGTCCAGTGTTATTTAAGTAGCAGCACAAAGATTTCCAGAAATCCTCCCGCTTCCAGCTAAAACTACTCTTGGAATGTACATCTTATTATTCAGAGACATGTATTACCGAAGGTTCAGGTTTGAAGTCAAAGGGTTTTACTATTGTCATGCTGGCGAGTGGTCAATGCTCTGCTGCAGTAAACTAAGAGTAGTAAAATAACTTCTATTAACCTCTACTCATGTATCTCGTTGGAAGAGGGTGATTTTAGGTCGCTTGCTTGTTGTCGTCCATTGCTTTTTTACCCACATCTACCTGCATAAGGGGGAACTGGCTCCTGTCTGTCTACTGTATAAAAATAATTGTCCGACATGTTGCAGTGTGTTCATTTAGCACATATTCGAGACTCCCTGCAGTTGGCAGATAATACCAGAGAAGTGGAACAAGTTTTTATCAGCAATACATTCAGTAAATAGTTTTGCATTTAGTTTTATCCTCTATTCACCTTATGAAGCAGCAATTAGTGTTTTTAACTTTTTAACACATGTGCATTTTAGCTAGTGAATTTAGTTTTCATTTTTAATGTTTAATTCCTTTGTTTTTAACATTTAGTTTTAGACCTGCTTTGTGCAACATGTGACTTCTGTTTTATGCTATCTTTGGTTTTAGCAATGAATCATACTTGCCCAGGATTCCATTTGCCATTTTTATCTCTCAAATTTGCTTTTGTTTTAACTTATTAATATCATCTAGGTATTTTCATGATTTGTTTTATATGGGCGCTGATGACTGAGCAGTTAAGCACGCTTAAACCCTAATAATCATCATTATCATAATTGTTGTGCATTAGTGAAGAAAGACATAAAAGTATTAGAGCTGTAGGCAGAGTTAGCTCCATTATAACACTGCTGAATGAGGTAGCCTAGATTGTGCATTTTGGTATCTCTTTGTTATAGACCAAACTGTAGTGCAGTAGTATTCAATATTATACAGCATAATAGGAGAGTTATTCATGTGGGAGATCTATACTGTCCATTAGATAAAGATAATAGTCGAAAATAGTTCTGGATTCCTTAAAGAGGGAGGTGATGAACAACAAGAAAATGCTAACTTCCATTTGTTATAATGGAGGACGTGATAGACCTCAGTTTGTTAGAAGTTTTAACTTTCATGACCACAGTATTCTGACAAGTGGTTGCAGTATTAATTAGGAAACACATTCCAATAATGATGGCACTAAAGATCAGTAAGGCCCAAAGAAAACAAAAAAGATTAGATCCGAGTATTCTTTGTATTCTATAAGTGTCTCATCCTTTTAAACCATTTTCCAAGATATTCCTGGTTATTGGGTTGAATTTTCAAGCTGTACTAAAATGGTTTTTCCATTTTCCTGAAAACAAGAGTGAATGCCATTCTTCTTTAGAGAGAATGCAAATACATTCTTTGTAAACAACTGCTGCTGTTTAAGGCGATTCAGTTTTTTTCTTTTATTTTGGGGGAATAGAAAAAAGTCATATGAAGCTAATTATGGACTGTAGCACACTTATCTTACTCCCGACTCCTTTATAAATTGGGTTGTTTCTAGTGCAGCATGGAAAGTCATTGTCATGGTTAAACAAAATCCCATGCCAGTCATTGGGGTCTTTTTTCCCAGTTCATTGAAGACTTGAGGCAAACATTTTTGTAATGTACCATCTGGCAGTGACAGTCTTTTGTTCTTCAAGTGGAATATCACAATATGACATCAGACAAACGGATCATATTCTTGCCAGTGCCTTTTGCTCACCTCACGTTTGTTGAGTAATTCTCTCCTAGGAAGAGATCGATGATAGTTGCTTGATGTGCAGACCATATTGGTATATCCAGCTTTCATCTTCTATTATGATGTTAAGTATGTTTTTCATTTTCCCCCATTATTTCCAGGCACCATTGCACATTTACTCTGCTTTCATCACATTTTCATCTGTTGTTGCTGAAGTTGGCAGGTCTGTGCAGTCTTCATCTTCAAGGGGTCCCTTGCTCTTCATTGACCATTAATAAATGATGGATTGGGAAGGGCAAAGATGCCAAAATACATGATGTCTTTCAGGGCATTCTCTCTGCCCTAAACTGATTTTAAAATCATTGTGGATAATGCTCTCACTGGAGATCCATCCTAGCATCTGATGTAGCAATACATGTGCACACATACACAGTAGTGCCAATACTGCACATTGTTGGAACATGATCAGACTTGCACATGTTACTATTTGAACTTCAATCTAAAGCTAGGAAGAACTGCATTGGCTTACCACAACTTATTGTCGATTCTCAAAACTTTCAAAGTGACCCTAGTATATGTAGATGATACACTTATTGTTGCTAATACTGTAGAGGATCTACAGAAAGTAATGGATATCATTACTCAATGAGCAGGCGAGACTGAATTAGTGATCAATAGCTTTTAGGAAGATGACTGAGTAAAGAAGACTGCCTGATTTGCGGTGGATATATAGTGATGCTTAAACAACAATTTAGATACCAGGAATTACAGTGCAAGCCACTCAGTCAGCTGTTTGGTTCATATAAAAGAAAAACTTCCTGCCACAATCAGAAGTATAATGACATCAGTGTCTGCAAAAAATGTTGTTACCTGTATTCATGCCTGTTTAGTCTTTTGGATTAAGATGTTACCATCACTCACATATGGGAGTATTTAACATGTTGATTGCTTCAATAACTCAAAAGCCCCAAACAGGCACTTATATGCCCCATTAGGCTATGCAGATTTGTTAGCTAAAGAAAGGTGGTTTTTGGAGACCTGAGATTGCAAATGCAATTACACCAGCATCTGAGAAACTGCTAAGTGACCTTCAAGTGAAGAGGAAGCATTGCAGAAACATTCTATATTACTGATAGTATGCTAAACCTAGAATAGATACAAACCAATATAAGCTGTGGCAGTTACAGAGCATCCATAAATAAAATACATTTCACATGATGTGTTCTGTGGACAATGGCTTCCACCAGCACTTCTGTACCACAAAATTCTTTCACCAAACCTGTGTGTGTTTTATTTATTTATTTTGCATAGTAGTGAACAACATGATATGATTTATGTTGTAACAACAGACCATAGCTCTCATTCAATTCTGCTTAGACTAAAAGCATGTAGCCTTTCTCATTGGAACATTACATTTATTATTATTATTATTATTGCTGTTGTGACAAATAATACATCCATTTCTGTTCACACTTTCTGTCCTTAGACATTGAACAGAATATTATACACATGGATCACTAACGTCACCATTCAGTACACAACACAAAAGAACCACTATGTTCACTCTTAACTGTTTTATCCTGGATTGTCCGCGCACATGGCGGTGCGTAATGTATCTACCAATTTTGGTTAAGAAATGGAACTACTAAATAAAAGTGAAATTACTTTATTTGTGAAACAATATACATCTGCATTTATGGATATTACACTTGCATCATTAAAACTTGAATATGACGTCAACTCAGTAACCCCTATCTGCATTAATACACGTAACAATGGGCACCTTGCACCATCTCCCGTGGAATGGCATTGATTTCCTGGCCGATGGTATCTTTCAACTCCTAATGGTTTGCAAACGGTACGAGAATACTTTTTCTTTCAATTATCCTCACAGAAACTATTCCGGGACTGTTAAATCTGGAGCTTGGGATAGCCAAGTTAAATCTCAAAAGTGGGAAATCAGTCAATTGGGGAACACTCGGAGAAAAACCATGCTTTGAAATGCAGTATGTGATATAGCACTTTGTTGCTAAAACCAAATGCTGTTCAACTGTTTCTGGAGGTTTTACATGACAAGATTTTGCAAATTTCAACATGGCGGTCGTAATTTACAGTTAGTGCATGACCAGCACGTCCTCTGAAAATGATTGACCAATAATCCCATACACTCCAATTGCACGTCACACCACAATCCTGGTTCATGAAGTGTGCGAGGATGCTGGTTTTGATTGTTCTCAAACTCTCTGAAGAAGAAGCTCGCTTCATCTGACTTGGACAGTTGGTTAAGCAGCCATCTGTGCCAGTGTTGATACAGGCGGAGCTGTTAAAGTTAGGGAACGCATAACCGTGAGGGCTTCTACAGCTGCAATCCTTGTCTGTATGAGCCAACAATCCATGGCGTACCAAATGCGCATGCGCACCTCAAGTTGAACAGGAATACCGAGCAAAATTGGTAGATGTATTACGCGCCACGTGTGTGTGTGTGTGTGTGTGTGTGTGTGTGTGTGTGTGTGTGTGTGTAATATCCCATACCTTAGAGCAAAGTTTCTGGAGGTCGACTGTTCGAAATACCGCAAGAAGGGAGATTCTTGATTATTATTCAGACTGTAGGGAAGTGGCATAATGAGATTCTGTTTGTCCGCCTATTGTGTCCGTTACGCGCTGTTAAGAATGACAGATCGGAACAATACTCTGCCTAGTCGGGCCAGATAGGGCCCTTCCCGTTCAATAGCAGCCGCAGCTGTTAAAGATGTTTTCACATTGCTTCTACACTGCTTCGTCGATCGCGGTACGGTTCTTGCCATGGTGTCTGTAGCTTGTGCAATGCCTAACGGTCCAGGTAAAGTGATATACCCACACCAGGTCTCCCTCTTGAAATCCTTGCCTGTTGGTTTGGCGGTCGTAACGCGTCTTCACCCTTCGTTCGCTATCTGGTTGCGCTGATGGGCGTCTTGTGTGTATGTTGAAGATTGTCCACGAAGTTCTGCACTAATCCATTGTTGGCTGTTCCTCCACAGGGAGTCTCCCAATCAGTTCGTATGGAAAATGCAGCTCCCTATAAAAACCACGCTGTCTTATGTCAACCCATTGTGTCGTGCGTTGTCGAAGTGTAGGCCAACAAGAAAACCGCCACTCTTGACATCGCAATCCCACTGGAGATCTACTACCACCTTTTGGTGTTCTTCAAGAGATTTTATGTACAGTTTGACCATGTTGTCTGACTGCGGATGCAGGGAAGTTGTGCGCGTCTTGTACACTCCAAACCGCTTCCCCCCTAAGATTCGACTCGAAGTTGGGTTCTGATCTTCTGATCTTTGTGCAGCTCTAGAGACACTCAAACGCGGCAGAAAGCTCTTCCACGACGCAGTAAATCATGGCCTCTTGCTTAGGGATGATGCAAACCTTCACTCGGTAAAGTGATCCAGGGCCACCAGCATGTGCTTGTTATCCCTGTCGCATACACAGAACGGTCCAGCCATGTCGATAGCGATCCGTTCGATGGCTACTCCCATATTGTACTCTTACATGCGATCCCGGCTCCTAGTCTGAGGGCCGGGACTCGCCACACACACACACACACACACACACACACACACACACACACACACACACACACACACACACACACACACACAACATTGGCGGCGCCACCTCTCAGAATCTGCCCGTAGTCTCAACCAATAGTAACTTTGTCGGACCTTATTGAATGTTCGGTTGGTCCAGTAAAGTATCCTATAGTCCCCTCGTGCATTCTTCCAGAGTTCTGATATTTCTAGGGAAGATCAGCTGCTGCTTTCTCTCTCTCTCTCTCTCTCTCTCTCTCTCTCTCTCTGTAGGTCTTCCTTTCGACTGACAACACACATTCCTTAGTCTTCGGCAATTTCCATTGGACCCTGTAGGATATAACATGCATTATTCTTGGGAGCGGCCCTAAGACGGCGTCCGCCAGTTGCTCCTCGGACTTATTCTATTCCATCTATCTATACGCACCGCCGACATACACAAACCTCTGCGTGGCTCTTCCTCCAACTTCTGCAAATCTCTCTCCGTACTCCTCCAGGCAAAGTCTTTTCGACGCGGCATCGACTAGCTCCTTCCTCTCCGGTGCTTAAAACTCAACAGCCAGGAGGGGGCGTTGTGATCCATCTCAGATGGAACGGTTGACCGCCCAGGTACTGATGAAAGTGTTCGAGCGCCTTCACCAGTGACATAAGCTTCCGCCGGGTAACATAGTAATTCTCCGCCTTTGCATATTACTTCAGTACAGTATCCCCCGCTCCTTCCCGTCCTAGATCTGTGATGGTACGTCTCCGACATCGTGCTGGCGTCGGTGTTCATGATGAAATTGACGCGAACCCCTAAAACAGGCGAACTGCAAAGTGCTAACTTGAGCACCTGGTGTCGCCCTCCGTGGTGTAATGGTTACCATGCTAACTTCATATACCTAAGGTCGCAGGTTCAAACCCGGCAGAGGACGATAGATGTTTTCGGGCGTAAAAATCCTTAGGAGGGCTTCCTTCGGAAGGGAAGTAAAGCCGTTGGTCCCGTGTCGTAGATTTACGACACGTAAAAGAACCAAGCCTGATAGGCCTCATAGCAAAATTAAGCGGTCTTTCACGCCCAGTATAGAATGGGACGCTAGAACCACAGCAGTTAAAGAGCGTCCATAAATAAAACTCAATTTTTTGAGCGCCTGGAACCTGCCCTGCAAGATGCTGCCCACGACGATGTCTTAGATGTAGCAGGCAGGCGTGCGTCGTAAGTCAGCCCCTCATCACCGACTACCTTAGGCTCTGGAAAGTGACTGACGCATTGCAAAGTCTGAACGGCATAATCGTAATTTGCTGAAACTCTTGGCCAGTCGTGAATGTGGTATTCTCATGCCCTTAGCGTCTAGCGCCACGTGGTGTATACCCGTTTTAAGTCTTAAGGTCGAGAACCACTGAACTTCCGCGAGGGTGTGCTCAGAGTGTCATCTCTCCGGGGTATGACTAAACAATTCGTTCCTGTTGATTGTATTTAGTTGTCTATAGTCCACACAGAAGCGTAGCGTATCTCTTAACCAAGATTACAGAAAAGCACGGCTGTGGGCTTCTAATAAACCATGCATCTTACGTTTATTAGCATGTCCCGTACCTCCGCTTGTTTCACCAAAAAAACGCGTCTCTTTGGTTGTCGGATAGGTCGGGCTTCTACGGTGTCGGCTCTTCAATTGTCATAACGTTGTTAGATTGAATGTCATTGATAAATGTTGTTTTTTATATATTTATTTATTTTACTTTCCCTACATAGTATATGGTATATGGTACATAGGTAGAGAAGGTACTCCACCCAAAAATTCCATACCGAGATTTCAACCGAAATATACGTTTTAGGGAAACTTCCTCCTTCGCTGTGCGTAACTTATCCGGCATTTCATCCTTCCAAGTATAAAATAAACATGTAAATGGCGTGTTATTTATAGACGCTCTGTAACTATTGTGGTTCTCAGCGTCACATTCTAAATTAGGCGTGAAAGACCGCTTAATTTTGCTCAGAGGCCTCTCTATCAGACTTGAGGCTCTCTTGCGAAGGAAACCATGCCATGCTAAGGATTTTTACACCCGAAAAAATCCATCGTCCTCCGCCGGGTTTGAACCCCCCGACTTTGGGTATATGAAGATAGCATGGTAACCATCACACCACGGAGGACGATTCCTTCCAAGTCTGTATCTCACTTTTTCGCGCTTCCTCCTTTTTTCTATCTAACACGGAATCATATTTCCCGTATCTTTGTATTCCCATTTATAAAGCCTATAATTTATTTTGCCCTCTCTTCTTGCCTTGTTTTCGATTGTCTTTGGTATTGCTCCCCTACGCTTAATTTCCGTTGCCTAGTAGTCCTTTCCCACTGTCGTCTCCTCGTTTGCCATCTTCATCTCTGTGCCCCTGAAACCTTCTCTCCACACTACTGATGTGCTCAAATAGTTTATTCAACAGTTCCCTCTGCTCGTATGTATTCTCTTATAACGTGTAGGTCCTACTTTTCAGCTTCTTTGCTTGGCTTAACACATAGTACATCATTTGTATGCTGGGGCCGCGCTGTGGCCAAGTGGTTAGACCATGGACTCTCACCTAAGCGGCCTGGGTTCGATCCCAAGCGACCTCATGTGGGATTTGTAGTGGACAAAGTGGCGCAGGGGCGGGGTTTCTCCGGGCTCTCCGGTTTCCCCCGCCATCGCTCTCCACCGGTGCTCCATCTTTATTCCATGTATCAGTGTCATCGTCTGCGATGCCATTTGTAGTAAAAGCGGGCGTTAAACGCCATCAAAAAAGTGTATGTTCATATATATTAATACACACACACACACACACACACACACACACACACATATACATGCCTTTTTTCTGAATATGAATGTATCACAAATGTCATAACTCCTCACTTCCATTCCTAGTCGTCCTAAAAGTTGTCATGCCTTATGTATTGCGTATTTTCAACTTTGTTCTTTGAACCCTGAAATTACTAGGTTGTACTTCCTGCTCTTAGCTTCAGATGTTCTACTTCTAATACTTAGTATCTCTTCCCGCGTTTTTTTTTCAATTCCTTACTTATTTTTTGTTTATATTGTTTATATCTTCTTGTACTTTGTTCCATTCCTTCTTTCACCTCTTTCAATGGCATGTTATTTGTATCTTTGGTTGCTGTGTTCCTTATTTTCTTCTTCCTCTCACTTACAGGAGACATCTCGCTACACTTTACCGCTACCGCTGTTTTACTAACGCTTTACTTATTTTTTGTTTATATTGTTTATATCTTCTTGTACTTTGTTCCATTCCTTCTTTCACCTCTTTCAATGGCATATTATTTGTATCTTTGGTTGCTGTGTTCCTTATTTTCTTCTTCCTCTCACTTATAGGAGACATCTCGCTACACTTTACTGCTACCGCTGTTTTACTAACGCTCAAAATATTACCTAATGCTATTGTGGATTAATAAACTTAAATCATTTGTAATGAATGTCATCGTTGGTTCATATGAAGCATTTATAATTACAGTTGACGAGATGTTAATTATTCCTGAGTATATACAAATTGTTAGGAAACAGGTGGTTTGCAGACTTAGATCTATTAACATTGTGTTACGTGATACAACATCCTCTTAACATTTCAGATTATGCACAGAAGCAGCTTATGGTTATAAATCACCGTTGCCCTCTGATGAAGTCCCAGAAAATTACGCAAGCCTCTATAATGGAAAGTGTGAAATTCAAGAAAGTAATGTCACGGAAATACTAGGTGTAGAAAAAGATGTTCTCTCCGAAGAATCCTCCAAATGTAGTGATGGGGAGGAAATGCTCAGCAGCGCTTTAAATTTAAAACAAAAGGATTTTATTCATGAGGGCGAAAGGATACATAAATGCAACAAATGTGAGGAGAACTTCACACATGTGTCACATTTGAAATTGCATAAGTTGATTCATGAGGGTAAAAAACCATACACCTGTGAAATTTGTGAGAAGAGTTTTATTGCATTTTCAGATTTGAAAAGGCATAACTTGTATCATGAAGGTATAAAGCCACACAAGTGCAAAACGTGTGATCAGAGTTTTGCTCGGCCTTCAGATTTGAAAAGACACAATTCCATTCATGATGGCAAACAGCCATATAAATGTGAACTTTGTGAGAAGAAGTTTACTCAGTTATCAAGTTTGAAAATGCACAATTTGATTCATGAGGGTATAAAGCCCCACAAGTGTGAAAGTTGTGAGAAAAGCTTTACTCGGTTGTCAGGTTTGAAAATGCATAAACTGATTCATGAGGGTAAACGGCCACACAAGTGTGAAATATGTGATAAGAGTTTCATTCGGTTCTCACATTTGAAACTACATAATCTGATTCATGAAGGTGAAAAACCACATAAGTGTGAAATTTGTAATAAGACCTTTATTCAGTTTTCATCTCTAAAGTGGCATACTTTGCTACATGAGGGTAAAACGCCGTTCAAGTGTGAAATATGTGATAAGAGCTTTACTCAACCGTCATATTTGAAAATGCATAAGATGACTCATGATGTTCAAAAGCCACATCAATGTGAATTTTGTGATAAGAGCTTTACTCGGTTGTCACATTTGAAAATGCATACTTTAATTCATGAGGGTAAAAAACCGCATAAATGTAAAATTTGTGATAAGAGTTTTACTCAGTTGACTCATTTGAAATTGCATAATATGATTCACGAGGGTAAACAGCCACACAAGTGTGAAGCCTGTGATAAGAGATTTACTCAGATGTCAGATTTGAGAGTGCATAATTTGATTCACGAAGGTAAAAGACCACACTCGTGTAAAATTTGTGATAAGAGCTTTACTCGGTTATCAGATTTGAAAATGCATAATTTGACTCATGAGGGTAAAAAGCCACACAAATGTGAAACTTGTGATAAGAGCTTTAGACGGTTGTCAGAGTTGAAGAAGCATAAATTGAGTCATCGGCGCCATGAAAACATAGAAGTTTTACCTTTGTGAACAGAGTTTTATATATAATTTGAAATGAGAGAAGAAACTTAAAATGTATTTATGGGGACTTCAGTAATTTGGCACATTTTAACGACAGAATCTAATTCATAAGTGCAAATATATGAAGTGTGATCACTAAATTCCGAGGCTGGTCCGTAAATGGAAATAAAAACACCTCTTTAAATTTTAAACTTGGCTGCCAGTCTCTTCAAAACAACTCTTTGGGCAACTATGCACGGAACCCAGCGTTTCTGCCATTTTTTAAATTCATTCTGTAAGTCTCGTTTTTGAAGAGTGTTAATCGCCTGTCTCGATTCGCGTTGAGTCTCCTCCATCGTGTTAAAACGGCGACCTTCAGCTTAAATTTCATCTTGGGAAACAGATCGCAAGGTGTCAAATCTGGTGAGGACGATCATATTGTTGCAAGCACAACACTGGTTTATAACGAGAATTCTGTGATTTGTGTGCATTGTTTTGGAACATCTAATTTTTCTCTGCCTGCAGTTGTAGTTTCCGTCGAATACCCCAGAGAGTCTCAAAACATCCCATTAAAAGACAAGAGTCACTGTGTTGCAGAAAGAAATTCACTGTTAACAAACCCATAAATGTCAGAAAACAATGGCTCTAGGTTGCGCTCGTTAAATGTCTCGCCTTCTTTGGCTATGGTCTGCCATCTCAGAAATGTGAATACCACTCAAAACATCTCGTCCGGCTCATTGATTAAATATCGTAAACTTGTTTCATGGGTTTCGGTTGCCGATTTCTGACTGTCACATAAAATGTGATGTTTGCTGTCTGCTCTAGTGTCCAGTCCATTGTTATTTCGCCAACTTGAGCGTGCAGGTGCTTGTATAAGCTTGTGCTAGTAATGCAGGTATCGCAAACAATAACACTCCGAAACGTTGTGAAGCCGTGTGTAGGACAGGAGTTGGAAATTTGTAATAGACTGAAAAAATCACTACTATGGCTGTAAACCACGCATCTGCTGGTCTCTGAACAGTTGTTTTAACCATTGAGTTACAATGACAATATGTCGATTCAGCATTAAATTCCCCAACTGCTCACGTTTTTCCCGGTAAATCACACCAAGAGATTGTCATTATGCGATGACCTACCCCAATGGGGAAATGGAAGCAAATTGAATTTTTATAGACGCTCTAATTCTGCGGCCCTCAGCGTCCTTTCCTATATTGGGCATGAAAGAGTCCTAAGTTTTTCTCAGAGGTCTCTTTATCATACAGGTTCTGTTATGCCCCTATATTTACGATACGGTATTGCTTGCTTTACTTCCTTTCCGCAGGAAGCCATGCTAACATTTTTACACCGGAAAGAGATCTTTCGCCGCTTTTGAACCCATAACATTGTGGACTAGAGGCTGGCATGTTACCCCTATACCACGGAGGATGACTATCCAATGGCGACTTAATATGACTAAAGTACTAGTCCCGGGATTCGTAGTTTTCAACCAACTATTAGGCCAATCATTGTGAAATAATTATTTCTTCCACACTATAGCTTGTCTTCAAGGTTGTTACTTGTCTGTGCTGCGCGCGCATTCAATCAAGTAATCCGACCGCTCAGCCAAAGCAGACACAGCCCCGGAATTCAATTATCACATCTCCTATATGACAGTCTTTCTTGAGCCCTAAATGTTTGTAATTATATTTATCAACGAAAATCTATTTTTTTCCCCATATACTTGCTTTATAAGTGATTTATTTTGCCTTCAAATCTTCAGTCTTTAACGGAAGGAATGATTTGATGAATGTCAGCAAGTGTGCCCAAATTAAGAGTAAGTGTAAATGAAGACATTCACAAATTAATATTTATTGGCATTGCTACTAGATTGTGTCCACGCTCATGATTACTGCTATGCAAATGCATATTTGCCTTGTTACAAACTGATCCAAATACAGAAATGTGTGTAGGTCATGTCATGAGGGGTATTTTCTGCACTGCATTCATTGCACAACTTCAAAGGTAAGTTAATGCACAACTGTATGATTTTGAAATATTAATGAAATAATTTTCCCCCTAAATCTAAGAATAAGTCTGGTAAATTCTCTAATTTCAGTGCTAATTCCAGTCATTTGTCGTCCTCCGTGATCTGTAGGGTATAATGCTAGTCTTTGCTTCCTCAGGGCGCTGGTTTAAGCCTGGCAGACGATTTGCATTTGTGGGGTGTAAAAATTCTTGGCTTGGCTTCTTTCGAAAGGGATGTAAAGCAAGTGGTCCTGTGCCCTAGTTTTATGGCACATAAAAGAACCTCCAGTATGAGAGGCCTCTGAGCAACATTTTGGTCCCAGCATAAAATGGTCGCTAGAACCATAATCACTAGTGTGTCCATAAAGTGATAGAATCGGGTATTATCGCAGCTAGCTGATTTTATGTCGTAACAATGGACTAGCATGCACACAGCCAACAGTAGTTAAATGTTATTTATTTATACATTTAATAAAAATCGTTTCTTCACAAATTTACTTGGCTTGGCAGCTAGCTCACCGAATTCGCCCCTCATAGTAGTTTTTCTAGGAAGCTTGTAATTCCAAATATGCAGTCGTAAAAGAACTCGAAATGATATGGATTTTATTTATGGTCTTAGCGCAATTTTCTACGTTTGGGTGAAATACCGCTAATTTTGCTCGGATGCCTCTATTAGGTTTGAGGTTTTTTACGTTCCGTTAATCTGCGACATAGGATCAACAGATTCCTTCCGAAGGAAGCCATACTAAGGATTTTTACGCCTGAAAAAATCCATCGCCTCCGCCCGGTTTAAACCCGCGACCTCTGGTACGGAGGTTAGCATGGTAGCCACGGGGAGGGACGCACTTGATTAAAAGCAGTGTAGTGAAACCAACGCATATCTTAATATTTATGTTTATAAAACATTGATTTTAATATAAATTTACGCGATAATGCTTTTTGATTAAAATCCCTTTTCCATTCCAGAATCATACTTTTTATTGGTCTTTTAGTTTCAATTTACCCAGAACAAATTAGATTATGAATACCATTTTAAGCAATTATGGCCGCCCCTTGGCCGAGTGGTTAGACCACTCGCCTAGACGGCCCGGGTTCGATCCCAAGCGGCCACATATGAGATTTTCTGGTGAACAAAGCGGCGCAGGGCGGGTTTTCTCTGGTTTCCCCAGCCATCGCATTCCACCGGTGCTCCATCTTCATGTTTCACCAGTGTCATCGCCTGCGGTGCCACAAGTAGTTAAAGCGGGCGTTAAACACTACCAAAAAAATAAGCAATTATGAAATCCCCCACAGATAGTGCTATGCCGGTTTATTATATTTCAAGATGTAACCAAATATGCATGTCCCCTAAATGCAGAGGAAACATATTACAAAGCATATGTGCGTATTTATGAGAGAATAGGAAGGCAAAAAGTTGAATATTCTCAAAATGCCTGTAACAATTTTAATTTAATTATTAATTTGCATGACTTATGCAATGCTTATCTTGATTTTTCTGCAAATAGCCTATTATAATTAGGATTGCAGACTATAAGAAATAGTCAAAACTTCGAGGGTTGGGGCAAAAGTCGTGGCAACTATTTATTTTCTTGAAGATACCAGTCTGGTTGGAAAATGCGATATAAAGACGCAAGGACAAGGTGTTAACTACATCTGTGGGCAATGACTAGCACTGAATATCGTAACATACTAAATTTTTACGGTATTATACAGGGCTATATGGCCTTTACGGTGCAAAAGAATGACTACACATATAGTTGACATGACAAACCTGCTACTGTCGCCACACGCTGCCAACGATGTGGGAGGAGTTGAATACCATTTGCCGCACCATGTTAGAATCGGGTCATCTGTTCGTGCACAGCATTATCAATGTCCTATCGTGTTGCAAACCGCCTACCGCGTAGTGGTTCCTTAATCTTTCGAATGAGATCAAAGTCACAGGGTGAAATGTCGGGAGAGTACGGTGGGAACTCCAATTCTTACCATCCCCAACGTCGAGGTAGCAGCTCTACACACTCTGCTTTATGTGGTTTTCCATTGTGCGGGTTTATTGCACTGTGCAGAAGATCCGGACTTTTCTCCCGAACGCCTCGTCGTACCTGTCGCACCAGGAAGTCCCTGTAGTACTGTGCTGTCACTGTTCTGCCATATGAAACAAAGTAACAAAACATTGATACCCCTGACGTCATACGCGATGATCACCATCAATTTGACTGGGAAAGGATTCTGACGGAACTTTTGCCCCCTTGGTGATCCAGCATGTCGCCACTCCACGGACTGACGTTTCAGCTCTGGTTCGTATGCCCTGGCCCAAAATTCATCGATGGCGCTTATTCTTGACAATCGCCGTCCTGTTGCCAGCGTGCAAGGTGGTCGGAGCGTATCGCATAGCGTACCCACATTTGAACTTCCGTCAGTGCATGCGGCACCCACCGCCAGGCGATTACGCAACATGCATTTCTCGATGCCACTTGCCCTCTCTAACTCCAGTAGTGTCCATTGTCTGTCTTCATCCAGGAGTTGCTCGATGACGACACATGCCACGTCTTCCACTCACTGAAAAGTCCCGAACGTTGCTCATCACTGGTTGACACACGTCCTTGCTGAAACTTTCCTACCCATCGTGCTACTGTATGGTATGTTAGGGCACTATTACCAAGGGTTTCCACTAATTCACTCCAACATTCCATCGCATTTCTTCCTCGGAGAATTGCTATTTTAATGTAAGCGCGCTGCTCAACACGGGTTACTTCCTTCTCACACGACACTCACCAACTGACTGATTTCACGGCTTAGCAGCGCCACTACTAGCTATCACAGAGCCATCTGTTCTGCATATACGCTATGTCTGCAGTACTTCCACACGACACATTTACGTTTGTGATCCGTTCACATATCTACAAGAAAAATACTAGTTGCCATGACTTTTGCCCCTACCCTCTTATACTGGGTGTATATATAAAAGTAGACAATTTCGGCATGAGACATTTTAAAGATGTCCATTTCTTGTTAGAAATTTGGAATCTATGCATATTTTAAAGACCAATCCATTCAGTTTTTCGAAACGCTTGAGTGGTATAGAATTACTATTGGGATATAAACCCTTAGTGTTGATAGATGGGCATTTATGGAGTGTTCTGAATTCTGTTTAGGCTCCTGTTACCCACGGTATTCAAGTCTGGGGCAACTCTTGGGGGTGCCCTAAAGGAAACAAGCCTTTGTCGCAGGCTTTAACCCAAACTTCTGCGTAAGCCAGGGGCCTGAATTCATAGTGACGTCACAGTCTCTAATTACACATAAGTCAGCGTTCTCACAAGACCTTGCCACCATGCAGATACAATAAAATCCCATGAAGAAAAATGACTATCTCATTCAAGTCAATATTCTTCAAAGTATTGTTTGTACCAAAGAAGTAGGATTCATTGCAGTACAGATGTCAATTCTCTCTGTACCAGCAATGACATTCTGAGAGCCAAGATAAGGGTATCAGTATGAGGAATTTCGCAAGTTCCAAATGTATCTTCTAGTACGAGGGTCGGCTGATAAGTTCCGGGTCTCACACAGATATGGTGCCACTAGGCAGACGGTAGCATCGTATTGTTTAACTCTAGACTAGCTTGTAGCCTTAATTAAACAAGACAACTTCAGAGTTTTCGCAAAAATGGGAGGATTTGGAAAAACGTACTTCCATTTGAAAGAAACGCCTAACGAAATCAAGGAGGAAATGGACAGAATATTGGAAGACTCTGCCCCTTCATATTCAAGGTTTAAAAGGTGGATTGCAGAGCTCAAAATGGGACGTATGAGCACTAGTGTTGAGCCGCGCTCTGGACTCTCTGTAGAAGTGACAACTCCAGAGATCATTGACAAAAATTCATCGTTTAGTATCTACTGAAAGACCTAGATTAAAGTTGTTTGAGATAGCAGATGCTGTAAGCATATCAAAAGAACGTGCAGGTAATATTTTAAGTAATGTTTTGGGCTTTCACAAGGGCTGTGAAAGATGGGTGCCGCGTTTCTTGTCACCTGATCGAAAGTTGCAAGGGAAAACTTTCTGTTAATGTGGAGCTCTACCATAAAAGTATCACTGGTGACTACTACGCAAGATTACTACAAAGTTTGAGTGATGAGGTGAAAAGAATATATATATATATATATATATATATATATATATATATATATATATATATATATAAATATACATCACAACAATGCTCCGACCCATCGATCAGTCATTGCAATGGGAAACATGTGTGAATTAAAGTTGGAATCGCTTGAACAACCACCCTATTGGCCAGATCTAGCACACAGTTCCCAAACCTCAAAATGTTTCTTGGAAAATGAAGATTTCACAGCAACGAGGTCGTTAATGCGTGAACTGCTATTTTGAGGACCTTGGCCAATTGTACTGCAGATATGGTTTAATTAAATTAGAACACCAATATGATAAATGCATTAGCCTTTCTGGAGATTATGTTGATAAATAAAGAAAAAAAACCTTTTTTTTTAAATGCTGTTTCCATTTAAGGCCCGGGACTTATCAGCCGACTCTCGTATATGGCACAGGTAAGGAGCACCATCAAAGCCTTTTCCCCGCCAATAAGACACAATGGAACAGCTAAGTCACTGGCTGTAATCTGGAAGACCGAGGTATGTTTTCCCCCATCCATGGATTATGGAGCACAGGGAAGTTTAATAGATTTCTCGGATGTCGCTTATATGTGACACTGAAAGACTACTTTCCTGAGTAGCCTCCTCATACCTTTACCTAGCACTTGTCACATATAGCCGATAGTAGTGTTTGAAGTTCAGGATGTAAATGACAATGCTTTTGCCAAACTAAACTTTGCACAATGACATCCTTGTCTGATACCATAAATGAACACAGAAACATCATTCTATTTATTCCCTGACAGTTTTGTCTTCTTTCGGACGCGTTCCTCATCTTCAATAGGCTGTATTTCTTTAATCAGTTTCGCTTCTTTTGAGCGAAAATTTTCCCCTTGAATGCATGGCAATATCGGCTTTCCTCGCACGTCATCGATCTTATACATTTATAAGAAAATCTCAACATCCACCAGTACGATCTTGGAATACATAGAAATTTATACAAGCGATGAAGTGAAGTTTATCTTCTCACAAGATGCACTGGACACCACAGAATTCTTTCTCTCAGCTTCTGCTTCTTCATCTGGACTCAGCTTCTCTGACGTAGGTTATTCACATTGCTCGTCCAATAACTATTGTGGTTCCCCCCAACATTTTTAAGCACATTTTCATTACAGCTTTTGGAGGAAAGGTCTGCAGGCTTCAACGTTCCAGGAACATGATGCCAGTTAGTAGGGAGTCGTTTGCCGACAAATGCATTTTATGCCTTTTCCTTTATTTTATCCATGCCAGTACAACTGCTGAATCGCACCAGTGGTAAGTCTTACAGTTGAGATTCAATCCTCTTTTAATGTGACATGCAAGTCGTATATCTATAACTTCTGTTAATAATTCCAGTCTAGGAAATCTCAGCTGCTTTAAGGTTGTCTCTCTTGCTTTGTATTCTAGCAGGCGACTGAGGTTTTCCTCGCAATTGCTGCCCAAAGGAAGCTACGGGTAGCAAATAATAATTTAGTCTTTTCACAGACTTGTCAATCTGGGAGGCCCAGTGGGTTAGCCGCTGGCTTTCTGATCCCAAGGTTGTGGGTTTAAACCCGACTCAAGCCAGGTGCTTAAGAGCGATAGTAGATTTACTGACATGTAAAAGAACTGCGGGACGAAATTCCGACACACCGACGGCGCTGATATGATCCTGGCAGTTGACAGTATCATTAGCAGTGCTGTAAAAGTTTTAACCAGGTTTAAAAATATTTAAACGGTGCTCTACTGTCGAAAAGTGCACGGGCTGCTTTAACTTTTTCATTGTGCACAACGTTCACTGTTTTCAAAAAGATAGGATCTGATATTTGAGATCAGAAGTCTTGAGACCCCCATTAGTTATTAGTTTGGAAAGAACTTGTACATAGAAACCATTATTTGCTCCATATTTTAAAGATGAATTTTTTTATATTTATAAGAAACTGGATTGAATAGATAAGGTTACTCATTTATGCAGCAAGGGGTAACGTTAAGTGGGAAGAAAATACAACGCGCCCTCAGGAGGATGTGGAGCCAAACATTTTGTTGCAGAGAAATAGTAGAAGGGACCAACTTGGCTGGAAATACCAATTAAACCGTCACCGTATTCAACATAGTGCAAGGGTGTTTGTAATAAAACTGTGAAAAGAGTAATGGTCAATATTATCCGTATTTTGACACAAATGGCAAAGAGAAGTGTTGTGTATTCAAAAAATTCTCGTGTTATAGCATCGCTGTAAAAGTTATGCTATGAGTATTAACATTCCAGCACAGTTTTTTTTTTCTTCCTCTTTCCTCGAAAGAAGAACAATAAGGGGAAACTACTTATGAAGAAGTCTATGCCACTGTAAAGAAAATAATAATTCAAGAAAAATATTTACAGTTGAGAAAGATGACAAAATACTAGCTCTGGATGCCTTCAAGATTCTGATGTGACACTGAAGGTTACAAGAATTGTATGTGGAAGGAAGATGATGACCTCGGGAAACTAATGATTTTCCTTCCTAAACATGCAGCAGTGAGGATGTTTATTTTAAACACCATGTTGAACTCTGCCGTGCCCGTGTTAGCACAGAATTGAACATTCTTTGAGATAAATACTAGGTTCTCAATTATTGAAAGGTGGTAAGGCCAGTTAGATCGACATGTAGAGTGTGTAGAAGACATGCTTAAAAAGACTATAAACAGTTACAGCAACCCTTCCTGAAAACAGGATAAAAGATGCAGCTGTATTTTTTTTTTTTTTAGGTTACGAGATTGAACATGGTTTGCCCCCTATTTCTTAAGAATAGCGTAAAAGTTTTGGTATGTCTTCATTTCTGCGTGTTACCATCCGGTGTACCTGGAGTTAGTGTCATCACCTTCAACTGAATCCTTTCTCTTGGCATTACGATGGATAGCCCGAAGAAGAGGAAACTCGTTCATATATGCAGGTAGTGGAACCAATTTTATAGGAGCTGTTAATTTACTTAAGTCTCTGAACTGGAATCACGTTGTGAAACATCGTGCTGTTCATCAGATCGAATGGAGATAGAATCTCTCAAGTCAACCTGATAGGAAGGTTGGTGATAAGAGTACTATCAAAATCATGAAGAGAATGCTGGGTAGGGCATGTTGACTAATGAGGTATTCTATATTGTTTATCTGATTGCGAGTCAATTATTAGCTCACGTCGTTTGACTTAGGTTTGTTAGAATCCATCTGAATTGGTACCATTGAGTACGGCAATATAACTTCATCATTTAAAAGAAATTGACCTTTCAAATTACAATGCAGCGAACGATTGTAGCTTGATTTAGCAATGACTCCGCGAAGCGACTGTATTGACCTCTTTTTGGAGTCGCCGAAACAATGCCTGGTCGTGATGGAACAGTGAGGGCGGCGAAGCCACCGCTCAGGACGAGTTGGCCCGTACCATTCAAAGACTACCCATTAGAGGTGTCCACCTCAGATACAGTGATAAAGGAGAAACTCAAGAAATCCATTCCTAAAACATCCACGTCTCAACCAGTAAAGAGGACTCAGATAACGGTATCAATGAGGAACCTACCTGTCCATCGTCTAGAAATCAAGTCGTCCTAGTTGGGTTAGAAGAAAGGCTAAGACGAAGAAACAAGTGGCTACATCTGGTTACTCAATCTGCTATAGATGCCCCATAAATACTCCCATCTGAAACTACTTTACTGAGTTGTTCTTACAACTGGAGTGAGAACTTGTTGAATGCTGAGTGTAGTTCTCTTGTAAAGTGTTTTGTTTCAAACTTACTCGTTTTCTAATTAGTTTTGTTTTTCATTTTCCTAAACTATTTAACCTTATGTGCTAAAACAAAAACAATAATTTCCTCTTATGCCAAACATTTTAACGAATTGGATGATTTTTGTGCGCAAAAATAAACATGAAATCCTAATCATTCCTAACATCGATGGTCATTCTTGTTTACATTTTGGTTTGTTCTGCGAGAAAAGAAGAAAGCAAAAGTGTATCAAACTCTACTTACCTTAGTGGAACTTTTTTTAGTGTAATGCCCTTTAACCTGGTTGGTCATATCGGGCGATGAATGAAATTGGTGAAATGATGCTCGAATGATCTCGGGGTCCCTGAATCTTAGTTATTCGACATTCGTCTTCTAAGGATAAGGGAAAAACCCGAAAAAAACCTTATCCGGGTGACTCACCCTAAGCGAGATTCAAACTCACGACCTGTTGAATGTGAAGCAGACACGCTACCACTACACTACCCAGGCGGGCTTGGAACATTTTGTCTCAATATAAACCATGTGTTTTATAGTGTAATAAGAGGTATTTAGATATGATGCACCTTCTTTCTTATGGAGACAATAATTGTAAATTTGTGAATTTTTATTAATTATCATGGCCACTCAGAGCATTTTCAAAAGCAGTGGCTATTGGACAGTAAGTTCAAAGACTGGGTTTTGAAAGTTCCCTCAGATGCATAAAAAAATGTTATGCGTTCAATTAACATTACTTTCTATACATCTTTGTAAGCAATTATTGTTAAAAAGCTTATTCTTCTATCTACTTCATGCTAATCGACAGAAATGTTAGAGAAATGGCCTTTTTACTTACTAGAAAATAAATAAGGAAATACACCAACAGTCAACTTTTTTAAAAACTGGTTGCTTTGGGATTGAAATGCGTTTGTTTGTGTGGCCAGGAGTTCGCAAGTTCCTGTATGAGAAACATTTAAATATCTCTTATTGTTTACCAGTTATGCAGAATTCAGGAAAATTCATCCAAGAATAAACAGAGGCTATTCCTAGAAAATTCAAAATTATATTTTATTTATCATGTAAATATCTTAATCTAAGATATTTTAATCAAAACCATTAGTCGTTTTTTAGATAGCCAAAATTTTCATAATTTTTTCCCATGTAAATTTTAGTTGGGGGTGAGGGGATTTTCTTGAAAATCTTCGTGTTGAATCCTTAAGATGGTGAACTTAAATATCAACTTTGGTATTTATCGCACTTATGCTCCCTCTCTGTCTCTGTCTCACACACACAGGCCGACGGATATTTTTCTAAAAAGCCTTCTCGGTACAGCTTTTTGGGTGCAATACCCACTCCATACACTATGCACATAGTACGTGTAGGGAAACTAAAAAGTGATGTAGGTTTTGCAAAAGGAATGTTAAGGCTAAAATATATGACCTAACGCAGCATGGTCCTAGTAAAAACACATACGTTACAGCAGTTCTCTTTATCTCACTCGCTAGATTATTTTGTGGTGAAGAATGTAAATAAGGCGGTTGTTTGTGAGGCAGCAGTTATTTTACTCGTGGCAGCCCATTGCTCATTAAGTCAACTGATGATTTATTTGAAATGAGCAAACATAAGTTTGCTGAAAATCGTGCATCATTCAACATGGAACTTCATAGGACAAGTGTACAAATGTTTGTCCCGCATTCTGAAAATGATTTGTTGCAAGATATTGATGGTGGTTGTTACGGACTGTTAACTGATCTATAAATGAGCATTAAAGAGTTTCGCAAAATTTTTAGGATTAATTATAAGGCATTTCAGTGAACAGCATGGGAGGTGTAAAAATCCCTTTATCAACATTAGAATTTATAGCTTCTAATGTAACAAATGTCGTTATTGACTCGACAATTTGCAAATACATTCTTTAAATCACTGCTGCGAATAGTTCACTCGACATTAGACATTTGACAGTTTATGGGTGCACGGCATCCATGGCTCGCGCTGCACTGTAAACCCGATAAGACTGGAAAATAAAATAACTGGTTGCTATATTTTGTTGCCAGAAAGCGTGTTTAATAAAGATTCAAAGCTAACGGAAATATGATACATGGGTGCTCAAAAATGTATCCAGCGTAAGGAATAGGCTTATTGCATTCCAGAGGAGATGAAAATCGCAAATGCGTACTGTTAAGCATTTCTGGAAGAAAAAAAAAAACATGAGAAGATAGCGAACATGGGGAAGTCATAAGATTTGCCCAGACCAATGAAACCAGAATATTTGAAATATTGTGTGTACATTTGATAGGGGTTTAAATTCTGGTAAAGCAACTAAAATGTTAGCAGTGGGGATGCATTTGTCAAGATGTCCTATTCTGGAAAAATAGTGGAGAACGCACTCTGAAAGGCGGCTGCAACCGAACAGGCCCAGGACTTACACAATTTTAATACACCGGAGAGAAAAGTAAAATAACGAAGCACGCGACGCGTAGGAGAGGTCGCGGTATCGTTTATAAAATAGGTGGTTCTATGTCGTACTGAAGGGTTAAGGAATCATTCGTGGTGAATAAATTGATTAATGTATAATCACGAAAAACGGAGCTTGGTTATTTCTATTTGTCAACGCCGAGACCACCCTTAGCGACATTTCAGGTTTATGGAAATGGACCACGACCACGCCCGGAGATACAAGACGGAGAAATATACGCCAACACCTGCAGCGGGGATTTGTCAGGTAGGAGATGAAAATAATAAGCAAGTCCCCGAATCCGATAGGACAGGCGCAACTGCTCTCTAACATTCCAGTCACTCACTACTTAGTGTAATTCACAACAATTCACCGCAATTCTTCCTCCTTTTTATAACGAGAAAATGTCACAGACTTTGTGGAAGCTTCTAGAAGCTGACCATTTGAAAAGGACCGAGAATCTATTCCAGAAGGTTTCGGTTACAGCCGCGGCGCACTTCCTGGCCTTGTTTACGCAAGGATTTGTTTCCCAAGACCAACTGCTTTTTCCGGTTCCGGTTCCACTGCCGCAGAGAGGTTGCACACATATACATACTATTCATTGGATTGTTTCTGTAGTTAAGTATAATGTTGCAAGCAAAAGACTCAATTTAAATAAACTTGTTGCCTCATGCAGCTATAAAGTATCTGTGGTAATGCTGAACTTCGCTATTAGTTCAACAATGGTCACGATCCTCTTAAAATTATCAGAGCATGTGATGCTCGTCGGCTATTCATTGAAACAGTTTTCTACAGAATCATGGATCACTGATTAGAAAACTTTCTTTGAAGTGGTTCGATATAAAGAATGAGTAACACAGCAGATTTGCTGTACAATATGTACACCGGTGAAACTTTGCATGCTTATTTGATATTTTAAACCAGTTCTTTGTGAATTCCAGGCCGAAAATAAATAATTCCAATGAAATCTCACCAAACTGTTATATGATTTGACAAATCTTATCCATGCAGTTGCTAGAAAAAAACCGGTTTTGCCAACCGCTTACATAGAATCTCTTAAAGTTAGCTGATGACTATGTTGACGAAAATACCTATCTCGGTCATGAATTTGAAACCAAAGTTCAAATTCTTAAGTTGTCTTCAGAGCAGGGTCGATTGCTTAAAATATCTTATCAAACATTAAAGGTGTTACAACAAAGGTTCTCACAACATTTGAAACGTCCAAGATGCTTGCATCCTACACAGTAGAGACTGCTTTAAAATTAATAAAAACCCATTTAAGCCGATGTCGGAAACGTTTTTATTGCAAGCTAATGAAATTTTAAGTTTAACTCAGCGGGGAACTTAACGATAGCGAGACTAACAATACAGCCTTATATCAAAATACAAGTGGGCGAAACATTTTTGTGCTGGGTTACCTAAATTTACTATTATGTTTTTGTACTTCTTTCTCCAATGCTGAAATTAAGCGATTATTATTTAGCCAAATGAAAAAGGGAATACAAGGAAAAGAAGTCAAATAAACATAAGAGCGCTTGATTCTATCCTAACAATACGTGCGGGTTTACAAAGGGCAAAAAAAAAAAAAAAAAAAAAAAAAAAAAAAAAAAAAAAAGTTGCAAGGACTAGGAACTTCTGAAATAAGTGCTATAAAACATCGTACGTACAAAGGCATACAGAATCCTTCACTGGGCCATCTACTTATTGCTGTATTAGCTTCGAAGCGGACTTTCTAGAACATGCCTCACAGCTGTTGGAGTTTAGGTTCACACAATTTAAAATTTTTACATATAATTAAAACAATTTTAATACATTTCATATTGTACCAGATATTAACGTTGTATGTTCGTATTTAGAAAAAATGCGGTTTATTCCATTACAATTATTATTACTATTATTATTATTATTACTGTTATTATTATAATTTAAATAGGAAAATATCCTAGGGGTTAAGATAATTTAGAAAGTCTTGATGGACTATAACCTTTTTTGCTCCATTTGTATGTCGACTTTACCTCTTGGTCTTATTGGGGATTTGTCCTATGGAACAACTACTAAGCAATGGTGTTCACTCGTTTACAAGTACAAAACATGCTGTTCAGAACATGATAATCCAGTCCTCTGCCAAAGGCAGTGTGACTTTGAAATTTGGGATTACGATGTGTGCCAGCCACTTACTGGTCCCTTCATATGTGCAGTGCCTCTCTGGTTTGGACACATACTAACGCGAAACTGAATTGCCTACAGAATCTACAGGAAACAGATACACTACGTTGCCTCTCACCCCTAGTAGAGGGTCGCCTTTTATTTGCTAACGGTTTACTAATGGTAAAGTGGGGAGCTGTTCGGTTTGACGGCTATCATGTTTTGGAGGAAACAGTGGATGTTCATATTTGTTTTATTAACTTGAATTTTACACGCACACATTCACACTGTCATTCATACCTCCAGTCTCTGGGGAGAACAGGAAATAATCTTGGCAGGAGAGAAATTCTAATCCGGGACTCCTCGCACAGGTTTTATCTTCTGCAAACAAGATAATGTTATATATATTATGTCTTAACTTTTTCTACTATGACCAAAATAGGTAGAAAAATATCGAATTATAGCCAAAAATTCTATACCAAGATTTAACAAAAAATACCTGTTTTAAGGACTCCTAAATACAAACTAAGAATTTTTAGAAACCAGTTGTGTATTTGTGAGAGTAAGAAAGAGAAAAAAAAAACTAATTAAAGTTTGATGAATGCCAAATTGGGGGTTTATTTTAGTATCTTGGAAAGATGCGACATGAATATTTCCTAGAAAATCCCCTTACCACACTACTCATTGCAGGAACATTTTTAGTCTTTCAAAAATGGTACGTTTGGTATTTCAAAAGATATTTACATTATAAACAAAATGTATATCCTAAATTTTCTGAGAATAGTCAGTGATGTTCATTTCACTCCTTGTATAACTGGTATACCTGAAGCAATAGAGAAAACATGTTACGCAAATAATAAAGATCTCTTTAAAACACAAAATGAATTTAAAAAAAAAAAAACCTTCTTTTGGTGCATTTGTGCATATATAATTCTTCATTCTTATAACATTCTTCTGATGTACTTACTGTTGATTCTATCGATTGCGTGGAAAGTGCATAGCGGTTTAACAGTAGCTTGCGTCCATTTCTTAAACATTTGAGTATCGCTGTTCCCTTTCTGTCTATAACGAAGTAAATATGTAATGTACTTATTTCTGCAAAAGTGTATCACAATTGAAACAAATTAGTTGGAAAAATAAGGTTTCGAAAGAATAGTTTTTGGAGCCACAAATAAAGAACAGAAGATAAGGACAATCGTGTGAGTGCTACACAATATTTTTAAAGGTACAATTTAGGAAGTGTTGGTAACACTGATTGTTACTCTTCTGATTGTAAGTTTCTGTGTATGGGTGGCATGTTTAATTGTGGTAACATGAAAGTTTGGTTAAAAACTATAATTAAACATTAATCGGAAAATGAATGTCAATAATTAAGTTGGAAGTGACAGAGATCACTGAGATAGAAGTCTTCTGTTTTGAGGTATTATAATATATCAGTGCTCTCGATTTAAATGAATGCTGATAATTACTCCTTGATTTTTGGTTGAAATTAAGTTTTATATATGGTCGCTCTTTAACCACAGTGTTTCTCAGCGTCTCATTCTGTAATGGGCGTGAAAGACCGCTTAATTTTGCTCAGAGACCTGATAATTACAATATCCACGTAATCCTAAAGAAGTTAAGAATTTATGAAGCTGAAAATGTTACTCCGACAAAGTCTTAATGCCCATCCACACGACCTTAATTTACGACGTAAATATGAAAAAGTAACATCATTATTAACGATATCTTATGCTAAGAGCGTCAAAATAGCGGTAAATCGGTGTTTCCAACCAATGAAAATGTCGCTAAATGAAAAACCGCTATTTGTGGTGGGTTTAGGCCCAACAGAACCCTAGGCTATGCCGTGGTTCATTAGGGCTTAGTTTCCCAGATTCCTCAGCTATGCCCTGTCGTCTATCCTCAGCTACGACATCAAACGCGACTACGACAGTGTGTTTCATTCTTCTAAGAACATTTCTCAGATACGCTTTGCGGGTTAGGGCTCTCAATCCCTCGGCTACTACGCCTTGTGGAGAACACAAAAGTGCTAAAAGTGAAACTTTTGGCTATAGATGCATTAAAGCATAATAAACTGTTTGTCCTGTAAAAAATAACTATATAAATATTTTAATTTCTTAAAAAAATATTAGTGTATGTTCCCACAGACTCGCAATCGCTCCACTCCTCAAAATATCTTTCAGGTATGCTGAGGGCATAGTTGAGGGATCTGTGAAGCTTAACTCATATAGCAGATTATCATTATAACAACATTTTCATAGGTTAGCAGTACTGATTTACTGCTATCTTTCATGCTCTGTAGTTGATATTGGCATTACTTTGTCATAAAAGTAAGGTTGCAAAGAAGGCTGAGTTGGGGGGGGGGGGGGTTAACATCTTTTGCTTTATATATTCCGTATTCCCTCAGAATTATGCTGGATATATAATAGTTACTGGAATTTGTAAGTATTTTGCAAGAAAAAACATTTGTTTCTATAGTGGGAGTTGCACAAACATTTTTAAGTTTATAGAAGTCAACTAGTTCTGGTATCTCATAATGTAGCCAACATGCACAATATTTTAACAATTGTAGCCAACTTCTGCAAACAGATCTCCAGATAGTTGCACAGCAATTTTCGAGTAAGTAACATGTAATTGCTAGACATTTTTAGTCTCTATACATGCTTTATTTACATAGAGAAAGTATTGTTTTCAAAAAAAAATGTGATGTCAAGATCTCACTGGACATTTAAGTTTTGAAGTTCCCTGAATAACAAAAAACCATTTTTAGAAAAAGGTACATATGTGTGTGTGTGTCTGTGTCTGTGGACAGCATAACTCCAACATGAAAAGTCGGTTAAATACCTAATTTTTAGTTAAGCTCAGTGTCTTCAAGAATATGACACAAAGATTTTCAAGAAAATCCCCCCCACCTCAAACTACTCTTTGCATGAAAGATTTTTCAAAATTTTTTATTTTCTCAATGGCTGAAACAATTTTGATTAGAATACCATATCTTTAAGATATTTTCATCAAAGGGAAATATATATCGTGGACTTTCTGGGAATAGCTTAATGAAGATCTACCTCTTCATTCTGGATAACTTTCATATAACTGGTAAATCATAAGAGATGGAAAAAAAAACATAATACACAAAAAATATAGATCTTATTAATACACACAGTTTATGTCATATGCAGTGTTTTTTTTTTTTTTTTTTTTTTTTTACTGTGTTCAATTATAAAATACTTATAATTTTATCAAATAGGAAATTCTTATTTGTTTCATGTCTCTTTTGTTTTACTCCTGGCCATACAAAGAGAACCAAATTTAGTTCTGGTAAAAATATATGGAAATAGACCTATAAAATTATTATATAAAATAATTGAAAAGATAGAAATAAAAATGAGTGTGGATCCTTTATTAATTTTTTTTCTTTCCAATTAAAAGTTTAAATTCTTCTTGGAGTTTATTAATAATTAAATTTCGTAGAACTGTTCTTCGTGAAGGAATAAGTCATATTGTATTGTTTCACCTAGGGACTAAGCTTTTAAAAGATTTGACTATCATTTTAGCCTAGTGTATTCTCTTATTTCTCTTCTCTATACCTGCTTTCTTGCACTTGAGAACACATTGCAGTGCTTCCTTATTTTCCCCACACATCGGGAATATATTAATGTTAGCCCCTTTAATTTTAACACACCTGTTCCTGCCCAAGCATATTCTTCTTTTCCATTTTTTATCACATAAGTCCACATATCTGCCCCAATCTGTTTTTATATTTCTGTATAGTTCCAGCTAATGTTTATCTCTTGATCTACTAATCAAATCTTGTTTTTCAATATCCTCAGTACGTTTGTTCACTTCTCTGCAGACCCTTTCTCATGCCATTTTTCCCATCCCAAACATTTCCCATTCTTATTTCTTCTAAAGTTTTACCCATCTATGCATATCAACTGAACTTCCAGCTTGCCCTTTATTGGATTAACAAATATTCCTTGATAATGTTTCCACCCTCAGACATTTCCAGTCTATATAAATGCAGTATAACTCGCTTAAGACAAACACTCACTTAATGTGAAAAAAACATTGGCTCCAGCAGGAATACATTTGTTCTAATGGTAAGCTTTATCCATTAACATGAATTTTAGTTAAGGCAAAATACGAACCCTTTTCCAGTCCCTAGCGTAATTAAATTTCATTGTAACACAAACTTCTAATGTTACTTTACATATTTTAATTGTTAATTTTTTTCTGAAATGAATTTAAGAAATGTAATTACAAAGCTAATCACCCTTTGTTGACTTGTCTCTGACGTATTGTAATTGCAACTATCATCTCAACAATCATCGTATATGCTAGGTTTAAATTCAGTAATGCATGTGTTAACATTTAGAAATGTATATGATACCAGGTGTTCATTTAGTCAACATTGGGTCATAGCTCAATCGTGTTAGAATACTGAATAAAAATCTACAAACTGTAGCATGCGAAACATGGCAAAGAAGAAAGAAACAGCTCTAAATGTACAGGATTCTAGATGAAGTGGACTTTGGTACAAAGAAAACAGCAATTGCAGAGCAGTTTGGACTTCAAAAATCTGCTTTATCCATGATAATTAAAAATTAAGAAAAAAAAAATCAATTATGCTGCTTCATCGGGCTCCAGAAACAAATCTAAAAGACTTTTTAGTGCTAAGTATGAAGATATCAAGATGTTACTGCTGGAATGGTTAGTAGAGGCTATGGTTACAATTGATTCTGAAATTACAAAATATTTTTGTTCCCATGATTATCAATAAAATATTCTTAATTTCTTCCAAGAAAATAGCGTTATATGTTAGTAGTTGTACTTTTACAATTACTATATAGTGTTCTAAGTCTACAGTAATATAAAGTGAGTGATACTGCAGTGATTATGCATTACTGTACTATGTACCATGCATATATACATATTAAAATCTGAGTTTTTCGGGAGAAATACATTTTTTTAACACAAAAACTTGATTTTTCAGTCCTTTCGGATTTGTGTTAATGAGGTTACGCTGTATTTCAATTCCTCTTTTGATTACTTTCCTCATACTATGCTACTTCATTCAGTGATAAACATCTATATATGAATGAGTTTATATCACTTCCTATATAAATATATATAAAAATCTGTAATCACTACAGCTTACATAAACATACACCATCTTTTCCTTTGTGCTTCTGGTGCAAATAGAAGTAAACACCATGGTTATTAACATATTATACACTAGGTTCATTATCTCCCCAATTGTTAACTCCCTTGTATTTAAATATACCAATTTTCCTGATAGGCATCCTTCCAATTTATGAATTTAGGATTTTAAAATTCCTCTTTTATATTTCTCTTTAGTCTTTCCTAATAATTTACCCAACTTTCTAATCTCATCTATATTCTTAGATTTCCTAATTCTCATTTTAATCATTTCTCTCGGTACCTGCAACCATGTTACCATGTACCCATTGGTCCCTCCATAATTTCATCTCTTCACTCACTAAAATAAAATGGTCATTTTCCATTCCCCATATAATGGGCACCTTTGTGGGTCCATTTCCCCTTTTATTCCCCTTAATTTTATTATTCCAGTTCTATACTATGCCCACCCTTCCCTCCAATTTATTATACACTTCAATATATTTTTTCCTCCCCCAATCTTTTTCAATTTGCCTATATAATACCAAGGATCTCTTATCTCTAATACTCCTAAAATATATTGTATATTGATATCCTCTATTCTCCATCTGATCTCTCTCCAAAACCCTCACTCCATAAGTTCACCATGCCTATTTCCTCTATAATCTTTTGTAATGATAAAGATCAGTTATCTGGTATTAACACTTTCTGTTGCATAATCATACATTGTTTTACTATTTTGATCTTCCAATATCTAACCCTATGCCAAAATTTATTCAGTCTTTCAATTATTAGACCTTTACTTCCTGTTCTACCTAGTTCCAACGGTGCCTTTGATGATGCTATTAGTAAACCCATAACTAACTGACAGAAGCTTCTATGTTCAACTATATGTATACAGAATGATTAAAAAATACTTTTACAAAGTTTGGGAATACGTATCTTACATCAAAACAAGAAAAAATGTTCATATAAACATATGTACTAAAACCCTTCATTCTCGATTTATTGAGGTTTAAAATGCTGTTAATCAAAACATTTTAGTCATACATTATTCTATTTTTGACGTTTGCAGCTTGTGAGGAGGTATACCACACAAACACTACTTATAGCAAATGATCCAAATACTCCCAGTCAGTGTCGTATGATTTTACAGGCTTCTATGACATGTAGATAAAGAATTTCTACATCCAGGATGTCTGCTGTGTAAATCAGTGGTTTAAGGTGCCCCAAAAAAAAGAAATCCAAAGGATTGAGGTCAGGGGAACATGCAGGCCATGGAACTGGTCCTCCTCTATCTATCCATTTGTCATACTACATACATCTTGAATAATGAGACTAAAATTTTCTAGAGTATCAAGCATAAACCACATATTTTTTCTTATTTGCAGAGGCCCACTTTATAATAAGTCTGGGAGAGAGTGCTAAATGAAGACCCTTTAGACAGCACTTGTAAGGCATACTGGGGGAATGTATCACACATCTGATAAATGGCAAATGTTAACAAGTAGCCATAGCAACACAAGGCCAACTATGCAGGGTAAAATGGGTCAATGCCTTCCATGAATGAGTGCATAAATAAATAAAGTTATTAGGTTGAACCTGGAAAGCCGTTGAAGGTGAAGGTAAAAAATTGATAATGTGAAAACATAGTGTTTTAGAGCAGATGTTTATATGAACTTATTTTCTTGTTTTGATGTCAGGAATTCATCCCCAAATATTGTAAAATTATTTATGGATCATTCTGTATAGTATCCTTGTCTTGTAATGATACTTATTGAGTGTAAAGTGTTCAAAGACATCTATAATTAATCAAAGTGTGTGGAGAGGGTAGTGTGGGTGGAGCAGTAATAGACATACAACACATCTAGATGCAGTTTTTCCCCCCTAATGATCTTGCATTTAACTTGCCATTGTTCTGCTGTTCATTATATTGTGTGTTTCTCCATAGATTTACCATATCAGATGGATAACAAAATAGAAATCAAAGAAGAGGATCCTCTCTCAGATGACATTGCCTCACAGAATCGGTTAGATTTATGTACCAGAAATGTTATAACGAAGAAGAGCAGTGATGATGTGCTGCTGAATGATGATTGTGTTATGGCAATCAAAACAGAAATGAAATCACATACTCCATTTCCAGGCGTCTGTTCGGAGAAAGAGGGAAAAAATTGTTGCAGTCATCTCATAAAGCAGAGTAAGTTGGAATCAGTCAGCAGCTGTGAGATAGAGCAGAAAGAGAGAGAGTTTGTTCCAGAGGATCCTATACTGAATGTTGAGAAGAACAAGAATGAAAAAATGCATATCAAAATGGAAATTAAAGAAGAACCTTGGTGGCAAGAAACTTCCTCTGTTTGTGACGACATCAAGGTAAGCTGTGTAGAAGTATTGTGTTTATTATTATTATTATTATTATTATAATTATAATTATAATAATAATATTATTATTATTATTATTATATTATTATTATTATATTATTATTATAATAATATTATTATTATTATTTATAATATTATTATATTATTATAATACTATTATAATATTATTATTATAATATTATTATAATATTATATTATTATTATTATTATTATTATTATTATAGTGAGTTCTTTTTAATTTGAGCTCAAAAGGAGATTAAAATTTATGTTATCCAAACTTTGAATTAACAAATATGCTCTTAAGTATAGAAAATATACCTTCAAATAAATTTATATTAAAATCCATATTTTATCCATGAAATGTGTTGTAACACATATTTCAAGCAACTTGGCAGAAAAAGTCATAAAATATCTGCTTTGTTGTTGCTTACCTGCCTCCTAATTAGAACTGACACCCCATAGAACTTACTAGCAAATGCCTAGGGGTTAGAAGTCTGTTGGGGAGCCAACAGCACAAAACCACAGAATGGGGAACCTGGAACAAGTGGTAGACCCATAGCCAGGCATGAGCGTGAGGAACTGGATGATATGAAATGCAAGCGAAATGGATGATAGGAAAGATGATGATGGAATAATTGATGGGGGAAACTGGAGGACCTGGAGAAACCCCACCCATATGCGGCTTGCTGATGCTTGGGACCAAACTCAGGCTGCTTAGATGGGAGGCAAGCCGTCTAACCATTTGGCCACAGTGCTGGCCTCGTAAAATATTAACAGTAAAAAAAAAATACTATGCACATACAGATGGTCACTAAACAGACAAGTTCTCCCTTGTGATTTTAGCTGGTTTTGTTGTGCATAGTTTTGTATGATAGGCAAAATATTCAATTTTATTTATATATTGGAACAAGTTATTGTTTACATTTGGTTGAACATAGTTGGGGCAGTTGCTCGATAGAGGCATCATGCTGTGGTAGAACTTATTATCCTTCCATTGTTGATATGTGATGGGTTTTTACAAAGTGCATATAGCCATTAACAAACACTAAAGGGCTAGGAGAGAGGTGTGAGCTTTCCAAGATAGAGATAACCTGGCAAGCTAAATCTCAATGGTTAGGAATGCAAACACTAAAGATGGATCCTTGGAGCTCAACAACACTAACCATATTTTGGCTTTTCTATAATTCAGAATAAGCTTTTCATTAAGATTAAATAAATTGTGGCTTTGAATTATCCAAATGTTGGCTTCAAAAATTCAAATTAAATGTGAAATTTAACTTTATTTTGAACAGGAATTCCAAGGGGATATAACTTTCATCCAAATTATTAAAACATTCAAATTATCTGTGTGGAAATAACCAGTCCTTACTGTATGATGATTATCATTATTATTATTATTATTATTATTTTACGGGTGGTGTAACTAATGAAAAAATCTTATGTGTACCATTCACATGACTTTCTCTATATCCCTGCAACAAATTATTCTTAAAAAGCTTATACTTCTATTTGCTTTATGCTAATCAGAAAAAAATAGCAGAAAAAGTCTTATTACTTGCTTCCTTTAAGTAGAAGCGAAATAAGGGACAACCATAGGTTAAAGTGATAGTCAAAAGCTGGATGCTATGTCAATGAAGTTCCTTTGTTTATATGGATAGGAGTTGACAAGTTCCTGTATGAGAAAAGTGTACGTTTTTCATAGCAGAAACCAAAAATAAGGAATGTCTCAAAAACTATGAATTCAACGAAAAAAATGTATATAACATAAATTGTGTGTTTTAATGTGCCCTACATTTTTTGTGCAGTAAGTTTTTGCCCATCTCTTACGGTTTAGCAGTTATTCAAAATTCAGTAAAATTCATCCAGAATAAACTACTCTTCAGAGGCTATTCCCAGAAAATTCAAGATATACATTTTATTTGTCAGGTAAATATCTTTAATATACAAATTTTAATCAAAATCGTTAGAGCCATGTTTGAGAAAATCAAAATTTTCGAAAAAAGTTCCATGTAAGGGGTAGTTGGGGGTGGGGGGATTGTTTTCAAAATCTTCGTGTCGCATCCCTGGAAGGTACTTAACTTAAATACCAAGTTTGGTATTTGACCAACTTTTCGTTTTTGAGTTATCGTGTTCGCAGACACGCGGACACACACACACACACACACATGGACCTTTTTGTGAAAATGCTTTTTTTGGATATTGGGGACCCTAAAGCATATATTTCCGGTGAAATCTCGGTATCAAATTTTTGGGTGGAGTGCAATACCTTCTCCTTACACTATGTACATAGTGCGTATAGAGAAAGTAAAAATTTGATAAATCATCTAGTGAGAAGAATAACACACAAATGCCATATAAAACATAAAATTATATTCTTGCCATCCCTTTTTCTTTAACAATAATTATAAACTTTTGAGAAAAAATCTGATGTGTTCCATTCACATGACTTTCTCTGTAACAAATTATTGTTAATAAGCCTATCTTTTATTTATTTCATGTTAATCGAGGAAAATTAGCAGAAATAGCCTTATTCCTTGCTTTATTGTAAATACAAGCGAAATAAGGGAGTACCATAGGTTAAAGTGAAAGCCAAAAGCTGGTTGCTATGTGACTGATGTTCCTTTGTTTGTATGGACAGGAGTTGACAAATTCCCATATGAGAAAAGTATAAGTTTTTCAAAGCTGAAACCAAGAAAAAGGAATATCTCAAAAACGATCAACTCCACGAAAAAAATGTATAAACATAAATTGTGTGTTTTAACGTGCTCTACATTTTTTGTGTGTTAAGTTTTTGTCCATCTCTTACGGTTTAGTAGTTATGCAAAATTCATCCAGAATAAAGTAGTCTTCAGAGGCTATTCCCAGAAAATTCAAAATATACATTTTATTTGTCAGGTAAATAACTTTAATATACGATATTTTAATCGAAATCGTTAGAGCCATTTTTTAGAAAATCAAAATTTTCGAAAAAAGTTCCATGTAAAGGGTAGTTTGGGGTGGGGGGATTTTTCTCAAAATTTTCATGTCGCATCCCTGGAAGATACTAAACTTAAATACTAAGTTTGGTATTTTACCGACTTTTTGTTTTTGAGTTATCGTCTTCACAGACACACGGACACACACACACACAGACCTTTTTGTGAAAATGCTTTTTTTTTAGATAAAGGGGACCCTAAAACATATATTTCCGGTGAAATCTCGGTATCGAATTTTTTGGTGGAGTGCAATACTTTCTCTATTCACTATGTACATAGTGCGTATAGGGAAAGTAAAAAACTCGGTCAAAATCTTCCGTTTACAGTACAAATCTGCAATGGAGTAAAATTACAATTGCATAATTTGACAATACTTTATTGTAATGTACAATTTTGCTTCTGGAGAGAAAGCAAATAGCAGCGATGTTTTGCCGACTCTCGAGGATGCAAAGTACAATTATCCATGCGAAAAACACGAAGGTATATTCCACACACTTCTAACGATTGGCCTTGGGATTTATTGTCATTGCGAATGCAAGGTGCGCCGGAAGTAACACGCTTAAATTCAGAAGGAAAGTCGGTTGACATTAGTGGTATTCTTGGAATAAGTATATCCTTGCCTTTGAGCTTTCCTATGTTATAGTAGCTTAAATCAAATTTTTTATAATTTTTTAACAGTGAGTTTTGTTCCGCTGCATAATTTTGGCTGATTGAGATTGCGTAGCATAATTATCACCGAGTCAACCTTGAGCTGTAAATTGTCTAGCGGTATTCCTGGTAAATCCAATGAATTTAGGAATTCAGTAAGATAACTGACGACTTCATTTGGATTGGTAATGGAATCGATCGATTTAAATGAATGCATTTGTCCATCAATTTTAACCTGAATTTTTATAATCAAATAATCTATACATTCTTATTAGTGGCTGCTAAAATGGCTTGTTTGCTCAACCCAGCATAGGCTTTGTAATTTGCACAAATATTTGTAAACACTTTCCATATTAATTCTTCCTTTGACGTTGTGAAGTGACAAAAATGTGATGGAAACGAAATAAGGCCAGTAGAAGTGTCAACAGAAATTGACCATTGCAAATGTCTAATAATGCCTTTAAAGCATCTGAAAAGTGCAATGAAGCGCTATAATTTGCGCAATGTAGCATATATAGTTGTATTGCAAAAAGGACGAACTCAGCGCACCCAGAAGGTATTATGGAAAGGATGACATACGGTTAATAGCGTGGGTAAGCAAGGATGTCATTGGCATAACAGTAATGGCAGCTGTTTCATAGTGTGGTGGGTAAATGCTGGCATAGGTAATGAATTACATTAAGGAGACAGTCACAATAACATTCATGCTTCTTCCGAATCTCTTTCTTTCCTTTACTCCTAATGTTTTCCACCTCTTTCTCTATTTTCACCTGTGTCAGAACAGCCATTTTTAAGGTTAACAATGACATAACCAAATAGCAAGTAGATCTGGTTGGGCAATTCATAAGCTTTTATTAGACAGATTTGTGTAATTTCTCCATTTAACCCAAAATATTACTTGATCAAATGTATTAAGAGCACCACAATTGCAATGTCAGGGTGATGCCGGTATCTTCATGTTCTTTAGCTAGCTCATGTACCATAATGTCAAATAACCAACATCTGCAATAGGACGTTAAACCTAAAATGGGTCCCGTCATTTTCAGATTCCAAGAAGGTTTAATGGTTATGTGCAAAGTTTATAAGCTGTTCATTTTAAAGAATTACAACAAAAATATACTTATTTCTTTATTTAAATGATGTGACCAAGGGATACATAGTTAATGCATAAGAAATATATTTGATTGTCACAGATATCTTCCATCATTGTCTCCATAACCGGGTGCATTCCCTTAGCATTGAAGAAGAAAAATAAAGTGGTAAATACTACGGCCATCTGATGGCAAAAAAATAAGTAGGTACCTATTTTATGTGTTTGTCGCTAGGAAAGAAATATATTTGATTTTCACAGTTATCTTGCATCATTATCTCCATAACCAGGTGCATTCCCTTAGTACTGAATGGGGAAGAAAAATAAAACAATAGGTATTACGGCCATCTGGTGGCAAATAAATAAGTACGTATTTTAGGTGTTCGTCGAAGAGCAAGTAGATCTGATTGGGCAATTGATAAACTTTTATTTGATGAGAGCTTTATGTATTAAATTTCTCCATTTAACCCAAAATATTACTTGATCAAATGTATTAAGAGCAGCGCAATTTTAGTGCGATGGTGATGCAGGTATTGTCATGTTCTTTAGCTAGCTCATGTACCACATAACGTCAAATAACCAACATCTGCAATAGGAAGTTAAAACTAAAACGGATCCTGTTATTTCTCCGCCATTTTCAGATTCCAAGAAGGGTTAATGGTTCTGTGCAATGTATATAACTTGCTCGTTTTAAAGAATTACAACAAATATGCTTATTTCTTTATTTATACGATATGACCAAGGGAACGATAGTTAATACATAAGAAATACATTTGATTTTAACAGTTCTCTTGCGTCGTGTCTCCATAACCGGGTGCATTCCCTTAGCACTGAAGCAGAAAAATAGAGCAGGAGGTACTATGGCCATCTGGTGGCAAAAAATAAGTATGTAGTTAATGTGTTCTTCGCCAGAAAAGCTCCTTTATTTTAAACGATAGTACGGAAAGGACAGTTAATACTAAAAATGTATTTGAACTTCACTGCTGTGTTGTATCATCTCGATAAACTTTCGTTACCTTAACATTGGATGGGGAGCGAAAATACCACTATGTCCATCTAAAAAAATAAGTACTTACTCTAGCTGTTAGTCGCCACGAATGCTTTTTGATATTTTATTTTAAACAATAGGAGTAAGGAAAGTATAGTTAATATATAAAAATGTATTTGAATTTCACTGCTTTATTGTGTCGTTACCTTAACATTGAATGGGGAGGGAAAAATATAACAGTACTATGACCATTTCAAACTTGAATATTGCACCAGTGCAATAACTTATATTGGTTGGTGGGGTGGGAACTCAAAGAGAAAAGAATGCCACGTTATATGGTCAGTCATAATGGAGCATTGGAACCGAGAACATTGTGTTACCTCAGTTAGTAGTTATTACGAAACTAAGTCTGGGACAGAAGTGCAAACGTTTTTTTAGGCAACACTTTAATGTTGGTCAGCAAGATAAGGTTCAGTCTTGGAATACCAGATTGGCTTGGGTGAAGAAGTTTGAAGAGACTGGTAGTGTGTTGTATGTGAAACATGGAGCTCCAAGAGGAGAGCCAACGTGGAGAGAGTGGAGGAAACTTTTCAACGCAATCCTCAATGAGCAGCATGCCAGCATTCTCACATTTGAGGCATCAGTTGAGAAAGCTTACACCAAATGCCTAAAGATATCAAGTATCATCCTTACAAATTGTAAGTTAATCAGAAACTTAGCCCAGAGACAAGGAAGCACTAGTTAATTTCTGTAGCAACATGAATGAACTGCGATGCAAAAATCCTGACATTTTGAATCATTTGTTTATGTCCGATGAAGCCCATTTTCATCTTTCAGGCTTTGTTAACAAACAGAATATGTAGTGCTTTTCTCCATTGAACCCTCAAGAGCTGCATGAAATGCCATTGTACTCTCCCAAGGTAACAGTGTGGTGTGGAATAGGCGTTTTTAGGATTGTAGGCCCACAATTTTTCCAAAATGACAATGAAGAAAGTCACAGTTAATTTATAACACTGTAACTATGATGCAAAACTTGTTGAACATTTGTTCCAACAACTTGACATTGACCCAGAAACCCTTTATTTTTTCAGCAACAGCCCATACTGCATGAGTGAATATGACTTAATTGTAGACTGTTTTGAAGAGTCATCTCTCATTTTGGATACATCCCTTGGTCTGTTCAATCACCCGATCTTACTGTCCTAGATTTTTTCTATTAGGATTTTGAAGGAACGTGTATTTAAGAATCATAATCAGAACATTCAAGAACTTAAATAAGCCATAATTGAAAAAGCTGCATCTAGTTTCTCCTCAGCAAGAGGTTTTTGGCCTTTTCTTGTTATTCGCAGAACCTGTTTCTTTAAATTAATCCACAAGGTGTAATATTATATTCCTATATGGAAGTGGTCTGTTAGGAAATTTGAACCTAAATTTTTGTCTAGTTTTTCCACGTGAATTCTTCATCCTAAAAAATATTTTTAACATATGCACACACTCGCATAGTGAATATGTGCCCATACCGTATTAAAAACATGTGTACACAGTATGAAAATTGTGAATGAAGAAAAGTGGCAATGCTGTATATTGTCCACAAAGTCACCTTCACTACTGGCTTGCAGTGCGCCAGTAACAGGCAAGAGAGAAAGATGAACTGGGGAGTGTACAGAAATCTTATAGCTGTATTGGCATTATTTTGTTGTGGAAAGCGAACTAACCTGAACACTGAAACCTCTTGGCGGCAATGAACAATTTGCTTCGGACAATAGCATGGTTTAGAGAAATGGATGCAACTGTTGATTGTGTCAGAGCTGGCTGGCCTAGGTGTGTATGCACAAAAGAAGTTGTGAATGCTGTGTGTGCAAGGATGAGTAAGACACATCCCTTTATGTAAACAAACAATTTTTGTCTCGTGAAATGAACATCTCTTCATGAAGTGTCACATATTTTGAAGGATGATTTACATGTTAGTGTACATAAAGGATAAAAAAATACACAAGGCATTTGCTAACTGAAAAATTAAAGGAGTTACCCAGGTTTAATCCCATGTTTTGTTAACAACATATGGGGAGAGAAAAAATGCAAAGCAAAATCCAAGCAGCAGAGATTGGCAACCACTGTTCCACAGTCCATTGCTGCTGCTGACTGGCCTAGCGGAAGTCCAGACCTCAATCCATTGGATTATTCTCTGTGGCAGAAGCTCAAGGCAATAGCATGTCAAAAGAGGCACCACAATATTGAGATGCTGAAAAATCAATCATGTCAGCTGCTAAGGAAATTTCACTGGACTCAATTCATGCAGCTATTGATGAGTGACCTCAAGGTCTTCGCCACTGTGTTGTCACACATAGTAATCATTTAGAATGAGAGTATTTCATTTTGTAGCACTTTTTTGTGTTCTTTCAGAATATATGTATATTAATGGATTTCCATAGTTTTAATTAGCAGTATATACATATATGTTGCGCTAATGTTTATATACATCCACTCGCTCCAAGATCTGGTCTCTTACTGAATATGTGTGTGGCTTATAGCAGAAGAAACTGGAAATACACAATAACTACTGAGCGCTTGCGATGCGTGAGACCGTGAGTTGTTGCTTCGGGCCCTGCACTAGTGGGTAGCAGTTGTCTTGTCATTGTTACCTGAGAGTCACTGTATATCACTGTTTGAAAAGTATCAGTCAGCTCGGCACCATCCTGTAATAAAGGATGAAGAAATCCATTTATATTAATATCTCAGAAAACAAGGGTGAAACTAGATATGGGTTTGCAAATAAAACCAATAGCTAATTTAAAATGTTTGGAAATGTCTTTTAATATGTGCACTGCAAGAAAAACATGATTCAGTGGCGTAGGAATTATCACAATCTTTTTATAATTAGTAGTATTATGTATAAGTATGTGAATATATAGGAAAAGAATAAACATTGGCACTTTTGTAGTACATTATCCCGACTTTCTTGCTTTAAACAGAATATGCTCAGATAGAAACTGTGACATACAGCAGTAGCAGCAGCTGTGATTGAATTTATTGCTTTTGTCAATCTTATCCTTAATCTTATAATTTAAGGGTGCAATCTATCAACTCTAATATGCTTGTTTTAAGCGCTAGGTTATTAATTGTAGAGGAAGTAAAAGTATTCTACCAAAAATTCAATATTCAGTTCAGCATAAATACTGAACTCCACTGAACCTAAAAGAAGTACTTTTAGAAAGAAAACAAAGTCTGTGCTCATGTACATGTCTGTGAAAGGGAGATAGAGGAACATATTAAATAAAAAATAAAGGTATGATAAATATAATACTCTGTAAATGTAAAAAGAAGCTAGTAACAGTGAAGAATAACACAAATATTAATATAAAAATAATAGTTGCAACAAATCTTCACTTATCTTTTGGAATCCTTGCCTGGACTAGTTTCGCAACGATTTCATTGCATTATAAATATATCCTTTTGGTCTCTTTTTTGATGTTGTTTATTTACACTGTTATGGTTACTGCTACTAGGTGGATTGTGTACTAATGCATTGCTAACTACTGGAATCAAAACAAATTTGGTAAGAGTGTCAATTGGAGGTATATCAAAATTCATTGCATGATTTCTATACTTTAATATAAATATTTTCTCCCAAACCATTAAATCTATGGGCCCATTTAAGTGTTTTAATAATTTAACATCTGGATTTATTTCATGATTAAATTTCCAAAAATGTTCTGCTACAGCTGATTTATCAACTTGTTTGTATTTAATATTCCTAAAGTGTTCTTTTACTCTGATTTCCAAATGACGTTTAGTCTTACCAATATACACAAGGTCACAATTTAAACAGTTTAATTGATAAATGCAAGATTTTTTATTTTTTGAAATTTCATCCTTTTTAGAAAAGCCTAACAAATTTTTTATATTGTATTTATTTTGAGGAACCAATATTATGCCATGCTCTTTGAAAATATTTGTGAATTTTTTAAGAATGTAATTATCTTTTATTTTCTTAAGCGTAGAAATATCTTGAATAACTTTTTTATATTTAAACTTCTCAATTTTTTTATATATAAAATCAGTATTAAAACCATTAATTAAAGCAGTGTTAATAATGTGTTTATATTCTTTATAGAATTCATCTTTATTAAGGGGTAAATTAATTAACCTATTAAAAACAGCAAATTTATGTGAAAAAGGGTTAAAGCCATTATTTTTTATATAATTATCAGTGTGGGTTTGCTTTCTGTATATTCCAAAATTCAATTTATTGTCTTTTTTTATTATTTTTAAATCCAGGAAAGGGAGATACCCATCACTTTCAGTTTCTAATGTGAAATTTATAGCCTTATCTTGTAAATTTAAAAGTTTTAAAGCATCATTTACATGTTTATCAGGAACAATAGCAAATATATCATCTACATATCTATACCAAGTTTTAAAAATTAGAGGGAATGCTTTAGTGACCTGAATTTCAAAATATCTCATGAAAAGATCAGCAAGAAAAGGTGAAAGTGGACTATCCATTGCTAAACCAGAAGTTTGTTGATAGAATTTGTCATTAAAGCTGAAAAAATTTTGATCCAAACAAAGATTAGTAAGGATAACAAAATCATTTATTAAATTTGCATTCATTTCTATAGAACTTAACCATTTTTTTAAAAATGTCAAAAGTTTTTCTCTAGGAATGCTTGGAAACAAAGCAGTTACATCAAAAGAAACAAGTTTATCATTAGTAGATAATGTAATATTGCTGATCCTTTCAACTAGCTCAAAAGAATTTTTAATACTTAAACTCTCAAATTTTTCAAAATTAGTGAATTTTTTATTTAACCATTTAGCTAGGCTGTAAGTAGGTGAATTTATGCAATTTACAATAGGTCTCACTTTATTTCCAGGTTTATGAATTTTGGGAAGAGCATATATTCTGGGTAAAATTGGATTACTGATTTTTATAATTTGCTTTTCTTTATTTGTAATACTTTTAATTTCATTAAGGGTCTTATTATAAATTGAAATGCAGGATTTTAAAGGGTTAATATCAATGCTTTTGTAATCTTCACCTGAAGTAAGAGTTCCATTCTGTTAAATTTTATTTAAAATTACAATGCTGTTACCTTTATCAGCTTTAGTATAGATTACATCTTTTTCTTTTAATGATTTAATAATTTGTTTATTGTGATTTACTTTAGGGTGATTTTTATTCAAATTCTGTAATATTTTACTACATTTTTCTTTAACCAATAATTTATTATTTTCATTTAAATCCTGACTAGCAATTTCTATATCTGCTACATAATCATCTATATTTTTTGAAAAATCTACACAGGTTTTTAAACCTTTATTCAAAAAATTAATTTCCTTCTCATTGAAATTACAATTTGAAAGGTTAATTACATTATCTTTAGTTGGTTTCAATTTATTTTGTTTTAAGCATAATTTATTTAACTTATTTTTCAGTTTATTTGTTTTATTTTTCATGCTAAAGTTCAAATTTTCAAACAATTTATATTCCAAATTTAGCCAAATAGAATTACCTAAAACATTTATAAGTTTAAGATGCAAATTATATAATTTCAATTCAATGTTAATTAAGTTTTTAAAATGCAAACTTCTTTCAACTTCAATTACTTTCTTCTCTGCTGCTTTTTGATGAATACTATTATGTGAAATTTAACAGTTTTTCTAACAAAAATTGGAGTTACTTTACGTTTTAAACACAGGTTTAAGAAACGTATATCTGCAAGAATATGTCTTCTTTTTTCTTGTAATTTCAAATATAGCTTAATTTCATGTTTAGTATTATTAAAATTCAGATTAAATCTATAATTATTATATTCCATCACATCCATCATAAGCAATAACCTAAAATGCACTGAAACTAAGGACTGCTTCAAAACAAATAAACTTATAAATGTAAAAAAAAGCTAGTAACAGTGAAGAATAACACAAATATTAATAAAAATAACTTTTCTCAGGCTATCAGCCAGGTGAATTCTGGAATAATTTCCAAGCTTTCAAGAGCTTATTCCAGAATTCACCTGGCTGATAGCCCGAGAAAAGTTATTTTCATACCGCCGCCAGGAAAGCTTCAAGTCATGGTTCACAAATATTAATATAAAAATAATAGTTGCAACAAATCTTCACCTATCTTTTGGAATCCTTGCCTGGACTAGTTTCGCAACGATTTCATTGCATTATCAACATATCCTTTTGGTCTCATTTTTGATGTTGTTTATTTACACTGTTATGGTTACTGCTACTAGGTGGGTTGTGTACTAACGCATTGCTAACTACTGGAATCAAAACAAATTTGGTAAGAGGTCAATTGGAGGTATATCAAAATTCATTGCATGATTTCTATACTTTAATATAAATATTTTCTCCCAAACCATTAAATCTATGGGCCCATTTAAGTGTTTTAATAATTTAACATCTGGATTTATTTCATGATTAAATTTCCAAAAATGTTCTGCTACAGCTGATTTATCAATTTGTTTGTATTTAATATTCCTAAAGTGTTCTTTTACTCTGGTTTCCAAATGCCGTTTAGTCTTACCAATATAAACAAGGTCACAATTTAAACAGTTTAATTGATAAATGCCAGATTTTTTATTTTTTGAAATTTCATTCTTTAACAAATTTTTTATATTGTATTTATTTTGAGGAACCAATATTATGCCATGCTCTTTGAAAATATTTGTGAATTTTTTATTTGCCCAAGGGTAATAAGTAAATTTTTTAAAATGTAATTATCTTTTATTTTCTTAAGCGTAGAAATATCTTTAACAGCTTTTTGGTATTTAAACTTCTCAATTTTTTTATATATAAAATCAGTATTAAAACCATTAATTAAAGCAGTGTTAATAATGTGTTTATATTCTTTATAGAATTCATCTTTATTAAGGGATAAATTAATTAACCTATAAATTAAACTATTAAAAACAGCAAATTTATGTGAAAAAGGGTTAAAGCCATTATTTTTTATATAATTATCAGTGTGGGTTTACTTTCTGTATATTCCAAAATTGCAGATATTCTTGCATATATACGTTTCTTAAACCTGTGTTTAAAACGTAAAGTAACTCCAATTTTTGTTAGAAAAACTGTTAAATTTGACATAATAGTATTCATCAAAAAGCAGCAGAGAAGAAAGTAATTGAAGTTGAAAGAAGTTTGCATTTTAAAAACTTAAATAACATTGAATTGAAATTATATAATTTGCATCTTAAACTTATAAATGTTTTAGGTAATTCAATTTGGCTAAATTTGGAATATAAATTGTTTGAAAATTTGAACTTTAGCATGAAAAATAAAACAAATAACCTGAAAAATAAGTTAAATAAATTATGCTTAAAACAAAATAAATTGAAACCAACTAAAAGGAATAACCCTAAAGATAATGTAATTAACCTTTCAAATTGTAATTTCAATGAGAAGGAAATTAATTTTTTGAATAAAGGTTTAAAAACCTGTGTAGATTTTTCAAAAAATATAGATGATTATGTAGCAGATATAGAAATTGCTAGTCAGGATTTAAATGAAAATAATAAATTATTGGTTAAAGAAAAATGTAGTAAAATATTACAGAATTTGAATAAAAATCACCCTAAAGTAAATCACAATAAACAAATTATTAAATCATTAAAAGAAAAAGATGTAATCTATACTAAAGCTGATAAAGGTAACAGCATTGTAATTTTAAATAAAATTTAACAGAATGGAACTCTTACTTCAGGTGAAGATTACAAAAGCATTGATATTAACCCTTTAAAATCCTGCATTTCAATTTATAATTAGACCCTTAATGAAATTAAAAGTATTACAAATAAAGAAAAGCAAATTATAAAAATCAGTAATCCAATTTAACCCAGAATATATGCTCTTCCCAAAATTCATAAACCTGGAAATAAAGTGAGACCTATTGTAAATTGCATAAATTCACCTACTTACAGCCTAGCTAAATGGTTAAATAAAAAATTCACTAATTTTGAAAAATTTGAGAGTTTAAGTATTAAAAATTCTTTTGAGCTAGTTGAAAGGATCAGCAATATTACATTATCTACTAATGATAAACTTGTTTCTTTTGATGTAACTGCTTTGTTTCCAAGCATTCCTAGAGAAAAACTTTTGACATTTTTAAAAAAATGGTTAAGTTCTATAGAACTGAATGCAAATTTAATAAATGATTTTGTTATCCTTACTAATCTTTGTTTGGATCAAAATTTTTTCAGCTTTAATGACAAATTCTATCAACAAACTTCTGGTTTAGCAATGGATAGTCCACTTTCACCTTTTCTTGCTGATCTTTTCATGAGATATTTTGAAATTCAGGTCACTAAAGCATTCCCTCTAATTTTTAAAACTTGGTATAGATATGTAGATGATATATTTGCTATTGTTCCTGATAAACATGTAAATGATGCTTTAAAACTTTTAAATTTACAAGATAAGGCTATAAATTTCACATTAGAAACTGAAAGTGATGGGTATCTCCCTTTCCTGGATTTAAAAATAATAAAAAAAGACAATAAATTGAATTTTGGAATATACAGAAAGCAAACCCACGCTGATAATTATATAAAAAATAATGGCTTTAACCCTTTTTCACATAAATTTGCTGTTTTTAATAGTTTAATTTATAGGTTAATTAATTTACCCCTTAATAAAGATGAATTCTATAAAGAATATAAACACATTATTAACACTGCTTTAATTAATGGTTTTAATACTGATTTTATAAATAAAAAAATTGAGAAGTTTAAATATCAAAAAGTTATTAAAGATATTTCTACGCTTAAGAAAATAAAAGATAATTACATTCTTAAAAAATTCACAAATATTTTCAAAGAGCATGGCATAATATTGGTTCCTCAAAATAAATACAATATAAAAAATTTGTTAGGCTTTTCTAAAAAGGATGAAATTTCAAAAAATAAAAAATCTTGCATTTATCAATTAAACTGTTTAAATTGTGACCTTGTGTATATTGGTAAGACTAAACGTCATTTGGAAATCAGAGTAAAAGAACACTTTAGGAATATTAAATACAAACAAGTTGATAAATCAGCTGTAGCAGAACATTTTTGGAAATTTAATCATGAAATAAATCCAGATGTTAAATTATTAAAACACTTAAATGGGCCCATAGATTTAATGGTTTGGGAGAAAATATTTATATTAAAGTATAGAAATCATGCAATGAATTTTGATATACCTCCAATTGACACTCTTACCAAATTTGTTTTGATTCCAGTAGTTAGCAATGCATTAGTACACAATCCACCTAGTAGCAGTAACCATAACAGTGTAAATAAATAACATCAAAAAAGAGACCAAAAGGATATGTTGATAATGCAATGAAATCGTTGCGAAACTAGTCCAGGCAAGGATTCCAAAAGATAAGTGAAGATTTGTTGCAACTATTATTTTTATATTAATATAATACTCTGTATTTAAATTATCATCAACCTCCAAAGTAACAAGATGATTTTCAAGCAAATCCTTCAACTCCAAAGTGCTCTTTAAGTGTAACTTTGTTAATCTTCTATTTTGACAAAAATGGCATGTGTTGAATTTTTTATGAATAACCTATAAATGATTGTGCAGGTGTAATTGAACTAATCCACCACCATGTGGGAAGAACATTTCAATTCATTTTTTATCACTATTGTGTATTCACACCCCATTCTATAATGCTATTTTGTATCAGAAAGTTATTCTACAGTGTTATGTTTTTGTGAATTAAATCAACAATTTGAAAGAAAATGACAACACTTGCTTATTGGAAAAGAAGACTCGTGGATTTCGTAGGAAAAATAAATAAGTTGGCAGCATAGTTGTGCATATGTAAAAATTAAAGATGGAGTATGTTGTTTACATTTTGTAATGACTTTTGTATATAAGAAAATGTCTTAATTAGGACCCGTGGGTGTGCCACAGCAACTCAGAGTGATCACATCTACTAAAAGACACGTTCCATGTGAATATTCATTGCTCAGGTTAGTATTTTAAATTTGGACATCATGCATAACCTTTAGTGAAATTATTAATTTATTAAAATAATTTTTAATTTTGTATTATTACTAAGTTGAATTACTAAGTAAGATTCTCACTCATAATATAAGAAATTATTCTGTATTTATCTTATTTGTATGATTTATAAATAGAAAGAAGCTGTTGTACCAGGCATACAACAGCTCTATATGTGGTGTAGCACAGCCAAATGGAAGATCACGATAATTGTATATAGGTGGTGTGAGTTGGCAATGCTTGGAAAAAAAAATGCAGGGTTTGCAGTCTCTGGCACCTTACGTGACTATATGTATGTTTGCATTAAATAATATGCACATAAAGTCTTGCATTTATGCTTACTTTTTTATTTTGAAGGGGGCTTAACTCTTTATATGAATATTAATGTGAATTAGTCATTGGTAGAGAAAGTTGTGAATAGCATGCCAGATTTTCATAAATGCTGGCCTAACTGATTTATAGATTCTGATTTATATTGCTAAACATTCCTTTTTGCTGGTTCTCTGATTAAACAAAACTATTTCAAATACTTCCTTCATTTGGCTTCTTTTCACCTCATTACATGATGTAATATCAAATCTTAGTTTCTACTAAGAGGGTGACATTGAAAATTGTAGAAATAAATCTAGGATTAGTTTTAAAAAAATTAAAATGAGAGTATTGTTTTTCAAAATTTTCCTCTTTAAATTAATACACTTTTGCATTTGTTGAACCGTTCCTAAAGCAATAATGCCACTCCTCTTGAGATAGTTCAGAAATCAGGTTTTTATAATGTTCCACTGCTTCAGATAATGACAAAAATGTAAATCTTACATATTTTACCTTTAATTACCTCTTTAAATTAGGGCAGTCTAGAAAGTTCCAAACGTTTCGAAATAAACAGTTAACAAAATAAAAAAATCAAGGTTTATTATCTACATCTGAAAGGTACACTCTTAAGCTATTTTTCTACATAATCACTATTCACATTGAGAAATCCTACCGCAGCACAAGTTTTTCAATACCCTCTCTGTAGAAAAATCTGCCTCCTATGATTTCAACCACTGGTTTACATCGGCATGCAAAAAATTTGCACCTCAATTTGATGCACCAAACTCCGGGAAATTTGGGGAAAATGTTCTGCAAGTTCCGTAATTGTTCTGTTTATCAGTCACAAGGCTGAGCCTGCCGCTGCAGTCCTTATAGTGAACATTGGTATGTCCATTTTTAAAATCAATGCACCATTGCCTGACTTGACTTTCACTCATTCCTGCCCTTAAACATCACAAAGTTGACGATAAATTTCAATTAGTTTGTTGTTTTTGGCCAACAAAAATCTAAACAATGACCACACTTCACAAGTGGCAGGAATCTTTATTGCAGCGCGCATTTTGAAAACTCACAGAAAGCAAAGTAAGGAAGCCACAGTCCTCACGCTACCACAGCTGGTTATGAACTGAATGTAGGACACCAAGATGGCAGCTCTGGTTCTACTCATCACCACAATAGGCCAAAACATGTGGGACTTTCTGGACTGCCCTCGTATTATATACTGTCTATATTATCTATCTATAATTATCTCCAAATAAATCAGATGTTAGGCCATGGCTATATGGAGGAGGGCTCATGTTGCTGACCTTCAGGGCATCAAGATTCTCAGCTGTTTTGCTGTATGTGACTGCATTGTCATTACGTAATTTTTTTTCCCCCTTTGGGCATTTTTTCTTAATTTTTAGAGTAAAATATGGTAAACAGAGTTTGTGTACCAATTAGCAGTAATGTGTGTCCATCTTCTAATGTTACAGTAGTAATGTAACCTGTTATAGAAAAGAGAAAGAAAAGAAACTAGCAACCATCTTCTTACCACCACTGCAAATTTGGTGCATGTTTATTGTCTTTTCAAAGTAGCCATTGAGCCAATCAACTTTTATTTTCAGAATCATAACATTAAATCCCAGATTGATCACCTAACAGTATTCCAAACCAGATTTGAAGTGCTACCTTGAAATTTTTGCGAGTTTTTCTGTACCAATCAATGCATAGTTTTTTATTAGAGGTCAGTTTATGTTGTATCTTTCTACTACAAAGTTTTCTCATGTTTAACTGTTGATGTAGATACTTCATATTTGGCTCATATCAATGCCTAAAGCTGCCTGAATAAGTTCATAAAATGTCTTGTCAGTATTAATTATTTAATATCTTATTATTGAAATGTTTTTGTACCTAATTTTGAAAATTATTACATTTAAATTAATAATAATAATGATAATAATTAGAAAGGGTTTTAGAATTTAGAATTCATTATTTATCTTTATTTTGATTTATAGTTGTAATTGTCATTTTATTAACATGAAATGGTACTTGTTCAGTTAATACATTTATAGGTATTTATTTACATGTTAGACAAGGAATATATATGGCTCTTATAAATTCCTCAAGGGGGTCCATCATGAAATTTATTACTAGGAAAAGCCTGATATCTTCTGAATTTGCTGAAAACATAACTCCATGGCATGACAGTGCACAAGGTACCTGGGCGTACCGCCCGGCTGCTGCATCCTCCATTTCGGCCTGAAGGCATGATAAATAGGGTGAGAAGTGATCAGCACCTTGAGTTCTTCCTGGTCGGTTGATGCAGTCTTCTGGATCTGGAGTCACTACTTCTCAATCAAATAGCTCAGTCCCCCCCCCCTCCCAGGGACTTCATGAGGCTGAGTGCACCCTGAGCCAGGTCTCCCAGTGGGAGAAAATTCCCCATACCGGTACCAGGAATTAAACCCAGGCCTCCCGCCATGCAAAGGAGATGACCCTGAATGCACTGTACCAATCATAAATTGTTAACTTAGGTGGGGTTTCTATGTCAAATGCATTTCTAAGCCAATATTCACATTGTGTAGGTTAATGATGACTTAAAATTGTACACAACTCAAAGCTTAAAAGTGTTTTTTGGTCAAGCTTAAAAGTGTTTTTTGGTCAAATTTATTTTTGGGTGAATACAAAATCTTTTAATGGTGATAATTAACAGTATTTTAGAGAAAATCAGACAAACCACATGATAATCAAATTGCAATACATTAGAAAGTAGTTCTCAGATATATTTTAAGCAGTTTCAATGTTGGCCTCGGAACTCTTACTGCCATATATCAATTTAAAAAGAAATCAAACCTGACACTTTAAACTATAGATATTCATGTGATGCAGGACATCTAACTAATGCTGTATTAAGAATTGTACCAAACTGTAACTTTGCATTATTCTTTTACAGGATGGAGAATTCACACCAATAAAATCACCAAGGTAAGTCTTCACTCTTGGCTAATGTTTCACTAAGAAACCATCTGATCATCTTGTATTACATTTTGTCTTACTGGTACTTCTTTATCTATTTAGATACAATTTTAACCATAGTACTTGTTTGAAATTTAATGAATCTGTAACATAATTATTACACCTTTACGATTGTTTGTTTAAACTTAAAAGAAGGTTACAGAATTTAATAAAATTGATCGAAAAGTACCATGTTAAGTACAATTGTGGTCACTTTTATGGTACAGTTCTAATCACTGACATCTTTCATATAAAATCACTTTTTCCCAACACTACCAAAAATTACATTTCTTGCACTTTGTTTTATGCAATTAGATAAGCTGGAAAATTAACATATATATATATATATATATATATTTTTTTTTGTTGTAAATTAGTAACAGAGTAAAACTATTTGCACCTCCATGCATCTAAGGCAAAATCTTGCAGTGTACTTCTCTTATACCAAATGTAAAAATTTGCTGACTATTCTCTTCCCTAAAATCTTCAAAGTAGATGTAACTCCATAGTGCATCTTCAATGCACTTTCTTGTTGCCACAAAGGAAAAGGGGATTCTAACTACTACTGAACATGATCTTTTCCAGAGGAACATAAAGGATTGTAGAGTGGTTTGAAGTCTAGCTAGTGCAAGTAGAAAGATAAACCAAATATACATAGTCTTACCATAAATACTGTCACAAAGCTTTCAATCAATTTACGCAATGTGGTTTTGAGATGTTTTAATATACTGATAATATTAGTTACATGTATGTTTTAAGAATCAAACTCACAAATAATTATTCAAAATGACCACCTCTGGCATGCACACAGGCCTTAAGTTTTTGTGACCACTCATCTATTGAATTACGCAACGTTTCCAGTGGAAAATCTGCTGCTGCCTTCCTAAGAGAATGCTTCAAACTTTCAATGTTAAGATGTCTCTTCTTGCAAGCGATTTCTTGAAGCTTAGACCACAATTTGTAATCAGGTCCAGACTTGCAGAAGGCCAATCTGAGGTAAAATTAAGTCCGGAACATTAGCCCTGAGCCACTCTTGAGTTGTCCTTGCCTTATGCGCTGGGGCTGAATCTTGTTGGAAGCTCCAGTTTTGCCCGTGTAAGAGTGTGTTGCTGAGAGGCTTGACCACTCTCTCCAGCACTGCCTCCTGGTACACTTTGGCCGATGTTTTCACATCTTTTTTGCAGAAGTGGAGCTCTGTGGTTACTTCGTAGCTCACACCCCACCAAACCATGACAGATGCAGAATGATGGCCCCTCTGGACCCTTGGAGCCTTTTCAGCAGCTTCTTTAGATGATCTGGCATATACTCGGTCATTTTGGGCATTGAAAGCCCCCTCAACACAGAATATTTTTTTGTCAGTGAAAAGGATTCTTCTGTGACCATTTGCTGCAATAACTGTTTTGATTTAAGAAGCCTCTGGTGCTTCAGCTCCCTTGTAAGGAGCTACCCTTTCTGCCGTTTATAGGTGCACAGACCTAGGTTACTGTGCAATGTGCACGACATAGACATTTTAGAAATTTTCAGTTCCTGAGCCATCACTGATTGTCTCCGTACGGGATTTCTTCAGATGCGAGCTGCCACTGCTTTCACCAACTCTGGAGTGCACACAGTGCGTGGTCTTCCTTGCTTATGGCAGTCTTTCACAGTTCCAGTCTCAAGGAAGCGCTGGACAGTGCGGTACACGAACCTGCTGCTTATTTTCAACTTCTGGAGAATTTTGAAGATCTCACCTGGGGATTTGCCTACCTTGTGCAAGGCTACTACAGCTACACGATTTTCGTAACCGCCCCATTCCATTGTGGCAACTAACACAAACAACCTTCTTGTTCTGCAGTTGAATTCTCAATGACTCAGTGCTGAATAGCACAACAAAGGAATGTGCAGGCAGACAGAGGCAGGAGGTACAAATACTCTCAAAAGTTGTGACAGTACTTATGGTAAGACTGTGTATATAACTTATTTATTTTATTTTTTACTTTTTTAAATGTTTTTATTTGCTTTTTTATTTTTTATTATTTTTTTTATTTTATTTATATATATATATATTTTTTTTTTATTGTAGTTTAACGTCCTTTAACCTGGTTGGTCATATCGGACAATGAATGAAATTGATGATAATAATGATCTCGGGGTCCATGGAGGTCAAAGTTACTGACATTCGTTTTCTCAGGATAAGAGAAAACCCCCAAAAAAAACCTAAGCAAAATTCGATCTCACGACCTGTTGAATACGAGGCAGACATGCTACCACTAAATATATTGTATAATAAATAACATTTACATTTGCAATATTAAATCTTTGAATGTCAAAACACAATCTTGAAAATGAAATATAAATATTTATATTTCACATATATTTGTATGTGTGTGTGTGTGTGTGTGTGTTGAAATAGAATGTATCATACCAGAATAAAGATTTCAATAATTTGAATTTAATTCCATGTGATGCACATATAATTAATTGAATGAGGAATTAAAGCAAAATACAAGTTAAAATTGGCCATTAAAGGTTAAGAATGTTGCAAATCAAAGTTCTTGAGAATGTGCATATAAGCAGCTGCCACAATTAAATAATTTAAGACAAGTAAGCATTCTACAAGTATACAAGAAGCATTCAATTGTTTAACGTACAGCTAAAACTGATTTATTTAACTATTTAGTTCTAAGGAACTATTTAAATGCAGCTAGCACTATCTGAAACTTGTATGGTTGTCTTATAAAAATCTTCCAAACCAAGGAATTTCAGTTTTAGATTACAACACGTATGTTATTTTAAACTGCCTCAAGTTACAAATGTAATACAAAATGAAAATAACAGCTGTATGTTTATGTAAACCATTATTCATATGAATTAATTAACTATGTTGGAATTTTGAAAGCATATTTTATTTAAGGATACATGCCTAATGAGAAGCACTGCATATAATATACAATCAGATTAACTATACATTATCAAAATGTATCGCCAATTCCCTTCACCAGCTTCCTGGTCTGGAAAGTAGCATGTTTGAGCGCTGGAGTTGATCCCTCTTCTTTTGTGTCTAAGCTAAGGTGACCTGCTCATGGAAAAGCAGCGAAGAAGAAGTAGGGAAAGACTGGTGAATGCATAGACTGCTGACATATGTTAAGTGAATTGCACAAGAGGGGAATGTAGCGGTTATATACCATTACAACCTTGCAGCAAATTTTTACATGTACAATAGGCAGTCACAATGTTTGTCTTGCATAGTTTTCACATAATTGAGTGAAATATGTGTTACATAATAATTACATGTTTCACAACTAAGGAAAAGCTAAACTTAATGTATTGCACTACAACAATATGTTAATATATTTAAGGGAAAGTTCAATATAGAGTCATTAAATTATAAGGTAACCTTTCTCGCAGCCTCTTTCCACTGCGCAAGAAATCCAAGTGTCACCGGGAAAGTAGGGCCGGCAAAGGTGCATTGAAGTCTTTACATTAAATAAATGCTGAAAATATTGACCATCTGCTCCCAAACAAGCAGTATAACGAGTTAAAGATGTTCTCACTCATCACCTAAGCTCAGAAGCAGAAATCCCTGTGTAATCTACAGAAACTTAGTGTTAACTTCAGGCAAGAAATCACAAGGCTTCCTGCTGCTAAGCTGAGACAAGTGAGCAAGAATATTTTCACAAATTGTGCTGCTCCTACGAGGTGCATACTGAAAGTCATGAGCAACACTGTTTTACAATCTTAATATTTATTTTTAAGCCAAACCAAATACATCATCATAATCTACAGACTTTCTTTCACTTTTCGACATAGTCTCCATTGTTTTGCACACATTTTTCCCATCGTTCTACAAGTTTGAAAATGCCCTTGTGATAGAACTCCGTTGCAGCTGCCCGCAGACCCTGACGCACTGCTTTCCGAATATCCTCCAGCGTCTCGTAGCGTTGGCCACGCATCTGCTCCTTCACAGAACCGAAAAGATGGTAGTCGGAGGGTGCCAAGTCGGGACTGTAGGGAGGATGTGGAAGAGTTTCCCACCCTAATGCCCCGATCTTCTCCATAGTGGCACGGGCAGTATGCGGATGCGCATTATCCTGTTGAAGGATGATCCTCTTTCCAGGGCGTTTATCACGCAAAGCCCGACAGAGTTTCAGAAGTGTCTTGATGTAGCGGGCAGAATTTATGGTTTGTCTAGGTTCAAGAAAGTCAACCAGAATGCAACCTTGTGCATCCCAAAAGACACTTCCCATAACTTTTCCTACAGACTGCACTGTCTTCGCTTTCATCTTCGATGATGAGTTCAAGTGGTGCCATTCCATACTCTGACGTTTCGTTTCTGGCTCATAGTGATGGAACCAGCTCTCATCTCCAGTCACAATACACGTCAAAAATTCATCACCTTCATTATGAAATCTGAAGAAGGTTTTGTGCAATGGTTCTTCTCTGAAGTTTGTGGTCTTCAGTCAATAAACGGGGGACCCAACGGGCATAGACCTTTCGATAACCCAAGCTGTGGATCATTTCTTGCACTGCACTATGTCTTATTCCAAGTTGCGCAGCAATTTCATTCACAGTGAAACGCCTATCTCCTGTAATGAGCTCATCAACTCTTTCCTTGGTAGAGGCAGTTCGAGGACGCCTGCTACGAGGCGCATTTTGCAGACTCGTGTTTCCATCTTTGAAATATTTCACCCATCTTCTAACACTGCTGGCACCCATGCAGATACCTCCATACGCACGTGTAAGTCTGAGATGAATTTCAGGAGCAGATTTTCCTTCTTTCACAAGGAATTCAATGACAGCACGCTGTCGAAACGAAACATCAATGTCAGCCATTTTTCAAACACCGTCTGTGGTCACGTGATAGAAGCTAATGACGTCACAATATGTCAACATGTGGCTTAAAGTCTGTAGATTACGATCCGGCAATTTGTTTCATTACATTGTTGAAATTTAAATTTTTACAATGGGTTGCTCATGACTTTCAGTATGCCCCTTATATGTAAACAGGTCAACATTTCCATAATTTATTTTAAGATACGTATTTTAGTGTGCCTTTGCTGGCATCAATTTCCTAATGACTCAGATCTCTCGTGCAGTAGAGAAGGCTGCTTCAGAGGTTACATTATAATTTAGCAACCCTATACATCTTGGAAAAAGTCTGTATTGTTGATGACTGCCATTAAACAGTAATGTGAATTCATTTTGTAAGGAACAATTACTAGCAAATAAAAGTATGACCTTTGCTTGCCTGATGGTTATATATTATAAATAAGGTTCTATGTTTGTTGTTCTGCTTACTGTTAAATATATGCAGGGCAATCATAAGGATATACCTTATTTTATCTGTCAACGAGAGAATCTAAACAACACTTCTAAATATTCCAAAAGTACAATACGAAGAAGAAACAGTGAAAAAAGTAAGGCAAACACAATTCTAGTAATATAAATCTAAGATAAGAAGCAATTGTGTATTTTTGATTGGTTGACTAGCATAGCCGCTTTTGTTTATATGCATGAATAGCTCTATTATAAAATGCAAAGCAAGTAAAACCACTGAAGCAAAAAGAAAGGGGAGGGGGGAAGCTGTAGATTACAAGTGAGCTTTAACAAGTTATAAGAGACAAAAACGGACTAAATTGTAGTTTTAAAAAAACAAATTTTGTTCATATGGGTATATTTGTGGAAACACTTTTTAACTATACATCACTTGTATTTTATATAATTTTCTCTAGCACATATGTACAATGTGTAGATATAGAAGGTATTATATTACACCCAAAAATTCAATACTGAGCTTTCACCAGAAATACATGTTTCAAGGACCCCTGAACCCTAAATTGAATTGAGTTTTATCTGAGAGAAGGTATGTGTGCATATGTGAGTGTATGCATCTGTCTCATAATTCAAATACAAAAGGCATGATAAGTACCAAACTTGATAAGTTCAGCATTTTCCAAGGATGCGATACAAGGATTTTCAAGAAAATTCCCCAATTTCAAACTTCCAATTACATGGAAAATGTTTTGAAAATAATGAATTTCTCAAAAAATGGCACTAATGATTTTGATCAAAATACTATATATTAAAGATAATGATATGACAAAGTGCATATCTTGAATATTTTGCCAAAGCTTCTGAAGTGCTTTTCATTCTGATTGAAGAAGGTTAAGGGACTTGCATCCAAGCCTTCATTTAAATGTTTTGTATTAAAAAACCACTGCATGAGCTAAAGTAGCTCATGTGCTTAATTGCTTTCTGTCAAAATTGAGCAATAGTAGTAAGAAAAGTAATTTATTTTGACAGTGGAGCAAGATGATTAAAAGTAATTCTAATGAATTCAAAACATGTTTCAGTTTTCTTTTGTACATTATAAAAGCAAAGAGAGGGACTAGCAAAAGTGATGGTTATCTAGTTATATTGCCAGCATTAGTTCTGATAAAATACCCTAAAACATCAGGAAAGTGACTTATGTTACAACTAACTTCTACTGGAGTTGGCATTCTGGTATTAATCTGGGGCAAGTGTTGAAATGTGTTAAATGTGCCACCTCCTATATGATTTATGTCAACAAACACTTTCGACCTGGAATACCTTATACAAGGGTGTATAAAATAAACAACTTTTTTTATCTCTAAGAAGAATTCACCAATTCTAACAAGTTGTTATTTCATTGCTGCAGAACAATTTCCTTTCACGTTGCCTCGATGCTTACCCTCGGCTTTAACCAATTTGGCTTTCTCTAAGTCAATGTCCTCTCCGAAATTGCTATCGAAACTCTGCAGGACTATGCAGGGGAGCTATGAATGCATCCGCCCGCATCCGTGTTCGCCATGGCCGAGTGGTTGGAACACCCACGGGGCGGCGCAGGGTTTCCCCCGTCATTGCATTCCATCGATGCCCCACTTTCATTCCATGTATTACTATAAGCATCATCGCCTGCGATGCCTATGTATAAAAGCGTGCATTTAGCACTATAAAAAAAAAAAAAAAACTGATCGGCTGTCCGGCAACCATTCAGGGTGGCGAGTTATGGGCACGTGGATTTACGCGCATGGTCATATACTATATACCACTTTTCTGATGATCTCCTTTTAAAAAAATTGATATACTCCTTTCACATGGCTTTCTCTACATCTGTGTAAGAAATTATTGTTAAAGAGCTTATTCTTTTGTTTATTTCATGCTAATCGAGATATACGTTAGTAGAAATGGTCTTATTACTTACTTCCTTAAATAGAAGGGAAATAAAGGAATAGAATATGCTACATTGATCAATTCGTTTAAAAGCTGATTGCCACGTGGTTGCATTGCCAGGAATTGTCAAATTCCCGTATGAGAAAAGTATTTTAAAACCAATAACAAGGAATATCTATAAAAAAAAAAAAAAAAAAAAAAAAAGAAGAGAGAGAGAGAGAGAGAGAGAGAGAGAGAGAGAGAGATAGAGATCAACTCCTAGAAAAAATAAAAAAGGTACATGACAAACGAGATCTAGATTTTTCGTGTAAGGTGTTTTTTTTTTCTCCCCATCTCTTATAGTTAACCAGTTATCCAAAATTCATCCAGAATAAATAGGCCTTCAGATACTGGTCCAAGAAAATTAAACATATACCTTTTATTTGTCATGTAAATAGTATATTTAACATATGGTATTTTAATCAAAATTGTTAGAGCAATTTTTGAGAAAGTCAAAGGTTAAAGGGTAGTTTGGGTTGGAGGATTTTCCTCAACATCTTCGTGTCGCATCCTTGGAAGATACTGAACTTAAATACCAAGTTTGGTATTTTACCGACTTTTCGTTTTTGCAAAACGGAAGCAAAACAGAATTGCATTTGCCTTATATAACGTGAAAACTACTGGAGTTCAAGGAAATTGCCATCAAATTCAATGGGCAGCATCGTAATGAAGCGTCCCTTGAATTCAATTAGATCAAGAATAGCTTCCGGTCATGAAAATGCCAAAATAATGCTCGGCCGTGCGCTCCATTCAACTCGAATGAACTTTGAAGTTCCTAAGGAACACTCTGGTAGGCAAAGTAGTTTTGTCTAGTGGGACCCGCTGACTAGCACTTAACATCATTTCAGTTCAAATAAATTTGATCACTCAATTGCAGCTAAACCGGTGTCTAGTCAAGAATTCGTAACTTCGACCAGCGATATAAATGGGGCAGTAAAATTCTCATAGACCACTTTGATGTTATGTTGATATCAACATCACGTCTGCATCAGCATCTGCCAAATCCGCCACTTTAAAGAACAGTGCAGTAAAATTTTTTTTTTTTTTTTTTGTTTTTGTTTTTTTTTTTTTTTGTTTATGCAGTTATGGCAGAACTGCCTTAGATTTCTCGAAGATCCTTTTCTAGGGAATATTCTGGAAAGGACTTAGATCGGCGACGTTCATCTTCACCGGTCTCTACTTCCAATGGATTCGAGGTTCTGGAACAGAAATTGACAATTGGAATGGGGTCCTTCCCCGTAGAGGAGGTGGAGAATTTTGTCCCCACTGCCAAAGTGAGAGTGAAAAAGAGGCAGGAGAAACCTTAAGAAAATGGTGTTAGCCCAACACAAAAGAAAAAGAGTAAATTGTTTCGAACACCGTTACCCTCAAGGTATAAGTGCTCTACAATTGAAAACTTATATCGCAATAAAGAATAGGGATATCCTACAGTGAAACATACGTAGAATTAGAAAATCAATTACAACTTGAAATGTTGTTCCACAGGAAAGAGCCTTTGGTTATAAGTTTGCAAAAGACTAAGCTCCGCACGCAAGACGCTTTTAAAATGACTGTGCACCGCTGTACGTGTGACGAGAGGGTACAATGATGCTGATTAGCAATGCATTTGTGGAATCTCTGTCCCTAGAGACTGATATCCACCGATTCACTATGTGTATCTGTTTCGGTTTAACAACCTCTCCTCAAGTAATTTAGAAGCACTGGTTTCCCAGATACCAACACCTTTTCTGTTGGTGGAAGACGTGAATGCACACCACTCTTTGGAATTTGTCTCAAGCTTGTAGGAAAGGTAATCTTACTGCCGATTTCTTGGACAATTATAACTTAGCTTTCCTGAATACAGCAGATTCTACACTTCTGTGGTGCTTTCAATAGATTTTCACATTGCTTTAGCAGTTTGTTCAGTACTGTTAAATAGTTTCTTTGCAATGAAATGGCATTTCTTATTTGCAACCTAGTGACCACTTTTTAGTCGTATTGGTCCCTTAACACAATATTGTAACAAAAGTTCTGTTTTCACTTCAACAACTCTTTATTTCTTTTACAAACTGATTAACATTAAAATCTCCTCACAAAAATTATTCGCTGGTTTAGCAGCAATTCTCTTTCAAGCTCGGCAGCACGCTACGAAACAACTGCCGAACGCTTTGCATTTCCAGCTGAAAAACAACTCTGGGTAGGGCTTGCTCTCCTTTTTATACCTGTCGACCATGTGGCAGGAAACTCCAGAAACAGTCCAACGTGCAAATCACCGCAGGTATAACAATGCGCGACTGCGGTGTCATACAAAAACAACTTGCTGGATCGGTGATTGGGCTGCAGGACGTAGTCTCAATATGTTACACTCGTTTCCCAGACAATTCTCGAATCAAGCAAACTGGAACAATTACTCCCAGTTGACTGTCAATTAAAATGAAGACGATGCTGAATGCTTTAGCCGAACTGCTCACGAGAAAATTTAAGGGGCAAGTGTATAGTGTTATGTTAAAATTTAACAAATAGTGAGTTAGTTGGCTGGATATACGGTTCTGTTTCATTTTACCTACTGAATGCAGGTTTATTATTGAGTATCAATAAATGAGGAATGCCTCTACCAGTTGATAAATGTAATAACTTCCAAGTGTAAAAGGTTACGTAAAATATTTTAAGCTTAGTTTTCTCAAAATGCTATAATTGTGTAATAGCACCTTTATCCAATTCAATACTTATCTGCTGCTAAGCAATCTTTTTCGCGGTTGTCTGCTCACCCCCGTCGATTTCCGATCCCCAAGGTAGGAGGGATGACTGCTGGAGTGCCATTCGTGCTCACAGGCGTGCTTTCAGTGTTTTCCAGCTTCTCCCTATCCCGGATAACCTGGTCGTGTACAAGAAGATGTGTGCCAAATCCGGCCAAGTTATTAAGGATAGAACCCCCCAAAGCTAGAGGAACGTTGAAACTGTGTTTAATCGATATACTCCCTTTTTCATATGGAATAATTTGACGAGGCTAACACCTTTAGCAGTGCTTACCCTCAAGTGTGCAGCTCAGATAACTTCGCTGAGTTCCTTCCAGTTAAGACTCAGATTAAGTTTCAAAGTTCCTCGTTTCGTTCCGCAAACCTCGCAGATTAACATCGCCTTTTCACCATGACGGAGTTGGACGATGCATCTTCGCGGCTCTATTGCACCAGGACCTGATGGTATCAATGTACACATCTTAAAAAATTCTCTCCTGAAGGTACGGTTTTCCTACGTGAGACCTATAATCGTGTTTAGATTGATGTAACTTTTCCATAAAAGTCGTGGCTGGCCACCACCATACCTATTTTTAAAGCTGGAAAGGACCGTTATCTTTCGTGCAGTTATCCTATTTCTCCTCACCAATTGCATTTATATGAAGTTGAACGCATGATAATTGGACGATTGGTATGGTTGCTGGAAACTTCCAACCTACTGATCAACACCCAATATGGTTTTCGGCCACGTCGTTCACTGTTGACCACCTTGCATTGATACCAACGCAGATCGTGAACGGATTCATGAAGCATCGTTATCAAACCGTTGAGAGATGTATTGAGACCCCGAGAAGACTTGATACTTGGCGAGTAGGATATTACGTCCCCATAACAATTGGAATATACACGTTTATGAGGGACCGCGTTTTCAGACTAAGAGTTATCCCCTAATTTTTTCAAGAAAACTGGGTATCTCAGGTGGGCAGTACTAAGCAACACGCTGTTTACTGTTGCAATTTCATCTCGAAATGTGTTCCGCCAGGTGTATTCTACTTATTTTAGACAACTCACCGCCTGTTACACTACTTAGCGTACATCGTTTTTCAAACACTATCAGTAGCAATGTTTAGACAATTTTAAAAAATGGAGTCCGAAAAAATGGTTTTGGTTTCTCAACTGAAAGGTCAGTCAGCGTTAAGAGGAGATGCAGACAAATTTTTTACAAAAAATAATTCTAAGATTTTTATTTGTCAAATTAGTCATGTGCATCTATTTCAGGGGTATTTTATTTGCTTTGTACCTTTACGTTCATTAACAAATAAAAATTAGTATATTAGTAATTAAACTATGGCATTCCCGCTTTTTAAATATCCACCGGTTGTGTGGTTATATGTGCGAGTTCGTAGTTCTTTATTCCACCAAAATAATTTCTTTTAATTACTATCATCATCACTTCAGAATACAATATAGGCTCGAGTTTAGTAATATCTTTTGAAAATTTACAAAACAGGTAATATACTGCATCTTTCTACTTGCCCCGTTATCATCCGATTATTTAACCTGGAACCCTCTTCCTAAACCATTGGCGAGATAGAAGCACTCAGTGGGATTAGACACACTCCATCAACAGCATATTTCCGGTCATGAAATATAGACTGCCCTAATGGCAGAATGCACCTTGATTCTCATACCCATGTAAAAAAAATGAAGTTTGTATAAAATATTGTAAGTTTAGATGTTAGAAAATCCGATGTGCAAATTCCAGAAAATAAACTACAACGAAAGGTGTAACTTTGTCATGCAAGTGTTAACATTGCAGAACCAAAACAAAACTGCCATTTTTTTTTCATAAAATAAATATTTTGGAACAAAACATAAACAGTGATTGAACCTCCCATCTTGCTTAGTTGTGCAAAGTTGCAAACTAAGACTTTAGGCGGTATTTGTTTTGCGCTTTTTAACTTCTATTAGTGAATGGTACCTCCCATGAATTAACCAAACTTTGAAAACAAAAGCTAAACTTCTGTTCATTTTTATGGTGAAAAATTAGAAGTCTGTGAGTATCCGCACTTTTTACAATTTTTGTCAAATTAAAATGATAATTTTATATCGCAAATGGATCTAAATGCACCAACTATGTGCACCATGCTATGCCTATGTTTATGGAACGGAACCATTTATAGTCCAGAGCTGTATAACGGACACCGAGCCATTTTGTATGTATGCCGTCGAAATTTGGGTGACAGCCTTTTGTGAGCGATTTCCTTAGTGCACTGTGCAACTATCACCCCATAGTGCAGCGCATCCAGGATGACTACATGTAATAATCGCTTCCGACGTTAATGTAGTGTGTGCTGGGACTCATCACAAATGTTCTGGTGAGTTTGAAACAAAGATGGCAACCACACAACTCAGTGTTGCAATGTATTGTACGTCGGAAGGCGTGGGTCTGTGCGGAGAGCGGTGCTTTCATGCTGACAGGGAGTGGTCAGGCCTCCGCGGAAATAAACTTAGAGTAGTGATAAATTAGGTAACTTCCTCTGGCTTATCTCGTCATGAGAAGGTGCTTTGGGCTCGACTGCGCATTGCTCACTGAATTTGTAAGGAAGACCTATTCCTATTTGATCGCTGTGTGGCGAACGTGTGTCGATTCATCACGTGTTGCAAAAGAGTTTGCTCTAGAACACTAGCACATTTTCGGCACTCTGCAACTGACTATTAGTCTTGCAGAGTACCTGGTGGACGATAACCAAGCGGTCATAAAAGTGTTTAGGAATTTACTCAAAGAACAATGAAAATGAGGATGATTTATATTATATAAACTCCGGCCTAGTTCTGAGAATCTATCTTTTGCTCATTACAAGTGTTATATGTACTTCTTTTTAATTGTGACTTTTGCTATGATTTATTTTTATATATAACTTAAACGCTGGCTGTTGCCATGATCTATTGTATTAGGGCGCTAATAACCGCATAGTTAAGAGCACTTTAACTCATATCGTCACCGTAAATAATGAGCGTTAGATTAGAAGCAAATAAAAGTATAGCACAATTTCTATGTAATTCAAGAATATGTTTGTAGTATCAGCCATTTAACCATTCTATTTTTGTTTTGAATATTTTATGTTATTTTGTAGTGTTAAGTTGTCATTTATTTGTTTCTCGTGATATCACTAGTACTTTAATCTTCGTATCACACTTGAACATCTGAGAAACATTCCGTACATTATATAGATGCTGACTACTGGCTTATTGATGAATTAATAACCACTTTACTGTTGTAAAATCACATCCGGAATTACTTTGAATAATAGTTATTTAGAAAACCCTGAAAGTTGGTGTTATCCTCATTGCATTTAAAGATATTGAATGTATTACCACAGACATCAGGCACACTAGTTTTTACCATTAACTTTTTTTTATTTATTTTCTCGACCACTACATAGAGTAGGTATAGCATACCATCAAATATTTCAATACCGAGATTTGGTGGAAATGCATTGGAGAACCCCTGAAAAAACATTTTTTTAGAAAACGATCTCTGTGTGTTTCTGTGAGGAGCACACACAAATACGAAAACACCAGACTTGGCATTAAAGTTCAGGATCTTCCAAGGACAAGAAACATTGTGGATGACTTCTACTTAAGTATGGTTGACTTCGTGAAGTTAACCATTTCCATTTGTTTCAGTTATATGGTTATACGTCTCTTAAACGGAAAGTCGTTATTCATGTTTATTTCTCCTGGTCAAGCAAAGAGATAGAAATTCCAAATCCGTCACATAGTGATGACCTTTTAAAATACTGAATAATCGCTTTAGGTTAGTGTATTCTCGTGTTCTCGTTATATCTGCAAGGAAACATGTAATAAAAGCAATTCCTTAAACACCTATCTCAATGAACCCAAAGTACATAGAAGAATAAGCAATTTAAAGAATAGCTTGTTGAAGACTGAGTAGAAAAAGTCGTATATATGTAGCATTTTTGTTTTAGTAATTGCTTACATTGCAAATTAGCAACGTTACTTCAATATCAAGTATAGCTTTTTTCAGTTTTAGTTCACTTTCATTCTTTGACTATTGTGCCTAATGCGAAATCCTGCTACATTTCAGATTATGCCTAGAAGCAGTTTCTGGTGATTCACAATTGCCCCTTACTGATGCCACAAGTTTTGAGTGTAGAAAGGTTTATCCTGAATGTGCAAGTCAAGAAGGCGGTGTCACAAACATTTCGCCTGCAGTAAAACAGGTTAATTCAAAACTGTCTGGTAAATCTAGTGATGAGGGGGACATTTACTGTAGGACTTCGATTTATATGAATGGAAGGTCACCCAAGTGTAGCATTTGTGATAAGAGCTTCACCAAGTTGTCAAATTTGAAATTGCATAATTTGATTCATGAGGGTAAGAAGCCACACAAGTGTGAAATATGTGACAAGAGTTTTACTCAGTTATCACATTTAAAATCGCATTATTTGATACACGAGGGTAAAAGGCCTCACAAATGTGAAATTTGTGAGAGGAGCTTTACTCATTTGTCACATTTGAAATTGCATAAATTAATACACGACGGTATAAAGCCTCACAAGTGTGGAATTTGTGATAAGAAGTTTACTCAGTTGTCGAATTTGAAATTACATACGATGGTACATGAAGATAAAAAGCCGCACAAGTGTGAAATTTGTGGGAAGAGCTTTCTCTGCATGTCAGCTTTGAAATTGCATAATATGATCCATGAGGGTAAAAAGCCTCACAAGTGCGAAATCTGTGACAAAAACTTCACTCGGTTGTCACATTTGAAATCACACAGTTTAATGCATTTGGATAAAAAGCCTCACAAGTGTGAATTTTGTGAGAAGAGATTTACTCAACTGTCAAATTTGAAGTTGCATAATTTGATACATGAGGGTGTAAAGCCTCACAAGTGTGAGGTGTGTGATAAGAGTTTTACTTATTTGTCATCTTTGAAGTCACATAATTTGATGCATGAAAGCAAAACGCCTCACATCTGTGAAATTTGTGAGATGAGGTTTATTCACTTGTCAGATTTGAAATTGCATAATTTGATACATCAGGGTAAAAAACCTCTAAAATGTGAACTTTGTGATAAGAGGTTTGCATTTATGTCACGTTTGAAAAGACATAATTTGACACATGAGGGTAACAAGCCTCACAAGTGTGAAATTTGTGATAAGAGCTTTACTGATTTGTCAAATTTTAAAAGACATAATTTGATACATGCTGGTAAAAAGCCTCACAAGTGTGAAATTTGCGAGAAGAGCTTTACTCAGATGTCGCATTTAAAATCGCATAATTTGATACACGAGGCTAAAAAACCTTACAAGTGTGAAGTTTGTGATAAGGTCTTCACTAATTCCTCGGATTTGAAGGTCCACAATTTGATACATAAGGGAGAAAAGATCTAAGTGTGAGCCCACTCGGTTGTGGGATTTGAAATTTGAGGTATGTGCGTAAAAGTCCGAAAAGTGAGAAAGATGTGACAAAATCGTTATTTGTCACATTTGAAATTGTACATTTTGATAAAGTTACAACCGTCACAGATGTACAACTTGCGACGACTTTGTGTTTTAAAGTTTGAAAAGAGTGATTTAATAATGGACAGAAAAGCCACATATTTGCAAAACTTGTGATAAGAGCTACCTCAGATGTCCGCTTTGGACTTGCATAGTTTGATTAATGACTGCAATTACTGGATTCGCACAAATCTGGAAACACGAGAAAATAATTTCTGAGTGGTTCAAAGTCAGGGTGTTTGACAAGCTATGATTTAGTAGTTGTGTAACTCAAAATAATGTGAATTAGTGTTTTGATACTTTGCCTAAAGCCACTTGGATGCTAAAACAAGAAAAGTTGCATTGGTTAATTGAATATGTGTTATCGCCTGATTGGTTTATATAACATGAAATACACTATTGCTAAAAGCATATTGTAACATCAATAAAGTTTAGTTCAAAACGGATTATAAATAGTCTTTACAGCAAATCTGTAATGCAATTTTTCTTTTGTCGCTATGATGATCACTCCTGTCTCTTCGACTGTCTAAACTGCGATTGTCCACTCGGAACTCACGGTCGAAACTTGAACTCTGGGCCAAATTGTTCCTTTTTTTTCTGTTGATGACTGGCAAGAAATGCCGGAATTAGAGGTCCTTAATGCACAGGTGTGACCTTGTCGGACTTTGATGTAAGGCGCATGCTCGCTATCATGTTCAATTTTGCAAACCCTGCAACAATGACTGCGGCTACGCAAAGAAAACCAACCGCACACAGGCAGTAGTCATTTATAAACGACGAAGGTAAGCCGCACACATACGTACACAGGACACTAAAGTATAGGTACGAGGGGCATACTGAAAGTCACGAGCAATCCATTGTAAAAATTTAAATTTCAACAATGTAACGAAACAAATTGCAGGATCCTAATCTACAGACTTTAAGCCACATGTTGACATATTGTGACGTCATTAGCTTCTATCACGTGACCACAGACGGTGTTTGAAAAATGGCTGACATTGATGTTTCGTTTCGACAGCGTGCTGTCATTGAATTCCTTGTGAAAGAAGGAAAATCTGCTCCTGAAATTCATCTCAGACTTACACGTGCGTATGGAGGTGTCTGCATGGGTGCCAGCAGTGTTAGAAGATGGGTGAAATATTTCAAAGATGGAAACACGAGTCTGCAAAATGCGCCTCGTAGCGGGCGTCCTCGAACTGCCTCTACCAAGGAAAGAGTTGATGAGCTCATTACAGGAGATAGGCGTTTCACTGTGAATGAAATTGCTACGCAACTTGGAATAGGACATAGTGCAGTGCAAGAAATGATCCACAGCTTGGGTTATCGAAAGGTCTGTGCCCGTTGGGTCCCCCGTTTATTGACTGAAGACCACAAACTTCAGAGAAGAACCATTGCACAAAACCTTCTTCAGAGATTTCATAATGAAGGTGATGAATTTTTGACGTGTATTGTGACTGGAGATGAGAGCTGGTTCCATCACTATGAGCCAGAAACGAAACGTCAGAGTATGTAATGGCACCACTTGAACTCACCATCGAAGATGAAAGCGAAGACAGTGCAGTCTGTAGGAAAAGCTATGGGAAGTGTCTTTTGGGATGCACAAGGTTGCATTCTGGTTGACGTTCTTGAAGCTGGACAAACCATAAATTCTGCCCGCTACATCAAGACACTTCTGAGCTCCGTCGGGCTTTGCGTGATAAACGCCCTGGAAAGAGGATCATCCTTCAACAGGATAATGCGCATCCGCATACTGCCCGTGCCACTATGGAGAAGATCGGGGCATTAGGGTGGGAAACTCTTCCACATCCTCCCTACAGTCCCGACTTTGCACCCTCCGACTACCATCTTTTCGGTTCTGTGAAGGAGCAGATGCGTGGCCAACGCTACGAGACGCTGGAGGATATTCGGAAAGCAGTGCGTCAGGGTCTGCGGGCAGCTGGAACGGAGTTCTATCACAAGGGCATTTTCAAACTTGTAGAACGATGGGAAAAATGTGTGCAAAACAATGGAGACTGTCGAAAAGTGAAAGAAAGTCTGTAGATTATGATGATGTATTTGGTTTGGCTTAAAAATAAATATTAAGATTGTAAAACAGTGTTGCTCATGACTTTCAGTATGCCCCTCGTACGTGCATTCGTCGCAGTCGCGGCATTTCATACACCGGTAGAATTTTAAAAATATGTTTGTATATCTGATTATTTAAATTGTTTGGTTAGGTTATTTATGCATAGTAGTGTCCTTAACCAAGAACGTTGAATGACTAAGAATGATGAAGGCCGAAAAAAGTTACATTTATTTATATGATGCAAAAATGTGTGTTCTTAATTAAAACTTAATTTAATTAACAGACTTCTCGGAAATATGTAATGTAAAAATAATTTTTCCGTAAGGTGCACATAAGTTCTAAATGACAACTCCTGTGTATGTTCTGAGCCGGCGTGCTCATCTTCCCTATTTACAAACTTTGTTACGAAAATGAGTATCCATTTCCATGTAATTCCAAATAAAGCGAGATATCTCATTTAGCCAAAGTTTTATACACCCCTTGATAAAATAAATATATATTTTGTTTCTAACAACGCTAGAGTTGTATATGCGCAGCTGATAAGCCAGACGCGAAGGAGTTGTTCTGCATGCCGTTGAATTTGCTGGCATGTGACTGTGGATATTAAGCCCATTTAAAAACCATCGTTCTGGGCCGGGGTTCAACCTGCTACCTTGGGATTAGAACGTCTGTACCTAACCGATCCACCCAAATCGACTAGGTATCACTTGATGGGCTCCACAAGGTCCCCTGGTGCGAAAACATATGGGCGGACTGACTTGGTCTGGAAATACCAATTTTCTTTAAACTTGGCTATTCCTACAAGGTAAACTATTGCCTTTTAACGTAATACCTATTTCCCGCACATAATGCACGAATTAACTAGGTTTAAGATAATCCGACAAAGTGTAGGAAAATGCCAGATTATTTTGGCTTACATCGTTCGTTAGATTTATCTCAGAGGATTTACTTTCATGCGTCCTGGAGCATCTGCAACATTTAATGGCACCTCGAATATGTCGAAGATTAAACTTGTATAACGATATGGACATACCGAGTGAGCAAGCAAGCATGCCAGACTGTCTTTGCATCGCCGGTATTCAAGGCAAAATCTGACTAAAATTGGCATGCTTTAGCTAAAACTTAAATTTCTGGAGGCTATACATGACTTCTAATGCATAATTTGAATAACGCTGTGCGGTACAACTCGAAGCTCTAGAACTGTCAGGAATAGCCTTTCTAGGTTCATTATGTTCTTGAAGGAGGACTCAACAAGATGTCTGAATCATATGCATCAGTTTGCCGCTGTAACAGGCAGAGAAATTACTAATTGAAGCTGTTCGAGTCCTACTCCCTAATGAAGTCCCATTTAAGGTTTAGTACATTCAGATATAAATTTCGGAAGTAATTAGTCGTGCTCTTAAAATGTTTAAATTTGTTTGGGGGATTGTGGAACAGGACATAACCTCGATAGCCTTAGCATAATCGCTATCCTCTTGAATTCCCTTGTTAGAAATCACATGATCCAAAAAGAGTCAATTTTGTCGCAGCATATATACCTTGTCTGAGTTCACCGTCAGACTAGCACTTCTAAGATGTACCAAGGTTTCAGATACATGTAGCCAATGTTCCACATCAATTTTGAATAAATGTACATGTCATCTAAATATTGAAATAAAAACGGTTACTATGTGTCAATATAAAATATCGAGTACCATGTTAATAGTTGAGCATCTACAGCGTTCCCAGAGGAAATAAATTAAAAAGGTTAAACGCAGTAATAAAAGCATTGCGGCTTTCCGAATATTCATTCCATTAAGTTGGCATCTTCAGTCATCCATCTGGTTTTCAAACCTAATAAACTGGGGATAAAAAATTAGATGTTGAAAAGCCAATAACACCATCCCTCAAAATGTTATCAATCTATCGGTAATCTGCACACGTTAAGGTGTGAACCTAAAAGACGGCAAACGAACTGGTTTATCGTCCAGCAATTGATGGGGTATTCAAGAATACTCAAGTTTTAAAGTTAAAACTCTAAAAACAAATTGGCTAGAAATAATGTGCTTTTGTTCACTCTTATCCATGCTCTTACCCCATTTAAATGTGACACAACATTTTAGTAGATCAGTGACGACATTGCCTGAAAACGCATCTTCATTATACAAGCCTTGGGTTGCAACCGAGCTAATTAAGTAAGTGCTAAATTTTGAATCAGGCCAGAATGCGAAGGCAATTTCTTTATTCTCTACACAAATGGTCTTATGCGCGTTCTTAATAAAAATGTTCTGCACAAAGTATAAACCAAAATTGCACCTTACATTAGCTATTTGCAAGAGAGTTTTACATTGACCATCACTTTAAAGCTGTTGGAAGGCACGCTCACAGTCTGCCGCTAGGTAAAAGTTTGGAATTAATACAGACAAAAATTGCGCGTTTACCAAGATGTTTCCCTCATTGTAAGTGCAATCCAAATGTTTACACAAGGAATATAGCTAAGCTGAACTGGACACCGACCTTAACATTAACATCTTTCGGATCCTGCAATAAATATTCTTAAATTATCTCCTACTGTACGAGGGGTCCCGGGTTAGATTCACGACGTAGTCGCCCTCCATGGTGTAACGGTTACCATGCTAACTTCATACATGCTAACCCGGCGGAGGACGATGGATTTTTTTCGGGTGTGAAAATCCATAGCATGGCTTCCTTCGGAAGGGAAGTAAAGCCGTTGGTCCCGTGTCGTAGATTTACGGCACGTGAAAGAACCTCAAGCCTGATAGAGAGGCCTCTGAGCAAAATTAAGCGGTCTTTCACGCCCAATATAGAATGGGACGCTGAGAACCATAGCCGTTAAAGAGCGTCCATAAATAACACACCATTTACAGTTTTTTCGATTCACGACAGAGGAAGGATTGGTGTTTTATTCTAACCAAGATTATTCTCCTCAACTCTAAGGTATGAATGAGATTAAGTGTGAACGCGTAAAGATCAAGATAATTTACAAAAGGTTAAACATCAAAAGTAAACGAGTGAATAGTACTGCTATGAGGAGTGGTTCCAGGAGAAGCCGCCGATATGACTCAGACGGCAAGTCCTTCGCCACATTAGATTTGATTACATTCACGTCTCAGCTGTGCCCATTAGTATCCGGCGTAGCTTTCCGCGTATCCAACTATCTGCGACGAGACTCTGCCCGACCGCGTCGTATCCGAGTGGTTAGGCCAGGTGACCATATGTGGAATTTGTGGTGGACAAAACGGCGAATTGCTGGGTTTTCTCCGGTACTCCATCTTATTTCATATTTCATCAGTATCGCCTGCGGTGCCATATGTGGTAAAAGCGAGCTTTAAACACTATAAAATATACTTCTACCCAAGGCACGTAGCGCCACTTGAGCGGATCGTGAAGACGACCCCGTGTGCCCCATGCCATGTCGCTCCTTATCCATGTCGCACCTGCTCGTCGGCTTCGTGTAGGCATTCCTTCAATAGATGTCTTGGCTGGCCAAACCCCCAGTACACACCACTTAGAGATCTTGCCTCTGAGTTGATCTTCTGTCTCCGACGAATCAAATTATCGTGAACTTCGAGGAGGGTAGCCTTCACCTTGGTGAGATTTGTGATGGACAAAGCAGTGTTGAGACGGGTTTTCTCCGTTTTCCCCGGTCATCGCATTCCGCCGGTGCTCCATCTTCATTCATGTATCAGTGTCATCGCCTGCGGTGCCACAATTAGTTAAAACGGGCGTTAAACACTATCCAAAAAATATGTTACTTTGGTCGCCTCCATCCGCAACGAGGCCGTTAGAGCTTCATGGGTAGTCTTGTAGCCGTCGAATATCAGACGTTATCGCATTTCGGCTTCACGTGCCCCTTCGGGTAAGCAGCTTCCAGGGTCATGTGTCTAGGCGGGAGATTCAGCAGGGTTTTGTTCACCAGCTGCTCAGTTACTACAGCGAACTCCTGCATCGTCTCCCCTGGCAGCTGCAACTTTGGCTTGAGCTGAGTACGTTAGGCTAAGGCCAAGCAATGGTTCTTAAACTGGTTTTCGAGTATCTTGCCATGTTTTCGGATAACGCTTCGTCGGAATTACGTGTCGCCCTCCGTGGTGTAATGGTTACCATGCTGACTTCATATACCCAAGGTCGTGGGTTCAAACCCGGTGAAGGACGATGGATTTTTTCGGGCCTAAAACTCCTTAGCATGGCTTCCTTCGGAAGGGAAATTAAGCCGTTGTTCTCGTGTCGTAGATTTACAGAGAGGCCTCTGAGCAAAATTAAGCGGTCTTTCACGTTTAATATAGAAAGGGACGCTGAGAACCACAGCAGTTAAAGAGAGTCCATAAATATCACGCCATTTACATTTACGTCGGAATTACGCTTAAAGCCTCTACCACCCGTTCCTTTAGTCTATCAACTATGCGGTGCTTCTACTGGTGCTCATCTGTCATGGTCGGTGAATTATCTGTGGAAGACCTCGAACGTTGATGTTCCAGCGCATTTGACAGTTACACTTGAATATATGTCGCTTTTTGGTGTATCAACCTTTAAGTTCTTAAGTGTTCATTCAAGAATTTCTTCTATTATTGCATTCAGTCCCTTAGCGCTGCGGTCGACTTTTCCTTCCAGGACAATAACGAATTCCCCTAGGTCTTCCAGGCCGCTAACGTTTTGGCTATGGACGGTGGTAGAAGACCACTGACTGCCGTGGTCTTCCATTCCGTTAGTCGATAATTCGTTTTTATCTTGGACATTCCTGTTTTATATTTTTGCTGCGGAATAACCTTCGTAAATTCACTTCCCATTTTACCCATTTCGCATTCCATTTTCTCCTCCATCTTCTTCATTCTGGATTCCTCTTTCTGGTCCATTTTCTCCATTCCGGATATCATTTCCGTCTCTCATTTTCTCCATTCTAAATTTCATGGTCTTGAATTCAGCTAGTATTGCTTTCAACACCATTGTAGCGTTCAATTCTATTTCTGAAAGTAGTGTAACAAAGTTGACGATTCTCGTCGCTCGGCTATTATGCGCTTCTCTGCTGCCAACTGCACCCCGCTGACTCTCACACTCAACTGAACTCATAGACATCTCTGTCAGAACTGACTTCACTCGGCCGTAAAAGCTCCTTATATAGTTCCTTCAACAGAGGCGGGCTGTTCTCAGGAGAAAAGGCTTCTGTCAAATCTACTTCCAATAAATTTTCCTACATACAAAGCGTTTATTACTTCGAGCATTAATGCGCGAACTATTTAAAAAGAACCTCGTTGGGCAGATCATTTATCCTAAGGGTGGCAGAGAGCTGCGCATGTTAAGGGGCCAACATACTTTCACTCCGACTCCGCTCGCACACGCGGTCATAGCTCCATTAATCCAAGGCAAAGACTCGGCCCGGCTACTACTATACCGAAGCCGTTCTTATTTTGTGTGACGATGTTTGCATATCTTGTCCGATAGCACTTCTACCGTTAAGATTTAATGCAAGGGTGTGTGTGCAGTATGCTATACGTCTCTCTCTCTCTCTCTCTCTCTCTCTCTCTATATATATATATATATATATATATATATATATGTGTGTGTGTGTGGTATAGCCTCTGGACTATCATACGAGGAGGACAATATTTGTGCGCCACGCAGTTAAATTCCACGACGGTTTACCCTTCCGTCGGAGAGCTCTCGTTATGTCTCTTGGGGACTCCAGGCTGTCCGTCGGCACTCCAGAGCACCACTTCGTCTTTCCCGAGTCCTAGGACACTTCTGCCGATGTGGACCGTCGCATCCTGGCTATTGACCTCCATGGTGTAATGGTTACCATGCTAACTTCATATACCCAAGGTTGCTGGTTCAAACCCGACGTATGACGATGGATTTTTTTCGGGTGTAAACAGCCTTAGAATGGTTTCCTTCGGAAGGGAAGTAAAGCCGTTGGTCCCGTGTCGTAGATTTAAAAGTACCTCAAGCCTGATAGAGAGGTCTTTGAGCAACGCGGTCTTTCACGCTCAATTTAGAATGGGACGCTGAGAACCACAGTAGTTACAGAGCGTCCATAAATAACACACCATTTACATTTTTACCGGCCTTCATTTCTTCCATGCCGGAATCGACTTTCACCCCCACCATCTCCATGCCAGACTTTGTTACATTTAACAATAATTGTGAAGTATTCGCTCCATCGCCACATTTATATCCCACTATTGACACCTTTGTACCAAATGAGAATACCAATTCTATAAAGAAAATAGTGGCAACATAATCTCCACATTCACAGGAGAGCGGGTATGAGCCAATAGGATATGGGAGTGATCAGGTGAATAGTGTCGATGTGTGGTGTGCATTAGTCGGGCTGCCAGTTGATAATAGTGTGTAGCGTGGAAGTGAACAGCGTCAAGTGCACGCTCTAAAGCATGTTTACCAAAGCTGATCAGCGTTCGTGGATTAAAATCGATGTTGCCCGTGGAAAAAATGCATCAGAATGTTATCGAGGATGTATCGCCCTCCGTGATGTAATGGTTACCATGCTAGCTTCATATACCCAAGATCGCGGGTTCAAACCTGGCGGAGGACGATGGATTTTTTCGGGCGTAAAAATCCTTAGCATGGCTTCCTTCGGAAGGGAAGTAAAGCCGTGGGTCCCGTGTCGTAGATTTACGGCACGTAAAAGAACCTCAAGCCTGATTGAGAGGCCTCTGAGCCAAATTAAGCGGTCTTTCACGCCCAATTAGAATGGGACGCTGAGAACCACAGCTGTTAAAGAACGTCCATAAATAAAACGCCATTTCATTTTATCGTGAAGTCTGTGGCGGGAATGCATTGCCGTACAGGACGGTTGCACGATGGGTCAAGGCGTTTCGTGCAGGTCGGACTGAGACTGCGGATTTGCACCGCACAGGTCGGCCGTCCATTCCGCAAGATCAGATTGACATCGTGAGTGGTCTCGCTGCCATGGACCATCGATGGACTGTCCCGGGGTTATCCGTAGAGGTTGATCTCAGTCTTCAAACTGTGTGGCATATCCTGACGAAATGTCTTCATCTGAGGAAAATTGCGTCCCGTTGGGTTCCACATCAAGTCACTGAGGTACAGAAATGGCACCGGTATGCACTGGCTGGCATCCAGCTGGACAGATGCCGCAACGAAGGAGACGCATTTCCGCAGCGTATTGTCGCCATTGATGAGACGTGGGCACAAGCCTATGAGCCGGAATTGAAGCATCAGCCGAATGAATGACGTGACCCAGGTTCACCTCGTCAACAGAAAGTTTGACTGGAACCCAGTCGGGTGAAGCTGATGCTGATTGTGGCATACGACTACGTGGGGGTTATTCCTACGCATGCTGTGCCTGAGGGACAAACCGTCAACAGTGACGGCTATTGCCGATTTCTGGAGCGACAACGCACGTAGTCATGTCGCAAACAATGTCCAACTCTTGTTGCAACGGTGGCATTGGGAGGTTTTGGAACATCCGCAGTACTCACCAGACATGAGTCCTTGTGACTTCGACCTGTTTCCGAAGTTGAAGGAACCCCTCCGAGGCCGCCGATTTCCTGACGTGGCAGCTGTAGTCCGCGCAGTGGGGCGCTCCGTTGCAGTCATCAACAGAGATCGCCTTGCCAACGGTCCCCAACGGCTACCCTACATTTGGCAAAAGGGCAGGGACTTTGCGAGTGACTACATTGAAGGAATGTAATGCAATTGTACTTGTGAGTTCAATAAATATTGTGTCCTATCAATGTTGCCACTACTTTATTTACAGCCCTCGTATTAAGTTCACTTTATTCGTCACTAAGGTACTACACGTAATACAACACGTTACACTTTTGACACACTAACAACTGGTCACGCCACTTTATCATTCGTCACTCACTAGATTGACTTGTAACCAACCCATTTCACTTCACACACCAGCAGTTGTCGGCCCCTTGTATAGTCCTAGCCGGGTTCCGAAAGTTTCAGTTATAAAACTTACAGGAAAACACGTTTTATCCATTTCTCATAGAAGTGGAATTTTCTGGGTTTAAATATTAAAAAATCCGAGAAGTCTTGCAGGGAAACACAAACGACTTTGTTCGCTCTGATAGATCGAGCCAGACAGCTGTGCGTTCGTTACAATATACAATTTTGTGGAACTAATATTGCTAAAAATAATGTGAAAATTTTGGGGTTTAAATTATATAATGATTTGCCTGTAAGCATTAAAGAAATTAGTAATATTTGTCATTTTAAAAAGCAGATAAAATCGTTCCTACTACTTCACACCATTTACTCCATACAGTATATGAAGCATTTTATACAGTGCAAGTGCAATTGTGTGTATTATTATTATTATTATTATTATTACTACTACTACTCTTATTATTACTATTATTATCATCACCACCATCATCGTTGTTGCTACTTGTCCAATATTAGTGTAAGGAGCATAAGGACTAAATAAATGTGAATAGCAACAGTTCCATTGCCATCAGAGAGTATAGAGTACCATTCCGTTACGTAATGTGTATGGGTTTTAGAAGTTGTCACCGTTATGCTTCCTGCACATTATTATTATTTGACGTGATAAATTGTGAGAGGTAGTGAGGGGAGATCTGAACAAATCTTGCAAATATGGGAATCTGCTTTCCTTCCCTCCCTCTCTACAGCGGTTGAGACGCGAAATAGAGGTACCAGCTTGGCGCGAATAACGCAACCACAACTGCAGAATCAAGCAGTTGCAGTTCACATGAAAGTAATTGTTGGCACATATTCTTGGTTTATAGCGCAATCGCTTTGTTATAAAGCTAATTTTTATACACATGTTATCAATATGTAAAGCGTGAGACGGAATGTTTTGTTTGAAGAAATGTCAATATGTTTATTTTTGGTTGCGATCCACCTTATCATATAATTAATTGGCAACCATGAACATAGCCAACATTACTGTACTCACTAATATTTCTACAGCTCCTCAATCCCACTCATTGCACCGGCAACTTCGTCCTTACAAGTAGGATTACAATTGATGATGTCGGCATCAGTGTCGTGTTCCAAGTGAACAATAATGTGCTTAAAGAATGCCCCTCTAAAACTAGCGCAAGCGTATTTTACTCCTTCGTACAAAGAAACGTTATGACTTCTGCACATACATATTGGCCCACCATCAGCCTTTCAGGTAAAGAGTTGCCACTGCGCAACTTAATATTTTGCTCTTGTCTCACCTCACGACCTCTAACACTGATATGGTCGAGCTGTGACCATAGAGTTGTAACAGACAGGGAGTAAAATGGTCTACTGCGCAGGGGACCAACATCGAATCTGAAAAAATAATGTGATTTGAGGTGTTTGTGAATATTGTAGGCATTTAAATACACCTAATTCTATGTGCATCATTTAAAAACCGCGTTAATTATAAAGCGATACTGTTAAAAAAAAAAAAAAAGTAAAATGGAACATTATGCTACTGCTTTGGCTGCAATGAGAAATTCATTAAAGGAGACGCGATAATTTTTCATTCGTAAATATTGCATGAACGCCCACTTGTTCGCATGCGTTACTGGTGGCTTACACATATAGAATACTTGAACTATGAGCGTAAAACGGGATTTAAGTAGGTATATATTCGCATCTTAAGAGATATGGTTTAAAAGTGCTATTAATGATGGTGATTGGTGTTTAAGGGCGTTCAGATGCTAAGGTCATCAACGCTCAGTGCTATTACGCAGTAGTAGAAATAGGTGTCTAGCTATAAATTTCATGTGCTATGCGCCGTGGCCGAGTGGTTAGACTACTCGCCTCTCATATAGGTGGGTCGGGTTCGATCCCAAGTGACTGCATGTGGAATTTGTGGTGGACAAAGCGGCACAGGGGCGGGTTACTCCCGTTTCCCCCGCCATCACGCTCCACTAGTGCTCCATCTTCATTCCATGCATCATCAGTCTCACCACGCGCAGCGCTATAGTAGTAAATGCGAGCGTTAAACCTATAAATATGCAGTTTCCCTAAAGAAGAATATGAAGAGAGAGAATTTTATTCTTTCAGCTTACTCAAAGGCATGCTCAAAGCACTTTGCTGAATATTACTTTGATAGGTAAAAATTTGGAGGCACGTGGTTGAAAACATGTGCTGCCCACAGTCTTTAATTTCCCAGAACATCTAATTGCTAAGGTTTATTATAGGAAACTTGCAAATAGACCCTTTGTTGATTGGTATCGTTTTGCATGACTTCTAATTTAGTTAATTGTTTAACACTTCCTCGCAGATCCAGATTTGGTGCTTTTGTTATTCTACTATTACAGCGATTTTGTAGGTACTTGCTGGTCTATTATAAACTGGTAGGGTCCTAAGTCAAAAAGCGCAGCCCACGGTGAAGGGCTCTGACCCGTAAAGCACTAATTTTGCTAGGTTTTCCACGTACAATATTTGCATTTGGTACTTTTGTTCTGCCATTACAGACGATTTATAATTTCTTGCTCGTCTGTTCTAAACTTTTAGGAAAGCCTAGCTCAAGGTGGAGGGCCGTAACCCGCAAAGTATAGCCTAAGGTGGTGGGCCCTTATCCGCTAAATACATCCGAGTGCTATTTTTAGTAGAGAATTGGATCAGTCTCGGTTAAATGCCATGACGACAGATCGACGACAGGACTTAGCGGAGGACTCTGTGAAACTAAAACCTTAATGATCCTAAGCAAAAGTAAACACCTCGACAATCTAATGAATTTTAAACCGGGACATGTTAATATTTCAACGATTTCAAATCCGGATCTCCCGTAGAAGAAACACAGAATTCAGTTTGATGAATAGGATGGTTGCAATCACCGGAGTAATTTCTTAAATAATGCTATTATATCACTTTGATTTGGGGGGGGGAGGGTGCATGTTACTTTAAATTTGGATCCAGATTGAATCCCTGGAGTTACCCTTGCATGTTTTTAACTATCAGTACCTTATGTGGCACGGGCCATCTATATGAGGATTAAACTCATGAACAGGAGCAAAGAATGATAAACAGTGTTATTAAGAACACTGCCAATTAACAGCTTGAATGGACAAATGGGCAAGTTATTGGTTCCAACCGTGATTAAAATAGATACAAAATACTGAGTTCGGAAGTAAACGCAATAACTTTACGGTTTCGTCTTTCTTCAAACTTTGTGTTATGCATCTGAATTTATGTACATGCTTGGTACAACACTAAAATAACTTTTCTAGAGAGTAATTTTGCAATGTATGCTCGCTGTGTACGACAGTCACGTAGTTTCAGTATTGTACTCACAGATATGGCGAATAGATAGGAAATGTTCTATTCTGATGCATTGTGGTTGATGAAACATTTTTTACTTTCTCTATACGCACTATGTACATAGTGAATAGAGAAAGTATTGCACTCCACCTAAAAATTCGATACCGAGATTTCACCGGAAATATATGTTTTAGGGTCCCCTTTATCTAAAAAAAGCATTTTCACAAAAAGGTCCGTGTGTCTGTGAACATGATAACTCAAAAACGAAAAGTCGGTAAAATATCAAACTTGGTATTTAAGTTTGGTATCTTCCAGGGATGCGACACAAAGATTTTGCGAAAAATCCCCCCACTCTAAACTACCCTTTACATGGATTTTTTTTTTGGAAAATGTTGATTTTCTAAAAAATGGCTCTAACGATTTTGATTAAAATATCATACATTAAAGATATTTACCTGACAAATAAAATGTATATTATGAATTTTCTGGGAATAGCCTCTGAAGACTACTTTATTCTGGATGAATTTTGCATAACTACTAAACCGTAAGAGATGGACAAAACTTAACACACAAAAAATGTAGAGCACGTTAAAACACACAATTTATGTTATATACATTTTTTTCGTGGAGTTGATCGTTTTTGAGATATTCCTTTTTCTTGGTTTCAGCTTTGAAAAACTTATACTTTTCTCATACAGGAATTTGTCAACTCCTGTCCACACAAACAAAGGAACATCAGTCACGTAGCAACCAGCTTTTGGATTTCGCTTGTATTTACAATAAAGCAAGGAATAATACTATTTCTTCTAATTTTCCTCGATTAGCATGAAATAAAAGATAAGCTTATTAACAATAATTTGTTACAGAGAGATAGAGAAAGTCATGTGAATGTAACACAGATTTTTTGCCGCCATCTTGCCTTAATACACAAGTACGCCTTTTGTGGATTAAATGTGCACACATATAACATTTATAGTGCTAAATGTCAATTAAGCAGTGCATTTGGTTTGTAGGTTTTAAATCAGTATAATGGTAAATACGTGTAAGGTGTTTAGTTGTGGTTTCTCGTGTTGCAGAAGAAAAAACAAGGAAATGGAAATGATCCAATACTTAGGTTAGGGTACTTATTAAAGTGATTTTGTGGGTTAAATGTTCAATTAAACAATAAATTTAGATTGTAAGGTGTAAACCAGTATAATGGTCCATATGTGTGTGGTGTTTGGTTGTAGTTTCTGGAATAGCAGAACTAAAAACAAGGAAGGGGAAATTCGCAGACAAAATTGGCAACCTACTCCCATTTATAAGAAGCCACTAATATTTCGCCCATTTAGCAGCTATCCCGAGAAATAAATAGTAATAAATTATGCGCTTATGATACCAGAGTCGTGTTCTTCGGACTTGGAATGCAATACATGTAATCCACAGCGAAAGTGATTATCCTTGGGATAGTCTGTAATAGCTGTCTTTTTTTTTTTTTTTGTTTTTTTTTTTGTTTGTTTGTGCACTTAAAAATGATTCCTAGCCTTTCCCCAACGCGTGTGTGTGTGTGTGTGTGTGTGTACATGCATTGTATGTATGACTGTCTCATACATTTATTAATTTTTAGATCAAGAAATTAGAACAAAGTTAAGTTATGACCTTGTCGTGAAGTTTGCTGCATTAATACCAATTTATCAATAATAACTTCTGAAATGCCAATGTTCTTTGTTGTTTACTTCAAAAACTTAGAAAAACAAGTTGTGGTGTATATGGTAATGTGTAGTAGCACAAGATGGAGGGTGGTCGAACAATGAGCTTCAATAAAACACTAGGCATTTCTACCCATGTCTTGTACTCGCTTTGTAAAGAACTGCGCATACCTTTTAGCTCTCTATTCTATGTATTATGTATATCTATGGTTGAGGCAGCTATCATAACCTTGTGATATTGTGGTATTTTGTAATCAAAACAGAAACGCAGAAAATGCTTAGCAAATAAATATGAAATTATAAAAGCAGAATTCCAGAACTAAGAGAGATACAATTTACTTACTACATCATTACTGTTTGATATTTTCACAGGTATAATATGCTCCATGGATTGTTTTATTTTATTGAAAACTAGATTATTATTTGGTTAAGCTCCCGTATGAGAAGATAGGAATCGTTTAGGTTTAACTCTCATACATCTGTGGTAGTACTTTATTATAAAAACGTGGGAAATACACAAATATCGCTATTTAATTTTTAGGTATCAAAGCATGTTTTAATGCATTTATTACATTTTCTGGTAATTCTACACAACGGCCCTATTAATTCTGCCGTCTTAGTAGACGATGGCTGAATTAATAGAGCCGTTGTGCAGAATTACCCATTTTCCCTCCTGTTCCTCGTACATGTATCTTAACCAGGGCATCCTGGGAACATTTCTTTAGCTGTCCTTATGTTACCAACTTTGGCGGACCCTAAGCCACAAAGCGAGTCTAGGGATGTTTTTTAGATGGAAAGGAGTGGAGCAGTCAGCAACAATGGTACATTGTTCTTTGGTCCTACTTAGAACAGTGCACAGGATATTGAGTATGCTATATAATTATGAGATGTGCAGCATAACTAATAGCATAGGTACCCAATACATTTTGTATATGTAGTCGTGTAATATGTAACAGGATGAACATTTCTAAACTACCACATTTCAAGAATGTTCTTCCCAACATGCATTAATGTAAGTAAAACAACAATGAACAGGTGTAAATCATCAGTACATACTATATGGAATATTTACCTGTTGTATGACATCAAAAACTCCTCTGCAGTTTGGGGAGCGAGCATATAGGATCTGACATTCAATTTACAGCAGGGGTATGTTATAATTCAGAATCTTTTTTGTGTCTAAAAAATATTATCTGTAGCAGTTGCATACATCTTATCAATTCTGGTGGGAAAATGAATTGCATATTTCAAGTTAAATGTATGTAACAAGGAAGTAAGATTTGTTTTCATATCATTGTCATTAAGCATATTTAAACATTAAAATCTCCATAAAACAATATTTTGGAATTTTCTGTTTATAAATCCTTGGAACTTCTCTGAGGGAGCTTTGTATATTGCTACAATTATGTATATATCCTTATCAAATTTTTACTGAACAACATTCAAAATCTTTTACAAAAGTATGCAACAATTATGCTGGTGAACTTTTATCATACTTTTAACAAATACACTTACTTCTGGCAATTTAAACTACTTATACAAAACTAAAATATAGTTTGTTCACATTTATAGTTCTACCAAGGGATTTATAAAGAGCAGCATTTAGCAGCATTTTCATTGGATACTATTTCATTAAGAGGACTACATTGCGCATCAACATGTCAGTAGTTTGCCTTACATAAACAATGTCGTTAAAAAGAACAGGTGGGTGAGCAATACGACTTTGAGCAACATCTTGTGCTTAATGTTTTCTTTATGTATTGATATAGGTAACAATTTATTTTGACTACAAAACACATTTCAGACCTTTTTTACTCACAAAAATCTGTGGTTTGCACTGCTTTTTCAAAATTTTTAAGAAATAGTTATTGAAAACTCCATTGTTACGCATTATTTCAACATAATTCATTTACACACACACTAAACCTAACCTAATCTTGATGAAATCTCGCAACCAGAGGACCCTGTCTTCTGCTATGGTTTGCTATAGTTTGTCGGTCTCAGCTTGCATCATACTAATTTTTCAAAAGCACCTAGAAAACACAAGACTTAAAGTAAGAGCTGAAGCTTTTCTGACGACATATTAACTCTTAAGTGTTCTCAGGCTTCTAGCCAGTCAGGCAAGTAGATGGATTGACTCCAATATTTCGAAGATGTGCATCATCTTTGTCTTCATGGTAAACTGAAGTCACTACATACCGTTTATGGGCAATTTTTTTGGAAAGATAAGTAGACTACTCTACAAATATAACATCAAAACCATCCATAAGCCACCACCTAAAATCAGAAATTTGGTCAGGCCATAAAAGATAATTTAGCTCTAAGGGTACCATGTCTACCACATACCCTGCAGATGTGGTGCAGTGTACATCGACCATACAGGATGTACTATTGGCATATGCATCACAGAACACCAAAGAATCATCAGGTTTATGAAACCCGAAAAATCTGGACTGGCTGAACATTGTATTGAAAACAGCCACAAGGTCAATTTTACCAACTCTAGGATAGTGGTGAAGTGTTTGAGCTATTGGGAAAGAAAGAGAGAAGACTTAGGAAAAGAAAACTTGGTATCTCATCTAAAGTAATTATTAATCTTAATCGTGATTCAAGCCTACAACTAAGTACAGCATGGGCACTGATGATAAAGAGCCTTAACACCTATTCCCAAGACTTTAGAAAACTTCAATGCAATCTTATACATCAGATTTTGCTTAAAAACATGTGTGCTATAAAATGTTTTCAAACAGGTCTGAGCTGAAGTTCAATCATTAGGCTAATAACCGCCATATATAGTTCTCTACAAAGTTCTTTCCCATGCCTCAGTAATATTGTATATCAGTTGCTTCACGGTCAAAAAATATGTGAACCAATCAGATGCCTAGCTTCACTCGGGCACTATAAATATGCGAATCCAGACTTTCAAGTTGTCAGTTTACCCTGAAGACGAAGATGATGCACATCTTCAAAACGTTGGAGTCAATCCATCTACTTATCTGGCTAGAAGACCAAGAACACTTAGAGTTTACACAAGGTTTGTTCAATTTTAATATTTAGGCTGATACAACACAACACCTGCTTTAAAAATCCTCAGATTCTTTCCATGGATTCATATTTACACTTGAACATATACTTTGTCAAGTATCCATTTATATATTCTTGTTTAATAACTAGCTCAACAATTTGCTCCGAGAAGACCTCGATACACCACAAATAATTCATCTCACATTCACTCTCAGATGTGCATGACATCTTGGCCATTAAATTGGATTTTATTCTTTACAGATCTGTTGAGTATGTCCTGTCATGGCCTTCGCTCAAGAGTATTCCACTCTTCTCCTACGAAAAACATGCTTTGGCTATTGGGGTTATTTTGACTTCCAGTGTAGGCGGCATCATTTCTTTGGCTGGTCTCTTTCGCTGTAACCTGTGTTGAGCTTCTTTCCCAGTCCACTGGCTCAATGCAGGTTGCAGCAAAACATCAGCCGAGAACAGCCTAATAAATGATGCTGCCTACACCGGAAATCAAAGTAACCCCAATGGACTATGGCCATGCAGATATATGCTTCGACGACATTTTGTGGCTTAGGGTATGTCAATGTTGGCAACACACGGATAGAAGCCATGTTCCATGATGTTTCTGGCGTATTATGCATGAGATGTGTGTTGTGTATGAGGAACAGAAATGATAAAAGTGAAAAGTTTGTTATAAATGCATTAAAATATGCTGTGTGTAATTGAATAAGTATTACTAGCAGGTGAGAAAAATATAGGAAGATAGGAGGGGGACGGCATGGCTAAGAGCAGGAATATGGAGGCTAAAAGGACAACAAAACGGGCTCCCACAAGGTGAGTGTCCATTATGAGGGAGAAAGAAAGACATTCAACATATAATATTTGACTGTAAGAAAACTGAGAAATTGAGAAAAGAAAATGTATGTTCAAAAATGAATAAGAAATCCATATAAATAAAATTGATGAAAACTAAGACATTGGGACGATGTTTAGAAAAAGTCAGATTTAAATGGAAATGGACTGTTAACAGAGAATTATAGTTCGTGAGCATTTAGTGGTAGTGGTTGTTATAGTAATATGGTCTTTTATGTTCAAGAAACTGGATTACCCACTGTTAAAGTGGCTTGGGCCAAATTCTAGTAGTCAGCACAAGATATTTGTTGTACAATATATGCATTTCTTGGTGCTTCAATAAACTTAAACTGAATCTACTAGCAGGTTTTCTTACATTTTGACAGTAAAATACCACTGCAGATGCATATATGTTATGCATATGCTGTTTTGAGCAGTGTCCTATATCGGGAATTTATCTACTAAAGTGACAAATGCAAGTCTAGGTAATTATTTACCTCCTGATGGCCAATTTGTTTCAAATCTGTTTTAATATATGCTAAATAATACACTAATGATGCTTACTTGTGGAGGAAAAAAATTATTCACCAACTTGCTCCTTGCATATCATTTATTACCTCCTTTTTTCTTCCCTTCATTTCTTACATGTGCACTACATCTTTCTGTTGCTTATCACTTACCTTTGAGCTGTGAAAGCCATTCTGTAGTCAACTGAAGGGAAGTAATGATTCTTGCTAATTGGTATATCTGTATTAGTTGTTTCACTGCTTATGATTCTATGACTCCAATTGAATTTCCATATTCACACTTGTGGTTTAAAGAAATTATAGGCTAAGTAAGTTTGTTTCTGATATGCTTATCTTGTGAGAAAATGTTATTTTTAATGCATATAACAATTTTTAAAAAAATACCCAGGTATATACATGTTTCGGAAATTGTATCAACGATAATATTGTTGATTGATAACTTCAGGCGAAAATATTGTGAGTTGTGTGAGGTGCATTTCATTGTCAACATTTCATGTACCAAAGGTAAGAATTTAGAGTTTCTGGGTATTCTGTCATATTTGCCACACCTTTCCCCTCTTTTCAGCACATTCTTTAAGCAAAGTCCAATCTTGAGGGGCCTAAGCCTTAAAGCATAGTTTAGGGATGGATTTTAGGAGAGGAGTGGAACAATTCCAATCTTGCAACTATGGAATGACAAGACATAGCGGACATATCTGTGCAATTAAAACCCTAATCCTTGGCTTAAGGTGTGACTAGTATGGGAGATTTTCCCTTTTTTTTTTTAAATATAAATCATAACTTTCTGAAAGAACATATGACTTGGTGGAATTGTGAAGCAAGAGGATATTGTAACAAAATCTCCTTATTGCTGTTTCTGTTTACTACAAATGAATGTGTTTATTACAATACTGCAATACAGTTTTAACTCTTGACACTTTGACACTCTCTGTAATGCAACTTCATACACAGAACTCACAGTAAAACTAAATTCTCTGGGTCAAGTTGCCCCTTTTATATTTGTTGATGACATGATAAGAAATTTCCAGAAGTAGAGATCACTCTAACAGATATCCACTACACACAGGTGTAGCATTCCAATGCTTTGGGGTAATGAGGCTGCTCTTCACATATTCAATTTATGCCCCCTGCAACAATAAGTGCAGCTATGTAAAGAAAGCTGACTGGACATGTGCAACAATCAGCCATAAATGGCAGAAAGCGAGCCATTCACACAAGTGTTGCAATTAGAAGTTGGGAAGGCACAGGTGCATAGTCACACTGCTCCCTTCTCAGGGCTGTACATCCTGGTCAACACCATCATACTGAACTAGATGAGCCTCTTCCCTCTGGATGTGGTAGATGACATTATTAATCCATACATCAAGGAATGGCCCTTGTTGCAGCATGAGGCATCATCCCTTGGCCCGGATAGGTCGATATAGCCACACCAGATCGTCCTGCTGGAAACCTTGGCATTTGACAGCCAAGAGCTCAATGGGTCTTCATCCGGTTGCTAGCTACTTGGATGTGTTGACAGGCCATGAAGGCAGTCTGCGAGATTCTCCACCTAGTCGAGTGCTGGCTGTTCTGCCCCCAAACATCAGATTGCATGGTAGATGCAGCTCCCTACCAAAGGTTAAACTGGCTGGTGTCAACCCGGTGGTGATATGGGTGCAGAGCGGTAGACCAGCAAGAAAAGTGGCACACTGACACTCTGTGATAATTGGCTACAACCTTCCTCAAACGTTCTTCTATAGTCCTGATGTACCACGCAACCATGCTATTTGAATGTGGGGTAGAGAGCTGTTGTGGGCATCTTGTGTACTCCAAGTTACTCCATTGTTTCCCTCATCAGGTTGGACTCTTCAGTTTGTGCACCGTTTGCTATGTAACTCGAGCAGTATCTCATGGCAACAAACAGTTGTTCTATGAGGCAGTTTGCGACAGATGGTATACACCTCCAGTCACATGAAGATTGACAGATACTTGTTGCCCCTGTCTGACAGAGGGAATTGCCCAGCTGCATCATTGGCTAAGCAATCAGGGGTGCTCCCATATTATATTGCTGCATGCAGCCCAGAATCCTGGTCTATGGGCTGCAACTTGCTACACACACAGAACATTGGCAGCATCACCTCTCAGCATCTGCCCTTAGCCGTAACCATTAGTACCAGTGTTTGAGCTTGTCGATTGTTCAATTGGGTCCAAGTATTCCTCTCAAATTCCACATATGTATATAAGTATTATTTGAGTATATTATAACACTTAATAATTAAGGACGTGTTTCAGAAGCTCTGTTGCTTTCATTATCAACTTTCCCTCAACTGCCAGTGTCATGATTTGCAGGTGATGGGTTCACCTGCAGTGGTGGATTTAAGAATCTCTGGACGAGCATGTCTCTGGGCAAGATCTCAAAAGTTCATTAAATTGTTTCTATTTTTCCAAATGTGGATATTCTCCCAGGTTTCTAATTCCCAACTGTTTTTATGTGTTTTACTAAATTTGGTATTTTAGCTATCTTGTGGTGCTCTCTTCAGAAATGCCATGCCATGCCACTGCCAATTTATCTTTCTGTTTTAATTTTATTTTCCTGAAGTGTTCCTTGTTCCTAGTTGCCAAACTTCTCCTTGTTTTCCCTATGTACAATTATCACAGTCCAAGCAGTTTATCTGGTATATACCGGTTTGTTTTCCCTTTGTACAGTTATCACAGTCCAAGCAGTTTATCTGGTATATACCGGTTTGTTTTCCCTTTGTACAATTATCACAGTCCAAGCAGTTTATCTGGTTATATACCAGCTTGTTTTCACTATGTACAATTATCACAGTCCAAGCAGTTTATCTGATATATACCGGCTTGTTTTCTCTATGTAGACTTATCACAGTCCAAGCAGTTTATCTGGTATATACCAGCTTGTTTTCCCTATGTACAATTATCACAGTCCAAGCAGTTCATCTGGTATATACTGCTTGTTTTCCCTATGTACAATTATCACAGTCCAAGTAGTTTATCTGGTATATACCAGCTTGTTTTCCCTATGTACAATTATCACAGTCCAAGCAGTTCATCTGGTATATACCAGCTTGTTTTCCCTATGTACAATTATCACAGTCCAAGCAGTTCATCTGGTATATACCAGCTTGTTTTCCCTATGTACAATTATCACAGTCCAAGCAGTTCATCTGGTATATACCAGCTTGTTTTCCCTATGTACAATTATCACAGTCCAAGCAGTTCATCTGGTATATACCAGCTTGTTTTCCCTATGTACAATTATCACAGTCCAAGCAGTTCATGTGGTATATACCGGCTTGTTTTCCCTATGTACAATTATCACAGTCCAAGCAGTTTATCTGGTATTATACACTGGCTTGTTTTCCCTATGTACAATTATCACAGTCCAAGCAGTTCATCTGGTATATACCGGCTTTTTTATCTGTTGGCAGGAGATTTTTAATAGAAAAATTATTTGTAGATGTTAGAATAATATTCTGCTCTTTGAAGATTTTTTGGAACTTGTTGAAAAGCACCGGGTAATATGTAAATTTACTGAAAGTGAGGTCTGTGTTTGTGGTGAGAGTGCTGATGACTTTGATGTGTTGTTTGCTTCTGCTATTTCAATTATGCAATTCAATTCATTGGTGTACTCTTCCATGTCCAGCGATATGTTAGTTACTGCAGGTTGGTGGTATATGGGGTTGTAACTTTTGCTTTTAATGTAGTTGTTGGAGTGTGTAGGTTTTCTGTTTATGCCAAATTTTAATTTGTTGTTTTTCATTATTTTTATGTCTAAAAAGCCTAATTGTCCATTTATTTCCGTTTCTATTGTGAAATTTATTATTGTTTCCTGTAATTCAACATTTTGGTTGTATCTTGTACATGTTTTTCCAGGACTATGGCAAAAATATCATCAACATATCTGTACCACACTTTGAGCATCCATGGGAAAGCATCTCACTCATAAATACATCTGCTAGTACCAGTGATAGTGGGTTTCCCAGGGCCAGCTCAGATTTTTTATGATATATTGTCCCATTAAAGGTAAAGTAATACTATTTATTACAGGCATACAAATAATAATAATAAAAATATATTATATTATTATTAATATACTATTATTATTATTATTATTATTATTATTATTATTGGATAGGTGGGGTCAGACTGAAAAATTCAATGCTACAGCTGGGATTTGAACCATGAATCTCCCAGTCTCTAGCTGGTTGCTCTATCACTGAGCTACCATGGCAACATGCCTGAATAGCATAAAATTACTCAATTGACTTGCATGCCAATTTAATGCCATTTCAGCATGTTTGTTAGCTTAGTGGTAGAGGTATTGGCTAGAGACTGGGAAATGCATGGTTCATATCCCAGCCATGGCATTGAATTTTTCAGTCTGACTCTACCTACCCAAATCCTCCTACACACTTGTGTGAAAAAACAAAATTAAAATTATTATTATGTAACATGAGCATATTTACTAAAGATTAAAAAAGAATTCACCATTGTATATCACTTGGTATTCATTTTATCATTAAATGTTTAATTAAAATCTTGCATTTTGCTCTCTGAAGCAACATTAAAAGGGTTAAGAGGATAAAATCTGTGGTTTCAGTCCTGAATGTTTGATTCAACTTTCCAAGCAGTAGGTATCTTTGTTAGAGACAATGAAGGTGTGTGGGGTAGTTTGAACAGCAGCTAATGGATTCAAAGTAGCTGATAGTTAAAGTTATAGATATTTTATGGTGTACAAAATGTTTCTTTTTTCACAGACTTGTTAATGAAACATCAATTGGAAATGGATCCAAAAATACCAATCAAAAAGGACACAGCTTCACAGAATGAGCAAGAGTCCTTTACCCAGTGTGTTACAATGAAGACAAACAGTGATGTATTTCCAGACAATGATTGTGAAGTGACAGTGAAAACAGAAATTAAATCAGAGACCTGTTTTCCAGACTTTTGTTCAGAGAATGAAAGAGAATGTTTTACCAATCATTCCCCAATGCATATTGAGTTCAAAACTGTTACATGCAGCAACAACTATGAAATAGATACAAAAACACAAGTTAAAGATGATTTTCTGGTTTCTGACTTTGGTTCACAGAACAAGAGAGAATTTCTTCCAGAAGTTCCTGTAGTGGTGTTTAAAAATTGCAAACATGATCATGAAATGGATAACATAGTGGAAATTAAACAGGAACCTTTGTGGATGAAAACAGAAAGTTCATCCGTTTATGATGACAATAAGGTAAGTTTCGTAGAAATCTGCTGTTATTTACTGTGCACATAATAAAATATTTTGGGTATATGTAATAAAATTAATAAGGCTAAGAGATAGTTTGTGAAAGAGTGTCAGATGGTGCATTTAGGCCAATTATATAAATATTGCTCACTTAGAGTAGATTTTCACTGTATAAAGCAAATCTAAGATCAGAAGTAGAGTAGAGCTTTGAAGTACCTAGAATTGTGATGTCATAAAATAACCTGAAAATAACTCCCCCCTGGGCAGCAGTTCCTCTTTTTACTTTCTCTACATGTACTATGTACACAGTGAATAGAGAAGGTATTGTACAGCATAAAAATTTTGAATGCAAGATTTCACTGAAAATACATGTTTTGGGACCCCCTGAATCCAAAACGTAGTATTTTTAGAAAAAGGTCTATGTGTATGTGTGTGTATGGACAGCATAGCTCAAAAACGAGATGACCGTTAAAGACCAAACGTAGTATTTAAGTTTGGTATCTTCAAGAATGTGACACAAAGATTTTCAAGAAAATCTTCCCAGTCCAAATTACCCTTTACATGGAAAAATTTTCGAAAATTTTGTTTTTCTCAAAAATGGTACTTAACGATTTTGATTAAAATACCACATGTTAAAGCCATTTCCATTGCGAATAAAGTGTATATCTTAAATTTTCTGGAAATAGCTTCTGAAAACCTGTTTATCCTGGATGAATTTTACAGAATTTTGCATACCCTGTAAACCATAAGAGATAGACAAAAACTTACCACACAAAAAATATAGAGCTCCTTAAAACACATACTTTATGTTATATGCATTTTTTTTTTTTTTTTTTTCGTAGAGTGACCGTTTTTGCAATATTCCTTGTTATTTGTTTCAATTTTAAAATAACAAATATTTCTTATGTGAGAACTTGTCAACTTGTGGCCACACAGAGAAACAGATTTCAGTCCCATAGCAACCATATTTTAAAACATGTGATTGTCGGTTAAGCCTACTGTATTCCCTTATTTCCCTTCTACTTATGAGGAACTAAGTAATAAGATCATTTCTGCTTATGTTTATCTCGATTAGCATGAAGGGAGAGAAGAATAAGCTTTTTAACAATAATTTGTTACAAAGATGTAGAGAAAGTGAATGGAACAAATCAGATTTTTCAGCTTCTGATACATTTAGCATAACTATGTGAATATTATCTGAATGCTAAGTACTTATGATATGTAAGTCACCAGGAATTGTTCTCTGAAGTTAAGAGACATACTAGTTGGTTGACCAGGTAAAACACATGAATGAGTTGGAGGACTGAATGTTATACTGGCATGTTGTCATCACAGTAGCTCAAGAGTTAAAGCAACCACTCTGAGAGTGGGAGAACCATGTTCAAATCCTGGCTGTGATATTGAACTTTTCAGCTGGCTCTAATAGTAAAACACATACATACCCTTGATAGGGTCTAACCAGCATAAGATATTCCCTGAAGTTAGGAGACATACTAGTTGGTTGACTGGGTAAAACACTTGAATCAGTTGTAAGATTGAATGTCATACTGGCATGTTGTCACAGTAGCTCAGTGGTTAGAGCAACCACATGGAGAGGGGGAGAGCCATGTTCATATCCCAGCTGTGACATTGAATTTTTCAGCTGGTTCTAATAAATTACCATATGTTTAAAATATTTTCATCACAAATAATGTTTCTTTCTTTAACTCTCTAAGTTCTGTACACTCTGGATGACTTTTGCATAACTGGTAAATTGTAAGAGATAGACAAAAACTTACTACATAACACAATGAAGCTCTCATTAAAATACACAATATATGCCAAACACAATATTTTTGTAGAGTTAACCATTTCTCAGATATTCTTTGTTATTGGTTTCAATTTTGCAACACTTAGTTTTTTTTTAATGGAAAGTCGTTATTCATTTTTCTTTCTCTTAGTCAAGCAAAGAGAACAGCATTTCAAAACCACTAGATGCCGGCTTTTAAAATATTTGAACTATTCCTTTTAGTTAAGCTTTCCTTATTCCTCATGTGTAAGGAAATAATGTGCAATAAAACCATTTCTGCTGTTTATCTTGATAAGCTTGAAGTAGATAGAAAAATAACTTTATAAGAATAGTGTGTTGCAAATAGATAGAGAAAGTCATATGGGTGGAACATATCAGATTTTTGGAGCTAAGGTGATTACGTATCTCATGAAGATATAAACTTTGTTTTGCACCCAAGGATGACATGTGAATTTTCTTAACTGAAATTGGTTGTGGTGGTTCTATAGGGTTGTTTGTTTTAGTTTTTACTTTCTCAAGCAAACATAGCTCCTTTTGGTGAAGAAAAAACTGCTGTTTCATTTGTTTGTTGCCTGCAAATTGCACAAATTGCCACCACACACCCTATATTCACCAGTCCTGGGTGTCTGCAATTTCTTTTTGTTTCCCAAACTGAAGAAATGCCTCACGGGAACAAAATTTAGATCAAATGAGGTCATCAACAAGACAGGTGTAATTTGCAGAGCTTGAAAATCCCTATTTTTGGAGGGGTTAAAAATGGCAGGAACATCAGGAGAAGAAAGGGAGAGAGATAAGTGATTTCTGTTTGAAAAAAATGGCATCTTTGTTCCTATCTTGGTTACTTATTAAACTACCCTCGTTCAATCATCATCGTCATTATAATTTGTAGGATTAGCATCTGTCTGCTTTCAAATTATTAATATAAAATTAAAATGTTAAGAAACTTGTTTACAAACCAGTATATTTATACCTCATACCCAGGTTATAAGAATACAAGTAGTGTACTTTCGATTATCTAGGGTAATGTGGGGAAGAAGCACAAACAATCGAAAAACACAAATAATTGAGAAACCCGTAATTTACTGCTTTAAAGGTAAAACATATAGGCAAATATGTGTTAGAGCTTTTTTCAACAGCAATTCTATGTTCAAAAGTTTATTATACCTCTGTGCATGGATAATGTTTTTCTTTATGAAACAGCAATAAAAAACCCACCATGTGACAATAAGTGCCATTTTCATTGTTTAAACAATCACCACATAACAGAGTACACTTTTCATTGTTATCAGCCTGCCTGTTCCGTGTAAATTAAAAACACATTTAGTTTCTATGATGTTAATCAGCATGTAAATGTCAACGAAGCAAGTTAAAAGAAATTTGTAAAAGAGATGGCGGAGAAACAAAAAATATGTGTGTTGACATTAAAACAAAATAATTATGGGTAGGGGGACAGGGATGCATGGATAATCCACAAACCGGATAATGTGCACACAAATAATTGGAAGTATACTGTATTAGATTATTTCTCTCCTATTCCCTGGTGCATTTTCCTAATACATCACAAGTATTTCTGCCTTAATTTTCAGACAATACTTGACCAATTGAATCATTTCTTTCAATTTTCTCAACATTCCTCTTACCAGTTCTGCAGTCTTTGAACCAAACAATTTAAATACTTCCTCTGTTGCCTGATTTTCTTGCAATCTGTTGAAATTTGACATTTTTGGTTGTACATATCTCCTATACTATATTCCAATTTATTATAAATCAAATGAACTTTAAACAATAACCATATAATGTAGGATATTTAATCAGCTGATAGATGATTGTGAATTATTCTGTTACAGAATAAGGGCTTTGCTCCAGTAAACTCTATAAGGTAAGTTTTGACTGTGTTCTTTGTGTTATATTTTCCTTTATTTCTCATATCATTGTCTCATTTATGTTGTAGTGAATGCCTCATTGTGTCCAACTGATACTAATGGCAATATAATAATTGACCTACAGTGCCTTTGTTTTATGCCAAGGCATGGAATGTGCAAATGCATGTTCTGCATACAATCTAATACACTGCAGGGTTTTTTGTTCTGTATCTCTGTTACTTATTCACGAGTTAAGTGTTGTTGAAAATGCTGTCCATCTGCATGAAAACATGCAGATGTAAAAAAATGTAAATAGTGTGTTATTTATGTATGCTCTTTAACTACTCTGGTTCTCAGCATCCCATTCTAAATTGGGCATGAAAGACCACTTAATTTTGCTCAGAGGCCACTCTTGAGGTTCTTTTACATGCCGCAAATCTATGACACGGGACCAATGGCTTTACTTCCCTTCTGAAGTAAGCCATGCTAAGGATTTTTACACCCGAAGAAATCCATCATCCTCCGCCGGGTTTGAACCCGCAACCATGTGTATATGAAGTCAGCATGGTAACCATTACACTACGGAGGACATCATGTTCTTCACTATAGTCACACAGTAGGGTTTCAGATTAAAAAGTTTTTAGTAGCTGTGTGAATAGATCTTTGTGTAACACCTACTTGCTGTGCTGTGCATTTGAATGGAGCTCCATTTCGTATAGCTTTTCCTCCATTAGAACATGTTTTCACTTCTTTGTTTTAGTGTTTAGCAATCCTGTTGTTCTAATTTTATTGACCAAACATCTCACAGTGTCTGGAACTGGACAACCAGGAAAATAAAATTGTCTACACATCTGTCTACCTAATTTAGTTTTCACATATGTATTGTACATAAAAATGTGTTGTTCTAACATGAATTTGTTTGCAAACATTTCCATGGACTGACATGAGAATGTTGTTGTTGTTGCTAATGCTCTTCTAATTGAATTTTCTGCACTTTTTTACGGACTTCCCTATAATATTTACCAAGTTGAACTAGCATTAATTTTTGAGATTGTGATATATTGAAGTAAGTGGTCTCTATTCATTACTGAGTCATTGCATAGTATGCATCTTAAAGAATTTAAGAGATTGATCTTGAACAGGTGGGCAGCCTAGTAGTCACGTCCAGTCATTAAGGGTAGTCAAAATGGGATTTTAATAAATTTTTTCCATGTTCATGTTTTAATTGCATATGAATATTTTGAATCTCCCACTCATGTTGGTATAACTTTCATAGAGGTACGCTAATAGTTTAAAAATATACTTGAAAATAATCAGAACATTCTGGTACACTCACTTGGTAAAACATTGGTAGGTTTGTAAATATTAGTGTTAGAGAAGAGGTCTCTTATTTTATTTTGATTGGAAAGTTTTATTTTAGCTATTCAGAGCATTGGTATCCCGCTCATATTTCCTTCACGTGAGAATTTTGAAACACTGTGAAATTGTGTTTGGAAAGCTAGGTTACTTTTTTTTTTTTTTTTGTAATGTTGCCGACCGTTGGCCGCGCAATGTTGTGCGTAATGGAGCATATATAAACCCCCGCCGCTGAATCCTTGCACTTGACAGTTGGGAGTTAAGTTGGTACATCCACATAAAAACAGATGAAACGCTGCCCGTGTGACTTTCTGAACCAATCATAAAGCAGCATTCCGGTCGGCAAGCCAGACGGTGGAAGCGAATCTAGATGCCGCACCGTCGCAATATTTCCAACCACGTGGTCAGTTTGCGAGCACCTAACATGTGCTTTGAGTAATTCTGTGTAAGCTACGTATTATTCGTTGTTATTTATATTTGTTATTGTTGATAGTGTTGTTGGTGTTTCTTTGGTTTATTTACATACATATTTCTATTTAATTACCTATATATTATATTATTTATACAACATTTGAGGTGCGATAATGCCTCCAAAGAGACGCCGTACATTGAGTGATTCACGAAGTGAAAATCCTCTGCGAAAAGGTGTGCCACTTAATAGCCAGGCATTGGAGCTATTAAGAAGGGTGCGGAAATTCTTAGAAAGTGAGGAGTATGCGAAAGTTAATTGGCATCCCTCTATTCCTGCGGATAAACCCTTGGAGCAAACTGCAGCAGCTCTTGGACTAAGTATGAGAACAGTAATAAGCAAGGGGGGTGAAACTTCAAGAGCAAGAAGACAAAATCCCTGAAACATTTGGTATTTCTGTCAACGCCAGGGAAGGAAAAAAAAAACGCAGCATCGTCTGGTCACAAATATTAATGCTTTCCAATTAGACGCCATATGTAGGCACATATACGCCTATTATAGTAGAAAAGAGTATCCGACCATACCAAAGAGGTTATGGTAGAGTGGCTGAACGAAAGGGGTGTAGCTGCAAATATGAACGTGACCAAGCTGATTTTATATTCCCTGGTGAAAGAAAATAAGCCGGTCACACCAACATATGTTGCAGATGAAGTAGCCATGAAGTGATTAGATTACCACCGTATCACTGGCATTTTAGTCCCATTGAACTAGTATGGCGCGACATTAAGATTTACGTGTGGGAAAATAACAAGACTCACAATTACAGAAGTGGATAGACTTTTGCAGGAAGGTGTGGCGAGGGTGGACGCGGCTTCATGGAAGAAGAAAGTGAATCGTGTGCACAAAATAATACGAAAATCACAGGAATTAGATGGAATCATCAGTGAATGTGAACCACTAATGATGTCTTGGTGACGACGACGATGATACCGATGATGCTTCCGAGAATGATGACGACGGAGAATTGGATGGAAGTGAGCCATTAAAATTCTAAACCGGTGAGTGGAATTCTCCTTGTTATACCTTTCTCTCATTGTAACAAGCCATTTTGCGTTAATTTCTTCTATTTTGTCGTAAACACGTAATTTATGCTACATACGTTATAGTATCACTTATTTTAAATTGACATCAATAACAACGAAATAGTTTCACTATTCATCAGCATTCATTTACCATATACATTGTTTACATTCGTCTACACGCGATAGAGACATTTGTATTCAGATGTTGTTACTAGTTACTCTGGCAACGCCGCAAAGGTAGCATAGCCAACCTTACGCGAAACCACCCAAACTGTCAAGTGCAAGGATTCAGCGGCGGGGGTATAGTTGATATTACGAAAAGGAGGGAAGGCAGCTCACCTATAGGATAGTGTAGAAAGGACAAAATATACAATTAACAGTGTGAGAAATCGAGGATGCTGTTCGCATATCAGTAATGCATCGCTTCCATAGTGTTGGGAGTAAGCAGTAAAATAGGTAATTAATTACATTAAGGAGAAATTAGGAAGACGAAAAAGAGCACCTTTAGGGGGGCCGGAAAACGATTCTATATACAAATAATAATTATTATTATTATTATTATTTTGATTTACTGTCAACGCTGCCTTGTTTTCGTTAAAAAGAAACAAAGCAATTGATAAGTTTTTATTTGATAGCTTTGTGGGTAATGTTGCCGTTTAAGGTTCAGTTGGCCGCGTAATGTCAGGCAGCCAATCTTTGCATCTGAAAGGTGCAATGTTCAGCGTAATGGAGCATATATAGTTGGTATTGCTGAAAGGAGGGAAGGCAGCGCAGTCATAGAGTAGTGTGGAAAGTATTAAATTTGCAATTAACAGTATATGCCTTAGGAAGCGTAATCATAGATCATACTACTACCACCACCACCACCACCAATAATAATATCAATAATAAATAATAAGTTGTATTTACTACTAATGCTCCTGTTTTTGTTAAAAAAGAAACAAAGCAATCGATAACTTCTTATTTGACAGTAGTTTTGTGTATTAAATATCTCCATTAAACCCAAAATATTACTTGATCAAACGTATTAAAGAGCACCGCAATTGCAGTGTGACGTATATGGGGTTATCTTTATGTTTTTATGAAATCACCTTTAGCTGGCTCATGTACCACATAACCTCAAATAACCAACATCTACAATAAGTAGGGTTAATGGTGTATGATAGATGGCGTCGTCTGCTAGCATTTCCACGCCCTTCGGCTACGTCATATACGCGCCATTTAGCAACCGTGTAGTTGTCTTGCGGCTGTTAACCGTAGGCATTCCTTTAGCACTGTGTGCTCAGTTCTACAGCGAGTTTTCAATTTCTAAAGTTGGTACGGTTTTGCGGCATTGCGCGGCTAACTGACCCTTAAACGGCACCATTACCGCTATGTGTATTACATTTCTCCATTTAACCCAAAATATTACTTGATCAAATATATTAAGAGCAGTGCAATTGCAGTGTGACTGTGGCAGGGGTATCTTCATTTGTTGATGAAATAATCTTTAGCTAACTCATGTACCACATAACCTCAAATAACCGTCTACAATAGGCAGGTGAACCTATACTATAATATCAGGGTCCCGTCATTTCTCCACCATTTTCAGATTCCAAGAAGGATTATTGGTTAAGGTGCATAGTTTTTATCTTGGTAATTTTAAAGAATTCCGAGCAAAAATATACTGTATATGTGAAACAAGTACGTTTTATTTCTTTATTTAAATGATGTGACGAAGGAAACGATTGTTAATATACGAACATTTTTTATTTTCACTGTTATTTTGCGTCATTTACTCCATATCTGAGTTCATTCACTTAGCATTGAATGGAGAAGAAAATTAGAGCAGTACTACGACCATCTACTGGCAAATAAGTACGGTTTTGTTTATTTATTTTAAACGATAGAAGCAAGGAAAGGGCAGTTAACACATAAAAATGTATTTCCATTTCACTATTTTGCGTCATTGTCTCGATTAACTGGTGCGTTACCGTATCAATGAACGCAGAAGAAAAACAAGAGCACTAATACTTCCATCTAGCAACATATAACCGTGCTACTACCGCCACCTTGCTGCTGTTAACCGGCTGCATTCCCTTGGCACTGTTTGGTAACTTCTACAGCGCTTATTCATTTTCGGAGTTGCGCAGTAAATAGACCCTTAGTCGGCACAACATTACCTTTATATATATATATATATATATATATATATATATATATATATATATATATATATATATACACACTCACACACACACACATATGTTTGAAAGCAATTTCTGAAGAAATAAGCTTGTCTATACAAATGCCCCATTACCTCAAAAACTAATTGACACTAAGTGCTGAAATTTTACCACACATTTGAACCTAAATAGACTTTAGTTTCACGAAAATTTCTTTATTTATAGGAATTAGTTTTTTTTTTTACATTTAAAAAGCAACAACGTTTTTTAATAAACTTTTAAGAGCTTTATTAAATAAATCATACCTTTCCATATAATCAACAGAAGTATTCTATTTTTCATCAATCGGCAGTAAAGGTGTTGCTGAATGTATCTTGAAAATTTAGCTCATTATCTTTAGTAGTTTCGCAGATAATGGGTCAAACTTTAACATTGGCAAGATAGGGCATTTTGACGCCCCTTAAGCGCAAAAGGCCACTGCTGAGATTTCTGATATGGCATTGTAATTTTCCAAGAGTGTTTTCTATAATTTATTTGTACTTTTTTCATGACAATTACGTTGCCAATGTATATGGATTTCTGAGTGTGTGTATGTATATATATATATATATAATTTTGATGTATTAAAAGAAAGTTTAGTTTAATTTATTTGTTTTAGATTTGTTCCTTTCTTGCCCAGGAAGTCAGCTTTTTCATTTCCAATACCACCACAGTGGGCCGGGATCCATTGAAAACAGGTTTTTTTTTGGCTCTGTAAAATTTTAAGTGTGTGTAGAATCTGTAATATTTTATTTGATAGGAATAGAAAAGCTATTGCCTGGATAATAAGAGAATAATATTCCCAAGTAAATCTCACAACAGGTGCAATTACCGAAACACAAAGACAAAGCAATGACTGAAACACCTCACGGCTGATAAACATACCCTTGACACTTTCTGCTTCTGTACAGTGCAAAATAGAGAGGTCGCTGCTGTCTCGGCCGATATACATATAAGGCAGTTGTAGGCTAACCAGCTTCTTAACTCCGAAATCTGGAAGAAAAGGGGAAAATACTAGTAGCCTCCAAATCGCTATTTTCAATCACATTCAAAATTTGCTGGTATTTTCATTTGTTTCATCAGCACCTTCGTAAAAATCAACAAGACCAGTTTTGGTTCCTTCTGTTGAAAAATACTGCACAATCAAGGGAAACATTTTTAGGTTTCCAACAATAGAAGAGTCTGTAGCAATTGAAAATATTGTTCTTTAGATCTTGAATAATTTTCTCTTGTGCAACGGCCGCAATCACATCCTCCTTAGCATGTTGGCGCTAGTGCGACCACATTTAATTTTCTTTGCAATTTCAGATTCCTTGAGCATGATTTATTGGAACATTCCATATTATTACATATAACTTATGTGATGTTTAACACTGTGATAAGACTATCTTTAGTAAACTTTTTTAAAACCCGATTTGAGAATTGCACTTCGTTTTCTGTGTTTATGATTACGTTGATGTTTAGAGGAATTCGCGTGTGTATCGACTGTGCCGATTCCCTCGAACTTGATTGAAAAACTCTGATGGCAATCTTTACATTCTGTTTTAAACTCACTTTTCTTCACTAACCGATCATATGAACTTTTCCAGACATCGTTAAATATGCAATAGCATTTTTGTTTCTTTTCTACTTCCGATGATTTAGCCATTACAATAACCAACTTATGACAAAGACCACCTCAAAGTCCTTGACACAAAGAGCTCAAACTGCGAATAATTACTGATTTTTTTATTTCTATTTGTAAATGTAGCACATATATAGACTTGATGTTAACACAATTGGTTTACCTTCTCCCTCCCGACATCAACACTGCTGCCACATAAATGAAAACACTACTATTCCCTTCTGCGCACTGCCAACCTTAGCATATAACAGATGAGATATTCGTAATACTTTTATAAAAGTATAGTAAATAATAATAACAAAGCAATACGATGATATCACATAATTCCGGGAGATTTAATCTCATTTCTAATTGATCCAGAGATACCATGGAAAGTTATATTCCATTAAGCAAATTAGATCAAATATAAACCATTTTTACTTTCTCTTACCCCGTATGTACAATGTACATAGGGATAGAGAAGTACTGCATTCCACCCAAAAATTCGATGTCGAGATTTCACCGGAAATACATGTTTTAGGACCCCCTGAATACAAAAAAAAAGCATTTCCAGAAAAAGCTCCGTGTGTGTGTGTGTGTCCGTGTGTCTGTGAACACGATAACTCAAAAACGAAAAGTAGCTAAAATACCAAACTTGGTATTTAAGTTCAGATCTTCCAGGGATGCGACACGATTTTGAGAAAAATCCCCCCAACCCAAACTACCCTATACTTGGAACTTTTTTCGAAAATTTTGATTTTCTTAAAAATGGCTCTAACGATTTTGATTATCGTATATTAAAGATATTTACCTGACAAATAAAATGTATACCTTGAATTTTCTGGGAATAGCTTCTAAAGACCTGTTTATTCTGGATGAATTTTGCATAATTTGGCATAACCAATAAACCGTAAGAGATAGACAAAAACTTACTATACAAAAAATGTAGGTCTTGTTAAAATACACAATTTACGTCATATACATTTTTTCATGGAGCTTACCGTTTTCGAGGTATTCATTGTTATTAGTTTCAATTGTGAAGTACTTATACTTTTCTCAGACGGCAGTGTCCGTTTTTCTTTGTTCTACTCCTTGCCAAGAAAAGCGATTTATAATGACAATCGCATAACGACAGCTTTTAAAACATTTGACTATCGATTTAGCCTAGTGTATTTCCTTATTTTCTTCATACTTAAAAGAAACTAATAAGAACATTGTGCTGAATACCTCGATTAACAAGGTGCAGAAAGAAGAATAATCTTATGTAAGAAGTTTGTAGAACGGCTAGAAAAAGTCATGTGAGTGTAACACATCAGAATTTTTTTTTTATCTATTACACACCTGAAGTAATTAGAGAAAATGTTATATTTCACCCAACATTTCAGTATTGAGATTTCATATCTTATAAAGTTCTCTGAAACAAAAATAAAAAAAATTAAGAAAAGTATATGTGCGTGTGTGTGTGTGTGTGTGTGAGAGAGAGAGAGAGAGAGAGAGAGAGAGAGAGAGGGGGGGGGGAGAGAAATGAAATGTGTCGTAAATACAAAAGCTTTAATAGTTTTGCATCCTCCGTGTATGCAGCACTACATAGATTTTCAAGAAAATTCTCCCACTCCAAACTGCCTTTTACATTCAGACTTTGCCTTACTTTTATAATTTTTAATTTTTGTTTTTGCTTCATACATAGTACATACATAGAGAAGGTATTGCTTTCCACCCAAAAAAATCAATACTGCGGTTTCACTAGAACTACACATTTTAGGGATCCCTATATAAAAAACAAACAAAAAACGGGAGGAAACAGTGTGGGTGGGTATGTGTGTGTGTACGCGCGCGCGCGCTCGTCTGTGCATCTCTGCGCACCATAACTCAAGAATGAAAAAAATTAGTATTTAACTTGGATATCTTCCAACACAGAAAGATTTGCAGGAAAATCCCCCCCCAAACTAAGTTTTATATGAAATAATTTTTAAATTTTTTGATTTTCTTAAAAAACGATTTGATTAAAATACTGTATGTTAAAGATATTTACATATTAAATAAAATGCAGGTCTTGAATTTTCTGGGAATAGCCTCTGAAGACCTCTTCATTCTGGATGATATATTAATAACTGATAAGATGTAAGAGACTTTACTACATAAAAGGCGTAGATCTTGTTAAACATACAATTTATGTTGTATATATATTTTTCATGGATTTAAATATATCCAAGCCTTGTCATTGCTTTCAATTTAAAAATACTAAAACGTTTCTCAAACGGGAAGTGGCTATTGATTCTTTTGTTTTACTCCTGGTCATGTAAAGAGAACTGAATTTCAAACATATAGTAATAAAATCCGGCTTTTAAAAGATTTTACTATTGCTTTAGCCTAGTGTATACCCTTATTTCCCTTCTACTCATAAGGAACTAGTGTTAAGACCATTTCTGCAAATGTTTATCTCAATTTGCATGAAGTACAATATACTCCCGATTATTCCTTGCACCCCCCCCCCCCAGTTATTTAATTTTGATATCAAGACACGTTTTTTTCGTTTCTCCGCAATCTTTTTTTACAAATTTCTATTAACTAGCTTCGTTGACACACGCTGATTAACATCAGAATTTTTAGTTTACACGGAACAGGCTAACAATGGTAACGGTACTCTGTTGTCACGCGGTGGCCCTTTAAACAAAAGAAAAATCACTGTCATGCGGCGTGTTCTTTATTGCTGTTTCCTAAAGAAAAATATCCGTGCACAGAAGTAGAACAAACTTTTGAACAAAGACTACATGTTGAAAAAAGCCTTTAAACGTAATTTTTCCTATTCACATATGTGTGTTCTACCTTAAAAACATCAACTTACGGGTTTCCCGATTATTCGTGCTTCTTCTACCCTACTTTACCCCGGACAACCGAGAGTATACTGTAGATACAAGAATAAGCTATTTCAGGAATAATTTGTTGCAGAGATGATAGAAAAAGCTATGTGAAAGTGATCCATCAAGTCGGTGGCTTTTGGAAGCGAACCAAGTCAATATCGGATAAATATCCAATCATTCGCCGTACCATTGGCGAAGGAACTGCGCGCGTACAATGCGTGTAAGTGGAGTTATTTTGGGAGGATGCCTTCCCCCCCCCCCCCCGAATGCGTTGTTTCGGTCCCCGAAGCCTTTTCTTCGCTGGATTCAGATGCATCGTCGGGTTTTTCGTTTTGTTTGAACGGTTCATCGCACAAAAGTTCATTGACAAATACCCTTTTGTGAAGCGTTACGTTTTCCACACCCACTATGTTGTTACTTTGAAAACCCTGCATTGCATTTCGACGAAACATCCACGTAGCTTGGTTCACGTACACCCCACCATCCTTGGTATGAAAAACTATTGGACATTGATGTCACTAGAATGAATTTCTTGATGCTCGTCAAAAGCGAAGTGCTGCTCTTTTCGGCAACATTGCGGAGGTACACGCAAAAAGGGTGAATCAAGTGATAGTGACCGTTCTAGAGGTAGATCTTGTGTTTGTTGTCGCTGAAATTGCAGATCGTACTTAGATTGTAAAACCGAAGCGGATATCTCAGTTTGGTAAGGGCCACCTCCCACTCTGCAATACCAATCGTTAGTGCGATCGTATTGTCCGGTAAATGATCATGGAAATGGAGTTTTATTTATGGACGCTCTTTAACTGCTGTGGTTCTCAACGTCCCATTCTATACTGAGCGTGAAAGACCGCTTAATTTGCTCAGATGCCTCTCTTTTAGGCTTGAGGTTCTTTTACGCGCCGTAAATCTACGACACGGGACCAACGGGTTTACTTCCCTTCCGAAGGAAGCAATGCTAAGGATTTTGACGCCTGAAAAAAATCCATCGTCCTCCGCCGGTTTGAACCCGCGACCTTGGGTATATAAAGTTAGCTTGGTAATCATTACACCATGAGGGCGACGCGATCCATGGACGCATTGCTGGTAACCGTGTGGCAGTGGATCTCGACGAATCATAGCAGTGATGCATCCGACGCTTTGACCCAGGTGATCAATTTTTAGGATAACCTTTCCACTTGAAAACTTTTTTGAACCGCGACCTCTGGTGGTAAGAATTTTATCCCTTGTGAGGGGAAAAATCACGCGTTGAAGTTCGTGAAGATAAAAGAATGCTTCGATGGGTTCGCCTGCCAAATCTCGAATACGGCAAAAGAAAGGAAAGCTGCGAACGACCTTGTGAACTGGAAAATTTTCATCGTTCAAATTTTGTTCGTAACCTTTATGGAAAGTAATTTTTTGTTTTGAAATGTGAACGTGATCGCCTTAAATCTTGGGACGGAAATCGGGGAAGGAAGATGGTTACACACCTCGAGAACGTTTTCGGAGACATCTTTTGGTACCATTTTAATGGAGGTATGGTAGGAACTATTGTAAGATCGAACCAACTGGTGCAAAACGTCCACGTACGTGAAGTAACTCCTCATTTTCATCTTTAGGGCCCCGTTGAAACGTTCCACTGCCTCAGCCTTAACCTTATTGTTGGTTATTTGATGTTTATTGAGTAAATGCTGTTTTAAAATTCGATTTCCTTCTCTATTTGCAAAACTTTTAGAAATCGCCCCTTTTCGGGAAAGATGTGACGAAAAGTCTTCGCCAGTTTATATCCCGTTTTGGCTACCAAGGGGCGTGCCCAAGCAAATTTGGAAAACACTTCAATGACCTTCAAAATATACTTAAACGGAGCATGTGAACATTGCGGTTATCCAAAACGTTAAGATCGGCTTCCCAAGGATCGTCCATTTTGGTAACACACTGTTTGATAGGATAATGCTTTCTTGCCAGTTTATAAAGAATGAACTCTCTTTGGTTCGAATAATTCTTTCGATTCTATATTTTGAACACCGGTAGGTTTGTGCAGCTTGTCGACCGCCCCTGATCCGGCATAGTGACCGATTCGATTGTTGAAACCTTCAATGGCAGCGTCTCCTATTCTAGGTCTCTTGGAGAATTTGCACGAGAGCGAAGCCCGCAGCGACTGGAGACGTGGCATTTTTTGCAAATATTTATGGTTCTTTTCTTTCTGGAGGTTTCTGGTTCGATCTTTGCTAGGTTCTGCTGCGATTCGGTTTTTGCAGGTAGCGCTTTAGTAACCGCCTGCTCCTCCTCCGCTTTCAAGTCGCCCCCTGTGGTGTAATGGTTATCATGCTAACTTCATATACCCAAGGTCGCGGGTTCAAACCCGGCGGAGGACGATACTCTACGTGTCGTAGAGTTTACGGCATGTAAAAGAACCTCAAGCCTGATAAGAGAGGCCACTAAGAAAAATTACAGTTTTTACGACCAATTCAGACTGAGATGCTGGGAACCATAGTAGTTAAAGAGCGTCCATAAATAACGCCATTTATATTTTCCGAGAATATCGTTGGTAAGGTGAGAAATTGCCTTATCGATAACGTGCAACCATTTGGCAGTTCTGGGATCGGAGGGAACCATCCAAATTTGCTTAGCATGCTTCATGCATAGATAAATTAAGAAACCAAAAACAATGGAAATGGAGTTTTATTTGTGGACGCTCTTTTACTGCCGTGGTTCTCAGTGTCCCATTCAATACTGGGCATGAAAAATCGCTTAATTTTGCTTAGAGGTCTCTTTAGCAGGCATCGAGTTCTTTTACGTACCGCAAATCTACGACATGGGACCAACGGCTTTACTTCCGCTCCAAAGGACTCCTTGCTAAGAATTTTTACGCCCGAGAAAACCATTATTCTCCGCCGCGTTTGACCCAAAGACCTTGAGTATATGAAGTAAGCATTACACCACGGAGGGCGACTAGAAACCACGGCACTAGCTATTGAACCTAGTACTGGAAGGAGAGAGGCCGGTAAAAAGCCGCCTTTTTGCAACAGAATATTTCGCTTATCCAACGGCAGCTTCTCCAACACGTCTTGTACCTTTTTAAACGATTCTTACACGAAGGAGATACGCACAAATTCCGCTACAATCATTGTGTACGTATTCGGAAATGGATTTTATGGTGGACGGTTTAGCTTTCTTGAGAACTTTCTTTCTGAGTTTTAATTTAGCCTTGCTCAGAGCCACAAGTTTCTCGCATTCGTCAACAATGAGAGGAGAATCTTTGCCTTCATAATAGCTAAGATGTAAATTGGAAATTGAGTATTTATACCGGAACAAATCACTGGAGCGTTTCATCCGGAAGAATGCAGTTCGATATCGACACAAATCGGGCGTGCATTGCGAGAACCGGGTAAGTGTGAGGCGTTTCCGTACCTTTTTGTAAGGCCTCCAATAAAAACTTGGAATTTCGAGAGTACATCTGCTGAAATAATCTTTCAGTTTGAATCTTGTCTCTGTGTTCTTAAACACCACCATGCAGTTGACATTAAGGGAAATCTCGGGGAACTTCTTTCCCTGAGGAAACACACTCGAAGGATGTAAATGAGGCCAAAATTTCGGAGGTGGGAGTTTTTGTTGAAAAAATTCTATACTTCGATGGTATTCGACTCCTATATTACATCATCCACCACGACCACATCAGCCACCCTTATGGACTCTAGGGGTGGAATTCCTGCGCGGATGTACGCGTTAAACGTATAGTGATTAAATGTATTTCCCAGTTCTGGGGGATACTCGGATGGGTGGTATTAAACGTCTCTCCCGTTAGGTTTGTCAAACTTTAGCTCGGAATTGGCAAGCAGGCGTTTCACATAAGAGGTCTTTCCTGCATGGTGCTGGGGAAGGCGAATTCGGAACATCGGGGGTGTTACTGAGTAATGTGTTACTTGGTAATATGTCTTCTTTTGTGTCCGCGCAAACGCGCTTAAATTTCTTGCCCGAATCTGGAATCACCTCTGCCTTGCGACAGGTCTCTATTCCGAACCTCCCGGGGTCAACCCGCTTAAACTTCTTTCCCGTCCGGAATGACTTCGCCCCGAGAAAGATCTTCCATTTCGTCATCATGACCGGGGTGGGTACACTTAATCCGAAATTACTTCTCCCCGAGAAAAATCTTCCATTTCGATAAGTTTACTGGGGGGGGGCGAACTTAAATTGTTTTCCCCTTTTCAAAAATAACTTCATTTTCCAGCTCCGGGAGAACACTTTGTAACAAATTAAAGGGTTAAGTGCTACTTTGCAATAGACCATTCGGTTGCACCATTCTCTTAGATAATTTTATGGATTTTTTTTATTATTCTTTTTAGAAGGAACTATTTTAATTTTCTTTATCTTAGGTTCAAGATTTTGGAGGGTTCAAAAGGATATGTCTAGGATTACGCTTGTGCGGAAGAAGTACATGCCAATTGACGGGTTTCATGCCCTTGCTGGGAATCAAGGCATGCCACGTTAGGTACTGTTTCTTCTTAGTCTTTTTTTTTTCTTCTTCTTCTTCTTCTTCTTCAAAGATTTGGGTTTCTCCGTAATGTACTATTCTAACAGAGGAGAGTCTTCAAGGGAATCGTTCGCCGAACGTTTACGCGGGAACAAAGTCTGTCAATAAGTGTGTTTCATGCATTGTCCGTGAAGCAAGGCGTGCCACGGCACGATGCTTTTTTATTCTTCTGTCCCTTCGTCTTCTAAGCGCGACAGTCTTGGCACTCGGGGTTTTCTTCGCCTTTCACATTTTAAAAACGATATACTCTTCCTCTAATGCGCGAGAAGCCTTTGGAATATCGGGTTAAATTTTAGAGATGTTTTGCTGAGGTCAAAGTTTATCTTCGGGCTAAAATCGTCTTCCACACGTCTTCAGCCTGAAATTCTCTTTCGAGTGACATATGTGACTTCATTTTCGTTTTAGGGTCCGCTTTCTATACCCATATGATTATGAATCATAATCGTTTGTTAATATTGTTAATACGCGCTTATTGACTACCATTCGAAATGTACTCCTATAGGTTTAAGTATCCACGGCCTATAATGGTTTCCTAGCAATATGTTTCCCCTGCAACGTAACAATTTTTGAAGGATCATTTAGAACGATATATTTTAAAACGTCAGCATTAACGAAGTCTAAATTTCCCGAATTTAAGGCGATTCCTTTGATTTTGAATACCACGTGCTTATTTTAATTGCGCAGGCTCCAAACTTAAAAACTGTAACTTTTAGAGCCGCAAGAAGCAAATCTAGTCTTGTAAAGCACCAGGCCCATATTTTTACTTTCTCTACACGTATTATGTACATAGCGTATAGAGAAGGTGTTGCACTCCACTCAAAAATTTGATATCGAGATTTCACCGGAAATATACGTTTTAGGGTCCCATTTATCTAAAAAAGGCATTTTCGGAAAAAGGTCCGTGTGTCTGTGAACAAGATCAAAAACGAAAAGTCGGCAAAATACCAAACTTGGTATTTAAGTATAGTATCTTCCAGGGATGCGACACGGAAGATTTTGAGAAAAATCTCCCCACCCCAACTACCCTTTACATGGAACTTTTTTCGAAAATTTTGATTTTTTTCAAAAATGGCTAACGTCTTTGATTAAAATATCGTATATTAAAGCTATTTACCGGACAAATAAAATGTATATCTTGAATTTTCTGGGAATAGCATCTGAAGAATACTTTATTCTGGATCAATTTTACGGAACTTTGAATAACTGCTAAACCATAAGAGATGGAAAAAAAACTTACTGTATGAAAAATGTAGAGCACGTTAAAACACACCATTTATGTTATTTACATTTTTTTCGTGGAGTTCATTGTTTTTGAGACATTCCCTGTTTTTGGTTTTTGCTTTGAAAAACTTATACTTTTCTCATACAGGAGATTGTCAACTGCTGGTCATACAAAGGAACTTCAGTGACATAGCAACTAGCTTTTGACTATCACTTTAACCTTATTTCGCTTCTACTTACAAGGAAGCAAGTAATAAGACCATTTCTGCTAATTTTATTTTGATTAGCATGAAGTAAATAGAAGTATAAGCTTTTTAAGAATAATTTGTTGCAGAGAGTTAGTGAAAGTCATGTGAATGTTACACATCAAATTTTTCAAGTTCATTCGTCAGGTCACCTAAATACGTCTCCGTGGGATGCATCCAATCCATCGATGTGTAAGTAGCAACGGTGGAATTCGTATCACAGTAACACATGCTCTCGCCCAGGCAGTCAAGATAAGAATACAACACCAAGCACGCGTGCGCCTTAGTGTAAGCTGCAGTGATGACCTTGGCGGCGGTATTTATCTTTTCTGCGTTACCGTCATACTTCCACGTCACATACATTGTCATCAGTGGCAGGCAAGTAGGATTGCATTTCAATTCCTGAATCGATTAACAGTCAGCAACCAGGTCGCAGGTAGAAAGCCCATTTTTCTATCCATACTTACCCCTGAATGAATTTAGCATTATTTTGGCCAGTTCTCATTTTCCGGAATTGTGCCCGATGCTTTTCCTATCCAGTTGCACACCTCTCTTTAAAATGTTTTAATATACGATTTTTTCCCTCTTCAATGGTGCAATTGGATGATCACCCAGAAGCTTCGGTCTTCATTTTGAGAAACTGGTTGACGTAATCTTCAAAGAGCCATTTCCTATTCGTATTTAGGTCGTATTGCACCATTTCATACTTCCTTATTTCGTCTATGGTTACAATTTTGTATCGTCAATCGTAGTGCAATTTTATCGACAGGCTTGCATTTCTTCCTGTACACGTTCATGCATGCATTAGCTATAGTTACTCATTCTCTAAAAGGATCTATATCATTTTCCTCTAAAAATTGGTTTCGAAATTTAGTCGCTCCCATATACAATACCCGAACATCCATCTGCCAAAATCTTATAACATCTGTCATGTTAAACACGTGTTTCGCCGCTACCTGTTTGCGGTGTCACTCCTCAGAGTCCTACGTTCTGTTTCGGCCATATTTTCTGGGCAATAATATTTTTGTTCAGGTATGGGGCCAGCATAGTTATAGTTTTCCTTGGTATTAAACAGGTACGGAAAAGAATCCTTTAGTTTACTGCAGCTGGAAGGTTTTAGAAAACCGCGAAAGTGCCATGGGAATGAAATTGAGCGTGTCCAAAAACGTGACGTATTCGTGTTTCATTCGGTATATTCTGTTACCGTTCCTGATCAGTTCTGGCTCTCATTTGAAAATTGGTACCGTGTGCTTTAGAATGAACTGGCCGTCATACGAGCTCATATGTGCCAAAACAATTACATCCCAGATTTAGAACCTTGATTGCGTAGCATGCTCCAAAAGGTTATTTACAGGATCTTTATCATACGCCCACTCTTTCATTCCACATTGGGTGCAATAGGTTAAAAGCTGAGATTGTGTCATGCACGCCGAACATGCCTGATACAAAACACATAAGTTGGGTTCATGCAGCCGAATTTCGGAGTCTTTGTCATAGAAAGTGTCGCGAGTACATTCAAAATCAATAAACATAAATATAAACGGCTATTTAGATGTTGAAACCTTAAAGTTTGAATAAAGCAAACATGGTGTCCCTCTACATGAAACTTACAATGTTTACAATATTTCTCACTGCACTGGTGCTGCGTCTTTCTGTATCGTGTATTATATAGCTTATCACGCGTTAAACATGTTTTTTCAACATAGCAAGGTCTGGAAATAATAATCTAGTTTGTGTAGGTGATTTTCATAGCACTCTTGTCCATTAAATTTACAGGATACATCGGTGGAAAAATCTGGGTGCACGTTTAGGTGACATTTGGTACATTTTTATCGCACTTGTGCTGTTTCTGTTCCACCTTGCATGGAAAATTGCAGTATCGGCAGCACCATTTACATCTGAAAGCTTTTTGTAAATTTACAATGGCATTAAAGTGCCCTTTGTAATACATCAGATCAATGCATTTATTACAAACTCCGTCGGATTGTAAAATACATTTTTTTTTTTTTTTTTTTTTTTTTTTTTTTTTGCTGTATGATCACCAAACACGGTGATGCGCTATTCCGACAAAACGCCATCAAAGGCTTTTACACCGTTTAGTACGCATGCTTCATTCCCTTTACCTATGCTCTGGCACAAAGCTGTGGCCCTCTCCCTTTGCAAATATTCTCTACGACGAATAATAAAATAGTTTTCATCTTGGTCCACTTTTAGCCTTACACACCCTTATAGCTCTAGGCGCACACATTTGGTCTGCGTTTCGAATCTCTATGATACCTCTATTACTTCTACATAATTCACACTTTTGGAAGTACAAACCCACGACTTCTTTAGTTCAGACACAGTTTATTTTCAGAGGACCGTTCATTAAAAACTCCTGATTAATCTGCACGACTTTCTCGATCGACCGCAAAATGATATCTGGGTCTACCTGATTGAATTTCCGAACCCTCATATTAAAAGATTTGTCAGGATGCCGAGCATCGGAAATCGATATTCCCATCCACCCCGGTGGATTTTGTAAAAGGATTTCATTGGCAAAAATTAGAAATTGCCTAAACATATTAGATACCCAAACTTTGGAGTGTGCTCTTTCAGGTATAGGCAGTACTATATCAGTTTCGGAAAACCCCGAAAATAGTTTTTCATCATAGTTTTTTTTTTTATTTCAATAATGTTAAATTGTGATTCCTCGCTTACCTCATTTTCCTCCTTGGGTAGCACGTCCTCAGGTATAGGTATATCATCCCCACCCTCAAATAACCAGGACAGGTCCTCCTCCATTCTGTGCTTACCCGAAGCTTAGCCAAAAGGAACAGGTGCGTAAAACGTCGTTCTGTTCAATGCAGTGTCTGGCTTTTAAACTTGCCGCCGTAATTTCAAATTTATCGGCACAATGATTTGAACAGCCCGCCTCACTTTTTCAAACTTGCCGCTGTATTACGAAATTTACCGACACAGTAATTTTGAACTGTGCGCCTCACTTTTTCAAACTTGCCGCCGTAATATAAAATGTACCGGCACAGTAATTTTGAACTACGCGCCGCACTTTCAAACTTGCCGGCAGTGCACAATTTGAACTTCGCGCCTTTTATATCGTCAGTTTTCTTGCAAGTGCTATCCCACTCCTTCTAGAAGTACCCTCACCTACCCTCTCCAGCTAACTCGTCCGTGTTACACGATGTCGCTGCTAACAGTAAAGTACGCTGAAAGATGGATCTCTCGCATGTTAAAGAGTCCATGTTACCCAGGCGCTATCCCACTCCTAAAAGTACCCCCACCTACCCTCTCCAGCCAACTCGTTCGTGTTACACGATGCTACACCTGGATTATGCGCAGTGACCTTTGCACATGGCACTAAACTAACCACAATTCTCAAGGAGCGTATATAAACCCATGATTTTCAACCCAAGGCACCCAGTTTCCCGAGTGTTATCGGAATCTGTGCTGGTAAGTTCGATTCGCCAAGAGCGAGTGGAAGCCTTTCGGTGCCAACGAAGCTCCTCTTGATCCTAAAAGCTTTTGAAAGTGGAAACCTGACGATGCCAACGAAGCTTCCAAAAAAAAAAAAAAAAAAAAAAAAAAAAAAAAAAAAAAGGTTCCTTTCCCAAGAGCGAGTGGACACCTAACGGTGCCATCGAAGCTCCTCTTGCTCCTAACATTTTTGGAAGTTGAAACCTGACGGTGCTAAAGAAGCTTCCAAAAACAATGTTCCTTTCCCAAGAGCGAGTAGAATCCTCATGATGCCAACGAAGCTCCTCTTGCTCCTAACATTTTTGGAAGTTGAAACTTGACTGTGCCAACGAAGCTTCCAAAAACAATGTTCCTTTCCTTGTAAATCTTTTTTTACTAACTGTATTTAATTTTTTTATTTATATGCATGTTTTTTTTTCTTCAGATTTCATGTAATTTTAAAACTTGTTTAAACGTTTTCTTTAAGGTTATTCCAATGCAACAATTTTCTACTTTATCCAACTATCTTATCTTTTGGGGGATAGCAAAAACAAAAAAATCAAGTCGCATTTTCTTGTATTTCTATGCATTTTTTATATTTTATGCTTATTTTTAATTTGTCTATTGCAAGATATCACACAAAGTTATTGATTTATCAGATGCACGCCGATTTAGTAACTCCCTGCCTTTGTATTTCCTGTTTGTTTTGCGGGTTTCAAATTTGTGCTGGCTATGCCTTTGCTAATATGTTTGACGCTTATCTTCTTGTGTTTACGAAGAACCAAATTTGTTTAACATTGAAGGCCCTAAATGTAAAATTTCCTTTCCCCCCCCCCCCCCCCGAATAGTATTAAAAGCACGCCGTTAGATTTAAACTTGCCTTTGTGGAAACACGAGGTTAAATGTTTGAGAGATTTTTGTAAAACCCACCTATTTGGTAATCATAGATGTCTGTGATATTCTGTCTATCACTTCATTAGTATTTACCTTTTGTGCTGCAAAAGAACTGTGCAACATTTCTCTTATAATCTAACCCTAAACCCTCCCCTTCGGTTATATGATTCCTATTCGGAAAATAAAATTAATAGTTGTGTTTTTCCGCGTTGGCATATCAAGAATTCTTTGATCGTGATTAATATTTCGCTCTTTCGCCCCCGACCGTTTTTCCAGACAACTGGCCTGCTCTGGCACTTTTGCTTCATTCTCTTGCTTCAGACAATATTCCTATTATAGCTTGCGAGTATTGCACTACTCTAGCTCCCATATTCAATGCTCACCCCCCCCCCCCCAAATGTCCACCCTGCTTGTGCAACCCCCCACTATTAAGATTTATGTATCACCGGATAACGATTTTTCAAATTCCTTTCTCTCCCATTTTGTTATACCTTGTGCCTCACATGGTTTTCATGGTATCGTTGATTCTTGCTTTCGGTTGCAAAACCTATCTTTTCAATGGATTTATTTTGATCTTGATCTTGGCTACAACACTTTTATGGTTACTCTTTTTGGTTTCTTCCGCACAAAAAATCGTTTTTTATTAAATTTTCATGTTGCTATCATGGAGATTTCTTTTCCCCTTCATTCCTCCATGTGCTTTGATATACTTCTCGACGTGTTTTCGTGCATGTCTTTGCCCACTTACCGATTTAGCATTGTGGGCTGTTTAAATTCTAAAGGGGCTTTTAAATTCCGATTTATTCATGATGTCGACGCTCTTTCGATTGGGTGGCACTTTGATCATACTTTCATACATGTCATAAAACAACTATCCAAATTGAATTGCCTTTCCAATTCCTGTGAATGCTTTCTGTGCAAATCTCCACCTTCCTTAAAGCATCTGGCGTATGCTTCGCTCGACCCAAAGTCGCTGCAATGAAGCTTTTCATCTCTGCATCTGTTCTTTTGCTGTAAGTAATTTGCTTCTTCTTTTTTCATATTTTTTCTTCTTATTATTCATTTTGTTCTTTCCGTTTTTCCAGATGTGGATCTAGAAAATGTGCAATTTATGAACTGGAACCTCATGTATCCTGGGGCGATCCCTCCCACCATGGCTACAAATGGGGGAGCTCATTTTTTATGCCCCTCGATTTATAGATGTGCCCGGGGGATTAGTCATCGATACAGACACCAATATCAAGATAGAGGTTTCCCCCGGGTACCGTCTACGAATATGTCAAATCCGGCAGTAGCTAAACAAGGAAGTGATAGCAAGTAGGTTCTACCAGGGACCCAACAATACCATCAGAGTTGTATTGTGCAATTATAATGTTGTAATAATTCAAAGGGGGTGCCCTATTTAATATGCAATTGTTAAACTGTTTGTGCTCATACCAATAGAAAATTGGAGCATTAAAAAAAATAGTTCTTTACACAATGTGTCCATAAGTATTATTTTCTTTTTTTAAATTATAATAAATAATGTTATTTGTTAGTTCTTATTTCTATTCCCTAATGTCATATCCCCTCCTTCCATGTCATTTTTATTTATAAACTTTTGTTATATCTCAAATAGTACTAGTCATTTTAATCTTGCCTGCTTATTTTTTTATAATTTATTTCGTATTCAGGTGTCCCCTCTTCCTCAACCTCCTTCACAGGTTCTTCGTCGTCGTCGTAAGAATCAGCGTAGTTTTCCACCTCCAAATTTTCCTTTCCCTCTCCACCTTGTCATACCTTGTTTAATTTAAATATTAGTTGCTTCAAACTCTTAAACTAATTTTGCATTTTATTTACATTGTCTTTAATTTTGTTGACCAACTCATATTGTTTGCTCATGTTCCCCTTCCTTTCCTCCATCTGTCTCCTCACATCCCTCATCTCCATTTCCTTCATCCTCTCCTCACAGGCCTGCTTGTGCGACATCACTACCTCAAATTCCCTAACCTTACCCTTCAATTTCCCCTCGTATTTTTTTCTCATCTTTCCCTTCATCGCATTCATCTCTTTTTTTACGTTTATCCATTGCAGCTTTCCTAATGGTACCTACAGAAACCAGCTTTGCATCTCCATTTGATTCCCCTGCACATTCGGAACTTACCCTCTGCACTCCATCTCGACCCCCGTTTCACTCTGTCCAAAGTCTAGGTTCCATTCCCCGTTTCCGCTCTCTCATAACATATACATGTAGTGCTCCGAAAATAGCTGTTAACCTCATTTAAAATATAGGCCAAAATTAATTCTGTTTCCTCCAGTGTTATCTTCCTATTCATTTCCATTCAATGTCACATTAAACTCTTCTAACAACCTGCAGCAATCCATCAATTCTACCTTCACACTTACATTCCCTTCCGTATACACAGTCACCCTCCGTGGTGTAATGGTTACCATGGTAACTTCATATACCCAAGGACGCGGGTTCAAACCCGGCGGAGGACGATGGATTTTTTCGGGCGTAAAAATCCTTAGCATGGCTTCCTTCGGAAGGGAAGTAAAGCGGCGCTTCCCGTGTCGTAGATGTACGGCACGTAAAAGAACCTCAAGCCTGATAGATAGGCCTCTGAGCAAAACTTAGCGGTTTTTAATGGCCAATATAGAATGGGACGCTGAGAACCACAGCAATTAAAGAGCGTCCATAAATAAAACTCCATTTCATTTTTTTCCCGTATACATTTTATTGGAGTTTCAAAAAACGAAAATTTTCCCCCCTTCGACCCAAATCTCAACTCCCACATCTCATTTACCTGCCAAATGGACGATCAGCAAGATTCGTGTATTACCTTTTTAAAAATATTATTTTGTTCAATAAACATGTATGCTATTTATAAATAAAGATGCAAGGAAGTGGATTAGCCGAAAGTCGACACTAGCCTTAATTACGGAATGCTTTGGCTCTAAGGCACTGGATTTTTCCATACTGATCCGTATGAGGGTCATTGGATCTTCCCATATTGGCTCTAGGCCACTTCCGGTTTGGCCTAATCCACCTCACTACTTTAGTGCTACTCAAATTGTATGCCTCTTTAAGAAAAAGAGGATTTTTCCATACTGATCCGTATGAGGGTCATTGGATCTTCCCATATTGGCTCTAGGCCACTTCCGGTTTGGCCTAATCCACCTCACTACTTTAGTGCTACTCAAATTGTATGCCTCTTTAAGAAAAAGAAGAAAAAAGCAACTAAAATTGGAAACTTCAGAGAGCGGTATGGTCTTAGTATCGTGAGATTGGATGACCAGCGCTATACCTACTCGCCCACGATATGTTGGCAGAGCAATTTAGCCAATTACATATGACCTGAAATCTACCGAACTGTTATAACTGGCCTGCACGCCCTCAAACAAAAGAATTTTGCCAAAATTGCAAGTCCAATAATTTTAAATACTGTGTTGATTGTGTACCAATACTGTATTCCTTCAACAATTTGCATTAAAATGTGACATTCTGAATAAAAATAGGCTACACGCGTCCACGATCTTTTATTTTACGGCCATTGTTGTGCGATCCAGAAAACATGCCATAACTATAACATTTCGCAAAAGGGAGCATAGGTCCCCTATCTGAAATTGTTTATCTAGAGTCCGGCCAATTTGTGCGGTTGAATTCTGGGATACCCTGTGTATATAAGCTTGTTTATTATCATGATCATTATATATCCTCATTTTTCGTTCTTAATTTTTCAGATATTGACATGGTAGAGTTTATCCCGCGTGTACCTCCCCCACTGATGAATCGTGACTGCACCTTTACTCTGTTTTCCCCGCACTTCATTTCTGAACCCGGGGGGTGCATAGTGGATATCAACACAACATTAAATTGGTGCTCCCTGGGGTACAGACTTAGAATTGTGTATCGTAGTCTTCTACGGCATGAAGTGTTTGCCATGAAAATATATGCGGGGGAACTTCGCTGTGCACGTGAAACTCGCAAACTACGATTTTTGTTGAAGGGCGTAAGGATCCACAGAAGGATCGGACATAATATTTTTGGTCTTTTTTTTTTTTTTTTTTTTTTTTTTTTTTTTTTGCTAAATTATGCTTTCGTCTAATTTTTTTATATTTTCTTACACTCATAATCTTTCCTGACAAACGAATTGAGATAGTAACGGGGTTTACACGGCTAACCCCTTTCTCTCTCTTGACCTCTGGTTTCGCCGACGCTATCTCACGTCGAGGACCTCTAGCGCTACTCAAGAGCAACATACCAGATATTATAAGCCAAGCTCCTACGGGAGTGTTCTGTATTTTATTGTAATGGGGTATCTGTTACACAATGTTATAATGAAGTAACTCGGATCTTACCACGACTAGAAAATATTGCAAGTCACACTTATACAATAAAATGGACCATTTTAAATCATATGTTGACTCTACCATTTGTAAATTCCATCCTAGTGAAACCCCCTATCATCCCACTGAGGTGTCACTGTAATTGTGCCAATGTGGTTATTCAAAGGGAGAGGCGCCTCTTTTATCCGCTCAGCTAATCAATGTGCCACAATCAATTCTAGCTGAGAATTAGGATGCTTAAGAAAAAGTCTTAGTGTTTCAATATATGTGTAATTTAAAATAATAAATTTGTATCATCTTTATTTTTATGTGCACTTATTTTTATTCCCTAGTAACTTGTCCCCTCCTTTTTCCAAGTCATTTTTATTTATAACCGTAACGTTTTATCACGTAAAGTCCAGGTGTAATATTGGTCTCACCTGCTTATTTTGTGTAATTTCGTATTCAGGTGTCTCCTCCTCTTCCTCGACCTCCTTCCCAGGTTTTTCGTCGTCATAAGCTGCAGCGTAATTTTCCACCTCCAAATTATTCTTTCCCTACCCTCCCTGACATGGTTTGTTTAATTTAAGTATTAGTTACTTCAAACTTTCAAATTCATTTTACATTTTATAAACATCGCCCTTAATTTTATTTACTAACTCGTACTATTTGCTCTGCTTCCTTTCTTCCAACTCCCTCCTGAGGTCCCTTACCTCCTCCATTTCCTTCATCCTCTCCTCGCTGACCTGTCATTAAATTCCCTAATATTTCCCTTCATATTCTTTTCTCATCTTTTCCTCCATAGCATTCATCTCTTTTTTACATTTATCCACCGCAGCTTTTCTAATACTACCGACCGACACCCGCTTTACGTCCCCGTTCGGTTGCCACCCCGCACATTCGGAGTTTACCTTCAAATTTCCCTCTGCACTCCATCTCAAACCCCGTTTCACTCTGCCCGCTATCAATTTCCCTCCAAAGACCAGGTTATATTCCCCGTTACCGCACTCTCCAAACATATACATGTAGTACTCCGGAAAAAAAATCTGTTCCATTCACGTGATTTTCTCTACATCTCTACAACACATTATTGTTAAAAAGCTTACTCTTTTGTCTACTTCAATGTAATTGATATACACACAAGCATAAATGGCTTCGTAGAAGGTAAATAGTGGAATAAACTAGACTAAAACGATAGTATTTTAAAAGCTGGTTGCCGTGCAGATGAAACCCGTTTCTTTGCATTGCCAGGAGTTTATAAATTCCCGTATGTGAAAAGTTTAAATATTTTAAAGCTGAAACTGATAGCAAAGAATATCTAAAAAAGTGGTCAACTACACGAAAAACTATATGATAAATTGTGTGTTTCAACGGGATCTACACATTTTTATAAACGTTTTACTCTATCTGTTGCGGTTACCAGTCAGGCAAAATCCATCCCATTCCTATTCATGCCTCGAATTGGGGCACGTGTAATAATAATAATAATAATAATCAGAGTCCTCGAATTAAGGAAGTTGGAAATAACATGGACAAAAATAACGAAAGCTAACTTGTAGCTCCTACCTTCCTGCAAAGATGAACCAAAGAAATTGTTTAAAGTGATGTTTTCCAACATCCACACAGAGTCTGCATATTCGAATAAATCCGTATCTTATACTTCTAATGATATCTCCGCCAGAAGATCCTCATCAGAGTTGACAAGAGTCTCGTACATGAGGCTCTTGAGATGTCCTTACAGAAAATAATCAGGAGGTGTGAGATCAGGGTAACATGGCGGCCAAGTAATATAAGTGCCGCGTCCAATCCAACGTCTTGGAAACATGTTATTTAAATGGCCTCTGACATCCTTTTCGAAATGAGCAGGAGCTCCATCTTGCTGGAACCACATCCGGCATCGTACATCAAGAGGGGCGTCTTCCAAAAACACAGGTAGCACATCGACTAGGAATTGGCGGTACACGTTCCCATTTAACCGCGTGGAATAATATACAGGTCGATTATGTAATTTGAAACTATGCTAGCCCATATGTTGACTCCGAAAGTGTATTGATAATTTTTTTCAACAATCACATGGAGATTTACATGATCCCAGATATGGCTGTTTCCTTGGTTTAATGCCATTCCTTCTCTTGTGAAAGAACACTCGTAGGTAGAGGATACTTGGGAAAAGAAATCCGACTGTTCACCATGCCGCTCAGAGACTCGGTTACAAAAGTTCACTCGGGGGAACGTAGTCAGCTGTACCTTCAGAAGATGGAAGGGATGGAATCTATCTTCCTGTATCACTCACCATACACTGACATGATTTGTGCCCACGTGCAATAGCTCGGCTACTGGTTAAACTACTGTTGGAATCCTTTCAATCACCTCTTCCTTGAAACCTGTTGTGTGACGGGTCCGTCTTACACCGGTGTTAGGCCTATACATAGTCAGGGATCTAATTTTCGGCAGGCGCTGGTGAATAGGCTGGAAGAATGAATGATGCAGTTGGTGTTGGGGATATCTGACTGCATAGAACCGTGCTGCTTTAAGTAAGTTTCCTCCTGCCTCCCCATAAACAAAATGCAGATCAGTTAACTCCGAAAAAGACTGCCGTGGCTGCGATGTGAATAACCCAATTCCAGCAGCAGACAGAAAAGCCATGTAACATATGTGCTATTAATCTGGAATGATCTTGAAAATGTGCATGCACAGCTATTAGGGGCACATTCGCATACCTAATACCTGCTTATTAACTCGTGCTACAGCGCACGCACAAGCAATATACAGTAATATATGCTATGTACAACATGTTCAAAATACCTTGAAAGTACCTCCGTAAAATTTACTTGCATTTTGAGAAAATTAACACAAATGAAAATTAGCTTCACCGCAAACCTATACCAAACGCCTGATTAGAGGGGGGTGTTGATAGCTTTAACGTGGTTTGGATCCTGCATCATCTATTTGAAAGCGCAACACACTACTGACTATGCCACTGCAGACGAATAATCTACTTTTCGAAACACTTGATATGTAAGTTAATCATTCTGAACACACATTTGGTAAATTTAAATTTATTTATTAATTGCCATGCCAACAAACACTGTAAATACCTTAGTAAGAGTTTGAGAGGTCATTAATGTTTAGAGTACAATTAGGAAATTACGCAACACTCAAGACATATGCTACTTCAAGTAAGGAATCTATTGCAACATTTATTAACAAAAGAGTGTATAAGAAGGCCTTTTTGCCATATAATTTATGTTGCTTTTCATTTGTTCATATGAGAATTCATTTTTTCTTAATATAAAATAAAATACTGAAAAGCAATTTTGATTTAATATTGGTTTATTTATTACAGTTTTTTCAAGTACTTCAAAAAGTAATTGGGTAACCACGACCTGTAAGTTACTTATCAGATCTCGAATATTTGGAAAAACTCGGCCCTGCGGCCCTGTATTCCCAATATGCAGTCTCGACCTAATAGGTATAACTTGCAGTTCTTATTACGCAATATACTAATGAGTAACAGTGGCAGAAGTAGTGAAACACATTCACTATTGGTCTGAAGGTATCTTTAAGATACGCATTCGCAGTCGCATTCCCGAAACCGGTAAACAATGTTACAAATCATGCATAGAAAGAACGGAACGATCTTATTAATATGAATATGTTAAAATATAGCATGTGAGTATCTACGCAAAATCATTTAAATTGAAGAGCACGCTCCGTACTTCAAAGCCTTGGAATGCCACGCCTGGGAGTTGTGCATATGTGCTAGAATGATCTCTACTTCAATGACAGGTATAAAAGGGGGCAACTTTGCCCAGAGGTCAGTTTCTGCTTGAGTTCTGAGCGCGCAGTTGCAGTGTTTAGTGACAGCCGAAGCAACAGGTGCAAGCGTCGTAGCGACGAGAGAAAAATTGCCAATCAATACTGAATAAAGACTTTTTGGTAATCAGTTTTGAGTTATAAAGATATTTTTGTTCACAAGCACTGTATATCAACTGATTAACAACTGTGTACTTCCTTCCCTGACTGGCTAACTGTCCATGACTAACTTGAATATTCAGCTGTTGATGTTAGGATCTATAATATTAATTCACTTTGATGTGTGTGTGCGCGCGCATGAAGTTTGTCCCAGCTGAATAAAAGAGCAAAATCAATTTGTATTTTATAAGGCTTCCTGATCTTTGCTAATTGTTTGGAACTTGACAGTATGAAGAGGTGCTATAGTTTAAAAATCTGATGTGTTCTATTCACGTGACTTTCTTTACATCTCTGCAACAAATTATTGTTGAAAAGCTTATTCTTCTACTTACTTCATGCTAATCGAGATAAACTTTAGAAGAAATGGTCTTATTACTCGTTTCGTTGTAAGTAGAAGGTAAATAAGGGAATACACTGGGTCAAAGCGACAGTCAAATGTTTTAAACGCCCTTGCTATGGCATTGAAATCTGTCTTTGCATGGCCAGGATGTAAAGGGTAGTTGGGGTAGGGAGGTTTTCTTGAAACTCTTCGATTCCCATCCGTGGAAGATACTGAACTTAAATACCAAATTTGGTATTTCACCGGCCTTTCATTTTTGAGCTATGCTGCCCACAGACACACCCACCAAGACACACACTCATACTCTCACAATATTTCTAAAAGTATATTTTTTGGGATTCAGATCATAAAAGATGTATTCAAGGTGAAATCTCGGTATCAAATTTTGGGTAGAATGCAATATCTTCTCTTTTTACTATGCACATTGTATACATGTTCCAGAGAAAATAAAAATGTAGCATAATTTTCATGAAATACAAGAATAAATTTGTGATATTTATTCTTATGCTTTGGATATTTTATACTGTTTTGAAGTGTTAAGTTGCCATTTAAATGTTTTTCGTGATGTCATGGAAAGAGTATGGAATTTCAAAGTAGATTAGGATTTACATTTTTAAAAACGTCTTGTTACTTCAGCTCCTGTATCCCGCTAGTACTTACAACAAAGTATGTAATGCAACCATTTCTGTGCAAATGTATCTTGATTAACATGCATTAGATATAAAGATGAGCTTTTGTAAGAAGAGTGGTTGCGGAATCTCGTGTGATGCATACGAGTTTTTAAAAAGGATGACTGTTTTGAAGTATTCCACGTTGAGTATGTAATGTGCACTTGATCTTCTTATCATAGTTGAATCTGGAGAAACATTCCATCCATTGTATTGCCCGCTGACTATTGGCTTGCTGATAACGGCTTTGTTATAACATGCCAAGTTCAATCAAAACCTGAATTATTTTGAGTAATGATTGTTAAACAAACCTGTCATTTATATGAACCTCATTGCATTTAGACGCGTTTGGGTGTATTGCCTTAGACATCAGATAAACCAGTTTTTGCCATCAACTTGTCCTTTTTACTTTCTCTACCATATACATATATATGTACAGTAGGTATGCATGTCACCCAAAAATTCGATACCGAGATTTCACAGGAAATGCAAGTTTTGGGATTCCCTGATAAAAAAAGCATTTATAGAAAACAGTCTGTGCACGCATGTTTACATATGTGACATAACTCAAAAACAAAAAGTCTGTTAAATATTAGATTAACTGTCTAAGTTCAGTATATTCCAAGGATGTGACACGAAGAGTTTCAAGAAAATTTCCCTGCCCCAAAATACCCTTTACATGGAATATTTTTCAACAGTTTTGATTTTCTAACAAACAGATTTAAGATACTTAAAATGCCATAAGTTTAAGACATCTTCCTGACAAATGAAATGTATATTTTGAATTTCCTGGGTACATCCTATGAAGTCCTCATTCATTCTTAAATATGGCCGAGATGTTCCTTGTTATTTGTTTTAATTTTTCTATAGTTATGCTTTTCTTAAATAGAAATTTTCTTCTTCCTGGTCAAAGGTAATGGAGTTCCAAAGCTATAACATAGTGACCAACTTTTAAAAGATGGATATCACTTGTGCCTAGAGTATTCCCATGTCATTGTTATATCTACAAGGAAACAATCAATAAAAGCAATTCTTCAAACACTTATCTCGATTAACCCAAAGTAATAGAAGAATAAGCATTTTAAAGAATAATTTGTTGAAGACTTAGTAGAAAAAATCATGTGAATGTAACATTTTTATTTTAGTAATTGCTTATATTGTAGATTAGCAAAGTTATTTTAACTGCAATGCACAATGAGGTTCTAGATGAATTTGTAATTACAATTGGCAATTTGTTATGAAACAGAGATTCTTTTATTTATTTAATTTTTTTTTTTTTTTTCAGATTTAGTTCCTTTTCATTCTCTGATTATTGTGCATAATGCTAAATCCTGCTACATTACAGATCATGTGCAGAAGCAGTTTCTGGCAGTGGTGATTCACAATTGCCCTCTGCTGATGTCACAAATTACGACTACAGAAATGGTTATCCTGCTAGTGCAAGTCAAGAAGGTGGTGTCAAAGTCACGCCATCTATAGTAAAACGTGTTAAATCAAAACAGTCTGGTAAATCTAGTGATGAGGGGAGAACATACTGTAGGACTTTATTGATTCATAAGGGTGAAAGGTCACACAAGTGTAGCAATTGTGATAAGAGCTTCACCAAATTGTCAAAATTGAAATTGCATAATTTGATTCATGAGGGTAAAAAGCCTCACAAGTGTGAAATATGTGACAAGAGTTTTACTCAGTTGTCAAATTTAAAATCACATTATTTGGTACATGATGGCAAAAGGCCTCACAAGTGTGAACTTTGTGAGAAGAGCTTTAATCATTTGTCATATTTGAAATTGCATAAATTAATACATGCCGGTATAAAACCTCACAAGTGTGAAATTTGTGATAAGAAGTTTACACAGTTGTCAAATTTGAAATTACATATGATGGTACATGAGGACAAAAAACCGCACAAGTGTGAAATCTGTGGAAAGAGCTTTCTCTACTTGTCAGCTTTGAAATTGCACAATATGATTCATGAGGGTAAAAAACCTCACAAGTGTGAAATATGTGACAAGAGCTTCATTCGGTTGTCCCATTTGAAATCACACAGTTTAATGCATTTGGATAAAAAGCCTCACAAGTGTGAATTTTGTGAGAAGAGGTTTACTCAATTGTCAAATTTGAAATTGCATAATTTGCTACACGAGGGTGTAAAGCCTCACAGGTGTGGGGTCTGCGATAAGAGCTTTACTTATTTATCATCTTTGAAGTCGCATAATTTGATGCATGAAAGTAAAAAGCCTCACATCTGTAACACTTGTGAGATGAGGTTTATTCATTTGTCAGATTTGAAATTGCATAATTTGATACATCAGGGTAAAAAGCCTCTTAAATGTGAAATTTGTGATAAGAGGTTTGCATTTATGTCACGTTTGAAAACACATAATTTGACACATGAGGGTAACAAGCCTCACAAGTGTGAAATTTGTGATAAGAGCTTTACTAATTTGTCCAATTTTAAAAGACATAATTTGATACATGTGGGTAAAAGATCTCACAAATGTGAAATTTGTGAAATGATGTTTACTAATTTGTCAGATTTGAAGATGCATAGTACGGTACATGAGGGTGAAAAGACTTAAGTGAAATTTCTGAGAACTTAACTCAGTTGCTAGATTTGAAATGACAAAATTTGAGACATGCGCATAAAAAGCCTCAAAATTTTGAAATGTGGGAGAAAATCTTTACTTATTTGTCACATTTTAAATTGTATTATTTTATACATAAAGGTAAAAAAAAAACACAAATGTAAAAATTGTGAGGTTTCAAGAGACATTTAATCATGGTATGAAAATCCATATACTTGCAAAACTTGTGATAACTATACTTAGTTGTCAATTTGAATTGCATAATGTAATTTATGGCCGCAATAACAGTGTTCGCACAGACCGGGAAACGTGGGAAAATATTATATGGTTGGTTCAAAAGTCAGGGATTTCGACAAGTAATGCTCTTAAAAATTGCATAACTGAGAATGACTTTTAATAGTTTGTCCAGAGTCTTTCTGATGCTAGAAAGGGAAACAATAAACAAACATTGACTTTTAGACTGCTATTGTATTGTATTAGTTCATTGAATATGTGTTATCCTCTAATTGGTTTATACAACTTGAATTACACTAGTGCTAAAATGATATTGTAACAACAATAAAACTATTGTTTTATGAGTGATTACAAACAGGCTTTACATCGTATTACAATTTTTCTCTCGTCTCTACAACTTGCGCCTATTTCTTCGACTGCCTCTCTACACTGCAACTGTCTACCCAAAATGTTGTCAACACTTAAATTATCTAACCAAGGTGATCTGCTTTCATACCTATCAGTAACTGGCAAGTAATTTCCAGAAGCAGAGGCCATTATTGGCATGTGCGCACCACACACAGGTGTGATATTGCCGAGCTTTGATGCAAGGTGCCTGATCGCTAAAATGTTAAATTTATGACCCTTACAACAATGGGTGTGGCTGTATAAAGGAAACCTAGGCACTCATGCAACAGTGAGCTATAACGCTGGAAAGCAAGCCATACATACACCTGTAGCAATTCAGGATGGCAAGGTATAGGCATAGTCACAGTATTGTATACAGGGTGTTAATGAACTACACCGAAATAATTTACGAGATTGTGCACGTGACTGAAATAAGCAATTTGAGATCGGCGATGTATGGTCCCCGGATAAACATAACGTTAAACGTGTGGGTATCAGGTGCTGATAAGTCGGTGTTAAAGCAAAGCAGATTGAAAAAAATGGCTTAGAATGTCTTTAAAACTGCTGCCCGAGTATAGAAATATCGAGTTTTAGCAGCTCGTTACTAGCGTTCTCAAGATTTAATGTCGCAAAAATCTGTAAAATCTCGAGCTAATCACTTGGCAGTACGACACTGAAAATTCATTAACTACGTTCTTGAGGTAGCCTACTCTGTAGGCGCTTTTTCAACTGCTCTGGTGATTTAATGCGTAACGCGGGAAGCTGCTATCCCAAAGGTCATGAGTTCGATTCCTGTCATAGAGTAAATGTTTTTATTGTTATTTTTTTTTCATTCCAGACAAAGTGCCGTGGTGCCTGAACGAGACCCGAACTCGGAAACCATCTTTCACTTGAAAGTCAGCCATTATGCTAGAGAGGTACGCTGTAATATGCCCCTTCGTTTTTTGTGTTATGCTCTCGAATGGTTGATAAATTAGCCAGTGGCGTACTGGCACTTCAGAACCTCATAGCCTTTACTTCGGCATTTCAATAAACAGGGCATGTCTCCTATCTCAAATTACTTATTTAAGTAATTACATATTCTGTGAAAATATTTCGGTATTCACTGGTAGTTTTTTTTTAAAATGTTTGTGTATCTGTTTCTGTAAATTCTTGATTAGTATATATTAGCATATTCATATGTAATAATATCCTTTAGAAAGTATGTTGAATGACTATGGGAATGATGAAGGACACTAAAAAAGTTACGTTTATGTATGTAATGTAAAGTCTATGTTCTTAATTAAAAACTGACAAATTGAATTACCAGACTTTACTTATCAGAAGCACTGGCTCTATACAAGGTGTTAGAAGTATGAGTGCGTAGACTTCAACAGAAACTTCCTGATGCTAAGCTGAAACTTCAGTACCTGTACCATTTTCCTATACAGTGTATGGTTGCATAAATAAAAATCTGGTATGTTCTATTCACATGGCTTTCTCTACATCTTTGTAACAAGTTATTGTTGATTACCTTATTCTTCTATCTACTTCATGCTAATTGAGATAAATATTAGTAGAAATGATTTTATTACTTAGTTCCTTTCAGTAGAAAGGGAATACACTTGGCTAAAACTGACAGTCATGTTTTAAAATATGGTTACTGTGGGATTCAAATCCGTTTCTTTGCATGGAGAAGTTGCAAATTCCCACATGAGAAATATTTTAAAACTAAAACTAATAAGGATTATCTCAAAAGTGGTCAACTCCACAAAAAAAAAAAAAAAAAAAAAAAAAAAAAAATAAAATAAATCTGTGTTTTAACGAGATATATATTTTTTGTGTAGTAAAATTTTCTCTCTGTCTTACAGTTTACCAGTTATGCAAAATTCATCCAGAATAAGGAGATCTTCACAGGCTATTCCCAGAAAATTCAAGATATATATTTTATTTGTTGTGTAAACATCTTTAATATATGATATTTTAATCAAATCATTTTTCAGAAAATCAAAATCTTCAACAATTTTTCCAAGTGAAGGGTATTTTGGGGCAGGGGATTTTCTTCAAATTCTTTATGTTGTATCCTTGGAGGATATTAAATTATATATAAAGTTTGGTATTTTCCAACTTTTCGTTTTTGAGTTATCATGTTCACAGACACATGGATGTTTTTCTAACAATGCTTTTTTTTGGATACAGGGGACACTAAAACATATATTTCCGGTGAAATCTCGGTATCAATCTTTTGGGTGGAATACAATACTTTCTGTATACACTATGTGCATAGTATGTGTAGAGAAAGTAAAAATGTAATTGGTCAAATGCTTGATTGCAAGTAAGTCATCACTCTTTTTACATTCACTTCTGCAATTAGAATAGTGAGTTAGAACTACAAAAGATGAGCTATTATGCTTTTATCATTGTTGCTGAATGATTTGTTTAGCCACAAAATGATATTAAAGAATTGGATTCCAGTGTGTTTAGTGGAATAAAGTTGTGGTCATATGTTTGGCAACTATGCCACATTTGACATGTGAGTAGAGTGGCAGGTCAGGTATGTTGTCAAAAAAACTACCTGTCTTGACACTTGCACAACAGCTAGTCAGTACATTCAGAACTGCAGTCTTCAAACCAAGAGTATCTAGACATGCTTCTTGTTTATGGCAAAGCTCAATATTTTATATCATTATTTCGGGGGGCATTTGAAGTGTAAGGTGTACCAAGATGAGGTTGCTACCATTGATGATCTTCACATATGTGTCTTTGAAGCAGACCTAGAGTTTGGGCAGCACACAGAAGCTCTGAGGGCAGTCCAAAATTGGCTAAAAAGATGCAGTGCCTGCATAGATTCTGATGGAGCACATTTTTAACATCTACTGCAAATGTACATACATTGTTGAAATAGTTATTGACCATTAATAAATTTCCTGTTTAGTAAATTTGATTTAATTCTCCAGGATACTCCTGAATGATGTATTTCCATAATTCACATTTGATTTTGCCTTATCTTTGGTCGTGAGACTAAATCTTATGTTTTTAGTTCAGATCTTGTGAAAATGATCAGATAACTTGAAAGAAAACCACCTCATCCCACATTAGTGGCAGTATAAACACACAGGCACAGTGCAAACCAGATTTCAAGCACAAACCAAAACAAAACATTGGCCTGGCCACAAAACATTTGGCTTTTAAGACCTAGTCTATTGCCAGATTTTTTTTTTTGTAGTGTTTAATACCCACTTTTACTACATAAATACTGCAGGTGATGACACTGAAGATATATAGAATGAAGATGCAGCACCAGTGGAATGCAATGACAGGTGAAACCTTTGTCCGCCTCAAATCCACATGTGGTCACTGAGAATGAACCCAGACCACTAGGTCAGAGGCAAGTGTCTAACCACTCAACCATGGACTAGCCCTGTCAGACTGTGCTGATAATGTATTCAATAATGTTCAATTATCTCCATCAGCTTTCAGGATAGATTATTTGACTTTATTATTCATCATATTTGGAACTCCCAGCATGTATAATGTAAAAATAAGTTTTATATAAGGTGCTGGCTAATGAAACTAGAATTAAAACTTAAAGGTGATGACATTAAAATGTAAAGCTGTTAGAATTTGAACTTGATTCTAGGCTTTCATAGAAAACTTGTGTACACAAAATGTTATGTAAGCTGTCACAAGTTACCTACCTAATAGGAGAATTAAAGAAACATATTACTTAAGTACTAATGCCAAAACTGGTCCCCCTCTCCCTTCTACCCCCACTCCGCCATCCTGCTCGGATCTGCCGGTTATGCAGAAAATCAACAGTAAAACTACTCTGTAGTTAAAAAAACATTGTTGTGAGAACTTTTCCAGCAGAGGCAGGTTTTGGCCTTCACCACTCCTTGTTCGCTATTTTGGATTCCAGAGTGAAAGAATGGACTCATGTCTCATCGCTTGCGATGATGCATAACAAAAACAATCAATTCAGAACTTGGTTACAAATCTCCATCAATACCTGTTTTTGATGTTCGGTTAACCACTTTGGAACCTATCAAGCTAAATTTGTTTAAATCCAAGATGGTATGAGCATTGCTAATCCATGCAGTCACCTTCAGCAAGCTCTCCAATGGCATGGCCTTCATTTTGTATAATTCCTCAGTTGCCCTTAAATTGTCTGGTCCAGGTAAACAAATGTGTCTTCAAAGAAGTTAGAATCTCTAAGGGTTTAGCCCCTTTATAATACTGCGCTGCACAACAGGCAAGGACTACTGATGCCAAAACTGGCCCCCCCTCTCCCTTCTACCCTCCACTCCGTCATCCTGCTCGGATCTGCCGTAATATTACTTTGGAATGTTGTTATGGAATACATTTATGGGGCAATAGCCTCCATCAGAGGTGGTTTCTCAAGACAGGCTAAGACTACTCTAATAGTTTCAGAAATATGTTTAAAAACTGTTTAATAATACTCATAATGAAATGTATGAATATCAAAGCTAAAATGAGATTTTTCCACTTAACAAAACAAACTGTACATGTGATATTACATTTTATATAGTTAGAAATATTTAAATGAAGGGATTCTTGAAAATTCTGCAGGTCTGTGTAATTCTGTAAGGAAAGAGCGATCTTTTAAACGAGAATATGTTAGATACTGGAACAATGCACAGACAATTGTCACTTGTTTGCAAAGGGCAGGCAAATCCTAAGCTAGCCTGCCTTCTAATGTCAACGATCCCAGTTCCAAGTATTTGGCGCCTGGTAGTAAGCATCAGGGAAAATGTAGTTAAAAATGCTGGAGGGGCGCATGCACTTTATATTAAGACAGACAGGCAATTTTCCTGCCCTGTCAATTGTTGACAGGCTCTCCTGAAGTCAACTAAAATGAGTGTGCGAAAAATTTATTGCTACACTAACAATTGTGTGTTTTGAAGAAGCAGAGAATTAGAAGTGAAATCCCTTTTCTAAGTACCTATTAAATAGAAATGCACATTCTTAGGTATTAACAAGTACTGCATTACTTGTAAAGTAATAGCCCAACTGCCTTTAGAAAATATTTTCCCACCAAGAAGCTAATTTCATTACAAAATTATTACGCCATGTATTTTGACTTTTAAAGATTGAGAACCGAGCTCTAACTTGTGTACTCCCACAATGAGTTCTTGTCTTGAAGAGGAACTGAAGTTATAAAACTGTTTGAGGAAAGTGATATTCAAACTGTGTTGCTGAAAGCTTACAGACTGCTTATCTTACCTACAAGAATTCCTTTCACAAGTTGCAGTGTTGAGAGAAGCTTCTCTTGCTTGAACAGAGTGAAGTCTTACTTAAGGAGCACAATGGACAAGACAGGGTTACAGCTTTAGCGATGGTGTCTATTGAATGCGAACTTCTTCATTCGCGGAAAAACAGGAAATATGGTATGATGATGTCATCAAGCAATATGCCAGTTGTTCTATTTACTGAGATACACATTGGCCAATGTGGAAAAACAATTATTTCACAATGATGATTGACTGTAGGTAACTTCTGACTCCGGCCAGCTCAAGATATGACAGTTTTCAGTTTTTGGCAGAGAACCATTCCATGAATCAGGAAATGTGTGTAATTCAGTTCAATATTTTAGCTGTGGCAGTATTATTCTAGGGATGTGAATTGGTTTTTATGCATATATTCTACATAACAATTCTTTGCTAAGACGTGGTCACTGCAGTTTTACCCTTAGTTACATCTAGCACACATTTGAACATCCCTGCAAATGCCAGCCTGTCTAGCAAAGATTTTGGTGGACGATGACAGAACGGTAGATAAGGCTTTTAACTTATTAACAAATGTAATGTTTACACTGTTGGCTTAGAATGTTTTGTTTTATATTGGTATCAGCTAATTTATTTTACATTTTTAAATTTTCTCACATTTGTCTTTTATACTGAGGATTAGTTTTTAGCTGCTGTTTATCCCTTTTTAGTCCTATTACTTGATTTGGTTTTATAGATCCAAATCTTTCCCATTTTTAGCTCTAGATGGCGTTTACATGGGATTTTATGTCTCAATTTAGCTAGTACTTTAATTCTAATTGCTTTTATATTAATCTTATCTCTTAGATTTTGCCATAATGAATTTCATAAGGGCACTAATAACCTTGCAGTTGAGTGCCCTTAAACCCCACTAATCACCATCTTTACTAAGGTGTGAATTTTTCAATAGGAATTTCTGTGGACTAATAACAAGACAAGAATGGCACACTCTAAAGGAATGCACTCTCAACACAAATATTTGAATAAGCTTTCACTTTTGAGGTGCACAATGAACAAGCAGGAAAGCAGAAGGTTGCAGCTGACAGTTGACATTCACAGCTGATAAAGTGTAGCCTTCAGTGGGTCATTCATAGCTAGTAGGAGAGTTCACTGTAGGGCTAGCAAATCACACACACACACACACACACACCACACAAACACCTCTCTGTAGTTTTAGGCTACAGATAGTATTGTATTTTTGCAGCAAATAATTCTATTTCACAAAACAAAAGGTTTTGAGTTCTCAAAGGAAAGGGAAATTAGAGGATAGCAAATGACAACAGAATGTATTTGTGTGAAGGAGTTTTGGTTTTAACAAATAAAAGAAAAACATTTAAACTCATTCCAACCCCATTTAATTCGGCTATGCTTTTATATTAAAAAGTACAACACCAATAACAGGTTTTAGGGGTAGTGCAAAAGTGTCATGATTACACTGATGTAGATCGTTAACGCTTATTTTAAAACTTAGAGGAAAGCTCTTATATAACAAAAACATAGTAGTTTCTTTGATATTGACAATTATCGATAATGAGAATAGTAATAGTAATAATAATAAAGTAATAATAATAGTAATAATAAATTTTCTTACACATGATTTTTATAATCAACTTTTGCTTATCGATTTGTCTTTGTAGCATAAAATTCACAAAAAACTGCAAAGCCTTCAGTAGAAAAAACATACATTAACAATTATTTTACCACATACATCATGTAGACCTTTTTTTTTATAACACTCAAAAACACATGATCGTTTCTTTGTCTCATAGGATATAACTTAAAGGAAATAAGAAGTGTCAACAATGATTATAGTACATTAACATTTAATCGAGTAATCAAGTTCCAGATAAAATTCTTATATTCAAATAAAACACACACAAAAAATTAACATTTCATAAGTATAACAATGTATAGAAACATTTTGTATTAGAGAACTATCAATTCCCATCCATAAGTACCTGAACCATTAAAATAAGATAGAGCATTTTGTCTTTTTTAAGTTTTATTCTCAGTAACACATACATAGTTCTGTAGAGACAAGCTGAGGCAGTGAAAGTTTGGTGGTTTGGTTACCGTTTGAAGTAACCTAATTAAATAGGCATTTTCATTACATCTCACAGTTGCACATGCAAATGGGATTTTCTGCCATAAATTAATATCTTTTTAGCAGTATCGTATAGTATTTACAGTTTGAGTGGAAGTTTACCTACTACCAAAAACATCACTCTAACAAGCCTCTATGTATTTTTTCACTAACCATAAAGTAAGCATTTATATTAACGTTGTTCCACAATTTTTATTTTTTAAAAGGAAATATCTTTAAAATCAGTATTACACCCGTACAGTTTTTTAGTAGATCTGAAGATTGGTGCATTAAAAGAAATTGATCTTTTTCAACACTTAAAACATTTGATATTATTATGTAATGTATTTCAGAAAAGTTTTTAAAGAATTGCAATCATTATGAAATGTATATTGAACTACTAAATATTACATCGGGCAGAATTTCACACATTTCCCCCCCTTAAATCTTTTAATCATTCCAATTTTGACATGAGATTGACCAACACTTTATCAGCTGCAAATTCTATGTTTAGCATTTTTTCTATATATAATTAATCTAATAAGCTAATAACACAGGATTTTATCACTTGTTTTGTAATTCTTTATATTATTATTATTACAGTAATAATGAATTTTTAATCTCGTAACATATAGCCCATTGAAAAGAAAGATACTTAAATATTGAAAAAAGTCACAATTAATAACGTTAAAAATGAATCAACATGTTTTATACAGGTTTATCTACACTACCAATGGCAGTGTTTTTCAAACATCCCACAAAGCACCACATTACATTCCAAAAGTGCATTACACTCAATAACACCATAAAATGTAGTCATCAAACTAGTATTCACAATTTCATATTTCACATTTATGATGAAAATTATAAGCAATGAATGATAGCTTACTTAAATACATAATGGAAAAATCTGAGATGATATTACATTGAAAAACATCAAAATATGTCTGTTAAAAAGCAGATGTATACAAATGCATCAATAAAACACTTAGTAAACTTGTATTTTAAATTCAGACATTCAACTTGGAACGAAAGTTAAACGGCTCTTGAATTTTTGGTGGGGACTTGTAACATGAATGATTTTTAATAATATGAAGTCTTAAAAGGAAAATTTTCATTATGACTTTGTATGTGGAATGTTTATTATGCTTGTATCTAGGTCCCAATTATAGGTTAGAATGTGAAATTTATCAAATATAAGAATATTAATATGAATATAAAGAAAACCATGCAGCATATTGCATCAGTTTGTGAAGGAAAGGAACATCCTTCTACAGCATATAAATAGTTAATTATTTGTTTGTGCAGCCACAAGCTTGGTAAACTTAGATGTTGTTTGTTTAATTGTTGGTAAATCCCTGTTGCTTGTTGACTTCATTAAATGAACCATGTGCTTGAATCATTCTCACCATCACACACACTTAACATGAACAATTTATGGAGTGTACTTTTTTGAAAATTATTATTTTTATAATAAAGTATGTTTATCATAATCAAATATGACAGAATGCTTTTTGTACTTAGAGGATATACCAAGACTAAGGGTTGAAGGAGCTCCTATACCATTGGCTTCATTTCAGGCATTACATTTGCCTTTTCCTTTTTTCATGCAGAACAATTATTTAAGTACTACCTATTCTCCTATTACACATTCCTCACAAAGTACTGTTATCGTAAATAACTAATACTTGGTTAGGAAAATGCTGGCACCAGCTGCCTGCAGGTTGAACACATTATGTGATGAGAATTATCAAAGTAACATCGTCATGATGTCGCTTAATAGAACAAAGCAAGCGGTAGCAAGGTAATTTTAAGTAACAATAGTGTTCAGCTATCTTGCACACCTCTCTACTTCATACTCCTTCAAATAGCGTCTTGATATGATTGATTGATCTAACAACAAACTTACCATAACAAAAAGATATTTTTATATATATTTTTTGTTTATTATTTTCTTTTAACTTCCCACCCCAGCCCCCCAATAACTTGAACCCCGGACCTTCATGCTTATAAATATAATAATTAGTTTATAACATCTCTATTTTAATAAATATTTACAACTACACAACATCGAATATACATTATAATATAATCTTAAAGAGGAATTTTATTTAAGATCTGTCAAGATGTCAGATACTTGAAATGCACAATATCTCTCTACCTTAAGTATTTTATATAATATATTATGATATGTTTCCATGCACAAAGTACGTGAGCAATACGTGTCTGCAAAGAGCAGGACAAATAATAAATTAACAATAAAGAACTATTGATCAGCTCACGTTGTGGGAGGTATATATGTTCGTCTCCAGGATCATAGACATAGGCCTATTGAATGTATACATAATGATAAAAATAGATTGTGTGTTCGTGTGTGAGTGTAAGTAGTGTGAGTTCAATGGAATCTTTGTTTTTATTTGATGAGGAGCTTGAAGCTCTATTGCAATCATCACACCATTTTAACACATTATTAAATAACAACCATTGAGCAAGAAAAAGAGAGGGACAGAGAGAGCACTATAATTTTATTGTTGTTGCTGCTGTGATGACAACATTTGTGCACATTCCCCCACCACACTGATTGCTTCCATTTTGTTGTATGTTTCTGATGTTGTTCCTAGTGGTGTTTCCATTTGTCTTCTGATGCTTGTATTGTTTGCATGTGTTTTGTTTCGTCTGGTTGAAATACTTGGTGTATAAATTATAATAAATGTGTTGTTTCGTATGGAGATGAAAGAACTCAAAAACTGAAGGAAAGTAACAAGTTTCAGTATTAAGTTTTGTGCCTCATCATTTTGTTTTTAGCGAGACACTTTTCCTTGTTGGAAATAAACACATGTTGAAAAGAGAAGATTTGCGTAGAGCTGTCTTCAGATGATACAAAACTCACTAACTGCATGCTCTGGAAGAACTGTGTGTCAGTTCTCCCCCAGTAAACATCACACATCCTACAATGGCATGGCAACACTGAGTTCTTCCACTGAGGTATGAAACAGAATATAGAGGAATGATGATGGTGGTGGGGGAGGTTTGGCAAGAACTGGTGCTACAGCAGCAGAAAGGATTGGGGATTTGTTTTGGAAGGAAGGAGTCTTGTATTCACAGCTCCTGTGGAACAGAAAAAGCATTTTATTTGCACAATAGTTCATGTTAACATTAAAATAACATATATTTATTTATTTATTGTGCTATAATGTTTTCCAAATGGGAAGAGGTCTTCTCTGCAGCGAAGGAGATGCATTACGTGCTCTGCATTGCCAGGTCGATATCCCCACTCTTTTCATATTCCTCTCTCACTCTCACATTGAGCATGCAAATCTGCCTAGTGACATAATGTTTATTCATGTGTATTATGAAAACTATTTGAGCCAAGAATCTGTGGTTTTTATGGTTCTGCTACAAACATTATCCCCTATCTTACTCGTAAATTATTTTTTGCAAAATTTGAATATTTTGTCTTAGCGCAAATAGTAATTATGAGAGATGGAATCATTTAGCACGTTACTCCCCAGTTAAGCAGGAATGCAATATGTCAACACAGCAGCACTCCAGTTGGCTGCTGGCCTGGTGGTGCTCAAGGACAAACCTCATCCCATTTGAAAGTCATTGCAAGGTATACATGATTATGGACTGACCTTAACCCTAGTTAGTTTGCCAGATCATAAATATTAAACATACAACATTTCAAAATATTACTAAATATCCTTTATCCTCTAATCTAGTTTCCATATTTTTCAACTAACTATTTCCATTTCTCCCTTACCTTCCATAAAAACTCCCCTAATTTAAATGTCTATTTATAATCCTCAAAAATATTTCTAACTACAATTTAATTATTCCTCAATAAATATTTCCTACTTATTAAATTTTCCCTCCAATTATTCATAACCTTGCACTAAAAATAATATAAAATCTTCCATCTCCCCACAAATTAAACATACTCCCAAAATAACCTCTCCCCTCATTCCCCTTTATTTCGAAATACCTAATCTAAACAAGGCTATTCCATCTTTCATTTTTTTTACAAATTAAAATATATTTCTCTTTCTCTAAACCATCTTTTAACTCCCTATAAATTACTAATAAATTTTTCCCTCTCATTAAAAAAAAAATTATCTTTCCATATCTTCCATCCAAAATATCCTATACTAATCCAAAAATCTCCTAGGCCATTTATAATTAACTGCTGCCTAATTTTCTTAATTAGGGACGTTAAATAAAACATTCAACTTTTCTTCTTAATATATCAGGCATATCTTCAATAAATCAGTATCAAATAATTCTTAAATCCAAAATAAATATTTCAATAATTTCTCCATCATTTACTTCCTAACACCTACCTTTCTTACTGGTATTAAAACTGCTACATTTGCAGTATTATTAAAAACTCAAAAAATTAATTCATAAAAACTCTTAATATTAAATCCATATTATACCAACCTTCATCTATTTCCCATAAATAACATACATTAATAACTCAGAAATTTGAAACAAGTGAAGTAGTTTAAGTATATTAATATTGAATCAGAACAGTGACACTAACTTCCTTTAAAATGGAAATATACCTAAAACATGTGTTTCAAGGATGTTCACCCTCTTCTTCAGTTGAACTCTGACTGATGGCTGGAAGTTGTGCTCTGTGGTCTGTTATGGTGGAGACATCTGGTGTTCTCAATGGAGGTACATACTCGTCGCACAGTATTTTGAAATTCATGAGCTGGTGAGTGATGAAAATACTCTCTCAAACTATGAGTGCTGCAGGGTTCAAAAGCTTTATGTCATTCTCTATTTCATAAAATTGACTTTTATTTATGGATGCTCTATAACTGTTCTGGTTCTCAGCATCCCATTCTATATTGGGTGCAAAAGGCTGCTTAGTTGTGCTCAGAGACCTCTTTATCAGACTTGAGATTCTTTTACCTGCTATAAGTCTATGACACAGGATCAACAGCTTTACTTCTCTTCTGAAGGAACCCAAGCTAAGGATTTTTACACCCGACAAAATCCATGGCTCTCCGATGGGTTTGAACCTGTGGTCTTGGAAACCAGAGCCTAGCATGTTATCTCTAGACCATGGAAGACAACTTCCAATTTCATGATGTCTAAAAATGGTGTGAAACTGCCGAGTTATTTGTCTGCATTTGCTTCATGTGTCTGAAATGTTTGTTTTACCTTGTTTCCAGTATTCTTTTTCTGTCCAATGGGAATAGACCCTATAGCTACCTGCATTTATTACTATGGCATCAAGGTGGTAGCATTGATGATGCATTGCAATAAAGATAGAGCAGCAGTGGAATGTAATGGTGAGGGAAACTGGAGAACCCAGAGAAAACCTGCACCCGGTGGAAACTAGAGATCAGGCATCTACAAAATTGATTCTAGGGACTACAATTTGGTTTACATTGGACAAACTAAAAGATTGGAAACAAAGTTAAAAAAACATTTCAGACACATCAAGCAAAACAGGCAGATAAATTGGCAGTTGCACACCAGTTTTACACCTCACATCTTAAAATAAAAAATTACAACACAAAGACCAGCTTATGAGTTTCAAAATACTGCCACAGGGGTATGAATTTCTATCAAGAGCATTAGATGTCTTGACCAAAAAGAGCCACAGAGCACAACTTCCCACCATCAGTCGGACTTCCACTGAAGAGGAGGGCAAATATCCTTGAAACATATGTTTTGGATATTTTTCCATTTTAAGTGAGGTGTTACTATTCTTATTCAATGTTAATATAATTAAAATAATAGGCAAACTGTAAATTATATATATATTTTTTTTTTTACTCCATGGCACGACAGCTCATGGGGAACCTTGGCCTACCGCCCGGCCGCTACGTCCCCCCCATCATGGATGGGGTGCAGTATTGGAGGGTGAGACGTGGTCAGCGCCTCGAGCCCCCCGGCCAGTTAATGCGGTCCTCATGACCTGGAGCTGCTACTTCTCCATCAAGTAGCTCCTCAATTGGCCCCCCAGGGACCTTACGAGGCTGAGTGTACCCCGGGCCAGGTCTCCCAGCAGGGGAAAAATCCCCACGCCGTACTGGGGATCGAACCCAGGTCTCCCGCTTGGTAAGCAGCAATGCTACCACTGCGCTAAGGAGACGACCAAATTATATTTTGCCGGAGTCTAATAAAAAGAAAATATATTAAATATGAACATCTGCATATGCTGGTTAAGCAGAGGGACAGGTTCATAGCTCTCAGCTGGCTGGCAGTGAAATTCCAGGACTCATTCTAAGTTAAACTCTTGCAAACTTGGTATTGTTTGATATTCCATTCACCAAAACTCTGATGTGTTCCATTCACATGACTTTTTCTAGCGGTTACATAAACAAATTTCCTTACCAAAGATTATTCTTATATCTACGACATGCTAATGAAGGTAAACATTAGCAGAAATTGTATTATTAGTTGCTTCCTAGTAAGTAAATGGGACACTAGGCTAAAGTGTTAGTTAAATTTTTTAAAAGCTGGTCCTATATGAAACAAGTGAAGTTCAGCTCGCTTCCATGGCTTACAGTAAAACAAGAGAGTTGAAACAAAACATCATTTCTCGTTTGAGAAAAGTTAAAGTAGTTTAAAACTGAAACTAATAATAAGGAATTTCTCAAAAATGATCAACTCTACAAGAAAAACATATATGTTATAATTTATGTGTTTTAATGAGATCTACATTTTTTGTGTAGTAAGTTTTCGTCCATCTCTTACGGTTTAACAAATATAAGAAATTCTGCAACACACAATCAGAATAAAGAGCTGTTCAGAGGCTGTTCCCAGAAAATTCAAAATATACATTTTATCTGTGATGCAAAAATCTATAACATACAGTATTTTAATCAAAATCGGTAGACCCATTTTTGAGAAAATCAAAATTTTCGAAAAATGTTCCAGATAAAGTGTAGTTGGGGATGGAAGGGGGATTTTCTTGAAAATCTTTGTGTTGCATCCTTGGAAGACGCAGAACTTAAATACCAAGTTTGGTATTTCATAAACTTTTCATTTTTGAGCTATGTTATCCAAAGATACACACACATACACTCATGTACGCACGAAGGATGCACACACACACACACACACACACACACAGGCACACACCTTTTTCTAAACATACTTTTTTCTGACTCAGGGGACCTCAAAACATAAATATCCGGTGAAATCTCAGTATCAAATTTTTTGGGGGATACAATACCTTCGTTATCCACTATGTACATATAGTACATACAGCTTGAGGAAGTAAAAAATACTGATTTATAATTTATATCTAGTACAGAATCTAAAAGTGGCACCCCCACATTCCTGCGATTCAACCTCCTGCAAATAATCTCCTGGAGGGAGTTATAATTGCTGCTATTCTCATAGGAAACTGCAGCATGTTACGGCCAATTAAGTTTTACAAGATGATTGCTGTCTCTATGATCACTTACAGAAGTGACAATTAGACAATAAAATGCTCTAATAGAAGAAGAATTGAAGTAATAGAGACAAGGTTTTTATCTTCAGCAGCAGTATTTACCATTTTAGATAGGTAAAAAAATGAGAATATCAGAAAAATGTTAAAATATATATAATTTAATGGATAAAATAAATAACTTAAAAGAGGATTGGTATACACATATAAAAAGAATTGTAGTATAGGGGTAGCGTGTTTGCCTCACACTCAAGAGATCACAAATTTGAATCTCGCTTAGGGGTGAGAAACCTGGATAAGGTTTTTTTTTTCCGAGTTTTCGCTTAACTTGAGAAGATGAATGTTGAGTATTTTAAGTTCCATGCACCCTGAGATCATTTGAGTAACATTTTACTGATTTCATTTATCTTCCAATGTGGCCAACCAGGTTAAACTATATTAAGAAAAGAAGGTTGAAGAAGAAGATGTATTATATGTAGAAATCCGAGGATTTCTCTTTGGTTTATATAAAAGAAATTTGAATCATTTCATTTAGATTCTTAGTCTTTCTGGGTTGATGGTACACTTTTCCAGATGTTTGTGATCTCTCTTCTCAGTATTATTGACTTGAAATTTTAAATATCATTGTAATATTTGATTAACACTAATGTTACTAAGGTGAAGCTATTATCATTTTTGAGAAATTACCCTGTGATTGACATTCCTGGTGACATGTGGCTCTGTAGGACCACTGTTGCAACATTTACTGCAGCTTCCTCTAAAATGCCTTCTTTCCATGAATTTTCTACCACACTTCTCGTATGTTGAGCTATTTTTCCCTATTTCTCACAAGTTACCTCATCTATTCCTTTCAACATTGAGTCCTGTACTTCACTGAACATAAACTTGTTATTATTTCAGCTTACTTTACCTCCACTCATTTATCACAGCTGTAAGACATTTTCAAATCACAGTGTCACTCATAGTTCTACGATGAGTACAGCAGCAATGTCCATGATATGTAAAATATAGTAACAATTAAATCCTTATGGAATCACTGTGTAGGTATAACACAACCAAACTTTTCACAGAATGAGATCAGTCATGCATGAGAATGCATGCATAATTTTCCACTGAACCCGTGGTTATTGCAATGTTATTTATTCTTATATTATGCTTGGTCAGCAACCTGACGAGCCCCTGCCAGCAAGTGTCAATCCCAAGAAAATTTATCACTAACCATATGTTTGTGTGGAACAAATAATAGTGTCAGAGGTTTACTTACTTCTCACTGCAGGTCCTCCTCACACTTGGGAATGTCAAAAATCTCTGCAAAGAGAGGAGGTAGCCTAAGCTTGGCCCAGTTGAGACGGAACCAATCAAGATGTGCAGAATGTTTGGCACCCAGGTTCCTCAGTTCTGGCAGCTTTACCAGCAGGTTTGCTAGTAACTGTGGCTCACTTGCATGATTGCGACTCACCTGCAAGTTTTCAAAATAAATATGATTGAAAGAGAGCATAAAAGTATATGTGGTGACATGCTATGATGTAAGTATTACTTTAATGTTAGATAAGCTGTTTGGATGTACAACTCTAAGCTTTATTCCACTAAGAGGAGCAGGTAACAGCGTTTCAGTGGAGAGCGTATATCCAGGCTGAAAGAATAGTTTAAACAGTAACACCAGGATCATTATTTATATGGTAACCCACTCACTTGCCGAGAGTTACCAGGAAAACTATGCAGGTAGAGGTGGACTAAAATCCTCTTATAATAGATGCTGGAAATGTTGAGCTTCTGCTCTCAAACAAGCATCATATCTCTTAAAAATGTTGTCACTCACTCTCTGAAGCCCAATATCAACTGTTGTGAGTATTCACAGACCCATTTAAGTGAAACCAAGATTCGTCATAGAAAAACAAAAGCTGAGGGTCAATGAAACCTCTTTCTACAGATTGGAAAAACCAATTGTAATAATTCATACGTTCACTGGGATCATTTACTTTTAATACTTGCACTCGTGTGTAGTGATAAGGTTTTATTTTCAACATACGTGTTGTATTTCTAGCAGAAGATCGAGGTACACCTGTTTGTTATGCTAACTTATTCAGCGATTTTCAAAGCAAATGCTCCAAAGTGGCACTGATTTCATCCAGCTTATTTTCTGTTAACACTGACCTTCTCCTAGAATGTTTCTTGTCCAATACTGAACCCAAAGCTTCAATTTATTGATGACCACGTGTATAGTTTTTCTTGTAGATGGTACCATATTTAATGCAGCAACAGAAGCACATAACTGACAATGATTGACTGCATATGCACCTGACTCAGCAATAAAGAAATGGTGATAATGCATTTTTGAGCGGGAATTGGCAGTCAGATGTCCCAGCAGACAGGGCAGGAGTTGCAAAAGACCATAAATGGGTTACCATATAATATAATGACCTTACAGTATACATAGACGAGAAGTGAATGAGTACAAATAACTTGATATTTAGTAGACAACAATCCATATAACATACAAGCATATCTCATTTTGTCCACTTACTAATAGCATTGTAATAAATGAAGCACAAATTTCAGGGTCGAATGTGTTTTGAACAGTGCTGCATTATGTCTCTCCTGTGTTTACATATGTCACGCAACATCAATCAAGACAGATTACATTTTTGTGCGGTTTATGTCTTACAAAATTGACCCTTTCATTACTAAGAAGAGACTAAATGATGACAAGCAGAAATGAGCAATAACACATCTTCAATTCCAGTAAAAGAGCCTTCACAATTTGAGGTTAAGTCACTTCCTCCACCACCTTCTTCTTCTTCTTCTTCTTCATCAGTGATTTTGTGGGGAAAAACACAAGATTGATTTTATAATTTAAGTAAAAACATATGGAAAACTCTTTTTCTTTTGTTTGTTTGTTTGTTTGTTGTTGTTGTTGTTGTTGTTATTATTATTATTATTATTATTATTATTATTATTATTATTATTATTATTATTATTATTATTATTATTATTATTATTATTGTTTTGTTTGCATAAAAAATAATAATGTTTTAAAATGTAAGTAAATACTATAATTTTACTTGCATATTGCTTTATTCACAGCTATTATAGTACATTTTTCAACAGTTCAAGATGTAATAAATATTATTACCTACTACCAGATATGGTATTACTTATTTTGCACATTTTATGTTATGCTTCCCAAATTGTTTTCTACCTCAAAATCTAAATATTTGAAGCTATATTTTTAAAACATTCTGAGGGCTCCCAAACTTCCTGATTTGCTCCTGCCTTAGAGAAATCCTGCTAGGAAGTAAGTGTCCTTTGCTATTTAATAGCAAAATAAATTCTGTACCAGTAAGAAATTCAGCCTTTGAAGCACACACCAGACTTCAAGGATTCTTATAAAACCAAATTTCCATTTATTTTACATGAAATTTTATATATCTGCTGAAAGGAACATTTTATGCATTCTAAATTTAGTTTCATTGTAAAATTATTACACTTTGATGGACAAGGGAAAGTTTTATTGGTTTCAGTTTCAGAAAGTGAGCAAGTATGAACTGTGATAATTGCATTTGTTGAATATTTCTTAGAACTAACAAATCTAATTGCATACATTTTGTGAATCAGGAATGTCAATAAAGAGTATGACAATAAAGTAAACAGAGGTACTAACCTGGACTTTTAATGCATCTATCAGTCTGTCCTGATGGTGTTCGATTGTCTTGAGGTCAGTTACCCCAGGACGGTCTGCTGTTAGAAGCACTACAGCCGAGAACAGGCCCAGCTCAGTATCATCCAATGTGAGGGCATTGAATGTGGATGCAAAATGAAATAGTGATGATACAAATTCCGGCTGGAGAAAAAGAAAAATACACCAGCTTTAGGTGAAGTACATAGTTTGTATACTCTACATCCTAGAACTAAAAGAAAATAATGTGACAGTTTCAGCTTGAATATAAAGTACATAGCTTGATTACACAAGAGAAATAGTAATTATTTTATGTCCATTTAACTACAGTTGCATCACATTGATGATACATTTATGAAGTTCTGAATGTAAGCCCCTGCGCACAAAAAGCAGCCCATTCCCATAGATTTGTAATAGTGATTTTCTCTTCATAAGCTTTCACCTTCTGGTAGCCAAACTTTGACTCTTCCCAGCCATTATTAGTTCTCTATGTGACCAGCTTGAGAAACAAACAGGAACATAAGAACTAACCAAAGAATGATGTTATAATTCATTATGGCTTCACGGGTGATTAGCCGTGTCAGGTGTATAAAATCCAAGCTTCCGACCATTGCACACTCCATGTTCTTCATCAGTCCATGACCATGGAGTGTGCAATGGTCGGAAGCTTGGATTTTATACACCTGACACGGCTGATCACCCGTGAAGCCATAATGAATAACATTCGCCGTGAAAGCTTCAAGTCTTACGATGTTATAATTGTTTTGAAATGTCTCTATAAAAGAGTTTTGCTGTGATTCTGCACAAGGGAAGGCTAAACCAATTTCAATGCTATTTAATATTCTAGAGGAAGTGGTGAAGGATTAGTTGTATATGTTGTTAAACTGTTAACAATAGTTACATATATAGAAAGCTTCATCAGCGATATGTAAATAAAGTGATTACTATTTATTGAATAGAAATAACCACAAGAAAATGGTAATATGTCATGAAAATACAAGGTTTAAGTTGTAATGTTACACTTCAGAAACTCTGTCATGTTTTAGGGGATGTAAAGTATCCTGGCAATCAATGGTTAGAATTATGCTCAGAGACTGGAGAGTGAGATGACAATTTTTACAATGTTACAAATCCACTCAAATGTTAAAGGTTATCTGAACTTACATCATACATTAATTCCATTTGCTGGCGGGTGATGTACGTTCCATCTGCGAAGGTGAGAGAAGACTCTGTGGTGAGCCTGGCCACATGCCCCAGCCAGATCTCGAAGAAACCAACCTTAATAAGGATTAGTTGGTCATCCTGGCTCAGATCACAGAACCCTGCAAATAAGTATCACTTCGTTTAGAACAATATCAGCGGTACTAGACACATTTCATAAAAATTCTTATATTCTCATCCAGCTGTCAGTCAGTAACCAGTTAAAGATAATAATCTGATGTTTTACATTCATATTAATTTCTCTATTCATTAGCTCCCTAGGGGGAAGATTTCGACCTCTTCAGTTGTTCTGGTCTGATCCCCTCCCTGGGTTGTTTGGATTGGGTTGGTCTCGACATGGTAGTGATCCTGATACCCATGGGTAATTGGGTGTGTATGGGCAGTGATGCCTAGGTGGAATTGTCACCTCAATGTCCTCCGGCACTAGCCAGGATAGTTAGTAAATAGCATGCTAGACGGCTGTCAGTCCTACCAAGGTTCTTTGCTAGTCTTCCCTACAGAGTTGACATGCGTAAGTGGCGTATCCCCTTCTGTCCCAGTACATCCCCATGTCGGAGGGGCTTTTTAGCTTCCAGGTAGTGACCTAATGGAAAGAGCCATGGAGATAACCTGCTTGGTGGACAGAATGGGAGCTTCAGTCTTGGGTAGACATTGCACAATCTAATCTAATCTAGCTTTTATTATTTTTTATAGTACATATGTGCAATTTACATAGTTGATAGAGAAGTTATTATATTTCATCCAAGAATTTAATACTGAGATTTCACAGAAACACATGTTTTCTAAAAAAGCATGCACACACATACATGCATGCTGTTTTGGAAACAGAGGCTTTCAAAACATGTACTTCCATTGAAATCCTGGTATCAAATTTTTGGTTAGAATACAATACCTTCTCTGTCTACTAAGTATGTTGAACATGCTAGAGAAAGTAAAATGCTGTATTGCAAATCAAGTAGCAATGTTGTCCTTCTCTGCAATATAACTATACAACAGAACAAATGAGTCATAACTTCCCATCCCTCCAAACCAAAATCTTGGCATGCCCCTTATGTTCCAAGTGCAAGTTACTTGAAAAGGTTGTAAATATTTCACATACAGCTGTGTCCAATAAAAATGTATGTTGTTCTTAAAAGGATTAAACTAAACTAAATAAATAATAAATAAATAAAAAAAGAAATTTGAGATAGAGTTGGAGTTGTGGATGCTTTATAAGAGCACATGAACACCCTAACTTTTGACATCTTGTGAATTTATTGGAAAATGTTTCTTTGAGTACTGATAACTATAATGTATATGTGGTAATTTAAATTAAATTGGTGTTTAAATCTACTACACTACTGTTCTCAACTCAATGTCATTTGGATGCACATCTTCAGTTGTGCACTTTTTAAGTACCTTTTGCACATTCCCGACTGATATGACGCAATTGTGCTATGGGCCAAATACATATGTGGCGTACACTTTGGAAATCTTGCTTGAATGACTTAAGTTTTTCCCCGCGCTCTATCATTCTAATTTGACTTTAATTACACTAGATGGTAGTTCACTGTGGTAGAAGTCAAGGTCGCTAGAGGACAGCAATGTTAATGCTTCTTAGCATTGTACTTCTTAGTAGTGGCATAATAGTGTGTTAATCTTGCCATTTTTCAACTTTGAAGATATAGGTAAGATACATATGTGCGGAACCTCATATTTCAGGGTGGATCGAAGAGTAACGCATAAAAAAAAGTTAATAACTAAAAAAACAAAAAACAAAAAATCACAAATGAGCTTATATCTTTTACCTGCTTTTTGACATAGTCACCAACTTTCTCAACACATTTGTCCTATTGTGATACCAGTTTCAATATGCTCTGTTCATAGAAGTCCATTTCCCTGGTGTATAGCCGTCTGTGGACTGCTGATTTCACTTCCACATCTGTTGCAAAGTGTTGGCCAGCCAGGAATTTCTTCATGGGATCAAACAGATGAAAGTCCGACAGTGCAAGATTTGGTCCGTGGTGGATGCAGGAGCACCTCCTAATCAAATTTGGTATTTTTCTGACGAGCATTATCATGAAGTTTGACATCGTCAGCATAATGTTGTGATGTTTATCATGAAGGGCACAACGCAACTTCACCAAAGTTTTAATGTAGGCTGCAGCATTTACAGAGGTCCCAAATTCGACCAATAAAACACTGCCACAAGCATTTTCCTAGCAGATTGAGTCACTTTGAATTTTTTTCTTTACTGGAGAACCTGCATGTTTTCATTCCATACTCGCCTGCTTTGTTTCAGGCATGTAGTGGTATGTCCATGGCTCATCACCAGTGACGATTCCTTCTGCGGTATACTGCATTAAGTGATCCAAGCTTGTCATCATTCACTGGCCCTTGTGGTTGTCTGTCAGGTTCTTAAGCTCCTAGCGAGCTCTAACTGTATGAAATTTCAATGTGTCATGAACAATACGTGCTATAGGAAATGTTGAACTGTTGCGATAAGGTTTGCCATTGCACACACAGTTCATTCAAAATTGCCACCTCAATGCCTCTGACATTTTGTGGAATTGCAGTTGTTACTGGGCTTTCCGGAGCATAGCGAATCACTAAGGTTCACATGGCCTTCTTGCCAGAATGCACACCACCTGGAGACATTGGTATGGCCCATACACGCCACGCATGTCCTGTGAATTTCACTTGGTTTATGCCCTTTGGTCCACAAATATTGAACCACACCTGTGGATGACAGTAGCATACACACTATCTTTATTGCATAGTTCATGTTCCATAGTAAAAACTTTTAAACTATAACAATTGCAACATTCCAGCTGCATTACCAGGTCAGAAAAAACTATTGTGCGTTATTTTTCAATTCATATATTTTCAACTGTAATTTAATTTCTACATTACTTTGTTCTTGCCTTAGAACACTGTACTTAATGATGTACATACAAACAGCCGAAAAACTACCTTTTCTTTTGTAAAGCAAATTATGTGTAAGTATCATTATCATCATCTTTGTTGTTTTTGTTCTAGGCTGCAGTTGTATCAACATGTTCACAATCTAACTGTTACGGAGCAGATAATATTCACATTTCTAGAGCTATCCGACTCAAACTGTTGTGAGCACTGAGAATATAAACTCCTGGTCTATTTGTGAGACATTAAGACATCTTTGACTCTATTAAAACTGTTTTTATGTTTAAGAGGACAAGGTAGTCTGAGCATATGGAAATTACACTTTATGTAAGTTAAATTACTACTGCTCTTAAAGTTCTAAATGGTTTTTCCTGAAATTTTTATGAATTATTCTATAAATCAGAAAATTATTTCGAATGGTTGTTTGTATTTATAACTTATGTGGTTGAGCATGTAATAAAGTATTTCAGTGAGCAGAAAAATAATAAAATTTACTCTTAAAACATGTGAATTTGTGACCCCTATTGTCTGATATTACTTGCAATATAGAATCACACATTTGCATGTTTGTTTTTAGTATAATCACTATCTTCTGAACCTCAACTATCCAGTTATATATAATATCACTAGAAATTGAAACAAAAAAAAAAAAACACTATTTGCAAGGTCAAAAAAGTAAAAATATGGAACATTTGCAATGTTATTGCTTTTTTAATATTATAAAATTATGATTGTGACTCAGAAAGTTCAACTATGTGTTATATACATGGACTGAAAATTTCAGCACTCTGAGAAAAAGATACATAAGTATCCAAAAACGCTGTTTTGAAAAAACTGAATTTAAAGATTGAAATATTCCACAAAGGATCATTGCACTACAGCTTTAAAATCCTCTTAACCCCCCAAAAGTATATATTTTCTGAAACTGGAAATAATAGAGATTTTATTAGTGCCTAAAACAGAACTTGATTTTTGACCATTTCAGAGTAAGTTGTCCTCTTAAACAACTACAAACTATAAAATATTAGCACACCTGGTACTCTCTTGGCAAACTCAACCACCCTTTGCACGCTGGGAGTAACATGTGTTGCAAACTGTTGCCATAACCAGACCCTCTGCTGTTCCAAGGATTCCGCAGTGGAGGTAGCCACCTCAGGACCTTCAGGACTTGAACCCCCTGCTGCAGCAGGCTGAAACAGTAATAGTCACACATCAGTATTACAAGCTGCAATTAAAAGGAAAGAATAGCTATAGCAATTTATAGAAATAGTTACTTGCTTTGATTATTAATTAATGCCATATCAGACGGTGATTGAATGAAATGATTGAAATGTTGCTCAAATGGAACTGTGAACCCTAAAGCTTAAAGGTACCTGACATTTATTTCTTAGGATAAAAAAAAATATCTGATGTGTTCCATTCACATGACTTTCTCTACATCTCTACAACAAATTATTATTAAAACGCTTATGCTTCTATTTACTTCATGCTAATCGAGAAAAAATTAGCAGAAATAGTCTTATTACTCGCTTCCTTGTAAGTAGAAGTGAAATAAGGGAGTACCATAGGTTAAAGTGATAGTCAAAAGCTGGTTGCTATGTGACTTAAGTTCCTTTGTATGGACAGGAGTTGAGAAATTACTGTATGAGAAAAGTAAGTTTTTTAAAGCTGAAGCCAAAAACAAGGAATTTCTCAAAAATGATCAACTCCACGAAAAAAATGATCATAACATAAATTGTGTGTTTTAACGTGCTCTACATGTTTTGTGTGGTAAGTTTTTCTCCATCTATTACGGTTTAGCAGTTATGCAAACTTCCGTAAAATTCATGCAGAATAAAGTAGTTTTCAGAGGCTATTCCCAGAAAATTCAAGATATACATTTTATTTGTCAGGTAAATATCTTTAATACATGTGTATATGATATTTTAATCAAAATTGTTAGAGCCATTTTTGAGAAAATCAAAATTTTCGAAAAAGGTTCCATGTAAAGGGTTGTTTGGGTTGGGGGGATTTTCTTGAAGATCTTTGTGTCGCATCCTTGGAGGATATGAACCTTAAATACCAAGTTTGGTTTTTAACGGCCTTTTCGTTTTTGAGCTGTGCTGCCCCCCCCACACATACACACACACACACACACACACACACACACACACACACACAATACAGAGAGACAGACACACACTCACACACACACACACACACATATATGGACATTTTTCTAAAAATGCTTTTTTTTCTATTCAGATGGTCTCATGACATGTATTTCTGGTAAAATCTGGGTATCAAATTTTTGGATGCATTACAATACCTTCTCTATACACTATGTACATAGTACATATAGAGAAAGTAAAAACATTCTGGAAAAAACCTTATCCAGGTATTCAAGATTGGAGTTCAGGGAGCTCAGGACCTCTAGAATATGAGGAAGAGACACTACCCCACACCATAAAGATTTGCAGAAATAGTTACTGATATTCAAATTTAGGTACTGATTTTAATGGTATTACGTTTAATTCAAAACGAGGAATATTTTCAGTGTTTTATTAAGGTCTTTAAGCTTCAAATGATTTTTTTCTTCAAAAAATCAAAAAAACATCAAATATATTAATTCAATCTCCAGTATATTGTTTGTTCTCCTCTCCAGTGGTCCAAAATTGCACTGACAATAAATAGACTGCTAGGCTGTAATGTTATCAAAACATGCACACTTGTACAGCACTAGTCACTGTCACTAGGTGTGTCTGACTGAGTTCTCATTAGTTGAGACAAAATGTCCACCTTGTCATGTGAGTTACAACGGGCAACTGCAGATGATTCCTAAAATCAGATGACAATTATGTTCAAGCAACTGTATCTGTAACCCCATGCTCCTAACCTGAAAATATTTAATGTGATACTGCCTTTGCAGTTAACAATTTTCTTCACATCGTTTTCTTGCATTGTTTTTTTCTTCCCTTAAACTTAAAACTTTAAGTTACAGTTTTAAATCATTCAGAATTGGTCTTAAAATACCCAAGTAAAAATGTTTTTCTGTAGATAGAATTTACAAGTGTCAGTGATTGACACAGTTCAATGCAAACTTCAATAGAACTTTGTCAATGTTAGATTGGGAATTAACTAGAACTTAACAGAGCTTGTGAATGACATGGGTTAAAAGAATCTTTTGGACTTGGAATCCTGTAGAACTTGCCAGAGCCAATGACTGAGCAGTTTAAAGGAAACTTTACATCTCTCCTACTTGGGGTCACGTGGGACTTACTGGAGCTGTGTTTGGCAGGATTAAATGGGACTTTGACAATGTTTGATGTGAGTTGTTTCAAAGTTACTATTGCTGGGATTAGCGTAATTTAAATTTAAGCTTGGTAATTTTATATGTGAGTTATTTAGTGCTTACCGAGAGTCTATGATTGGAGCAATGTGAACAAAACTTTTGGACTGGAAAAGTGGGAGCTGTGTAGAACTTATGGCTATGAATTGAGCGATTTAATTCAAACTTCTGGACTGGGAATTCTGTAGAGCAGTTCACGCTAAGATTGGAACAGTTTAAATGGAACATTTGGACTGAGTGAATGAAGTGGTTTTTACGAAACTACTGGGCCTACATAGAACTTACCGGAGGCTGTGATTGGAGCGGTTTCCTGACCAGTCCCCGGGTCTGCTCCTCCGTGTAGCCACAGTTGGCATGGAACGCTTGCGACACCGTCAGGATGACGTCGTACACGGCGAGTGTCTTGCTCTCGGTGCTATCAGACTGCTCGGCCTCCTCGGGGGTGGACACTCTGGGAGCCACGGGAGGACCCGCCCCTGCTCCCGCACTCGTCGTCCCGCCGCCTCCACCACCACCGCCTCCTCCGCCACCGCCGCTCGCCCCATTGGAATCTTCGCCAACGCTGCGTTCCCTGGACCTCTTTGGCACACGTCCATATCTCACCGCTGTCAACAATAATGTCTTAGATTAACTACTTCTCAGGATATTTCAGGTTACTAGCTAGTCAATATAAGTAATATTATCTATGCATGTTTTATACGAGGGCCATCCATAAAGTGACAAACGATTTGGCATAACTAAGTGATAACGAAAGATATCAACACAAAACTTTATTTACAAAATTAGAGTACCTTACTCAACGTAATCTCCATTCTGTCAAGACATTTATTGTCACGTGGTACTAGTTTTTCAAAGCCAATGCCAAAAAACTTATTCGGTTTTTTGAATGCATAAAATGCTTGGTCAATTGAATTTTATAGGCAAATAACGCAAGTGTATTGTGTTAATGCAATGAACGAATCTTCAGTGAATCTTCAGGAAGAACCAGTATGTACAATAAAGACCGCAATGGAAGTTAATCAATCGTTATGGAGGAGTTGAAAGCAAATGCTGATAAAAGAATTAAGAAAAACCGTTGTTTCACTTTGTACACTTGCCTTTCTAGATGGAAAAGATTTCCTAGGTGATGAGGACTCAAAGTAACAGTGACATTTTGGCTCATATATTTAGCGGTGGAAGAGTCAACATTTGCATTGAAAAACCAGTACCACATGACAGTAAAGACCTTAATAGCAATGACGATTACGTTGAAAAATAGATTAAGTACTGTAACTTTGTAAATAAAGTATTGTGTTGATAACTTTTGTTATTGTTTAGTTATGCCAAATCGTCTGTCACTTTCTGGAATGTCCTCGAACAACATTTTTAACACGGAAGCAATCGCTACACATTGTCACTTTTTTGGTGTGTAGTAGCTGATTGGCGTCTTACCACTTCAGCCTTGTGACCTCAGAGCTGGACACCTATGTCAAGACACATGCTAACGTCTGATGTTTACTATCGGTCCCGAAACTGTTGCAATTGTACAAATTAATAGTTGATAATCATTGATTAAGCTGAAGTTAAGTGCTGAAACCCATAATTCAGTTTAGCTGAGGATGGATTCTGGTCTAAAAAGAGCATATGAAGCTGCTAAGAGGGGGACCGGAACCTTATTATTGGACTTGAACCAGCACCAGGCATGTCATCAGGACGATTTAGCTGGTTATTAGGGACTGCTTACTCAAAAAACACGAGAAATACTGGAATACATTTTACGTTTCAGGTACTCCAAGGTTCTCTTAGAGAGATGGGACCGATGTAGATCTCGAGAATTCATAAAATTAAACATCGGGGTCTTTCAGAAGACACTCCGTCATGCTGAGTCTCTCTGCTGGTCATCTTGTGCCCGGAAGAAATGACCGGGAAGAATAAACGCCGCGCTGCAGATTCCGCCACCGCTCCCGAGGCTTAAGCCGAAGGGACCACGCCACCGTCTTCGCCACCTGAGGTAAGTGGACTTTTGGCGACGTTCTGCCCTCCAGTCAACCCGGACTCACTGCTACTGCGTCCACAGTCACCGGTACAACATACAGACACCGCAGCTCCGCCCGTTGACCCTCTGGACCCAGTGCCTCCGAGCCATCACTTGCAGTCATCCATGGATTTCCATGGGTCCTATCGACACGATATCTCGCCGTAGCTGCATGATAATGATGTCTATCTCACGAGAACCATCGCGCTCATCAGCCTGGAGATCGCCGATCCTGTCCGCTGCTGTTTATTCGACCCACTAAAATCACCTCCACAGCTGAACTAAGATGCCACTTTTTGGCACGCTATATCTCATTGCCGAATACAAAGCACATGACCTGAGGAACCGCCGCCGGTAATGCGCCACCTATAGGGGCTTCGGCCACTTTACGGCCCAGGTGCAGTGCCCACTCTAACCCCACATTTGCCACCAGCAGGCAGCCTCCTCAGCGAGTACACCACCAGCACCAGCACGACCTGGGCCACCATACGACATCGCTTCCAACTCAAATAACACCGTCGAGTACGCCTTGTGGGACGAGTTTTAGGACCTCTACTCAGAGTTCCTGAATATCAGCGTCCGCTTGGCAGCGCTTGACGGAGGCGCTAGTAGCCATCACTATACCAGAACCTTTTAACAGCTATCGCTGTGTGATTGACATTCAAATTTGGTTCTCTTTGCATGGCCAGGAGTAAAAAAATAAATAAAAGCAAAAAAAAAAAAAAAAAAAAAGAGAAGAAAGAAAGACATATGGATGACGACTTCCTGTTCGAGAAAGCTTTTTGAATTTATTGGTCGCAAATTTAGATTGCATCCGCCGTAGGGGGGAGGTTTCCCTTCCGCAAGGGAGCTGTTCGGATTGGGTTAGACTCGGCAGGGTAATGATTCACGAAACGCATGGGCGGGAATATCAGACGCCTTAATGTCCTCCGACGACAAACTAAGAGAACATAGTAGGCCGGAGCTGGTAAGCGTCGTCTCCACCGAGGTTTCGATAGTCATTCCCCTATGGGGTTGACGCGCGTTAGTGGCATATTTACTTCCGTCTTTGGGTAACAAAAGAGGCCGGTGTATAGAACAAGCACCGACCTAATGGAAAACACCACTGACTGAGCAGTCAGGTCACTCCTACAACATTCTCAAAATAAAATGCTACATGGTATTGTAAACGTGCCTTCTGTATAAGGTATAATCTATAGAGATTTGAAAAACGATACGGTCAGTGAAGAAATAAGGCCCATAGTGAAGCGTGAGAAACGACTTCACATCCCCTAAATTCTATTGTGCTGAAGAATAATAATGTTCCAAGGGGATTCAAAAAAAATCTGATGTGTTCCATTCACATGACTTTCTCTATATCTCTGCAACAAATTATTGTTAAAAAGTTTATGCTTCTATTTACTTCATGCTAATCCAGAAAAAGTTAGCAGAAATAGTCTTATTACTTGCTTCCTTATAAGTAGAAGTGAAATAAAGGAGCACTATAGGTTAAAACAATAGTCAATGTGACTGAAGTTCCTTTGTTTGTATGGAAAGAGTTGACAAATTCCTGTATGACAAAATTATGTTTTTCAAAGTTAAAATCAAAAACAAGGAATATCTAAAAAAACGATCAACACCAGGGAAAAAATGCATATAACATAAATCGTGTGTTTGAATGTGTGTGGTAAGTTTTTGTCCTTCTCTTACGGTTTAGCAGTTCTGCAAAATTCCGTAAAATTGATCCAGAATAAAGTAGTCTTCAGAGGCAGTTCCCAGAAAATTCAAGATATACATTTCATTTGTCAGGTAAATATCTTTAATATACGATGGTTTAATCAAAATCGTTAGAGCCATTTTTGAGAAAATAAAATGTTTCCAAAAAAGTTCAATGTAAAGGAAAGGCTGGGGTGGGGGGATTTTCTTGAAAATCTTCGTGTCGCATTCTTGGAAGATACCAAACTTAAATACCAAGTTTGGTATTTAACGGTCTTTTCGTTTTTGGGCTATACTGCCCACAGACACACGCACACACACACACACAGACAGCACATTAAATTTTTCTAAAAATGCTTTTCTTTTTTTTTTTTTTTTTAAATAAGGAGGTCCTGAAACATGTATTTTCGGTGAAATCTCTGTATAGAATTTTTGGGTATAGTATAATATTTTCTCTATACACTATGTACATAGTACGTATAGAGAAAGTAAAAACAGAAGATTTAGTGCAGTGATTTTAGAGCTGCATGACAAATACAAATATAGCTGAATTATTTATTGCAGTAATTTCCTGGTAAACTCATGATAATCAAAGTACTACATATGTTTAGTTTACTTAGTTGTAGTATGTGTAAGAAAAGAACATTACATAAATAAAAAACTTGTGTGCTCCATTCACATGACTTGATCTACCGATTCTGTAACAAACTATTCTTACAAAAGCGTATTCTTTTTTTTTCCTGATGCTAATCGAGATAAGCATTGTCAGAAACGGTCTTATTGCTTGTTTCCTTGTAAGCAGAAGGGAAATGATGGAATAAACTAGGCTAAAGCGATATCCTTTAAAAACTGGTTTCTTTATGATTGAAATTCGGTTCTCTTTGCATGACCCGCAGTAAAATAAAGAAACAGGAATGACAAAATCCCGTTTGAGAAAAGTTTGAAGTGTTTTAAAATTGAAACGAAAAACAAGAAGGAATATGTCGGAAATAGTTAACTAAAGAAGAAGAATAAAAATGCTCGCCCCGTAGTAAATCGGTAGAGTTCCTGCCTGATATGCAAGGCCCCCCGCCCCGGTTGGGGGTAGGAGGTTTTCTCTAGCCAAGAATGTTCCCATTCTTCCCAGAGTCTGGAAGTATGAGTGGGAATGTGAATCTGGTGTGTTCTAATGTAGAAAATTAGAAACTCTACAAGAATACATAGTACATGTGTTCCAAAGAAGAATGCCATGTAGTAAATGACCATGTAGTAAAACGTGGGGTACAAATGGAAAACAAAAAATATGTGACAAATTGTGTGTTTTACATTTTTGTGCAATAAGTTGTTGCCTATTTCTTATAGCTTACCAGTTATATAAATCTTATCCAGAGTTCAAAGAGGTCTTCAGAGGCTATTCCCTGAAAGTTCAAGATATACATTTCATTTTTCATACAAATAAATATCTTTAATATACTATTAGGGTCCGCTGATAAGTCCCGGGCCTCTCAATGAAAACAGAATTTAAAAAAATGGCTTTATTTCTTAACATAATCCCCAGAAAGGCTAATACATGTATCATATCGGTGTTCTAATTTAATTAAACCATTTCTGTAGTGCGCTTTATCAAAATAGCTGTTTACCGCATCAATGACCTCCTCGTTGCTGTGAAATCTTCGTCCTCCAATTAATTTTTTGATGTTTGGGAACAGGTGGTACTCACTGGGTGATAGGTCTGGCGAATAGGGTGGATGTTCAAGCAATTCCAACTTTAATTCGCACATTTTTCCCATTGCAATGGCTGAACGATGGGTCGGAGCATTGTCGTGATTAAACAAGATTTTTTTTTCTTTTGCCAAATGAGGTCTTTTTCTTTTCACGTATCCCTCAAACGTTGCAGCAAGCTTGTGTAGTAGTCACTAGTGATACCTTTACCCTTTTCCAGCAAATCAATAACAATAATTCCCTGTGCATTCCAGAAAACACTCGCCCCAACCCTGTTAGCTGACAAAATTGACTTGGTTCACCTGGGTCAATCTACTGTTTTGACTGTAATTTACTTTCTGGTGTGTAGTGGTGTATCCAAGTTTCATCCATGGTAATAAGCCGTTTCAAAAATTCGCTGGGATTTTTACGGCAGAACTCCAAATTCTTAACAGAAACAGTTTTTCTTTACAACTTTGGTCAGGTGTCAACAAACGCGGCACCCATCTTGCTCAGACCTTGTGAAAGTCCAAAACATTTCTTAAAATATTAGCTGCACGTTCTTTTGATATGTTTACAGCCTCTGCTATTTCAAACAACTTTAATCTGCGGTCTTCCAGTACTAAACGATGAATTTTTTCAATGATCTCTGGAGTTGTCAGTTCTACAGGGCGTCCAGAGCGAGGCTCATCACTAGTGCTCGTACGTCCCATTTTAAACTCTGCAACCCACCTTATTGAATATGAGGGAGCAGAGTGTTTCAATGTACTGCCCATTTCCTCCTTGATTTCTTTAGACGTTAAGCCTTTCAAATAGAAGTATTTAACCACTGCTCGTTTTTTCAAATCCTCAATTTTCGAGAGAACTCTAAGGTTGTCATGTTTAAAATGCTGTCATTCGTAAATTAAACAATCTATTGACCTGTAACTATGGATACAAGCTAGTCTAGAGTTAAACTATACGATGCTACCGTCTAATTGGTCTAGTGGCGCCATATCTGTGTGAGGTCCGGGACTTATCAGCCGACCTTCGTATTTTAATCAAACTCGTTAGAATCATTTTTGAGAAGAAAATATTTTCGAAAAATTGTCCATGTGAAGGGTATTTTGTGATGGATGGTTTTTTGGAAATCTTCGTGTCGCATCGTTTGAAGTTACTAAGCTTAAATGCCAAGTTTAGTGCTTAACGGACTTTTCGATTTTGAGTTATGCTGCATACGCACACACATAGGCCTACTAATTCATTTTTTGGATTCCGAGATCTTAAAATATGTATTTCCGGTGAAACTTCAGTATTGACTTTTTAGATGGAATACAATGCCTTCTCTTCCATGTTCATACATACGTACTCCGTAGGAAAAATAAACATCATTTAACATGTAAGTAAGGACAGGATAGTAGACGGTTGGAGGGAACTCGGCACCGACCCTGAGGCTATTGTACTTACGCCCACGAGGTGGCGCCCCCGGGAGGGAGGATGAGGTGAGAGGATACACCGGATGGCCAGAACCAGGGGCGACGGCACAGCAATGCAGTTTCCAGTTTGAAGCGGTCCAACAATCGCACAGGCTGATTAAGAACTTTTATTGGACTTACATTAATTCCAACCTTAATATGACTTATTCATTTACGAAGAACAGTTTTATAAAATTTAATCATTAATAAACTCCATGAATAATTTAAACTTTTAAGTGGAAAGAAAACAATTAATAAAGGATCATCGGGGTCTAACCCCTCCGACAGGAGTGGTTCTCATCCCGGCACCCAGCCGAGGTCGGGAGACGGAGATAGTCACTTTGAGGCTCTTTTTCCCCTCCCAAGCCGCACCGAACACCATCCCCGACACTTCCAACCCTAAAAGAAACCAACGGAATGAACGGTGAATGAAATGACAATGAAAGCGACATGGAGGGACAGGAAATACGAGGGATAAAAGAAACCTACTCAGCATTCGCCTGACCACGCGGGGAAACAACCCATGGGTTTGTTAGGCTGATCACGGGAAGCAAACCCAGGACCTTCCGAATGCAGGTCACATACGAAACCTCTTAAGCCATCCCGCTCAGTAAGGTAATGTTAGCTCACATTGTATTTGATTAAAAAAAATTGAATGTAGTTTTATTTATGGACGCTCTTTAACTGCTATAGTTCGTCGGCATTCCATTCTATACTAGGCGAGTAAGACCGCTTAATTTTGCTCACAGGTCACTTTATCAGGCTTGAGGTTATTTTACGTGCCGTGAATCTATGACCATGGCGCCGTGGGTGAGTGGTTAGACCGCTCGCCTCCCATCTAGGCGGCCCGGGTTAGATCCCAAGTGCCCGCACGTGGGATTCTGGTGGACGAAGCGTGTCTGGGTTTTCCGGTTTTTCCCGCCACTCATTCCACCAATTGCTCCATCACCACCTTTCCAATCATCAATTTCGCTTACATTTCATATCATCCACTTCCTCATGTTCATGCCTGGCTACGGGCCGACCCCTCGTTCTAGGTTCTCCATTCTGTGGTTTCGTGCCGTTGGCTCCCCGACAGGCTTCCGACCCCTAGGTATTGGCTTGTAAGTCCTAGGGGGTGTCAGTCCTACAAATACGGGAAGGGTAAGTCGGTTACGAAATACGAAAATCTACGACACGGGACAAAAGGCTTTACTTCCCTTCCGAAGGAAGCCATGCTAAGGACTTTTACGTCCTCCGCCGGTTTGAACCCGCGACTTTGGGTGTAACCATTACACCATGAAGGGCGACTGTATTTATTTAGGTTAAATCAAAATATACGTCCTGCCATTGAAGACACTTTCCGTCTCTTTCTTTCCCAAGAGCTTTGGTTCAGACAGTCCCTGGGAATTAATAAAGTAAAAATAAAGATGTTGTGCGCCCTGGGGATGCATTAAAGAACATAATCACAACTTCCGCTCCGAGTTAATAACAAAGGGGGAAAGTACGAACGTCAATAAAGAGTTTTTCCTGGCAACTTCCTCTCCGATAATGGCCTCTCAAGAGAATTATTTAGCTAATTGTATATGACGTGACCCTGCACTTCTGCCTCATTACAGTAACATGCTTTCTTGGGATGGAAGCAAGGTGTTTCAGCTAACGGCTTCCGCGGTTAGCTTTCATGTTCACCGCATCATCCGCTTTGGCGGGCCATCCTGACGATTTGGCATAACTAAACAATAACCAAAGTTATCAACATAAAACTTTATTTACAAAGTTACTGTATAAACCGGCCAAGGCGAGTGAAGTCCTGTACCGGGGAGTGCCACTTGTACATGTAATAGCTTCCCCGCCCGCTTGCACAATCCAGTTAGGAAAGCGCGAGCTAAAGTTCATGATGTTATTTTCGTTGTGTGTGTGTGTGTGTGTGTGTGTGTGTGTGTGTGTATGTGTGTGTGTTTTAAAAGCTGGTTGATAAATTCCAGCCACTCAATGAAAACAGCATTTAATTATTTTTTTTTTATTTCTCAATATAATCTCTATTATATTGTCATATGGGTGTTCTAATTTAATCAAACCATCTCTGAAGTGCGATGTATCAAAATAGCTGTTTACCGCATCAATGACTTCTTCGTTGCTTGAAATCTTCGCCCTCGAAGAAATTTCTTGAGATTTGGGAACAGGTGTTAGTCACTGAGTAATAGATCTGGCGAATAGGGTGAATGTTCAAGCAATTCCAACTTTAATTCGCACATTTTTCCCATTGCAATGGCTGAACGATGGGTCGGAGCATTGTCGTGATGAAACAAGATTTTTTGTTTCTTTTACCAAAAGAGGTCTTTTTCTTTTCACCTCATCCCTCAAACGTTGCAGCAAGTTTGTGTAGTAGTCACTAGTGATACCTTTACCCTTTTCCAGCAAATCAATAAAAATAATTCCTTGTGCATTCCAGAAAACACTCGCCCCAACCCTGTTAGCTGACAAAATTGACTTGGTTCACCTGGCGCAATCTACTGGTTTGACTGTAATTTACTTTCTGGTGTGTAGTGATGTATCCAAGTTTCATCCATGGTAATTTCTTTAGGCGTCAAGTCTTTCAGATGGAAGAATTTAATCACCGCTCGTTTTTCCAAATCCTCCATTTTCGTGAAAACTCTCAAGTTGTCTTAATTAAAATGCCGTTATTCGAAAACTAAACAAGCTATTGACCTGTAACTATTGATACAGGTTAGTCTAGAGTTACACTATACGATGCTACCGTCTAACTGGCCTAGTGGGGTCATATCTGTGAGATGCCCGGGACTTATCAGTCAACCCTGGTATATTCATATATAAGCAGTCAAATACATTACAATACAATAACTTTGTACATATCTTTCACTCTCTCGCGTGCTTGACATTATTCCATGATATCTCCCTCACTTGCCGTGTCGGTCTCCAATACGGTATCCATTTCTTCTCCCGACTCAGCATTGCTGTCGAATCCTGGATAGATTAGTATCCTTTTCATTTCTCCTTTCATTAGTATATCACTATTTCAATATGTTTCTTGAATATTGTTCACCTTCTGAACCTAGCTTTTCCTGGTCCAATAGCACTCTAAGAAATTATGCTCTTTCAGCCACTACGTACTCTCATTGAACTGTGTTTATCTTTACAATTTTTAAATTTCGATATTTTCCTAAGCTTTTGTTTACATCCAAGGTTCCTTCTAGAAAAAATTCAATAATTTTCGCAGCTTAGGAGTTTCTTTTTAACCCCGTAATAGTCCTGATACTTTCTTCTAATGCTAGACTCGCCCATATCGTCCAAAACGACTTTGCTGCAAGAGGTTTACCAATCTTGTGAGGTGATATAATTTTGCTCCTCCCACCTTCTTCAAGCCGGCCCTCTTTTCTGATCTTGCACTTCGTTGTCTTATTCTAACCAGTAGAAACGACACAAAGTTCAGTAGCATTTGTAATAGGCATTTTCTGAGCTTCTTTCTCCTTTTCGTCACAAATCTTAAGGACATTATAAATAACATACTTTGCGCTCCATCGTTGAATACTACGCGGCCTGCTAGTGAAGTAAACCAGGCTGTAGAGCATTTCATGACGCATGCGTGAAGTCGTATTGCCTATCTCGTTAGTTCGCCTGCTCTATGCTCCCACTGCCTTGCCCGGCTTATACCTTACTCTGTTTTTCAACGTATTCTTCATTGCTATCAAGACATTTATTGCCACGTGGTTTTCAATGCCGATGTTATACTTTTCTACCATCAAAGAACTTATTCGTTTTTGGAATACTCAAAATGTTTGGCCAATCTAATTTTATAGGCAAATAACCAGGTGTAAGGCAATAATGCAATGAACGAATCTTCAGTGAGGAAATGGTGCATAATTTACGAGTAATCAAGGAAGAACCAGTGTGTACGATAAAGACCGGAGTGGAAGTTCATCAATCGTTATGGAGGAGTTGATAGCAAATGTTGATGAAATAATTAAGAAAAATCTGGTGAATTCCATTCACATGACTTTCTCTACATCTCTGGAATATATTATTGTTAAAAAGCTTATTCTTCTTTTTTACTTTATGCTAATCGAGAAAGAAATTAGCAGAAATGTCTTACTACTTGCTTCCTTGTAAGTAGAAGGGAAATTAGGGAGTACCATGGACTAAAGCAATCTTTTTAAAGCTGGTTTCTGTGGGATTGAAGTTCCTTTGTTGACAAATTCCCGTATAAGAAAAGTATAAATATTTTAAAACTGACACCAAATAACAAGGAATGTCTCAAAAACGGTCAACTCCATCGAAAAAATATATGATATAATATGTGTGTATTAACGAAATCTACACTTTTTGTGTACTAATTTTTTGTTTATTTCTTACACCTTATAGGTTAAGCAAAATTCAGCAAAATTCATCCAGAATAAAGTGGTCGTCAGAGGATATTTGCAGAAATTCATGATAAACATTCATGTAAACATCATTAATATATGAAATTTTAATCAAAATCGTTAGAGCCATTTTTGAGAAAATCAAACTTTTTGAATTTTTTTCAATGTCAAGGGTAGTAGGGAGTGGGGGATTTTCTTGAAAATTTTTGTGTTGCATCTTTGGAAGATACTAAACTTAAACACAAAGTTTGGTTTTTACCGACTTTTCGTTTTTGAGTTATAGTGTTCATAGACACACGGACACACTTAACATACACTTCTATCAGTCCAGTGACCCCTAGGAGCCATTTTTACTTTCTCTACATGTACTATGTACATAGTGAGTCGAGATTTCACCGGAAATATATGTTTTAGGTTCCCCCGTATCCAAACAAAGCATTTTCACAAAAAGGTCCGTGTGTGTGCGTGTGTCCGTGTATCAAAAACGAAAATTCGGTAAAATACCAAACTTGATATTTAATTTTAGCATCTTCCAGAGATGCGACACAAAGATTTTGAAAAAAATACCGCCACCCCAAACTATCCTTTACATGGAATTTTTTTTCGAAAATGTTGATTTTCTCAAAAAATGGCTCTAACGATTTGGATTAAAATATCGTATATTAAAAATATTTACCTGACAAATAAAATGAATATCTTGAATTTTCTGGTAGTAGCTTCTGAAGACTACTTTATTCTGGATGAAATTTACGGAATTTTGCATAACTGCTAAACGGTAAAAGATGCAGAATAACTTACCATACAAAAAATGTAGGGCACTTTAAATCACTCAATTTGTTATATATATATATATATATAACATATAAATAATATATATATATAACATATATTATTTTTTTGTTGGAGTTAATCGTTTTTGAGATATTTCTTGTTTTTAGTTTCAGCTTTAAAAAACTTTATTTCTCAAACTTTGACAAATAAAGAAACTTCAGTGACATAGCAACCAGCTTTTGACTGTCACTTTAACCTATGGTACTCCCACATTTCGCTTGTACTTATAAGGAAGCAAGTAATAAGACTATTTCTGCTAATTTTTTCTCGATTAGCATGAAGTAAATAGAAGCATAAGCTTTTTAGCAATAATTTGTTGCAGAGATGTAGAGAAAGTCATGTGCATGGAACACATCAGATTTTTTCTCATGCCTTTCATACTGGATCTAGCCTTCGCACCTGCTTCTTTCACTTCATGTATTATGAGGGTATTTTATTAGTATTTTTGTCCTTTTATTCTACTTGTACTTTCTCTACTTAGTATGTAGAGAAGATATGGAATTCCACCCCAAAATTCTTGATGTCGATATTTTAACAAAATACATGTTTTGAGGACTGTAATAAAAAGGCATTTTTAGTAAAACGTCCGTGTGTGTTTGTGTGTGTGTGTGTGTGTGTGTGTGTGAACAACATAATACAAAACCGAAAGGTGCTTTATAAACCAAAGTTGGCATTTAACTTCAGCATCTTTCAAGGATGTTACACAAAGATTAACAAGTCCGCCTGGGTAGTGTGGTGGTAGCTTGTCTACCTCACATTCAACAGGTCGTGAGTTCGAATCTCACTTAGGGTTACCCGGATAAAGTTTTTTCTCGGGATTTTCTCTTAACCTGAGAAGAATGCCGAGTAACTTTAAGCTCCATGGACCCCGAGATCATTTGAGCATCATTTCACCAATTTCATTCATCGTCCGATATGACCAACCAGGTTAAAGGATGTTAAGCTAAAAAAAAAAAAAAAAAATCCTTGATTATCTCAAAAAATGGCTCATAGTAAATATATTTACATGACAAATAAAATGTATGTCTTGGAATTTCTGAAAACAGCCTCTGAAGGCTAGTCATTCTGGATGACTTTTACATAACTAGTAAAGAAAATGAAATAGACAAAAGCGTAATACACAAAAAGTTACACCTCATTAAAATACACAATTTATGTTATACCTATGCAACTTTTTGTGGAATCACCCTTTTCCGAGATATTGGTCTCAATTTTAAAACACTGAAACTTTTTTTTCAAAAAGTAGGTAAGTCCCTATGCGTTTCATATCTACTTTGTTTTACTCCTGGAAATGGAAAATAAATCGAATTTTAATGTCAATCACAGAGTGATCAGCTTTTAAAAGATTTGACTACAGCTTTAGCATGTTGTATTCCCTTATTTCCCTTCTACTTATAAGCAACTATAGTTTTCTCCAAAACTTGATGGCCTTCAAACGGGACCGCTTCCCCCTGCCACTGGGCAATAACCATTAGCAAACAAAAGACGACCACTAGGGGTGAGAAGCAACGTAGTAAAAGCTCTGTTTTCTAGAGACACCGAAGAATCTGCTTGCAAGGCCAGATTCGCTCCTCAGTTAAGGGATCAGTAAGTGGAAGAAGGTTGGTTTCTAACAGCAAACTTCCAAATCTCAAACTTTAAAGTTACACCGCCTGTGGCTGAGGGTTATCATGATCTGAAAAGTACTGTAAGCTGTTAATGTTTATCTTGATTAGTATTATGTAGATAAAAGAATAATCTCTTGTAAAAGTAATTTATTTGCAGAACAGATAGAGAAATTAAGATTTTTAATTAAATATTGTTGTTATTATTACTATTTATTGCTGTCATCATCATTATCAAGGAGAACATGAAGAAGCAGGGAGATAGTAAGAGAAAGAATGTACTTACAATCCCGCGACATTCCGACTGCGAGACATTTCTTGAACCGACAATATTGGCAACGATTCCTGTTGAGCCTTATGACCAGACACTTCCCGTCCCGAAGACACCGATACTCGATCTGCTTCTGGATACTCCGCCTAAAGAAACCCTGCAACATAAACATCACAACAATTTACTTTATTCATTTTCCAGATTATCAGGATGAAGAATTCATTCTAATTACAGAATATCTTGACTAACTTCTAAACACAAATGTGAAAAATAGTTAAATTCAGGTTAGTTTTACAAGCTGATATAAGGGGCGTTCAATAAATCCTTTGAAAATCCAAAAAATTACACTCTTAGCATCGAAAACAGTTTATATTTACTAACCGTCGTCTCTTACCAGATGGCAGTTAAAGCTTTAGCTAAATCCATCACGTGGTTTCGTTGCCATAGGCGATTCAATCAACGGTATTCTGCTTCTTTAGAAACATGTATAAAATGACTTTCGTTTGGTGATTAAACACTTCCAAATAAAAGGTTTAACACCGAAAGAGATAAAAGCCGAGTTGAATGAAGATCATGGCACATCTGCTCCTGTGTTTGCAACAATTTACATTTGGATAAATGAGTTTAAATGTGGCCATACATTCAAAAATGATGTACTTCGTTCTGGACGTCCAGTAAAAGTGACTTCCTCCAACATTATTTTCAAAATCCAGGATATAGTTTTGAGCGATTCAGAATTAAAGTTCGAGAAATGGCAGAGGCCACAGGCATATCACAAGGTACAGTATTCTCAATTTGGCACCAAAACTTACGTCTGACAAAGGTCTCGGCAAGATGGGTGCGGCGTTTGCTCTCAATGAAGAATAAAGCAATCGTGTGATCGATTCGGAAAGTTGATTTGCCACTTTTCCGTCGCAATCTTGTCGAGTTTCTGCGTCGATACATGACTGTGGATGAAACATGGATGCCCTACTACACTCCAGAAACAAAAGTACGGTCGAAACAGTGGGTTTTTAAAGCGAACCGGCTGCGAAGAAGACAAAGGTGGCGAAATCTGCAGACAAAGTGATGACCTCGGTTTTTTGGGATGCACGCGGAATCATCTATATTGATTACTTACAGAAAGGCAGATCGATAATGGAGTGTATTATGCATCGTTATTGCAGCGGTTGAACGGAGAAATCAAGAAAAAACGCCCTCATTGACAAAGAAAACCATTCTCTTCCATCAACACAATGCAAGGGTGCACACCTGCGCGGTTTCGTTGGCGAAAATTTAGAATTAAGGTTCGCATTTCTATAACATCCACCGTATTCACCAGATTTGGCCCCCAGTGACTTTTTTCATTTCCAAAGTTGAAAAAGTGGCTCGGCGAAAAAGATTCACATCTAACGAAGAGGTCATCTCCCAGATGCCCATTTTGAGGAACTTCAGAAATCCTATTTTTTGGAAGGTTTAAAACAGTTGGAGAAGCACTGGGAAAAGTATATCGAGCTAAAAGAGACTGTGTTGAAAAAAATCTTCCAAAAATATATTGTTTTTTCTGTATTTTTCTTAGGACGTATTGAACGCCTCTCGTATGTCCACTATCTTGAGAGCAAATTGACGCACCTGGAAGTAGCTGGAGGGAGAAGGAAATAACGGGCTGTAACGAAATACTACGCCCTTCATTATATCCCTTCCATATTACCACCAACCAGTGGCGGCTCGTGGGATAGAAAATAAGGGAAAAGTGTTTTATATGCACTAAATCTTATGTTAAAATTAAACAAATATTAGTATTACTTGCCTACTTCTAGATAAAGTAATTCTGCTTTATCTAGAAGGGGCTGTACAAGATTCTACTATGTGAAGCTATTCACTCGAGTGCATTACCAACGAAATTCAGAAATCCAAAAATCTTAAATTTTCGTTTTTTCTAGCACGTATACAGTAGATTGAGAACGTGGTGCATTCCACCCAAAAGCTCGAAGCCGAAAATTTCACTGGAAATACAGTTTTGGAGTCCCCTGAATCCCAAAAAGGATATTTTTGGAAAAAGTTTTGTGTGGGTGAGGATGAGGTGTTTAAGGGCGATCAACTACTAAGCCATTAGCGCTCTTAGTAAATAAATTCTCGGCTAAAACCAGAGATACGAAAATACACATTAAAAGTAAATCGATAAAATCTGGAGAGGAATCAGAGATTAAAAGAATTCTGATGTGTACCATTTACATAACTTTCTATACATCTCTGTAACACATTATTGTTAGTAAGCTTTGAAATCCGTTTCTTTGCATGCCTAGATGTTGAAAGTTCTCGCATGAGAAATTTATATTTTAAAACTGAAACTAATAAAAAAGAATACTTAGAAAACGGTCAACTTCACGAAAAACATGTATATGTCATAAATTGTATGTTTTAACGAGATCTGCATTTTTTGTGCAGGGAATTTTTGTCTATATCTTGCGGTTTACTAGTTACGCAAAATTCAGCAAAATTCATTCAGAATAAACAGATCTTCAGAAGCTATTCGAGAAAATTCAAAATATACATTTTATTTGTGATGAAAATGACTTTGATGTGTGGTATTTTAATCAAAATCGTTAGAGTAATTTTTGAGAAAATCATAATTTTCGAAAAATTTTCCATGTAAAGGGTAGTTTGGGGTGAGGGATTTTCTTGAAACTTTTCGTGTCGCATCCTTGGAAGATACCAAACTTAAATACCAAGTTTGGGATTTAGCAGTGTTTTCGTTTTGGAGCTAAGCTGTCCAGAGACATACACTCTCGCATACACACGGACCTTTTTCTAAAAAAAAATTATTCAGGGGGACCCAAAACATGTGTTTCCGGTGAAATCTAGGTATCAAATTTTTGGGTGGAATACAATACTTCCTCTACACACTACTTACATAATACGTGTAGAGAAAGTAATAACTCGGGGAATAAAATGGCAGCTAAGGTGACATAAAATCTAAATAAATAACACAACTAACGGTGAAAGCCATATAGATGAATCTAGCAACCCATAGTGATCAATGGGTGTGTGTGTGGAGGGGGGGTGAGGTAACAGGGTGCCCGAGTGTCTATGAATACGATAACTCGAAAAGTCCGTTAAATAGTAACATTTATATTTAAATTCAGCTGTTTCTAAGAATGCAATACAAATTATTGTTATTGTTTTGTTGTTGTTGTTGTTGTGTGTGTGTTTAATCTGGTTGGTCAAATCGGAGGATTAATGCATTCTGTGAAATGATGCTTAAGTGATCTCGGAATCCATGAGGCTTAAAGTTACTCGACATTTTTATTCCCAGGATAAGGGAAACCCCTGAAAAAAACCCTTATCACCCTACGCAAGATTCGAACTCGTGACCTCTTGAATGTGATGCTACCGAAGCGGGCAGCGTGACATTCTGCATTGGGCGTGAAAGATCGCTTAATTTTGCTTATTGGCCTCTTTATCAAGCTTGAGGTTCTTTTACGTGCCGTAAATCTAGACGCGGGACCACCGCTTTACCTCCCTTCCAAGGAAACCATTGTGAGGATTTTTACGCCCGAAAACATCCGCGGGTTTGAACCCGCGGCCTTGGTAACTAGAGGCTTAGATCACAGAGGCCACAAAGACTTGTATATCGCCCCATTAGATTTTTTTCCTCTAACGCACGAACAAAAGAGTATTTTAGGTGGAAGTAGCAGATGTTGAGCTATGTATAAAGGAACACGCTACCACAAGACCGTTGCAACGTGAGAAACCGTGGTCTGTCCATAACGGGATCTTCTCCACATTCACTTCCGCTTTCATACCGTCCATCCTCTTTCGTTTCGCTTTCCAACACAGCCTCAAAATTATATAGGTATCTTACTTTCTCTGCCACACTCCATATCGATCTTTGAATTCTCTAAACAAAAAAAAATCTTATCTGTTTCATCCACATGACTTTCGCTATATCTCTGTAACAAATTATTGTTTTAAAAGGTTATTCTTCTATTTACTTCATGCTAACCAAGAAAAAATATAGGAGGAATGGTTTTATCAGTTGTTTCTTTGTAAGTAGAAGTGAAATAAAGGAGAACCATAGGTTAAAGTGATAATCAAAAGCTGGTTGCTATGTGACTGAAGTTCCTTGTTTCTATTGACAAGAGTTGACAAATTTCTGTATGAGAAAAGTGTAAGTTTTTAAAGCTGAAACCAAAAACAATAAATATCTCTAAAACGATTAGCTCTACAAAAAAATGTATGTAACACAAATTGTGTGTTTTAAAGTGCTCTTCATTTTTTGTATGGTAAGTTTTTGTCCATCTCTTACAGAATAAAGTGGTCTTCAGAAAATTCGAAATATACATTTTATTTGTCAGGTAAATATTTTTAATATACGATACTTTAATCAAAATCGTTTGAACCATTTTTGAGAAAATAAAACATTTCGAAAAATGTTCCATGTAAAGGATAGTTGGGGTGGCGGAATTTTCTTGAAAATCTTCGTGTAGCAAGTTTGGTATTTAACGATATTTTCGTTTTTGAGCTATGCTGCACATACACACATACACACACACGCGCGCGCGGACCTTTATTCAAAAATGCTTTTTATGGATTCGGGGCCCAAAACACCTATTTCCGGTGAAATCTCGGTATCGAATTTTTGGGTGCATTACAATACCGTCTCTATACATACACTATGTACATAGTACTTGCAGAGAAAGTAATAAATCTTATGTGTTTCATTGACATGACTTTCTCTACATCAAATTGTTAAAAATCTGTGTACCATTCACATGACTTTCTCCATATCCCTGCAACAAATAATTCTTAAAATGCTTATACTTCTATTTACTTTATGCTAATCAGAAAAAATAGCAGAAATAGTCTTATTACTTGCTTCCTCGTAAGTAGAAGCGAAATAAGGGAGTACCGTAGGTTAAAGTGATAGTCAGAAGCTGGTTGCTATGTCAATGAAGTAAATTCGCTTATTTCTACAACCCAAGAGTAAACCAAAAGAAACACGGACTTCATGTTTCAAAAGGGCATAATTATTTTAAATTGTAAACAATAAATAACAAGGAATATCTAGGAAACGGTTAGCTCCACAGCAAAACTGTAAACGACATGCTTTATGTGTTTCGACGAGATCTACATTGTTTGAGTAGTAAGTTTTTATTCTATCTGTTATGATTTGCCAGTTATGCAAAAGTCATCCAGAGACAAATCTTCAGAGGATATTCCTAGAAAATTCAAGATGTACATTTCTTTTTTCATAAAAATATCTTAAACATAAGGTATTTTAATAAAAATTGTTAACAGTCATTTTTGAGAAAATCAAAATTTTCGAAAAATGTTCCTGTAAAAGGTATTTGGGGTGGGTGGGTTTTCTTGAAAATCTTCGTATCGCATCCTTGGAAGATACCAAACTTAAACACCAAGTTTGATATTTAACGGTCTTCTCGGTTTTTGAGCTGTGCTGCCCATAGATACACACACGGACATTTTTCTAAAAAGGCATTTTTTTTTTGGATTCAGGGATTCTCAAAACATGTGTTTCCGTTGAAATCTCGGGTCCGAATTTTTGGGTGCAATACAATACCTTCTCTATACACTATCTATGTACATAGTACGTGTAGAGAAAGTAATACATATTATGTTTCGCATGCGATTCTCTTCTCGCTCTTCTATAAACTGTTTATGCAAACTCTAATTGAACCGGTCATTTGAGAAAGGTAAAAAGTCAGCTTTTTTACGAAAATGAGTTTTATGCTAGCTTGACATCAGTGGCGTATATTGTGGACTATCAAAGCTATCAACGAAGCCCATGCCTAAAGAAAATTAGAAATTATTAAATAATAATTAGACAATGATAATTGTAATACAGCCACTTTTCCTTTTAGAAAATTAACGTGTTGTGGGTGGATGATGATGATGATGATGATGATGATGTTGATTGGGGTTTAAGGGCACATAACTATTCGGTTATTGGCGCCCGTAACATAAGACGTGAAGTTAAAAGACCCAGAGATAAAAGTATGCTAAAAATAATCGTAATGAAAACACCTTAAACAAGAGATAAAATGCAGTATAAAACGAAAACTAAAACCATCAATGCAACGAGGTATATGGAGAACTAAAACAAAAGCGGGAGAGCCAAAGTCACCTGTGATAAAAGGTTAAAAAGGCGCAGCTGCCGTTCCATTGACATGTCTAGGATAAAATAAATATAAAACTATATCCTGGAAGCGAGGATAAAAATGTAAAAACTTTAGACACAGCACGAGTAGTGGAATATGCTTTGTTCTCTATGCTATCGAACTGAGAAGAGAATAGAGTTGCGGTTGCTTGAAGTTGCAACCCTAGGGGTTCGGGAGGTGGAACGCGGGAATCAGCAACGGAAACGAAATCGCCACAGGAACATCCTCGAATAATGTTTGGAATTCTGCATAGCACGTTAAAAGAATGAAAGAGCGTGTTGTTTTTTTAATTGAAGTTATTATATGATTAACTATTATTTTCCTTAATTATTATTATTATTATTATTATTATTATTATTATTATTATTGATCTAATTTTTTTCACACAAGCCGTGTATAGGACAGGAGTTGGATAGACCTAGTCAGGCTAAAAATTCAATGCCACACCGACCTCTAGCTGGTTGCTCTACCACTGAGCTACCATGGCAACATACCGGCACAGCATTAAATTTCTCAACTGACTCGCATGTTTTTCAGTAAAACACAAGGTGATCTCAAATTATTTTGAAAAATGTAAATGGAGCTTTATTTATGGAGCTCTTTAACTGCTGTGGTTCTCAGCGTCCCATTCTATACTGAGCGTGAAAGACTGCTTAATTTTGCCCAGAGACCTCTTTATCAGGCTTGAAGTTCTTTTACATTCCGTAAATATACGACATGGGACCAACGGCTTTACTTCCCTTCCGAAGGAAGCCATGCTAAGGATTTTTACGCCCGAAAAAATCTATCGTCCTCCGCCGGGTTTGAACCGCGACCTTGAGTATATGAAGTTAGCATGGTAACCATTACACCACGCAGGACGACAAATTATTTTGAGATGACATGTCCCAATGGAGACTTATAAAGTCGTAAGTACTTTAAGTCACAGGATTTATAGCCAACTATTATTGTCAATTTGTATTGATTTAATTGTTTTTTCACACAAGCCATGTGTAGGACAGGAGCTGAATAGTTAGAGTCAGTTAGATAGGTTGAGATCATCTTGTTTTTCACCGGGAAACATACAAGTCAGTTGAGGAATTTAATGCTGTGCCGACATATTGCCATGGTAGCTCAGTGGTAGAGTCACTTTCAGGCTGACTCTGCCTATCCAAGATATTAGTATTATTCCGTTCATAGTGTAGACGGTTGCGATAGCTAATTCTTCGAAATGTACGATCAACATGTAATTAAACAATTAGTGAACTGACCATTTCCACAGTTAAATAATTACCTTTTTCGAATTGTGTTCGATACTAATTAATCACTAAGATACCTGTACATATACACTGATATAAATGTGAAAGCTTTTCTTTACAAATTGATTGTTATACTGTTAGCGATACAATGCTATTACTAAGGCATTAAGAAGCTTGTCCTGGTCAAAACTATTGTCTGTGTAAGTTATTGTCTATCTCTTACGGTTTACCAATTATCCAAACATACTAATGTTGGAATCTCGACAGCACACTGTTCGTAGCAGAGAAAGTAGAAAAATGACGGTAATGGAGATGATCGTTCAGGTAGTTTAGACTAGTGGTAAGATTTGAAACTAGTTAATTGTTAGCATAATTCGCGAGCTATTTCTTAATTACCATATCTACGAGGTTTCAGACTCTCGCTTTGCCATAATTGTGCTGTGCCATGCTGAACACAAATTACAACCACCCGGTACTCATATCAGAAATCTCCAAGTAATTTTAGCTGGACACAGGTCACCTCCAAGGTGCTGTGGTATTCGGGAGGTACCGGGTTCCATCCTCAGTGATTGCCTACTCTCATCCATGGGTTTTTTTCGTGGGAAATGCCGTAGTGGTTTCCTCATTCCCCAAATTTCATGTCCCTCCATTGTCATTTCTTTCGTCCTTCATCTCACTGATCTTTTTCAGGGATGGAAGTTCGGCTATGTTGCTTCAGTGTGGCGAGGTAGGGAAAAAGAATGCTTACATTTACTCTCCACGTCCCCATACTTCGGCTGATTACCGGGGTAAAAAGCCCTCCCCGACGTTGAACCCTATGCGGGGCAAAATGTCCAATCTGCCTATTTGGGATCTTAATTTGGTAACTATAGGGACTGTCATTAGTGTGCCGTCACTCCTGACTCTGGCCTCCCGGTGTCTCATATCACCTCATCCTCCCTCCAGAGGGCGCCCCTCGCGGGACATAACGTTAAAAACAGCTCTGTTTCGATACCGTGTTCCCACGTACGTATCCTATCCTACCTCAATTCCTCAAAAAAATGACATATTGAAACCAAGAGGGAATCTCAATCTGGTAACTGTAGGAACTGTCATTGCCACTCCTAGCTCCGCCTCCCGGTGTTTCCTATCACCTCATTCTCTCCAGAAGGTGCCTCTGGTGGGACATAGATAAAAGAAACACTTGTTCGGTACCGTGCCCCCCTCCGTGTGTGTCTTATCTTACTCCAACTCCTCATAACAATGAGTGATAATATAAGCAAGAGAGAATCTCACCTTACAACCCTCGCAGGACGTGACGCCGTAGTGGTACCCCGACGCCTTATCCCCACACACCTTACACGGGACGAAAGACTTGGTCGGCGTCGAGCTGTTGGAATCTGCCGCCGCGTAGTGTTGTTCTGAAAAAGACAAAAATATATCAGCACCCACAAGCTAACTACAAAATAACACACAAAATAAAATGTATACCGTGTGAAAGATATGATCCTGAATCACGGCTACTTCTCGCTACCTTTCTCTATAAGAGAGCAAGGGGTGGCGAAGATCTTGCGCAGCACGACGCTGCTATGCGCTATCCTCTAATCTATGTTCGCTATAAGCTGAAAGCAGATGTAAACAGAAGCAAGTGGCGGAAATGAACTTTATTGGTTGGTGGCTTTTAGCACTTTAGTTCCACGCTTTATTAAATATCCTGCATATACATATAGATATAATATACTGCGATTTAAATACGAGTGTCATCCAGAAAGTAACAGACGATTTGGCATAACAAATAATAACGAAACATATCAACAGAAAACTTTATTTACAAAGTTACAGTTCCTTATTCTTAATTCCCAACGTAATAGTAATTGCTATCAAGGTATATACGTCCTGTAACCTAGTTGGTCATATCGGACGATGAATGAATTTGGTGAAATGATGCTCAAATGATCTCGGGGTCAATGGAACTTAAAGTTACTCGACATTCGTCTTCTCAGAACAAGTGAAAACTCCGAAAAAAACAACCTTATCCTTTTTCTCACCGTAAGCGAGATTCGAATTCGCGACCTGTTGAATATGAAGCAGGCACCCTACCACCCAACTACCCAGGCGGAAGAGGTATTTATTGTCACGTGGTACAGGTTTTTCAATGCAAAGATCTGAGCTAAGATGTCACTGCCACTTTGAGGTCTTCATCGGTTAGGACATCTTTTCCACCCAAAACGTCATGTACGGTGTCCAAAGTGAAAATTCCTTTATCAACATTTGTTTTCAAGTCCTGCATAACGATTGATGAACTTCCACTCCGGTCTTTGTCATACACAGTGGTTCTTGCTTGATTACTCGTAAATTAGGCGCCATTTCCTATTGAAGACTTGTTCATTTCATTACCGTCATACACTTGTGTTAATTTTCTATAGAAGTCTATTAGTCAAACATCTTGTGCATTAAAAAAATAATACGTTTTTTGGCGGTAGAAAAGTATAACATCGGCATTGAAAAACTGGTACCACGTGACAACTCCACGAAGAAAATGTATATACCATAAATTGTGTGTTTTAACGTGCTCTACATTTTTTGTGTGGTAAGTTTTTGTCCATCTCTTACGGTTTACCAGTTATGGAAAATTCCTTAAAATTCATCTAGAATAAAATAGCCTTCAGAGGCTATTCCCAGAAAATTCAAGATATGCATTTTATTTGTCAGGTAAATATTTTTAATATAGCATATTTTAATCAAAATCGTTAGAGCCATTTTTGATAAAACCAAAGTTTTCGAAAAAAAATTCCATGTAAGGGATAGTTGGGGGTTGAAGGATTTTCTTGAAAATCTTCGTGTCGCATCCTTGGAAGACACCAAACCCAAATACCAAGTTTTTTTAACGGACTTTTCGTTTTTGAGCTATGCTACCCACAGACACACGCACACACACAGACACACACGAACATTTTTCTAAAAATGCTTTTTTTGGATTCAGAGGTTCTCAAAACATCCATTGCCGGTGAAATCTCGGTATCGAATTTTTGGGTGCATTACAACACATTCTCTATACATTATGTACATAGTATGTGTAGAGAAAGTAAAAATTAAAATCTGACGGCAACTACTTTCGAAACGACACACCAACAGAGCAGCGGCAAGGATTCTGACCCTGAAAATGCAATCGTTAAGGAGCCGACACTATAGCACTTCCTCCTTGACATCCTCAACACTTAACCAACAAAACCAAACCTACAACCATCCAAAAACGTTCCTGTGGTTAAGTCCTAACAAGGAGAGGTATTTTGACTTTCTCTATACGTACTATGCACATAGTGTATAGAGAAGGTATTGTATTGCACCCAAAAATTCGATACCGAGATTTCACCGAAATAAATTTTTTGAGACCCCCTGAATCCAACAAATCCATTTTTAGAAAAACGTCCGTTTGTGTGTATGTGTGTGTGTGTCTGTGGACAGCATAGCTCAAAAACGAAAAGATTTTCTGAAAAATGGCTCTAACGACTTTATTAATATATCGTATATTAAAGATATTTACCTGACAACTAAAATGTTTATCTTGAATTTTCTGGGAATAGCCTCTGAAGTCTACTTTATTTTACGGAATTTTCCATAACTGGTCAACCGTAAGAGATGGACGAACATTTAAAACACAAAAAATGTAGAACACGTTAAAACACACAATTTATGTCAAATACATTTTTTCGTGGAGTTGATCGTTTTTTAGATATTCGTTGTTTTTGGTTTCAGCTTTGAAAAACATACTTTTCTCATACAGAAATTTGTCAACTCCTGTCCATACAAACAAAGGAACTTCAGTCACATAGCAACCAGCTTTTGACTATCACTTTAATCTATAGTACTCCCTTATTTTACTTTTACTAACAAGGAAGCAAGTAATAAGACTATTTATGCTAATTTTTTCTCGATTAGGTGAAGTAAATAGAATAATTTGTTGCAGAGATGTAGAGAAAGTCATGTGAATGGAACACATCAGATTTTTATTATTAGAACCAGCTGAAAAATTCAATGCCAAAACGAGATTAAAACACAGGTCTCCCGCTCTCCGTGCGGTTACTCCAACCATTGAGTTACTGTGACAATATGCCGGAATGACATTCAATCCTCCAACAGATTCGTGTGTTTTTTACCCAGTCAACTAACCGGCATGTCTCCCTTAATATTTGGGTAATATTAATATAGTTATAATCAACCACCAAGACCCCCAGGGGCCTACTGTAGTAGGTACGGGATTGGTGCACCCGGGATCCCGAGCCAACCTGACTCCCTCGTGTGGGACACCTCTGAGTGGTCAGGGAGTCAGTCCATCAATACGCCCACCCACGTATAGGCCGTGTGCGGATACCCGTGTTGGGTAAAAAGGGGTATCCTGGTCAAAAACGGTCAACTCCACGAAAAAAATATATATAACATAAATGGTGTGTTTTAACTAGCTGTACACTTTTTGTGTGGTAAGTTTTTGTCTATCTCTTACGGTTTACCAGTTATACAAAACTCAACAAAATTCATCCAGAATAAAGACGCTTTTAGAGGCTATTCCCAGAAAATTCAAAATATACATTTTATTTGTCAAGTAAATATCTTTAATACGCCATATTTTAATCAAAGCTGTTAGAGTCATTTTTGAGAAAATAAAAATTATCGAACATTTTTCCATATAAAGGTAGTTGGGGGTAGAGAGATTTACCTCAAAATCTTCGTGTCGCATCCTTGGAAGAAACTAACTTAAATACCAAGTTTCGTATTTTACCGACATTCCGTTTTGAGTTGTGTTTTCACATTACGCATACTGGCACTCGGACACGCACACGGACCTTTTTCTAATTTTTTTTATATACAGGAGACCTTAAAATGTGTATTTCCGATGAAATCTGGACATCGATTTTTTGGGTCAAATGCAATACTTTCTCTATACTCTATGTATTTAGTCGCCCTCCGTGGTGTAATGGTTACCATGCTAACTTCATATACCCGAGGTCGCGGGTTCCGGCGGAGGACGATGGATTTTTCCGGGCGTAAAATCCTTAGCATGGCTTCCTTCGGAAGGGAAATAAAGCCGTTGGTCCCGTGTCGTAGATACGCGGCACGTAAAAGAACCTCAAGCATGATAGAGAGGCCTCTGAGCAAAATTAAGCTATAACCCCTAATTTAGATTGGGACGCCGAGAACCACTGCAGTTAAAGAGCGTCCAAAAATGACACGACATTGACATTTTTTACGCTATGTATATAGTACCTACGTGTCGAGAAAGTAAAAATTGCATCGTGTGGAGCACTTTGAGTATGTAAAAGTGTCGGAAAAACGTTGTAATAAAATAAGGTTTAAAGTTGGAAGTGATTACCCATCTATAGCTACACTTAATTGGTAGTGCATCAGGTGGAGAAAACGAAATTTATTATGAAAAAAACAACAACAAATTTTTATTACTTTCTCTACACATACTATGTACATAGCTTATTGAGAAGATATTGTAATGCAGCCAAAAATTCGACACTGAGATTTCACCAGAAATATATGTTTTGAGACCCTCTGAATCCAAAAAAAGCATTTTTATAAAAAGCTCAGTGTATCTGTCTGCATGTCAGTGTATGTGTCCGTGGGCAGCATAGTTCAAAAACGAAAAGTCGTTAAATACCAAACTGGGTATTTAAGTTTAATATCATCCAAGGAAGCGACACGAAAATTTCCAAGAAAATTCCCCCACCTCCATCTACTCTTTACACGGAAAAATTCTCGAAAATTCTGAATTTTCCGGGATTAGCATCTGAAGGCATCTTTATTCTGGATGAATTTTGCGGAATTTTGCATAAATGATAAACCATAAGAGAGACAAAAACGTACTTAACAGAAATGTAGAGCTTGTTAAAACACACATTTATGTAATATACGTTTATTTCGTGGATTTGACCGTTTTTGAGATATTCCTTATTTTTGGTTTCGCTTCTTTTCTCATACGGGAACTTGCCAACTCCTGGCCACCCAAAGAAACTGATTTAATCCCATAGTAACCACATTTTAAAACATTTGATTGTCAGTTTAGCCTAGTGTATTCCCTTATTCCCCTTCTACTTATAAGGAACTAAGTAATAAGACTGTTTTTGCTAATGTTTATCTTGATTAGCATGAATTAGACAGAAGAATAATCTCATTAACAATAATTTGTTACAGATATGTAGTGAAGGTCCTGTGAATGGAGCACATCAGATTTTTTTTTCACAAATTTTGATCAAATTTCAGTTTAGGTTTTGGGTCCATTTCTATATTCCTCTGCTTTAGATATCTAAGGGGCAGAGAAAGTAAAACGCAATAGCTTGTGATTGTTTCAGAAGGACCATGTACCATAAGAGGAAGACTTGTTGACCTCAATTACAAGCATAGAATTCCCATGTGATAAAGTCTGTGTTCAGCTTTTCAGAAATTGGGTCCAAAAGATAAGTAATTAGTGAAGAAAAACACTATCATTAACACCGATAGAGTAAGGAGGTTATCGACTGGGAGAAATCTTATCTCTGTTTGTTTTCCAAATCTGAGGAAGACCAGATTGTGGCGAATCGCGGAAATTTTACAGTGACCTAAAATTCAAGCAGAAAGTCCAACGGTCGAAACAATGTTATGATGCATAGTCTGTTTTTTATCTACGTCTGCCGTTTTTGTTGTCTTGGTGAAAATAAATACAGGAAATGTTGCATTCCACCTAAAAATTCCGTGCTGAAGGTTTTGCCGGATCTTGTTTAGATCTTGGCATCATTCACTTCACTACCTCAGTGCAACCTCTTAACACTAACGAAAATTAGGATTTATAGAAAATCAAATATAATTTGTGGTTGAACTACGTATCTATGAAACTTTATTTGTTATTTTCTATTTATTTCATTGTAATTTGTTATGTGTACTATTGTGTAGACATGCAGATATGTAAAAGCATTATTTTAGGCAGACAATGCTAAAAGTAAGTCCTTTACCAGATGTCAGTAGTGCTAAAAGTAGAAAATTCTGTCGCTTAATGTTATAATTACAGTCCAATGTCGCTAACTTTGGTTTATGCGTCCACGGCTTCATTCAAGCAGGCCATGACTTTGAAAGCTAGTATCGATCCATAAAATGGAGGATGAACATGGAAGCTGCTGAACCAGACGAAGAGGAAAATTACAACTGCTACACTACTTTCGTTGTATACAATGTTTTCGTTCCGTACGATTAAGTCACCATGTTGTCAGCACTGATTCTCAGCAAGGCAGCAACTGAATATCGCAAACCATTAAACATGAACTCCGTGAAATAGGTAAAACAATCCACTTATAATTATGTTTATATATATAGAGAACTGCCTAAAAGTAATGAAGGACATACGGGTTGAAATTATTTTATATTGTTCGAAGGATAAGGAAATTCGGTCTTCGGCCTCGTTTCGCAAGCTTCCTACTCACAATATAAAACACCAGTTTTACTACTTATATCATAAATAACTAATTTTATTCACACAATGCTAATCAAGATAAACACTAGCAGAAATCTTTTTATTACTTAGTTCCTTATAAGTAGAAGGGAAATAGAGACTACATTATAAACCAAAAGAGACATGAAACGAATGACAACATTCCTTTTGAGAAAAGTTTAATATATTAAAGTTTGTGCAATAATTAGGAATATCTCGGCACTTCCTATGGCACTTCCTTATTTCGCTTCTACTTACAAGGAAGCAAGTAAAACGACTATTTCGGCTAATTTTTTGTTGATTAGCATGAAATAAATAGAAGCATAAACTGCTTAACAATAATTTGTTGCAGAGATGTAGAGAAAGTCATGTGAATGGAACACATAAGATTTTTCAATTTCTTTTTGAACAAAGTAGGCTCTAATGCGAGCGATGTAGTACTACTTTCACAGCCGCTATTAAACGTACATGTTGTACATTGAAGATATATTTCCATCACAGTGTTGACATATGTTACTGTTTTCGTCATGCGTCGTTGTTATGAGGGGGCGTGGTCTAGTGCATATACAGTTACTTACACCGCGAAATCTTCTCCCATTTCACTTGCAATTGTTTCTTTCCTCTTATGAATACAGAGGGAGTTGGAGCGCCCTAACGGTATACGGTACTATCTCTTTAACGAGTGGTTTACTTGCATATCTTGTATTATGATTACACCGTTTCTATCCGAAAAATCAGAACCAATAATGTTTCCCAATAGGGAATGGAGAATGGAAACTACAATGGCAATATCAGAAAAAAAAAAAAAAAAAACAGACATCTGATGCTAGAAATAATACTGCAAATGTCATTGTTATTTCGGGGAAGTACTAAAAAGCGCTCTGTGAAAACTTCCATCTTTTCAGACAAATGAACTCGAGAATATTGGCAAAAATAAAAGGCAGCTGTATAAAAAGTAACCAATATGGTAATCAGCTGCAAGCTGGAATGCCATCTTCCAGTCCATTGGCCAAAATCTGTAGCTTTCAATTCTTTATAAATACATTTCTTTATTTCCATTTTTCATAGTTTGTCTACGGAATAATTACATAAAATATTAATTCATATAAATAGAACACTGGCGGCCCCGTGGTCAACTGGTTAGACCGCTCGTCCCCCAGGTTCGATCTCAAGCGCCCGCATGTGGAATTTTGTGGTGGACGAAGCGGCGTCTGGGCGGGTTTTCTCCGGATCCTCCGGTTTCTTCCGCCACTCATTCCATCATCACCTTTCCTATTATCCATTTCGCTTGTATTCCATAACATTCACTTCCTCACGCTCATGCCTGGCTACGGGCCGACCACTCGTTCCAGGTTCTCTATTCTGTTGCTTCGTGCCGTTGGCTCCCGGACAGGTTTCTGACTTATAGGAGGCAACCGCTTGTAAGTCCTAGGGAAATGTCAGTCTTACATAACGGGATACCCTCCGACTACGAAAAACAATATGTGTTCCATTCAATTGACTTTCTCTACATCTCCGTAACAAATTATTAATAACAAGCTTATTCTTTTATTCACTTCATGCTAATCTAGATAAAAATTATCAGAAACGGTCTTATTATTTAGTTCATTATAAGTAAACGGGAAATAAGGGAATACACTAGCCTAAATTGACATTCAAATGCTCTAAAATGTGGTTGCTATGGGATTGAAATCCGTTTCTTTGCGTGGCCAGGAATTGACAAGTTTATGTATTTTAAAACTGAAACAAATAAGAAATATTTAAAAATCGGCCAACTCCACGAAAAAAATGTTTACAATGTAATTAATAAGTTGTGTGTTTTAACGAGCTCTACAAGTTTTATATAGTAAGTTTTTGTCCATCTCTTATGATTTAACAATTATGCAAAATTCCTCAAAATTCACCTATACATTTTGTTTACAATGTAAATATCTTTGATATACGATGTTTTAATTAAAATCGTTATAGCCATTTTTGAGAAAATCTAAATTTTCCAAAATGTTTCCATGTAAAGGGTATTTTGGGGTGAGGGAATTTTCTTGAAAATTTTCGTATCTTGGAAGATACCAAACTTAAATACCAATGCATTCCATTTTGCTATCCAAAGATACACACACAGACACACACATCACACACACACACACACACACACAGAAACGCAAATGCATTGTAAAAATGTTTTTTTTATTCAGTGGGACCCAAAACATGTATTTCCGGTGAAATCTAGTTATCGAATTTTTGGATGCAGTGCAATACCTTCTCTATACAGTATGTACATAGTGCGTGTAGAGAAAGTAAAAATAGAACAGTGTAAATAAATGTAGTTAAATATAATATAAACATGCTTATTAATACATATATAAGAATAAATAATTATATAGTAGGATACGTACACCTATTTATAGTTTAGTTAGAGTTGGATACTGCACCTTTCGTTGAATACCAGTCATGCCATTTATAGTGGGTACCAGCTGCAAAGTCGCTGGCTTTTCAGTGATATTACTCCCTCTACCAGGAATGTACAATGTACTTAGCAGGTGAAGAAGGTATTGTATTCCAGCCAAAAATTCCATACCGAGATTTAAACGGAAACATATCTTTTGAGCCCCTCTGAATTAAAAAGAAAGAAAGTCGCTGTGTTTTTGTGTGTGTCTGTGGACAGCATAACTCAAAAATGAAAAGTTGATCAGATACCAAAATTAGTATTTAAGTTCAGTATCTTTGAAGGATGTGACATATAGATTTAACCCCCCCCCATAAATACCAACATTTTCAAGCAAAATTATTACTAAATCTTGATTTTCTCAAAAATGACTAAGATGTTTAATGAAACACCATATGCTTAAGATAGTTTCACAACAAACGAAATGTATATCTTGAATTTTCTGGGAATAGCGTCTAAACACCTCTTCATTCTAGATGATAAACTGTAAGAGATACGACAAAACTGGCTACATAGAAACATATATATCTCGTTAAAATATACAATTTATATAGCATATTTACACTTTTTAATAGAATTACTCGTTTCAGAGATATTTTTGTTATTGGTTTCAATTTTAAACTACTTAAGATATTCTCAAATGGGAAGTCATCTTTCGTCTCATATCTCTTTTGCTTTACTCCAGGTCATGCAGAGATAACCCAATATCAATTGTTTCATACAGCGACCTGCTTTTAAACCCTAATGTATTCCCTTAATTCCCTTATACTTACAACGAAAAACAATATCTGTTATAGTTTATTTCGTTAACATGATGTAGATAAAAGATTAAACTCATGTAAGAATAGTTTGGCTTTAGAACAGGTAAAGAAAATCATGTAAATAATATACATAATATTTTTTAAATTCTAAATATTTAGCACTGGTTTTAATTTTAGTTAAATATCCGAAAAAGAAAAGTATAATATTTGGCTCTTAGAAATAAATATATGCCCCAATAAGGCTACCTAGCTGCCGAAGTAGCTATATTACCTAGGGGCTCTGATTTTATTTAGTTACCTAGATATTAATTGCATTTAAAGCCGGCTATTAAATAAATAATAGTTAATCAATAAGATATAAATAATTAAGTGTGAAACTTACATGGATACAATTATAAATAAGTTTAATACAGAATTATACACAAGATTGTTAGATATATAATTTTGCAGAAATGTAAAGAGGTACAAATATATAAATAAAAATCTAATGATATTCTCTACATATTCTGTAACAAACTATTCTTACAAAGGTTTATTCTTCTGTCTACTTCATGCTAATCGAGATCAACATTAGCAGAAATGGTATTATTACTTGCTTCCTTGTAAGTGAAGTAACTAAGCACACACACTAAGCTAAAGCGACAGTCAAATCTTTCAAAAGCACGTCTCTAAGTAAAACAATTGAAATACGGTTCTTTTTTGTATTCCCGGAAGTAAAACAAAAGAGAGATGAAAAATAAATTGACTTCCTGTTGGAGAAAAGTTAAGTAGTTAAAACAGAAATTAACAACCAGGAATATCTCGTAAGTAGTTAAATCTACAAAAATTGTATGTTACTATGAAATCTATGTTTTTTGCGCAGTAAGATTTTGTCTATTTCTTACGGTTTACCACTTATACAAAAGTAATCCATAATGAAGAGGTCTTCAGAGGCCATTCCCAGAAATCACAAAATATACAGTTCGTTTGTCATAAAAATAAACACATGCATCTTAATCAAAATCGTTAGAGCCATTTTTGAGAGTATCGACATTTTCGAAAAATATACCGTGTATACGGTTATTGGCGTGGTGGAATTTTTGTGAAAATCTTCGTATCGCATGCTTGGAAGATACTGAACCTAAATACCAAGTTTCGTATTTACCCGACGCACACAGACACACCTAACCTTTTAATAGAAATGCTTTTTACTTTCTCTACACGTACTGTGTAATAGTGTATAGAGAAAGTACTGTATTCCATCCAAAACTTCGATACTGATATTTCACCGGAATTACATGCTTTGGGCCCCTCTGAATCCGAAAAAATAATTTTTGTGTGTGCGTATGTGTGTATGTGTGTGTATAGCTCAAAAACGAAAAGACCATTAAATACCAAACTTGGTATTTAAGTTTGAGATCTTCCAAGGATACGAAACGAAGATTTTCAAGAAAATGCGCCCCCCATTCCCAACTACCCTTTACATGGAACATTTTTCGAATTTTTTGATTTTCTCAAAAATGTTCTAACGGTTTTGATTAAAATATCGTATATTAAAGATATTTACCTGACAAATAAAATGTATATCTTGAATTTTCTGGGAATAGTCTCTGAAGACTAGTTTATTCTGGTTGAATTTTATGGAATTTTGCATAACTGCTAAACCGTAAGAGATGGACAAAAACTTACAATATAAAAATTGTAGAGTACATTAAAACATACATTTTGTTCGTGGAGTTGATCGTTATTTAGATATTCCTTGTTTTCGGTTTCAGCTTTGAAAAACTTACTTTCTCATACAGGAATTTGTCAACTCCTGTCCATGTAAACAAAGGAACACATAGCAACCAGCTTTTGACTATTACTTTAACCTATGGTTCTCCCTTATTTCTCTTCTACTTACAGGGAAGCATGTAATAAGACTATTTCTGTTATTTTTTTCTCGATTAGCCTGAAGCAAATAGAAGCAAAAGCTTTTTAACAATATGTTTTTGCAGAGATGTAGAGAAAGTCGTGTGAATTTAACACATTAGATTTTTTTTTTGGATTAAGGGGGCCCTAAAACAGTATTTCCCCGTAAAATCTCGGTATCAATTTTTTGGGTGGAATACAATACCTTCTCTACTTACTATGTACCTGCATTTTACATGCATACTAGATAAAGTAATAATTATAATGAAACTAATCGGAGTTAGAATGAGAAAACAAACTAAAGAGGTTAAAATAACAAGCAATTAGAGAGAATGCAGAAAATATAAGTAGGTACTGGTTAGCAGTACACTTTCTGCCAGTTACGGTCGTTCACTAGTGTAGCAGTTTACACGTTAAATGGATCAAATAATGAATTAGTTTACAAGTTTAATTTCGTTCACGGTTACATGAATATTGCTGACTACTCAATGAATAACTACTATTTTTCTTTCCCTAGCACGTATGTACAATATACATAGCAGGTGGAGAAGGCATTGTATTCCACCGAGATTTCAACAGAAATACATGTTTTGAGGTCTCCTGTATCGCTTCCCGAAAAAAAAAATTATAAAATGTATATGTGCATGTGTGTTTGTGTGTATATGTATGTGTGTCTGTGGGTAGCATAGCTCAAAAACTAAAAGGCTGTTAAATACCAAACTTGATATTTAAGTTCAGAATCTTACAAGGATGTGACACAAAGGTTTACAAGAAAATATCTCGCCTCAAACTAGCCTTTACACGGGAAATAAAATTAGAAAATGTTTATTTTCTCATAAATGGCCGTAACGATTTCGATTAAAATGCAGCAAATGAAATCTAGAGGTATCTTGAATGTTTTAGGGATCTGAATGGCGTTTGCATAACTGGTAAACCATAAAAGATAGACAAAACCTTACCACCCAAAAATGGGGAGCTCATTAAAACACACAAATTATGTCATATACATATTTACTTCTTCTAGCCCGCATGTACAATGTGGATAGAGGAGGCATTGCATTACACCCAAAAATTCAATATCGAGATTTCACCGGAACCCAAATCCAAAAAACAACTCATTTTTAGAAACATGTCTGTGTATGTGTGTGTGTGCGCTTGCGGGCTGCATAGCTCAAAAACAAAGATTCGGTTAGATACCAAACTTGGTATTTCAGTTCAGTATCTTCATAGATGTGACACGAAGATTTCTAAGAAACACGCCCACTCCAACTACCCTTTATATGGAACATTTGTCGTAAATGTTGGTTTTCTCAAAAATGGCGAACGATTCTTATTAAAATGTCATATGTTTATACACACAATTAATGTCATTAAAACACATAATTTATGTCATGAACATTTTTTATAGACTTAACTGTTTTCGATATATTCCGAATTATTGATTTCAGTTTTAATCTACCTAAACTTTTCTCAAAGGGAAACATCTTTCTTTTCATCTCTCTTTAGTTTACTCCTAGCAAGCAAAGAGAACCGAATTCAATTGTTTCATTAGCGACCGGCTTTTAAAAGATCTGACTATCGCTTTAGCCGAGTGTATTCCCCTTGTAGTCATAATGAACCAAGTAGTAAAACAGTAATGTGGTGATATTATCTTGATTAGCATCATATAGATATAGATAAAAGAGTGTTACATAAAACAATCTATTTTCATGTAAAGGACAAATTTGGTGTTATCTGGCAGAATTTGAGACACGTTTTGCAGAACAGGCTTTATTAGTTATGATACTATCCCATGAGGAATCTTGTTCTTCTCTGGTCGTTGCCTCCTATTTCTTGCAACGTCTTCCTGTCAGGGGCGGCGCTAACTTCAGTACCGGTACGTCCAAAAATCTGTAACTCTCCCTCCTCAGCTCCTTAGAAAACCACTTCCCCTCCACCAGGCACATCCACTCTTCTGGTTTCCCATTCCGTCTGCTCCTAATGTATTATGATGATTTTAGTTGACTGCAATATTCGGCTCCTTATGCTTAAGGAACATTGGGAGTGAAGTCTCGTCAAAAATCCAAAAATAGCTTTCTACTTAGTGCTAGGAGCATAGGTAGATAAAGTACCTAAGGCATTCCATGTAAAAATTCGATACCGAGATTTTACTGGAAATGTACTTGAATCTAAACAGTTATTTATGATGTAAGAGCGTAAAATTATGGTTTGATCCGAGCGGGAACAACCATGCGAGAATCAAAAAGAAACTTTACGCTCGCATATAATGTTTTTTTTCTCCGAGAATTTTCTGATATTAAAAGAAAAGCAAAGAAAGATGAAATGCTTTTGAGGTTAAGTTTGAGGCATTCACCAAGGATTATAGTTTGTTATTTATTTCACATTGTTGGGCACAATTACGTTACGGTTATAGCAGGCCATGACAAACAATATTATTATTGTTCTATAATGTATTTTGAGAAAATGGCAGCTTTTGAGAATTAGGATATCCTTAGAGGTGTGAAAGAAGCAGAATCAAATTTACTAGCTGCTAAATCCTGAAAAGTTTATGAGAAATTTATGAAGTGTCTGTTGAACAGTGATGTATAAACACTGTCGTGAATTTTTTAGTTGGAACAGAATTACTTTACGCTTGCTGCACTTCTTTGCACGTGGATTCCGTAAAAATCGATTTTGCGATCTGAAATGAGCTCATATACTTCTCAATTATGCTCGGTCATAGAACATTTTTTTTAAATGACAGCATAACTCCAAAACGAAAAGTCGGTTAAATACCTAACTTGGTAGTTAATGAACTAAATGATCTTCCAAGGATGCGACACGAGGATTTTAAGAAAGTCTCCCCACCCCAACTACGCTTTACACAGGAAATTTTACGAAATTTTCAATATTCTAAAAAAAAAAAAAAAAAAAAAGCCCTATCAATTTTGATTACACACCATATATTATAGATGTTTGCATGGTAAATAAAACATATATCTTGAATTTCTTGGGATTAGTCTCTGAAGTTCTTCGTTCTGAATTCATTCTGAATGAATTTGTATAACTGGGAATCCGTAAGAGATAGATAACTTGCTACGCAAAAAATGTAGATCTCGCTAAAATACACAGTTAATGTACTACTTTTTTTTTTCTTTATTGGTAGAGCTAACATTGCAGAAATATTCTCTGTTATTGGTTTCAATTGCGTGCGTGTGTGCGTGCGAGAGTTGGTTGAGCCTAGGTGTTGCTGCTGTGTAACCTACCCTGATAAGGGTTTAACCACAAGAATGAGGTGAAGGTTAAGGTTATATTTTGAGGTTTCGGGTGATGAAGTTAAGGAGCTAGCGCTATTTAGGCTGCTCGAACGATTGTGTTTTTCAGGAGCAGCATCCTTTTCCTCGGCTCCGCTATTGTTTAATTTGTGGAAAATAGTTTTTGTTGGAGAATTTTGATTGGCCACTCCCAATTGTGGAAGTTGCTTCTGCTAATTTGCTGTTGGCCGGTTTGAAGCCGTTGTTACCGGGGATGCCCGCAAGCCATGCGGGGAACCCGGTACTGCCTGTATCGGCGTTCAGTGGGTAAGTACTCCCCCAGTGATCTTACAAGTGCGTTCTCATGTTCACCCAGTCTGGCGTATAATTTCTGAGCCTGGCGCCTAATGATATCTTCCACATATGGGAAGGCCGAAGCTTCAAGGGAAACGTCGACATGCAGAATATATGGACCGGAGTCCTCTATTCTGTATCCACTGTAACCAGAGAAGCCAGGAGTCTGCTGCCATGCCCCACATTTCGCAGTCGTAGAACATCAGGGGGATTACGAGCGCCTTGAAATGACGTAGCTTTAAGTGAACCGGCCAGAACAGAGTAAAGGGCGGCCACCGTCCCCTGACGTTCCCCACACGTGTTCACAAAACGCTAGGCCTTTTATCAAGAGTGGCGCCTAAGTGTTTGATGGAATTTTCCCTTGGTAGGAAAAGTTGGGTATCTGGGGATTTCGATTTTAAAATATTTAAAATGACAAGCCCTCATCAGTTTCATCCTGGGCTCAATTCCCATGGGCCGACCAATCTGGCTTTTTTTTTTTATTTCTTTTTTCATGATTTCCCTCAGTCGCCAAGGTAAATACCGGATTTGATATTTAATACCACGACTCAGGGTTCCACCATCAGTCTAAGAGAATAGTAACACTGAAAATCGATGGTAATTGCAATTGCGCTGCTATCTATCCACAGCCAATGCAAGCAGTAGACTGCATGGCATCCCTAATCCCACCTGCCTTTGGCGGAGCTAAGTGGTAAGAATGGTGTGAGGAGACGCGACATTAGAAGGCTAGCTGCACTTTGCTATCTGACTACAGTAGTAGTGCAGCTAGACTGGACGTCACTCTAACACCATCTGCTTGGCTCTAAGCGAAGGTTGAGGATGAGACCTTAAAAGGCTACTGTCCACCACATACCATAAACGAGGTACTTCACCGAACATTTCCGTTTGGTAAGGTATCTTACAGCCTCACCGACACAACCCTCTAAGAGACACATTGGAATACAGGGTATGAAATGAAGGAACAACAAGTTCTGGTGAATGAAAAAACATCCCCAGCATTCACCTGGTGATCCTGGAAAACCCTAGAAAAAGCCCAAATCGGATGTCAATTTTTGAATGGATACTTCTACTTAGCAAGTACAGGGTAGAGAAAGGTAAATCCACTTTCTTCATCAACTTTATGACAAATTCAATCATAGATACACGTAAGCACTCACTTCGGTTATTATTACTTTCTGTCGCCGGTGCGTACAATGTACATATTATATAGATAGACGGGGTATTGCATTTCACCCAAAAATTCGATACCGATATATCACTGGAAATACAAAATTTTGAGAAACCCTGAATTTAAAAAAACAATTTTTTTAGAAAATGGTCCTTTAAGTTGAGTATTTTCCAAGGATGCAACACAACGATTTTCAGGAAAATCTCTCCACCTCAAACTACCCTTAACATGGAACATTTTTCGAAAATTTTGATTTTCTCAAAATGACTTTAACGATTTATAATAAAATACCATATGTTTAAGATATTACATTATAAACGAAATGTATATATTGAATTTTCTAGGAATAGCCTGTGATGACCTTCATTTTGTATGAGTTTTGCATAACTGCCGTAAGAGATAAACAAAAGTTCACTACACAGAAAATGTAGATCTCATTAAAACACACGATTTATGTAGATTTAAGCATTTCCGAGGTATTTCTGGTCGTTAGTTTAAATTATACTTAAACTTTTCTCAAATGGAAAGTGAATTTTCATTTCATATCTCTTTTGTATTACTCCTAGCCGCGCAAAGAGAACCGAATTTCAATTGTATCACATATCGACCAGTTTTTAAGAGATTTGATTATCGCTTTAGCCTAGTACACCCCTTCATTTCCCTTCTACTTACAAGAAAGCAAGTAATAAGACCATTTCTGCTAATGTTCTACGAACAATATAAAACAATTTTAACACATGTGTCATACACTATTTTACAGTTCTCAATATTTATAGAAGTATTATAATTATAAGTAGATTGTTTTGCCTTTTTCACGGAGTCCATACTTAATGGTCTGTGATATTCAGTTGTTGCCTTGCTTAGCATCAGTGCTGACAACATGATGACTTACTCGTACAGAACGAAAAAATTCTATACAAGGCAGTGCAGCAATTGTAATTTTGCTCTCTCCGCTGCTTGAATAATTTCGTCTGGTTCAGCAGATTCCATGTTCATGACATTCAAATCATCCGCCATTTTATGGATGGATAGGAGCTTTCAGAGTCATAGCCTACTTGAATGAAGCCTTGGACCATAAACCAAAGTTTGCTACATTGTTGTGTTATAATTTTATAACACTGAGTGACAGAATTTTCTACTTTTAACACTACTGAATCTGGTAAAACCCTACTTTTAGCATGATGTGCATACAAGAATAATCCTTCGTACCAACAGTTTGTTACAGAACAGGTAGAGAAAGTCTCGTGAGTGGAGCACGTAGTGTAATTACTTTATCTAGCTAGTAAGTACAAGTGATAAATCTACTTTCTTTCTGAACTTTTTGACAAATTCACTCATGGATATACATAACACGCCATTTTGTTTAGTTTTCCGTGCTAAAAATGGCTTGCATGCACCACATGGCTGAGAAGCATACTTAAGAGGTAAAAGCCTTGGCAAAAGAAACCGAATATAGTTGATCTATCGGCAACTCTTAAAGGAAATGGTAGAAGAAAAAGAGAGAACCGGTTCAACGAACCAAACTCAATCCGTTTGTCCTGGAGGAGAGGTAGAGGAGGGCAATGAACCCGGTTTCTCACAGGAATATCGGTATACGGGCAGACAAGAAGAAGAAGAAGAAGAAGAAGAAGAAGCAATCTCAACATTGACGCAAGAGTATTATGTTGCATTCGAGTTCTCGTTATTCACTTGCCATTTCTAACGGAACTCGGCCGCCACTTGTTTGTTTTCTGTCTCCATCTCCGCCTACCTTGTGTGTCGTAATAGTGGGAGAAGGAGACATTCAAGTAGGCCGGGGATTTACGTCGAAGAAGCGTGCAGCCTCGATATTTCGAAACTAAACAGTAGGAAGTGAATGACAGGCCTTCTGGACTCACATAGAAGAGTAAAACAAACAAATTTATATCTCAGAAATAAGCCACTTCTATCGCATTTCTTATCCATGAAAACCTGATTCATATTCTGTGCGAGAATACATTAAGCTAAAGCGATAGTCAAATATTATGACTATAATATATAATAAATATTATAACTTAAAGCATTATTATATCTTATAAGGACTATTATAATAGTAGATAAAACTTTTAAAAGCCTTCACATGAAAACAATTCATTTATCTCGATTGATATGAAAAGCAGATAGAAAAAAAATCTGATACGTTTCATTCACGTGACTTTCTCTATTACAGATTATTGTTAAAAAGTGTATTCTTCTATCTACTTCATGCTAATTGAGATAAACATTAGCAGAAATGGTCTTATTACTTGCTTCCTTGTAAGTAGGAGCGAAATAAGGGAGCACCATAGGTTAAAGTGATATTCAAAAGCTGGTTGCCATGTGACTGAAGTTCCTTTGTTTGTATGGACAGGAGTTGACAAATTCCCATATAAGAAAAGTACAGTTTTCTCCAAAATATAATGGCCTTCTAAAGGGACCGCTTTCTTCTGCCATTGAGTAATTACCATTAGCAAACAAAAGACAACCTGTACTAGAGGTAAGAGACAGTTAACGGACCAGCAAGTGTAAGTCTTGTCAACTGCGAGGGTTTGTTTCCAACCGCAAACTTCCTAATCCCAAATTTTAAAGTAACGCCACGCCGCCTTTGGCAGAGAGTTATCATGTTCTGAAAAATACTGTATAAGTATTTTAAAGCTTAGACCAATAACCAGGAAAAATCTCAGAAACCTCCATATATATATATATATATATATATATATATATATATATATATATATGAAATAAAGTATGTGTTTAAACGAGACCTTCATATTTTGTGTAGTAAGTTTTTGTCTCTTTCTTACGATTTACCAGTTATACAAACTTGAGCAAAATGTATCCAGAATAAAGAGGTCTTCAGAGACTATTCCCAAAACATTCAATTTATACATTTTTGTCATGTTTAATATTCGATATTTTTATAAAAAACATTAGAGCCATTTTGAGTACGTAAAAATTTTCCATGTAAAGGGTTGTTAGTGGCGTAGCTATTTTCTTGAAAATCTTCGTGTGGCATCCTTGGGCGGTACTAAGCTTAAATACCGAGTTTGGTATTTGACAGACTTTTCGTTTTTGAGCAATGCTGTCCAAAGACAGACAAACACACACACACACACACACACACACACACACACACACACACACACAGAAGGACCTTTTTCCAAAAATGTTTTTTTTTATTCAGGGGGCCCCAAATCATGTATTTCCGGTTAAATCTCGGAGTCGAATTTTTAGGTGCAATACAATACCTTCTCTATACACTATGTACATAGTGCGTGTAGAGAAAGTAAAGAAAATTCACATGATTTTCTCTACATGTTTTTAACAAATTATTGTTAATAAGATAATTCTTCTATTTCATGTTAATTAAGGTAAACATTAGCAGAAACGGTCGCATTGCTTAGTGCCTGGTAAGAAAAAGGGAAATAAGGGAATACACCAGACTAAACCGACATTCAAATGTTTTAAATTGTGGTTGCTATGGGATTGAAATCCGTTGGGCACAAGTTGGAAAGTTACCATTCAAGAAATTATTTAAGTATTTTAAAACTGAGACTAATAATAAGGAATGTCTCGAAAACGGCCAATCCCAGGGGGAATATATATATAACCTAAATTTTGTATTTTAAGGAGATCTACATTTTCTGTGTAGTAAGCTCTTGTCTATCTCGTACGGTTTACTAGTTATATAAACTGCAGCAAAATGCATCCAGAATAAAGAGGTCTTTAGAGGCTATTCCCATAAAATTCAAGATATACATTATAATATTCGATATTTTTATCAAAATCATTAGAGTTATTTTAAAGAAATTAAAACATTTCGAAAATGTTTCCATGTAAAGGATAGTTTGAGGTGGGGGAGTTTCCTGAAAATCTTCGTGTCGCATCCTTGGGAGATACTGAACTTGAAATCAAGTTTGGTATTTAACGGCCTTTTCGTTTTTGAGCTATGCTGTCCATAGACACACATACTCACACACTTTTTTTTATCTAAAATGTGATTTTTTGGGATATAAGTCCCTGCCAGTATCGTAATTAGGTTCGAGTTGTTCTATACTTGTCATTTTGATTTTCAGTTGCTTATGTGAATTCTTGGAAAGTATATGGAATATGGAATTTTAAGGCCGACATGTAGCATCCATTTCTTAACCATCTTAAAGAAGCTACTTTTTGCGTGAGTCATTGATAAAACTAAACATCCATCTCTTATTCTATAAATATTAAAGTTTTGTTTCCAAATATCAATCCTAATTCTAACATGCTATGATCTTTTCGCAGCAATATATCAAATGCTGTTTTTAATAAAGTAATTTAAATGCCAAAAGCAATGCAAGGAAGTTAATTAAGAAGCATGCTGCGTGTTTAGAATGTTCGCTAATTATAGCTGGATGATATGCGGAGAGACAATAAAACCGTTGAATGGCACTAATCATTATGCTATGTTAGTCTTTTCAATACCTATTATAAATGGAATGCTGCTGTTATAATGTCGATGTTCTAATTTCTGCGCAGTTAAAAGTCTGAACACAGATTTGCCGATAAAAGTCTCATTAGCGTGCAGTCTAATAGCTGCGAGATCTCAGCAGTAAAAGCTAAAAGGAAAATTTCAAAATCACAGTGTATGCGAATAAAGGCATCATCTACACCATTACATCTAACGTTTATTACACAGAGTGCTCACGAATGCACCGCTGTTCCATAGGTAAGAACGACTCGAAAAAATCTGATGTGTTCCATTCACATGACTTTCTTTACATCCCTGCAACAAATAATTGTTAAAAAGCTTATGCTTATTTTTACTTCAAGCTAATCGAGAAAAGGTATTCTTATTACTTGCTTCCTTGTACGTAGAAGCGAAATAAGGGACTAGCATAGGCTAAAGTGTTAATCAAAAGTTGGTTGCTATGTGACTGAAGTTCCTTTGTTTGTATGGACAAGAGATTATAAATTCCTGTATGAGAAAAGTATGCTCTTCAAAGCTGAAACTAAAAACAAGGAATATCTAAAAAACGACCAACTCCACGAAAAAAATGTACATAGCATAAATTGTGTGTTTTAACATGCTCTACATTTTTTGTGTGGTAAGTTTTTGTCCATCGCTTACGGTTTAGCAGTTATACAAAATTTTGTAAAATCCATTCAGAATAAAGTAGTCTTCAGAGGCTATTCCCAGAAAATTCTAGATATATATTTTATTTGTCAGGTAAATATCTTTGATATATATTTTAATCAAAATCATTAGCGCCATTTTAAGAAAATCAAAATTTTCGAAAAAAGTTCCATGTAAAGGGTAGTTGGGGGTGGAGGGATTTTCTAGAAAATCTTTGTGTCGCATCTTTGGAAGACACAAAACTTAAATACCAAGTTTGGTATTTAACGATCTTTTCGTTTTTGAGCTATGCTGTCCACAGACACACACACACACACACACGGACCTTTTTTTTTTTAAATACCTTTTTTGGATACAGGACACCCTAAAACATATATTTCCGGTGAAACCTTGGTATCGAATTTTTGGGTGGAGTGCAATACCTTCTCTATACACTATGTACATAGTACGTGTAGAGAAAATAAAAAAACTATAACAAAAATCTGATGTGTTCCATTTACATTACTTTCTCTATTTGATCTGCAAACAAACTTTTCTTAGATAAGATTATTCACTTTTGCTTTCTCTACACGTACAATGTGCATAGTGTATAGAGAAAGTATTGCATGCCAGCCAAAAATCGCCCTCTGTAGTGTAATGATTACCATGCTAATTCCATATACTTAAGGTCGCGGGCTCAAACCCAGCGGAGGATGATGGATTTTTTTCGGGCGTAAAAATCCTTAGCACGGCTTCCTTCGGAAGGGAAGTAAAGGCGTTGGTCCTGTGTCGCAGATTTATGGCATGTAAAAGAACCTCAAGCCTGATAAAAGAGGCCTCTGAGCAAAATAAAATGGTCTTTCACGCCCAGTATAGACTGGGACGCTGAGAACCACAGCCAAAATTCGATATCGAGATTTCACTGGAAATAGATGTATTAGGGTCCCCTGCATAAAAAAAAAAAAAAAAAAAAAAAAGAGAAAAAGGTCCGCGCGCGCGCGTGTGCCGCATGTCTCCGAACTCGATAACTCAATAAAATACCAAACTTGGTATATAAGTTCAGTGTCTTCCAAAGTAGCGGCACAAAGATTTTAAGGAAAATCCCACCACCCCAAACTAACCGTTATATGGAAAAATTTTCGAACATTTTGATTTTCTCAAAAATTGCTCTAGCGATTTTGATTAAAATACAGCATATTAAAGATATTTACACGACAAATAAAATGTACAGCTTGAATATTCTGGGAATAGCCTCTCAAGACCTCTTTATTCTGGGTGAATTTTGCTGGATTTTGCATAATTAGTAACCCGTAAGAGATAGACAAAAATGTACTATACAAAATACTTAGATCTTGTTGAAATACACACTTAATGTCACATACATTTTTTTCGTGGATTTGGCCATTTTTGAGATATTCTTTTTTATTGGTTTCAGCTTTAAAATACTTTCACATATAGGAATTTGTCAACTCCTGGAAATGCAAAGAAACGGATTTCATCCACATGGCTACCAGCGTTTAAAAGATTTGACTATCGTTTTAGCCTTGTGTATTCCTTTATTTCCCTTCTACTTACAAGAAAGTACTTCTGCTAATGTTTATTTTGATTAGCATGAAGTAGATAGAACAATAATTTGTTGACTGTCCCCAGCGAGCTGACTTCTCACCCGGATGTCCCGGGTTCGATTCCCGGCTGAAGGGGGGAATTTTTCTTTAATCAGAATTATTCCCTATCTCCCACAGAGTCTGGAAGCATGTATATGAGAGTGATTGTAATTGAGAAATGATTTAAACACAAAGCAAAGAACCTACAGACAACGAGTTGTTTCTAATGCAGCCCCCCCCCCCGATATGACCTTAGATGTTAAAGGGGTCTATATAAACAAGACACTTAAAAAAAAATAATTTGTCGCAGAGATGTAAATGGGAGACATGCTAATACAGATAAATATTAGCAGAAATTGTCTCATTGCTAGATTCCTTGAAAGCAAATGGGAAAATAAAGGAATACACTCGGCTAACACGACAGTCAAATCTTTTAAAAGCTGTCGCTATGTGAAACAATTGCGTGGTTAGGAGTAAAACAAAAGATGACCTTTAGTTTCAGAAAAGTTAAGTAATTTAAAATTGAAATCCGTAGCAAGGAATATCTTAAAAACAGTTTGCTATATAAAATAAAACTGATACGTTCCATTCACATTATACTGTTCCACATACAAGATACTCTTACCAAAAAGTGCATCATAGTATTCGAGACACATCAGCAGAAATATCTTATTAGTTGCTTTTTTGTAAGTAGAAGGGGAATAAGTGAGTGCACTAGGCTAAAGCGGTAGTCAACTCTTTTAAAATCTGGTTGCTATGATGAACAATTGAAATTCGGTTCTCTTTGCAAGACCAGCAGTAATACAATAGAGAGATTACAGAAAGTAGGCTTCCCATTTGAAGAAAGTTTAAGTAGTTTAAAGTTGAAACCAATAACAAGAAATATCTTCGAAACCGTTAACTCTACAAAAAATGTATATGATATAAATTGTGTGTTTTAATGAGATCTATATTTTTTATGTAGTAAGTTGTTGTATATGTCTTACCTTTTACCAGTTACAAAAAAGACATCCAGAATGAATAGATCTTCAGAGATATTTCCAGAAAATTCAAGATATATGTTTCATTTGTCGTAAAAATATCTTAAACAAAAGATATTTTAATCAAAATCGTTAGAGCCATTTTTGAGAAAATCAAAAATGTTCTAAAATGTTCCATTTAAAGGGTAGTTTGGGGTAAGGGGATTTTCTTGAAAATCTTAGTGTCGTATCCTTGGAAGATACCAAACTTAAATACCAAGTTTTGTATTTAACGGTCTTTTCGTTTTTGAACTATACTGTCCACTGACAAATTCACATGCCTATACACATATCTTTTTCGAAAAGTGTTTTTTTGGACCCAGGGGACATTAAAAATATATATGAAATCTCGACCAGGAATTTTTGGTTGAAATACAATACTTCCTCTGCATACTATGTACATACTACCTACGTGTAGATAAAGTAAAAAAGGATTTATGGTTTAGTTATGCTTAGTAACATGTTGTTATAGTTCTGTTAACAAAGTTGGAATGTTTGTACACATAGCGGTAATGCGTCTATGAAACACGAGGCTATCAAGAACAGAAGACGAGCGTATACACAGCAAGTAGATGGGAGTTTGACTGGCCGGGAGGCAGACATTTTCATAGAAAACAACTCCTCGTGTTTGAATGAAGGTGTTGGATATACAAAACCCAAGTTTCATCAGCTCCAAGTACATGCTCATATTGATTTTTATTTCCGAGTGGACGTGTTGATGTGTTAGTTCGCCTGGAGGGAACGCAACGTGCGACACACTTCTCTCTTCTTTACAGGATACTGAATAGGGTGTACTGACTGTGTGTAAAACAGAGAAAAAACAATTGCCAGCTCTCAAGGACATTGAACTATATTTGTGATATGGAACTTAAGTATTTGAGCAAAAGCGATGGATTTCAATCACACCATGAATCTAATTGTACAAAGTTAATACTTATTTAGACGACTAATTACAAAAGCCTCCCTTCGGTCATTTTCTGTTTGAGCCTCTTGTTACTAATAGTAAATTGCGTACTAAGAACTGATCAGGTCCAGAATGCATATTGGGAATACGAGGCCCGTAGGGTCGAGATCTGATAAGTAATTTACAGCTCGTGGCTAGCCAATTGCTTTTCGAAATGCTTTTAAAAACTGTAAAAAATAATCAATAATAAATCAAAATCGCTTTTCATATTTTATTGAACATTAAGAAACAATGAATTCTCGATGTGAACAAATGAAAGGCTACATCTAAATTATATGGACAAAGCCTTCTTATACACTCCTTTGTTAATGCATTTTGCAATTGATTCTTTACTTGAAGTAACACGTCAGGAGTGTTACGTCATTTTCTAATTGTACTGTAAGTATTAATGACCTCTCAAACTCTTACTGTAAGTACTTACAGTGCTTGTTGGCATGGCAATTAATAAACGAATTGCAAATTTAGCTTAAATTACGAAATATGTGTTCAGAATAATTAATTTACATATCAGGCATTTCAATAACCTAATATTGTAGCGTGTTGTCTACAATATCTAATCTACGCTTAGATTATTTTAGTATGTGTTGTATATTTATTATATTTAATGAAATGTATTTATTGCTTAAAGGATATGTTTAATGAAAAAGTTATGTGATCTTTGGGTGGGGGGAAGACACGGTTAATCAACAATCGTTGTTGTTATATCCTGCAATTCAAATTTCTAAGATATAACTAATATAAGGATGTAATTAATATATTAATCTCTTACATATTAACTAACAACTACATTTTTCAAGCTATAATTATTTCCTCTGCATTTATTGGGTACTATTGGTCGACTCAATCAAAGTTTTATCCGTAACATCTTTTTCATCAATTAAACACATTAGATAAATACATAATGGCATTTATAGTAAAAATGAGTGAAGAAGGCGATTTTAACGATTCATCAGGAACATTTTAAAAGTAGTCCAAGATGTAAATATTAATATAATTTCTTTAAAAGAGCGTGGAAATCGAGTACCATTACAGAAATATACGTAGAAGGAGTGCGGAAGATAAGAAGAAAACAGATGGTTTTAGGGGAGAAAGTTCAGTTATAGGCAAAGTTGTGAAAACCAATACTTCTGGTAATAGAGAAAATGTGCTTCCAGTAAGTATTATAACCTGTAATGGTTGTTGCATTACAATAACTATCAAATAGGTAGAAAGTGTTTGCTTTAATGCATATTATTATTAAGTAAAATAAAATATAGATGATTAAAGTGTATTTTACTTGTTCTTGAATCTATATGTTATGTTTTTATAGCGTGTTTTGTGTTTTGTTATAATATAAAGCCTAGCAATCACGAACTAAAGCATCAATGATTATTATTGTAATTATAGATCAAACTTTTAAAAGCCTACACACAATTGAAGCAATTCTGTATATATTTATCTCGATTAACATGAATAGTAGATAGAAGAATACGTTTTGTAAGTCAAGTTTATTCTACTTCAAGTTAATCGAGATAAACATTCTAGAAAATGTTTTATTACAAATTTATTTGTAGGTACAATAGGTATAAGAGAATACAGTAGGATTAGGCGATAGTTAAATCTTTTAAGAACTGGTTGCTATGTGATATTTTTGAAATTTTGCACACGACAACCCGTTTGAGAAAGGTATAGGTATTGGAATATTTAAACCAATAACTAGAAATATTTCGGAAGTGGTTAACCTCAACAAAAACTAAAGTCAACAACAACCTGATGTGGTCGTCCATTCAAATAACTTTTTCTACCTATTCTTACAAAAGATTATTTTTTCTGTCTACTTCATGCTAAATGAGATAAACATTAGTTCCTTGTAAATAAAACGGTAATAAGGGTTAAAGCGATATTCAGATCTTTTAAAAACCGTTCGTTATGTTGTGTAACTGAAACTCCCTTATCTTAGAACAATTAGGATGAAAAAGTTACTAACGACTTCCCATTGGAAAAATATTTTTAAGAATTGAAAATTTTAAAACCAGGAAATAACGAATAATATCTCGAAAATAGTTAATTCGACAAAAAAAATGTATGTGGCATAAACTGTGTGTTTGTCTATCCCTTAGGGTTAATCAGTTACGCAAAATTCATCCAGAATGAGATCTTCTAGGCTATTCCGAGAAAATTCAAAATATACATTTGATGTGTCAATAAACGTTTTAAACATATAGCATTTTAATATACATCGTTAGAACAATTTTTGATAAAATCAAAATTTTCGAAATATGTCCTATGTAAAGGTACTTGAGGGTGGAGGATTTTCTTGATAATTTTCGTGTTGCATTTTTGGAAGATGTTGAACTTAAAATGCGCAGTTTGGTATTTAACGGACATTTTGTTTCTGTGTTATGCGGTTCACACACATATGCCAAATAATAATAATAATAATAATAATAATAATAATAATAATAATAATAGCAATATGCATCTTTTTTTAAAAAAAGCTATATTTTTTTTTATCCAGACGTTGTCAGGACATAGATATATTTCCGTTGAAATCTGAGTATCGAGTTTTTGGCTAGAATACATTACCTTCCCTTATTTATTATGTACACTGATACGTGATAGAGAAGTATTTTTTAAATTCAAGGGTTCCTCAAAACAAGTATATACAGTGAAATCTCAAAATCAAAATTTTGGGTGGAATGTAATACCTTCTCTCTATTGTGTACATACTGGATAGAGAGAGTAAAACTTTTTTATTCAGGGGTCCTCAAAATGTGTATATGGTGAAATATCAGTATCGAATTTTGGGAGCAATGCAATACTTTCTCTATTATGTGTATTGTACATACGTGCTATAAAAAATAAAACTGTTTCTTTTCTATTCCGGGTCCTCAAAACTTGTATTTTCGAAGACATTTCAGTATAAAACTTTTGGGTGAAATACAATACCTTATCTATCTGCTTTGTACATTGTGCATACGTATTAGAGAAAATAAAAATGCCTCTTTTTACTTTCTCTACACGTACTATGTACATAATGTACAGAGAAGGTATTGCACTCCACCAAAAAATTCGATACCGAGATATCACCCGAAATATATGTTTTAGGGTTCCCTGTAACCAAAAAAATGTATTTTCAGAAAAAGGACCGTGTGTGCCAGTGTGTCCTTGTGTCCATGTGTCTGTGAACACGATAACTCAAAAACGAAAAGTCGGTAAAATACCAAACTTGGTATTTAAGTTTAGTATCTTCCAGGGATGCGACACGAAGATTTTGAGAAAAATCCTCCCACCCTAACTACCCTTTACATGGAACTTATTTCGAAAATTTTGATTTTCTCAAAAGTGGCTGTAATAATTTTGGTTAAAATATCGTGTATTAAAGATATTTACCTGACAAATAAAATGTACATTTTGAATTTTTGGGAATAACCTCTGAAGACTACTTTATTCTGGGTGAATTTCACGGAATTTTGCATAACTGCTAAACCGTAAGAGATGGACAAAAACTTACCGCACAAAAAATGTAGAGCACATTAAAACACACAATTTATGTTATATACATTTTTTTCATGGAGTGATCGTTTTAATGAGATATTCCTTGTTTTTGGTTTCAGCTTTGAAAAACTTATACTTTTCTCATACAGGAATTTGTCAACTCCTGTCCATACAAATAAAGGAAGTTTAGCCACATAGCAAACAGATTTTGACTATCACTTTAACCTATTTTCTCGATTAGTATGAAGTAAATAGAAGCATTAGCTTTTAAACAATAATTTGTTGCAGAGATGTAGAGAAAGTCATGTGAATGGAACACATCGGATTTTTTAATTTTTGTTGGAATGAAATATCTTCTCTACCCTATGTACTTGGTAGAGGATGTAATGGATAGTAATTTGCTGAGATAGACGAGAAGAGTGATCATAATAATTTTCACTAGGTTCCTTAAATGCACTCACTATCTCTGATAAACGTCCTGAAGCTATCGTCACTGACCAGCTCTGTACGTTGGCATGTTTGCATAATGCATATTTAAACACACTACAGTCTGCTGTTTCAAGGGCAATAATCCGAAAGAGCTTTAATAACATAATTATTGAAAATGATTTGCCAAGTAATTAATCAGGGTACGATGCGATATTGTGAGCTATATAAAACATTTAACGCAGTAATTACATATTACCAAATCGATATTGATTGTACATAAATCAGAGGGTTAGCGCAAATCACAAAATTAGCTTATCGTATTGAAGTGAGCGAAACACGTACTAATTGGAATTTCAGAAGCTTCTCTTCTCTCGTCTCTTGCTTCCAAATTTATGAAGTAAACATGCAACCCGTCGGTCGCTGCTAAAAGGGAAAATCTTTTCCTCTAAAACTATTTAAGCAGCGTCCAAATATTTAGGTTATTTCGGGTTAAACCTTTAGATAAACAATGTACTGCATTATGCCCAACAATTGCTGTCGAGATTTCGCCGGAAATATATATTTTAAGGTCCCCTAAGTCAAAAAAGGAATTTTTATTTTCTCTGCATAATACATGTTATGTAGCAGAGAAGGTATTGCACTCCATCAACAATTTTCTTTATTGTTTCATTTATATAGCCCCATTTAACATCTAAGGTCATATGGGGGGCTTTGCACTTGAAATAACTCGTTGTCTGTAGGTTTTTTTTACGTCTGGTTTAAATCATTTTATTTTCCTCAAACACACACACACACACACACATACACACATTCACATACATACTTCCAGACTCTGTGGGAGAGAGGGAATAATTCTGGCCCCTGCCGGGAACCGATCCCGGGACCTCCGGGTGAGAAGTCAGCTCGTTATCCATGGAGGCAGTCCAACAATTGTGATACAGAGATTTCACCGGAAATACACGTTTTAAGGTTTCAAATACGAAAAGTTGGTAAAATATCAAACATGGTCTTTAAGTTTACTATTATCCACGGATGGTTGTCTCCTTACCTCGGTGGTAGCGCGGCTGCAGATGACATAGGTTCGATCCCCGGCACCGCCTTGGGGATTTTTCCTCCGCTGGGAGACCTGGTCCGGGGTGCACTCAGCCTTGTGAGGAGCTACTTGATTGAGAAGGCCGTATGAACCGGCAGGAGCTGACCCCGTCTCACTCTGCAATACCATGAGTCTGTCATGGGCGCAACGGTCGTGGGGTATGCCTTGGAACCTTGTGGGCTGTTACGTAGGAGTTTAATTTAATCATCCAAAGACGCGACACGAAGGTCCCCTAAAGTACACTTTACATGTAAAACATTTCAAAATGTTTATTTCCTCAAAAATGACTCAAAATATTTCGATTAAAATACCGTATATAAAATATACTTATATGGCCAATAAAATGTATATCTTGAATTTTCTGGGAATAACCTCTAAAAACCTCTTTGTTCTGGATGAATTTTGAAAACTTTTGCCTAACTGATAAAACGTAAGAGATAGACAAAAACGTGCTACACAAAAATGTAGATCTAACTAAAACACTATTTATATTGTCATATCCTGGCTATATACACAGGATGTGGTAACATTGAAAATAATTAATCTTTCATATGTTGGCGACATTGCCAACTTTGCTATTTATAAAAACCACCTGTAGAGTAGTTTCTTTCTCTATTGTAATGTGTATTTAGGAGCAGGGTGCCAAGGTTGGCTCCCACGCCAAGATGGTGATACGAGAAATCACGTAAAAGGTAACAAAAGAACTGTTTCTATTCAAAAGTGTTAGTCTTTAAATTAGTAGATTAGTTAACCCATTCACGCCCCTTTACTGGATTATGTAGGCTATTTTCCCGGCATTAAAGATGGTTTAGAGCTGCGTTTTCATATGCACGCCTAGCTGTAGTGAAAAGTAATTTTCCATGACCTATCCTATCGTAGCCAAGCGAGTTTTTTGAATTAATAACAGCAGGCATGACAATACACTTTTTTTTTTTTTTTTCCGTGGAGTTGATCATTTCCGAGATATTCCTTGTTATTGTCTTCAGTTTTTAAATACCTTAACTTTTCACCTAATAGAATTGGTCAACTTCTGGCCATACGAATTTCAATTACATGACAATCGGGATTTAAAACACTTGACTATCGCTTTAGCTTAGTGTATACTTCCTTATTCCCCCTCTACTTATAAGGAACTTCTAACGGAACGGTCTTCAAAAGTTATTCCCCAAAAATTCAAGATGTACATTTTATACATGATGTAAATAGCTATAATATGCGGCATTTAAATCAAAATCGTTACAGCCATTTTTGAGTAAAACAAAAATTTCAAAGCCTTTTCCATGTAAATGGTAGTTAAGGGTGGGGGGATTTTCTTGAAAGTCTTTGTGTAGCATTCTTGGAAGATACTTAAATATCAAGTTTGGTATCTAATGATTTTTTAGTTTTTGAGCTCTGCTGTCCACAGACACACACGGACCTTTTTCTAAAATTGTATCCTTTGGACTTAGGGGACCTCAAATCATATTTTATGTGAATTCTTGGTATCGAATTTTTGGGTGTATTACACATAGTACGCGTAGAGAAAGTAAAAAAAATGCACTAAACGTTGAACCTTGAGGATTCCCCAACTAAATACTGAAAGCGAAGTATTAACATTTAAGAAGCGGGAATGCTGAATGTGTAAAGTCAGTGCTGGCAGCTTTAAACTTATTGTTTCAGTAGAAATTCCTCAAGTGTTGCCAAGATCGCTTCTTGGAAAAAGATGGGGCAAGTGCTCATAGAATTTCCTCACGCAGCAGAGCTCTCAATTGTTTCCCCCCAAAACTAGATTCCGAAGGCTTATACGTCTAGAAATAAATTCCATCTTTATTGTTTTTCTTTCGCGCCTTGTCAGTTTACGAGTAGTTTTAACCTTAGACCCATATTTATAGTACATTTTTATAACACGGTAGTTACCTAACTGACAGAGGTCTCCACTAAAATAAACTTTTTTGAAATACTTGATATGTAAGATAATCATTCTGAACACATATTTGGTAATCTAAGCTAAATTTACAAACCATTTATTAATTGCCTTGCCAACAGGCACTGTAAGTACTTACAGTAAGCGTTTGAGAGGTCATTAATACTTACAGTACAATTAGGAAATGACGTAACACTCAAGACATGTGCTACTTCAAGTAAAGAATCAATTGCAAAATTCATTAACAAAAGAGTCCATAAGAAGGCTTTGGCTATATAATTTAGATGTAGCCTTTCATTTGTTCTCATCTGTAGCTCATTTTTACTTTCTCCATACGCACTATCTACATAGTGTATAGAGAAAGTATTGCACTCCACCAAAAATTCGATACCGAGATTTCACCGGAAATATATGTGTTAGGGTCCCCAATATCCAAAAAAATCACTTTCACAAAAAGGTCCGTATGTGTGTGTGAGTGTGTGTGTGTGTGTCCGTGTGTCTGTGAACACGATAACTCAAAAACGAAAAGTCGGTAAAATACCAAACTTGGTATTTAACTTTAGTATCTTCCAGGGATGCGACACGAAGATTTTGAGAAAATCCCCCCAACCCCAACTACCCTTTACATGGAACTTGTTTCGAAAATTTTGATTTTCTCAAAAATGGCTCTAACGATTTTGATTAAAATTTCGTATATTAAACATATTTACCTGACAAATAAAATGTATATCTTGAATTTTCTGGGAATAGTCTCTGAAGAGTAGTTTATTCTGGATGAATTTTACTAAATTTTGAATAACTGCTAAACCGTAAGAGATGGACAAAAATTTACTGGACAGAAAATAAAGAGCATATTAAAACACACAATTTATGTTATATACATTTTTTCGTGGTGATTCGTCGTTTTTGTGACATTCCTTATTTTTGGTTTCTGCTATGAAAAACGTATACTTTTCTCTTACAGGAACTTGTCAACTCCTATCCATATAGACAAAGGAACTTCGTTGACATAGCAACCAGCTTTTGACTATCACTTTAACCTACGGTTGTCCCTTATTTCGCTTCTACTTACAAGGAAGCGAGTAATTAGACTATTTCTGCTATTTTTGTCTGATTAGCATAAAGTAAATAGAAGTATAAGCTTTTTAGGAATTATTTGTTGCAGGGATATGGAGAAAGTCATGTGAATGGTACACATCAGATTTTTAAGAATTATTTATTGCAGGGATATGGAGAAAGTCATGTGAATGGTACACATCAGATTTTTACTTTCTCCATACGCACTATGTATATAGTGTATAGAGAAAGTATTGCACTCCACCAAAAAATTCGATACCGAGATTTCACCGGAAATATATGTTTTAGGGTCCCCAATATCCAAAAAAAGCATTTTCACAAAGAGGTCCGTGTGTGTGTGTCCGTGTGTCTGTGAACACAATAACTCAAAAACGAAAAGTCGGTAAAATACCAAACTTGGTATCTAAGTTTAGTATCTACCAGGGATGCGACACGAAGATTTTGAGAAAAATCCCCCCACCCCCTACTACCCTTTATATGGAACTATTTTTCGAAAATTTTGATTTTCTCAAAAATGGCTCTAACGATTTTGATTAAAATTTCGGATATGAAACATATTTACCTGACAAATTAAGTGTATATCTTGAATTTTCTGGGAATAGCCTCTGAAGAGTAGTTTATTCTGAATGAATTTTACTAAATTTTGAATAACTGCTAAACCGTAAGAGATGGACAAAAACTTACTACACAAAAAATGTAGAGCACTTTAAAACACACAATTTATGTTATATACATTTTTTTCGTGGAGTTCGTGTTTTTGTGACATTCCTTATTTTTGGTTTCTGCTATGAAAAACGTATACTTTTCTCATACAGGAACTTGTCAACTCCTATCCATATAGACAAAGGAACTTCATAGACATAGCAACCAGCTTTTGACTATCACTTTAACCTACGGTTGTCCCTTATTTCGCTTCTACTTACAAGGAAGCGAGTAATTAGACTATTTCTACTATTTTTTCTGATCAGCATAAAGTAAATAAAAGTATAAGCTTTTTAAGAATTATTTGTTGCAGGGATATGGAGAAAGTCATGTGAATGGTACACATCAGATTTTTACTTTCTCTATAGGCACTATGTACATAGTGTATAGAGAATGTATTGCACTCCACCAAAAAATTCGATACCGAGATTTCACCGGAAACATATGTTTTAGGGTCCCCTTTATCTAAAAAAAGCATTTTCGGAAAAAGGTCCGTGTGTGTATGTGTGTGTGTGTCCGTGTGTCTGTGAACACAATAACTCAAAAACGAAAAGTAGCTAAAATACCAAACTTAGTATTTAAGTTTAGTATCTTCCAGGGGTGCGACACGAAGATTTTGAGAAAAATCCCCCCACGCCCAACTACCCTTTACATGGAGCTTTTTTAAAAAATTTTGATTTTCTCAAAAATGGCTCTAGCGATTTTGATTAAAATTTCGTATATTAAAGACATTTACCTGACAAATAAAATGTATATCTTCAATTTTCTGGGAATAGCCTCTGAAGAGTAGTTTATTCTGGATGAATTTTACTAAATTTTGAATAACTGCTAAACCGTAAGAGATGGAGAAAAACTTACTAAACAAAAAATGTAGAGCTCGTTAAAACACACAATTTATGTTATTTACAGTTTTTTCGTGGAGTTCGTCGTTTTTGTGACATTCCATATTTTTGGTTTCTGCTGTGAAAAACATATACTTTTCTCATACAGGAATTTGTCAATTCCTGTCCATACAAACAAAGGAACTTCAGTCACATAGCAACCTGCTTTTGACTATCACTTTAACCTATGGTACTCCCTCATTTCGCTTCTAGTTACAAGGAAGCAAGTAATATGACTATTTCTGCTAATATTTGTGAATTAGCATGAAGTAAATAGAAGCATAAGGTTTTTAGCAATAATTTGTTGCAGAGATGTAAAGAAAGTCATGTGAATGGAACACGTCAGATTTTCTTTTAATGTTCAATAACATATTGAAAAGTAATTTTGATTTATTATTGTTTTTTTAAAATTTTTTCAGTATTTCAAAAAGTAATTGGCTAACCACGAGCTGTAAGTTACTTATCCCAATATGCATTCTCGACCTGATAAGTGTACCTTACATTTCTTAGTACGGAATATACTATTGTGATCCTTGAACTGCCTTCAGATGTTCTCGCTGCGTATAACGTTTCAGATTCTAATCAACGAAAAACAGAGAAAAGATACAATAAAAATCTGATATTTTCCATTCACATGATTTTCTCTATATATTCTGTAACGAAATATTCTTACAAAAGTTTATTCTTATTTCTGCTTCATGCTAATCAAGATAAATATTAGCAGAAAGCGTCTTATTATTTAGTTACTTATAAGTAGAAAGGTAATAATGAAATAGGCTAGCGCAAATTTATTTAAAAAGTTCATACATCCTATTGTGATTTAAAAATTCAACTTTACAAAACAACCTGCTTCTTAAGCTTTCATTTTATGTATGAAGTAAGCTTCTGTGTAACTTCTAGTATAACGTTTATTTTTTTGAAGATTGCAAAGCGTAGACATTTTCATTTTTTCAGAAAATGAGTTTAAAGCTTAAGGTATTATCTGTGTGACAAAGCACTTACTTGAATCGTTTAAAACATGCCTGCTCCATCGATAGAAACTTCCTTTTTTTATCTATTCTTTACCACAAATTATAATTTAATATTTGAATGGGAAGCAAAGGATTTATAATATTCACTGAATGTATTATTCACTGTTTGAACACTCTCATTACTGCCGTTGAACTTTTTAGTGTGTTTATGTCTCTGAAACTCCCTCTTTCGTGAAAGAACACTAGATGTGTTATTCATTTCAACTCATAGTTGCACACAAAATGTCCAATTGCTCTCAAATTTAATTTTAAATTAACTGAAAGCATTGATAGGTAGAGTCAAACTGAATAATTCCATGCCATTGCCAGGATTTGATCTCTCGGTCTCTAGCAGGTTGCTTTACCACTGAGCTACCGTGCCAACATGCCGGCATAGCATTGAATTTCTCAACTGACTCGCATGTAAACCACAAGGTGATCTCAGATTATTTTGAGATGACAACCCTAATGGCTACTTACAATGTTTTAAGCCAACTATTATGGTCAATTGTGATAATTTTAATTGTTTTCTCACAGAAACCGTATGTAGGACAGGAGTTGCATAGGTAGAGTCAGATTGAAAAATTCAATGTCATATCCAACTCCTGACTACACAACGTTTGTGTGAGAGAAACAATTAAAATTATCAAAACTGACACCATGTTTTCCAAAAGTTGTTTCAAGGAGTGGTATGTCAAAGCCGCTATAAATACTTAAGTGCAATCTCTATGGAGATGTTCTTCGTGCCATCTGTTGACAGCCTGAAAAATGTTAGCTCTAAGAAGGGAGATATGAATCAGAAAAATGTGACGTGTGTCATTCACATGACTTTCTCTACATCTCTGCAATAGATTATTGCTAAAAAGCTTATGCTTCTATTTACTTCTTGCTAATGGAGAAACAATTAACAGAAATAGTCTTATTACTTGCTTCCTTGTAAGTAGAAGCGAAATAAGGGAGTACCATAGGTTAAAGTGATAGTCAAAAGCTGGTTGCTGTGTAACTGAAGTTCCTTTGTTTGTATGGATAGGAGTTGACAAATTCCTGTATGAGAAAAGTATGTTTTTAAGGCTGAAACCAACAATAAAGAATATCTAAAAAAAAAAAAAAAAAAAAAAAAAAAAAAAAAAAAAAACAAGCAATTCCACGAAAAAATGTAAATAATATAAATTGTGTGTTTTAACGTGCTCTACATTTTTTGTGCAGTAAGTTTTTATGTAAGTCTTACGGTTTAACAGCTATTCAAAATTCTGTAAATTTCATCCAGAATAAATAAGTCTTCAGAGGCTATTCCCACGGACACACACACGGACCTTTTTCTGAAAATGCTTTTTTTGGATACAGGGGGCACTAAAACATATATTTCCGGTGAAATCTCGGTATCGAATTTTTGGGTGGAGTGCAATACCTTCTCTATACACTATGTACATAGTACGTGTAGAGAAAGTAAAGAAAGAGCAGCAAAGTGACTCAAAATATACTGTCACGCCCACCTTTATGAAATCCAGGAGCACAGCGGAACCATTTAAATTTATTTTAGTCAACTTAGAATTGAAATATTTAAATAAACCGTATTAATTTTAAACAGGAATGACTATCGTTTTGCATAACAGGAAAAAAAAAAAAAAAAAAAAAAAACGAGAAAAGCATCTTTTAAAGGCGAATACATACCTTAAACTTCTGTCAAATGCGAAGTCAACTTTCGTTTCATCTCGTTTGTTTTACTCCCAGGAATACAAAACAGAACCGAATTTTAGTTGTTTCATGTAGCGATAGATTTTAAAAAGTTGACTATCGATTTAGCCTAGTGCACTCCCTTATTTCCCTTCTCCTCACAAGGAAGCAAGAAATAAGACTATTGCTGATACGGTTTATCTCAATTAGTATAACATAAATAAAAGAATTATCATTTGTAAGTTTATTTGTGAAGCAGCTAGAGAAAATCATGTGAATGTAACAAATCAGATGTTTTACTATATATATATATATATATATATATATATATATATATATATATATATATGTATATATATATGTATAAATCTGACATAGACAGATATAATTACAAACACAGAAACATACAACACAAAATTCCCTAGCCCGCCTGGGTAGTGTAAGGGTAGCATGCGTCTACCTCATATTCAACAGGTCGCGAGTTCGAATCTCGCTTAGGATGGTTATACGGATAATGTTTTTTTTTTTTTTTTTTTTTTTCTTCGAGGTTTTCCTTTATCCTGAGAAGACGAATGTCAAGTAAATTTAAGCTCCATGGACCCCGAGATCATTTGAGCATCATTTCACCAATTTCAATCAACGTCCAATGTGACCAACCAGGTTAAAGAACGTTAAACTTTATATGTGTATATGTATACACCTTCTGTCAAGAAAGTACCGGGAATTGATCATTTAAAAATTCTGTTTAAAAGGGGATTCGAAATTATTGTTGCCGCTAAGTTGGTACAACTTTCCTCTATACCCACACGGAGTTTGATCGTCGTCTGTCATCTAGTTTGTTTACGGTACGCCATTTTGTTAGTTCATCTCAAAGGTGATTTATCGATTTTACGATGGATACAAATATTGAACAAAGAACCTGTCTCAAAGTTTGCATTGCAAATGGTATTTCGTGTGCCGAATCGCTGAAAATGTTACAGAGGGCCTATGGTGAATTGACTTTATCAAAAACACGTGCATATGAGTGGTACCGTGCATTCAAAAGTGGTCAAGATGTAGTGGAAGATTTGCCTCGCGCTGGTCGGCCATCAACGGTTTCAACTGCACTGAACATCGCTAAAGTGAAGAAAATGGTGTCTGAAAATCGTCATTTAGGTCTGAGAGAGATAATCGCTGAACTTTCTGTGTCTCACGAATCGATTCGTACCATTTTAAACGATTGTTTGGGCATGGCACGCGTTGCAGCTCGGTTAGTTCCGAAAGACTTGAATTTTCTACAAACACTCAATCGCGTAAAGATTGCTGAAGACATGCTAGAACGAGCCAGTTCCGACCCCACATTCATGAAACGCATTGTAACTGGTGATGAGACGTGGGTTTACGAGTTTGACACTCAAACCAGTATACAAGCTTCCGAATGGCGCCTTCCAACTTAACCGAAACCTAAAAGGGCACGCCAAACTCGATCAAAACTGAAGGTCATGTTGACAGTTTTTTTCGAGTTCTTGCCAGAAGGTCAGATGTTAAATAAAGATATTAACTGAGCGTTAAGCGACGTTTGAGAGATCAAATACGGTGAAAAAGGCCAGATTTGAGGAACGACAACTCATGGATTCTGCACCACGTTAACGCACCAGCTCACAAGACTATTATTGTGAACAATTTCTGGCCAAAAACTCAACAAATTTCATCGAACAACCACCATAATCACCTGATCTGGCTCCTGCTGATTTCTTTCTCTTTCCAAAACTCAAGTTACCACTTCGAAGCACCCGTTTTCAGTCGATAGAAGACATAAAGGAAAAATTGCGGCGACATTTGACATCGATTCCTAAAAGTGCCTACAAATATGTTTTGATGATTGGATTATTCGTTGGCATAAATGTATAATTTCAGAAGGGGCCTTACTTGAAGGCGATAAAATAAAATTGGATGAATAATTCATTTTTTGTGTTTTATTGGCAAATTCCCGGAACTTTCTTGACACAGTATATATTTGTTTGTTTCATTTATATAGCCCCTTTAGCATTTAAGGAAGGAGGCTTTGCATTAGAAACAGAAATGTAAATGGAGCTTTATTTATGGACGCTCTATAACTGCTGTGGTTCTCAGCGTCCCATACTAATTTGGGCGTGAAAGACCGCTTAATTTTGCTCAGAGGCCTCTCTGTCAGGCTTGAGGTTCTTTCGCGTGCCGTAAATCTACGACACGGGACCAACGGCTTTACTTCCCTTCCGAAGGAAGCCGCTAAGGATTTTTCCGCCCGAAAATATCTATCTATATTGAACCCGCGACCTTGGGTATATGATGTTAGCATGGTAACCATTACAACTCAGAGGGCGATACAGCTCTGTTAGTCTGTAGGTTCTTTACGTTGGATTAAATCGTTTCATTTTCCTCAAACACACACACTCTCACATACATACTTCCAGACTCTGTGAGGGACAAGGAATAATTTTAGTTAAAGAAAAATTCCCTGCTCCAGCCGGGAATCGAACCCGGATATTTTTGTTTTACAATTTAGTAGGTGTGACGCAGCGTTTACAGACAAAACACAAAACCGACTAAAGCTACAGTAATAGAGCAGAACTAAAACACTACGAAATACTCGTGAGTGAATACACAGAGAATGTAAGTTACTCCAACTGCTGTTTGATTTTGAAACACATTTTACACTGCAAGAGAGGTTAAACATGAACGCTGTTTGCATATTTACGTTTCTCTTTTTTGAAGACGTGACCTTCCAATCGTGCCTTGTAGCCTTCAATCCACTACCAGCAAAACATAGTTATTTAACGTTGTGTGAATCAAAGCGTAGAGAACAGACCAAACACCGTCTTTATAGCGCTGCAAACGAGGTCAAATTCTAAATCTGTTCCTTTAGATCCGGCCAACAATCCATACAGTGTTTTGTTTTAGCTTTCTTTAAAAACAAAAACAACTCGATGCTTATGCCGAATTTTCAATTTTGCTCTCTTCTGCAGCTTATGTTAAACAACTAAAAGTAGTAAAAAGCTGATGCGTTCCATTCACATGACTTTCTCAACAACTCTGCAACAAATTGTTGTTAAAAAGCTTATGCTTCTATTTACTTAATGCTAATCGAGAAAACATAAGCAGAAATAGCCTTATTACTTGCTTCCTTGTAGAAGCGAAATAAGGGAGTACCATAAGTTAAAGTCATAGTCAAAAGCGGGTTGCTGTGTAACTGAAGTTCCTTTGTTTGTATGAATAGGAGTTCACAAATTCCTGTATGAGAAAAGTATAAATTTGTTAAAGCTGAAACCAAAAACAAGGAATATCTCAAAAACGATCAACCCCACGAAAAAAAAGTATATAACATAAATTATGCGTTTTAACGTGCTCTACGTTTTTTGTGCGGTAAGTTTTTGTCCTTCTCTTACGGTTTAGCAGTTATGCAAAATTCCGTAAAATTCATCCAAAATAAAATAGTCTTGAGAAGCTATTCCCAGAAAATTCAAGCTATAAAATTTGTTTGTTAGGTAAATATCTTTAATATACGGTATTTTAATCAAAATCGTTACAGACATTTTTGAGAAAATCAAAATTTTCGAAAAAGTTCCATGTAAAGGGTAATTGGGGTGGGGGGATTTTCTTGAAAATCTTCGTGTGGCATCCTTGGAAGATACCAAACTTAAATACCAAAACCGGCTTTTCGTTTTGAGCTCTGCTGTCCACAGGCACACAAAGAAATGGAGTGTTATTTATGGACACTCTTTAACTGCTGTGGTTCTCAGCGTCCCATTCTAAATTGGTCGTGAAAGACCGTTTAATTTTGCTCAGAGACCTCTCTATCAGGCTTGAGGTTCTTTTACATGCCGTAAATCTACGACACGGGATCAACGGCTTTACTTCCCTTCCGAAGGAAGTCATGCTAAGGATTTTTACACCCGAAAAAATCCATCGTCCTCCGCCGGGTTTGAACCCGCGGCCTTAAGTATATGAAGTTAGCATGGTAACCATCACACCACGGAGGGCGACAACAGACACACAGACACACAGACAGACAGACATACAACTTGGACCTTTTTCCAAAAATGCTTTTTTTTTGGATTCAGGGGGACCCAAACATGTATTTCCGGTGAAATCTTGATATCGAATTTTGGGTACATTACAATACCTTCTCTATACACGATGTATATAGTACGTGTAGAGAAACTAAAAAAGTCTCACATAGATTGACGACCGTGTTCATCATTCTCGATCAAATTCTTGTTGATCAATGAACGTGATCAAACTTTGACGAAGTTAAATTTTGGTTGCGGTACATCACTTTTAATACTCGTTCAACTAACAACCATCAGCTGACCGTGCGCTATACTCATTATTAGAGCTAGATCCGGTGTCACAAAATTGACGGATTGATTTTCGGTGCTCACGAGTATAACTATGACATGAAGGAGTAGGCGTGGTCTCCACAGCCCGTTTCGAAACGAGTCGCACTATATAGCACTGCTCACTGCCTGGCCTTGTTCAGTTCCTGCTAATAGTTAAACCAGTGAACACTGAAAAAGAGCGTAGATTGAAAAATGTTAAAAATACGAAAGAGTAAGTTTTGGACATTGAACAAATTTGTGGATGATTTAAACTATTTTAAGTGACAAGAGGAGAGCCTTTTCTTTCGATACATTAAATATGTATTTGTAATTCACTGCAATATATTCTAAGTGAGGTTGTTTGATTTGTATTGAGAATTAACAGAGCCGTTGTGCAGAATTACCCAGTGAAATCACAACGCACTAAATACAGACGCTACTGAGTCACACAAACATTTCTTCCGCCGCCCCTGGAACCCGGAGCAGATGATACAAATTCGTGGCTTGTCTTTTCAAAGCTCTGTACATTATTGACCTACATTATTACTTTCTCTATACGTACTATGTACATAGTGTATAGAGAAGGTATTACATTATACCAGAAAATTCGATACCGAGATTTCACCGGAAATATATGTTTGAGTCCACCTGAATCCAAAAACAGCATTTTTAGAAAAATGTCCGTGTGTGTGTCTGTCTGTCTGTGAGTATGTGTGTGTGTCTGTATGTGGACAGCATAGCTCAAAAACGAAAAGACCGTTAAATATCCCCAACTGCCCTTCACATGGACAAATTTTGATTCTCTAAAAAAAATGTCCTTAACGATTTTGATTAAAATATCATATATTAAATATATATACTTGACAAATAATATGTATATCTTGAATTTTCTGGGAATAGCCTCTGAAGACTACTTTATTCTGGATGAATTTTACGGAATTTTGTGTAACTGGTAAACCATAAGAGATAGACAAAAACTTACCCCACAAAAAAATGTAGAGCACATTAAAACACACAATTTGTGTTATATACATTTTTCGAAGAGTTGATCGTTTTTTAGATATTCCTTGTTTTTTGATTCAGACTTAAAAAGCTTATACTTTTTTCAAACAGGAATTTGTCAACAACTGTCCATACAAACAAAGGTACTTCAGTCACATATCAACCATTTTTTGTTATCACTTTAACCTATGTTACTCCCTTATTTCGCTTCTACTTACAGGGAAGCAAGTAATAAGACTATTTTTGCTAATTTTTTCTCACTTAGCATGAAGTAAATAGAAGCATAAACTTTTTTACAAACATTTGTTGCAGAGATATAGAGAAAGTCATGTGAATGGATTACATCAGATTTTTTGTATCAGATTTTATACCTTTATTTGTAAAAGTACCATTCGTTTGATTTACTAATCATATAATGAAATAGGTGTTTTACTGTGTTGCTTTATTTATTAGAACGATAGATTAAAACATTAGCAGAAATGGTCTTATTAATTGCTGTCTTGTAATTAGTAGGAGAATAAGGTAATAAATTACACTAAACGATAGTGAAATATTTTAAAAGGTATGTGTCACAATTGAAATTCGGTTCCCGCGAGTAAAACAAAAGAAATGAAACGAAAGTTGGCTTCCTGTTTCAGAAAAGTTGAAGTAGTTTAAAATTGAAGCCAATAACAAGGAACGATATGTATTAGAACGAAGCATATAATATGAATTCATATAATGAATATATGGTATTGGAATGAAAATCGTTGGAGCTATTTTTGAGAACAACAAAATTTTCAAAAAATTGTCCATCTAAAGGATAGTTTGGGGTGGGGGGATTTTTTTTTTTTGAGAATCTTCGTGTCGCATCCTTGGAAGATACTAAACTTAAATACCAAGTTTGGTTTTAACAGACTTTTCGTTTTTGAGCTATGATGCCCACATACACACACAAACACAGACGTACACACGCATGCGTGGACCTTATTCTAAACTTGCTTTTATTTAGGACTCAGGAGAGCTCAAAACATATATTTACGGTGTAATCTCGATATTGGATGTTTGGGTGGAATACAATACCTTCTCTAACCACTATGTACATACGGGCTAGACAAACTAAAAATGTTGCACCGACGAAAGACATACGAAGATGACGTCACAAACTAAAAGAATGCGTGAACTGGCACAGGGTATGAGCTGCATGTCGGTATTTATTGAGCTACTTTTGGAACAGATCATACTTAAATGTGTGCATGTTTACACTACAAACTCATCCCCGCTACTCTTTATACAGCTGACTGCTTTGTGTGTTCGTAACTGTGTGAGCTTCGGAACCCAAAACCAGACTCTACTCATGATTGTACAGATTCTGTAAGGAAAGCGTCTAAATCTATAGTCAAAGAGGTTGAGGTACAAACTTCTTATATTGATTTTTGTTATGTAACGTTGTATGATTGGACACTGTAAAATAGAAAACAAAACTCTGATGTGTTCCATTCACATATCTTTCTCTAGCTGTTCCATATACAAACCATTCTTACAAAATATTATTCTTCTATCTACTTCATGCTAGTCGAGATAAATACTTGCAGAAATGGCCTTATTACTTGCTTCCTTGTAAGTGGAAGGCTATATGAAACAATTGACGTTCGGTTCGCTTTGCATGATCCCGTTTGAGAAAAGTAGAGTAACAAGAAACATCTCGAAAACGGTCAACGCTGCAAGAAAAACGTATATGACATAAAATGTGTGTTTTAACCAGATCTACATTTTTATATGCTTTTCTTTTTCTGTATCTTGCGGTTTAACCGTTATGGAAAATTTTGGAAATCTAATCAAGAATAAAGATTTTTTCAGAGATTACTTCCAGAAAGGTCATAATATATATTTTATTTGCCATGAATATATAGTATTTTAATTAAAACGTTTGAGTTATTTTTTATAAAATCAAAATTATTGGAATATTTTTGCATATAAAGTGTAGTTTGGGGTGGGGGGAGAGTTATTGAAAATCCTCATGTCGTTCCTTGGAAGATACCAAACTTAAAAAACCTAGTTTGGTATTTAATGATGATTTCTTTTTTTAATTACGCACACACTGACCTTTTCCATGCGGGACTGAAAACATTTTTCCGGTAAAATCTCGGTATCAAATTTTTGGGTGGAATACAATTCTTTCTCTACCTACTAAATACATTGTACACGCGTGCTATAAAAAGCAAAAGTGAACACAGTTCTTTAAAAAAGAAAGCTGCAATGGAAACTTTTATAATTTAGCATTTTCACCTTCACTTTCTTATTATATGTTTTTTTTTTCTCGGAGGCAAAAATGGCCTTTTTCTTTGTTCTTCATTGTTTACTTTTCTCCAGTATGCTTTCTTCCACCTTACTCTAATGGTCTCATCTAAATGCATCTTTTTAACCCAAAGGAAGTCTTTAAAACGTCTGGCGTGTATTCTTTTGTTTCTTCTTTACAATTATTCTGTTTATTATGCTGTTAACTTTCCATTTATTTTCAAAACATCTGCAACCAACAACAGTGCACACAAAGTCAAAAGAACACATTCATATACGCAAAATAAAAACATTTTGTTACATTTACATGATTTTTTTCTATCTTTTCTGTTTCAAGCTATTACGATGGCCATCCAGAAAGCGACAAACGATTTGGCGTAACTAAATAACAATAAAAGCTATCAGCATTAACTTTATTTACAAAGTTACAATACCTTACTCTATTTCTCAACGTAATCTCCATTATGTCAAGACATGTATTGATCACGTGGTACCAGTTTTTAAATGCCGATGTTATTTTTCTACCGCCAAAGAACTTTACCTTTTTTTTTGAATGCACAAATGTTCGAAAATCAAAATTTTCGAACATTGTTCTATGTAAAGGGTAGTTGGGGTCGTGCTATTTCCTTGAAAATCTTTGTGTCGCATCCTTGGAAGATACTGGACTTAAATATCAGTTTGGTATTTAACGGACTTTTCGTTTTTGAGCTATGCTGCACCCCCCCACACACACACAAGGCCATTTTTCTAAAACTACTTTTTTTTTAATTCAGGAAGTCTTAAAACATCCGGTGAAATCTCGGTATCGTGTTTTTGGGTGCAATATAATACCTTCTCTATACACTTTGTACATAGTACGCATAGAGAAAGTAAAAATCTGATATATACTATTCACATGACTTTCTCTACATCTCTGTAACAAATTATTGAGTAAGTTTATTCTTCTATAAACAGCAGAACGGAACAGTTCCATAACAACCACATTTTAAAACATTTTACTGTCGGTTTAGTCTAGTGTATTCACTTATTTCCCTTCTTCTTATGAAGAACTAAGCAATAAGACGGTTTCTACGAATGTTTATCCCGATTAGCGTGAAGTAGATAGAAGTAAACGTTTTTTTGTAAGAATAGTTTGTTTGCAGAACAGGTAGACAATTCAACACTCAAAATTGATTTAGTTAAAGTTAATGCGTCAGGAAATATGTGTAGAGTTACGGAAATCTTGTTGCTAGTGTTATATACGATGCAGGTGTATATACTATGTACAGGTGCAGGAGAATTTTGAAGGCCTTCTACTGAGGTGGTAAGCCTTGAGATAGCCAATAAAGAGCGGTGCAGGGAGATATCGCAACGATTAAACTGCATGCGGGGATCGAAGTGTGTTCACATTATACAGCTTGCTGAGCTCAAAGCAAAGGGATGCTTCACGTAAGCTCCCCGAGATACATCAAAAGGAAGATCGGGTTTCAGTTCCAGAGGCTGCTCTTGTTGAGAACACACTCTTGTACAACTTGCAGCACTCACGGCGACAGGGGTACCCAAAATTATGTCGAACCTAACATCCGACAAAACAAGAGTTTTAGAATAATGTTTTACGGTCTCTTGAATTCAAATACAGCTTTTTACTTTCTCTAGCCTGTTTGTAAAATGTACATAGTGCATAGAGAAGGTATTGTGTTCTACACAAAAATTCATGTAGAGATTTCACCGAAAATATATGTTTTGAGGTCCTCTCAGTACGATAAAAGGTGTGTGTGTATGTCTTACGATATACCACTTACCTATACAATAATCATCCAGAATGAAGAGATCTTAAGACGCTATTCCAGAAAATTCAAGATATACATTTCATTTGTATATATTTTTTAACTCGTTAGAACCACTTTTGAAAAACATTTTTAATAATGTTTCATGTAAACGGTAGTTGGAAGTGCGGGAATTTTCCGGAAAATCTTCATGTCCTGTTATTGGAAACTTGGTATTTAATGAACTCTCCATCTTTTTTATGTTGTCCACAGACACACACGGACCTTTTTCTAATTTTTATTCGGGGTCCTCAAAACATGTATTTCCGGCGAATCTTGGTATGGATTTTTTGGGTGAAATACAATACCTTCTCAAGCTACTGTGTATACTCTACATACATGCTAGAGAAGGTAAAATAATTTTAGTAGACCTTAAAACATGTATTTCGGTGAAATCTCTGTATAGAATATTTTAGATGGAATACAATAGCTCCTCTTATCTACTAGAAGTGGATTGTAGAAAAATCAGTAATTAGTTTTGATATGCTAGCAGGTTTAGAAGAAACTGAAAACGGTTTTCGAGAAGTTGTCCCGCAAAACTGAGGCGAGGCCGAAGAACTGGCAAGAAGATTGTATCCACATTCTTTCATCTCTGTGGTCCTATTATCTGTGAGGGTCGTCGTTCGGTTAATGACATTATGTTTGCCTGCACTTGAGGAAAACCGCGTACGTACCAACACACCGAACTCGAAGCCAGTTCATCCATCACAACGCACAATGCCGAAAACACAAAGGCATTTTTCGGTTACCTCAAGGGTGGAATTAATGGCTCATCCGCCTTAAGGTCCCTACCTGGCATGCTGGTCGTAACATTAGGGAGAAATAATGAAATAGTTATTGTCTTTTGAAACAGAAGAAATGATATCAGTGCCAGAGGTGTGACAAAGAAATGCTGATATCATTTTTTTTTTAAATACTTGATATGGAATTTAATCATTCTGAACACATATTTAGTAATGTAAGCTAAATTTACGATTAAATTATTAATTGACATGCCAACAAACACTCTATGTACTTACAGTAAGAGTTTAAGAGGTCATTAATACTTACAGTAAAATTAGGAAATGACGTAACACTCAAGACGTGTGCTACTTCAAGTAAAGAATCTATTATAAACAGAGGAATGTATATTTAGATGTAGCCTTTCTTTTGTTGACTTCGAGGATTCACTTTTGGATAATGCTCAATAAAATATTGAAAAGCAATTTTGATTCATTTATTTATTTTTTTTACAGTTTTTTCAAGCATTTCAAAAAGTAATTGGCTAGCCACGAGCTGTAAGTTACCTGCTGGCCTTACTCCCAGTATTCATTCTCTACCTGATAAGTATAACTTACAGTTCTTAGTACACAATGTGCTATAACGTGTTACTACATTATAGCATTACTTGATCTGTATTAATTCTATACTATTTTAGCACTGTTCTTAGTTGTTTTACAGTTATCGTAAACAAAATGATATTGTATTATTACTTTCCCTATTTGTACTATGTACATAGTGTATAGAGAATGTATTGCATTCCACCCAAAAATTCTATACCGAGATTTCACCGGAAATACACGTTTTAGGCTTCCTATATGCAAAAAGGAAAGCATTTTTACAACTTGGCACTTAAGTGGAATGTCTTCCAGAATACGACATAAAGATTTTGAGAACAATCCGCACACCCAAAACTACACTTTTTATAGAAAAAAATTTGAACATTTTGATTTTAAAAATGTTGATGTCTGTAAAAATTTTGATTAAATTATCGTATATTAAAGGTATTTATATTACAAATAAAATGTATATTTTGAATTTTCTCCTAATGGGTCTCCAATATCCCCCCAAAAATCATTTTTACTTTCTCTACATAGTAGGTACATGACACATAGGTAGAGCAGATATTGTACTCCATCCAAAAGTTCGATACCGAGATTTCACCGGAAATACACGTTTTACGGTCCCCTGTATTGAAAAAAAATGATTTTAAGAAAAATATCCATTTGTGAGTATATGGTATCCGTGGGTCTGTGAGCACGATAACTCAAAAACGAAATGTCTGTAAAATACCAAACTTGCTTTTTAAGTTTATTACCTTCCATAAACGTGACACAAAGATGTTGAGGAAAATTCACCCACTCCAAAATACCGTTTACATGGGGAAAAAATTCAAACAGTTTGATGCTTTTCTCAAACTATTGACGATTTTGATTAAATGCCGTATATTAAAGATATTAGCATGACAAATAAAATGTATATTTTGAATTTTGTATAACTAGTAAATAGTAAAAGATAGGCAGAAGGTTACTGCACATAAAATGTAGAACTCGTTAAATCACAAAATTTATGCCATATACATGGATTTGGCCATTTTTCAGATATTCCTTGTTATTGGTTTCAGTTTTAAAATACTTAGAACTTTTTACATACGGAATTTGTCAACTCCTGACACTGCAAAGAAACGGATTTCAATCCCATAGCAACCAGCTTTTAGAAGATTTGACTATCGTTTTGTTTTTGATTACAAGAAAGCATTATTTATCTCGATTAGCATGAAGTACATAGAATTATAAGCTTTTTAACAAGAGTTTGTTACAGAGATTTAGAGAATGTGACGTTATCATTTTTTATGGAAAAATATTTTTCTTTAAATTTTCAAAAATGTTGTTCAACTATCACTCTGAGGGAAGTTACGGCTCATTTATTTATTTTTACCCATTCGTGATAATTCATGCAGGGCTTCGAAAGCATTTTTCTAGAGGATTTTCTTAAGCTCGTAAATGTGACCTCGGGAACAACATAGCGTTTTTCCACGTAGTCACAATATTTTTAAATTGGTTGTTATTACTCGGTAAAGAGACCGTTAGTTTGTTGTCAGAATGATTCATCACAACAGAACCTGGTCCCTCGTCGAACTGTTGCGTGCGCCGACGTTATATGCAACTCTCTGCCTTAAACTCTCGTGGCTCGCCCATTTATTTGTTTCCGCAGAAAAGCGCTTTGTTTTTAGGAATACCTAACAATTGTGTCTGACATTTTACTCAAAGGTTATTATTTGAGACAACTTGTAAGGCCGTGGGTCGTTTAAGTTCAGACTAAAATATCTCTAAAACTAAGCTTGTGGAAAGAAATGTCTTGAATAAAATATCTGATCTCTACATTTCTGTAACAAATTATTGTTAAAAAGCTTATTCTTCTATCTACCTCATGCTAATCCAGATAAGCATTAACAGAAACGGTCTTATTACTAAGTTCCTTATAAGTACAAGGGAAATAAGGGAATATACTAGACTAAACTGACAGTCATATGTTTTAAAATGGGGTTGCTATGGGATTGAAATCCGTTTCTGTGTATTGGTAAAAGTTGACAAATCCCTGTATGTGAAAGTTTAAGTATTTTAAAACTGAAACCAATAACTCGAAATATCTCGAAAACGATTAACTGTACGATAAAAATGTATATGGCATACATAAATTGTGTGTTTAAACGAGATCTGCATTTTTACTTTCTCTACACGTACTATGTACATAGTGTATAGAGAAAGTATTGTATAGCACCCAAAAATTCAATACCGAGACTTTCCCCAGAAATACATATTTTTAGTCGCCCTGAATAAAAAAACTTTTTTAGAAAAATGTCTGTCTGTCTGTCTGTATGTGTGTATGTGGGCAGCAGAGCTGAAAAACCAAAAGACCATTAAATACCAAACTTGAATGCGCTCTTCCAAGAATGCGACACGAAGATTTTCAAGAAACCCCCCTAACTACTCTTTATATTTAACATTTTTCGAATTTTTTTATTTTCACAAAAATTGCTCAAACGATTTTGATTAAAATCTCTTATATTTAAGACATTTATGTTATAAATAAAATGTATATCTTCAATTTTCTGGGAATATCCGCTGAAGACATGTTTATTCTGAATACATTTTTCGGAATTTTGAACAACTGGTAAAGCGTAAGAGATAAACAAAAACGTACAACAAAAATTGCAGAGCTCGTTAAAATACACAATTTATGTTATATACATTTTTTTCGTGAGTCGATCATTTTTTAGATATTCCTTGTTTTTGGTTTCATCTTTAAATAGCTTACTTTTCTCATGCAGGAATTTATCAACTCCTTTCCATACAAACAAAGGAACTTCAGTCACATAGCAACCAGCTTTTGACTATCACTTTAACCTATGGTACTCCCATATATCGCTTCTACTTTCAAGGAAGCAGGTAATACGACCCTTTCTGTCAATTTTTTCTCGATTAGCACTAAGTAAATAGAAGCATAAACTTTTTAACAATAATTGATTGCAGAGATGTAGAGAAAGTCATGTGAATGAACACATTAGATTTTTCTCTTTACACTTATGTACATAGTTTATAGAGAAAGTATTGCATTCCACCCAAAAATTCCATACCGAGATTTCAGTGTGTTCCATTCACATGAATTTCTCTACATCTCTGTTACAAATTGTTATTAAAAAGTTTCTTATTCTCTTTACTTCATATTAATCGAGATAAACATTAGCAGAAATAGTCTTATTACTTGCTTTCTTGTAAGTAGAAGGGAAATAAGGGATTACAACAGGTTAAGCTAATTGTCAAATGTTTTACAAGCTAGCTGCCGTGTTGATGAATTCCCTTTTTGTGCATGTCAGAACCCCCGTATGTGAAAGTTTATGTATTTTAAAACTTGTAAACAATAACTCGGAATATCTCGAAAACGATTAACTCTTCGATAAAGATGAATATGGCATAAATTGTGTGTTTTAATGAGCTCTAACTTTTTGTGCAGTAAATTTTACTCATATACAAATGTAATCCAGAATGAACAAGTCTTCAGAGGCTATCCCCAGAAAATTTCAGATAAACATTTCGTTTGAAATGAAAATATCTTATATATTTGACATTTTAATCAAAATTGTTAGAGCCATTTTTGAGAAAATCAAAATTTTCTATATTTTTTCCATGTAAAGGGTAGTTGGGGTGGGGGGATTTTCTGGTAAATCTTCGTGTCGCACCCTTGGAAGATACTATACTTAAACACCAAGTTTGGTATTTAACACACTTTTCGTTTTTGGGCTATGCCTTCCACACACATACACACACACACACACAAATGCATACACAGACTTTTTCTAAAAACGCTTTTTTTTAAAATTCAGGGACCTTAAAACATGAGTTTTCGGTGAAAATTCGGCATAGAATTTTTGAGTGGTATACAATAACTTCTCATATACCATGTGCATAGTACGTGTAGAGAAAGTAAGAATTACTACACAAAAATGTAGCTCTCGTTAAAGCACTCTTTTTTCGTAGAGTTCACTGTTTTCTAGATATTCCTTGTTATTGTTTCAAATTTAAACTATGTAGCTTTTTTTATAGGAGCACACACCGTTTTCTTTCATTTTATTTCGTATTACTGCTGGCCATGCAAAGCGAACCGAACTTCAATTGTTCACATTGTTAAAAGATTTAACTATCCTTTTGACTAGGGTATTTTCTTTCTGATTATAAGGTAACAAGCAATAAGAAGAGTTCTGCTGATGTTTATCTCGATTAGCATGATATAGATGAGATAATCTTTTTAAAGATTTGCTTGGAGAACAGGTAGAGAAAGTCAGATGAATGGAAAACATCAGATTTCTTTTTTAAACTGAACTTTGAGTGGTAGTATTAAATATCCAATGCGGTATTTACCTTGTCCACTGAGGGAAATAAGAAGAAATCCCAGCCATGGGCCTTGAACCCAGTACCTTCTGAATGCGGACCACAGACATTAATGTCTCAACCATAATGATAGTTATGGCCATAAATAACAATATATGTATTACTTTCTGTCGTTAAGTATCCGAAATAAGCACGTGGGTGTTCATGGTCCTTTAAAACAGTTGACGATTTATGGATTTGCCACTGCGTTCTTGAACATTGCATCACCGCGACAATACGGGCAGAGTTCAAAAGACAAGATGAAAGTGGAACACGCGTGTAACTAGTGCGTGAGAGAATGTCCTAATCTACATCATCAGAACCTTGCTGTGATTTTACTAGATACAAGGGACGTCATAATAAATCTTTCTCTTTACCCGTGTCGTGTACGCGATTTTCAACCTCTTCCAGCCCAATTTGCCAAACATTTATATACTAGTCTCTCCACACACCTACTATGTACATACATAGTGTATAGAAAAACTATTGTATTCCACCCAAAAATTCGATATTCGAGATTCTATCGGAAATAGACGTTTTATGTCCCCTGAATACAAAAAAAAAAAACCTGATGTATTTCATTCACATGATTTTCTCTACATCTCTGCATCCGACTATTAAAAAACCTACGCTTCTAATCACTTCATGCTACTCCAGAAAAAATTAACAGAAATAGTCTTATTACTTCCTTCCTTGTAAGTAGAATAAAATAAAGGAGTACCATAGGTTAAAATGACAGTCAAAACCTGATTACTATGTGACTGAAGTTCCTTTGTTTGTATGGGCAGGAGTTGACAAATTCCTGTATGAGAAAAGTATACGTTTTTTAAAGCTGAAATAAAAAACAAGTAATATCTCAGAAACGATCAACTCCACGTAAAAAATGTATATAACATAAATTGTGCGTTTTAACGTGCTCTACTTTTGTGTAGTAAGACTTATCCATTTCTTACGGTTTAGCAGTTATGCAAAATTCCGTAAAATTCATCCAGAATAAAGTAGTCTTAAGAGGCTATTCCCGGAAAATTCAAGAAATACATTTTTATTTGTCAGGTAAATATCTTTAATGTACGATATTTTAATCAAAATCGTTAGAGGCATTTTTGAGAAAATCAAAATTTTCGAATTAAGTTCCATGTAAAGGGTAGTTGGGGTGGGGGATTTTCTTGCAAATCTTTGTGTCGCATTTTTGGAAGATACTAAACTTAAATACCAAGTTTGTATTTAACGGTCTTTTCGTTTTTTAACTATGCTGCCCACAGACACACACATATACACATAGACACACACAGACTGACAGACACACAAACGGACATTTTTCTAAAAGTACTTTTTTTGGATTCAAGGGTCTCAAAATATGTATTTCCGGTGCAATCTTGGTATCGAAATTTTGGGTGTATTACAATACCTTCTCTATACACTATGTACATTATACGTGTAGAGAAAGTAAAAATATTTCTAGAAATGTGCGCGTGTGTGTATGTAGGCACCATAACTCAAAAACGAAAAAAATCCAGTAAATATCAAACTTGGTATTTAAGTTTAGTACCTTCCAAGGATGTGACTCGAAATTTTTGAAGAAAATCCCCCCCCCAACCCAAACTACCCTTTACATGGAAAAAATGTCGAAAATGTTAATTTTCTCAAAAATGGTTCTAATGGTTTTGACAAAATTGCCGTATGTAAAAGATATTTTACATCCCAAATAAAATGAGCATCTTGAATTTTCTGGGAATAGCCTCTGCAGATCTCTTTATTTTGGATGAAATTTGCATAACTGATAAACCGTAAGAATAGACAAAAACTTACTTTACAAAATATGTAGATCTCGTCAAAACACACAATTTATATTCTTTACGTTTTTGTTGTGAAGGTAACCGTTTCTGAGATATTCCTTGTTATTGTTTCAATTGTAAAGTACTTATACTTTACCCAGACAGGAAGTGTCCGTTTTTCTTTAGTTCTACTCCTGACCAAACAAAGAAGCGATTTGCATTGACAATGGCATAATGATAGCTTAAAACATCTGACTATCATTTTAGCATAGTGCATTCCTTTAGCTCCCTTTTTCTTATAAGGAACTAAGTAATAAGAACATTCTGCTAATATTTATCTCGATCAGCATTGTAAGAAGTTTGCAGAGAAAGTAATATGAGTGTACCACATCAGATTTTTAGAAAAAGGTCCGTGTACGTGCGTCCGTGTGTCCACATGTCTGTGAACACGATAACTCAAAAACGAAAAATCGGTAAAATACCAAACTTGGTATTTAAATTTGTTACCTTCCATAAACGTGACACAAAGATTTTGAGGAAAATTCACCCACTCCAAACTACCGTTTACATGGAAAAATGTCTGAAAATTTTGATTTTATCAAAAATGGCTCTAACGACTTTGATTAAAATACCGTATATTTATATACTTACACGGCAAATAAAATTAATATCTTGAATTTTCGGGGAATAGGCTCTGAAGACCTCTTTATTCTGGATGAATTTTGCTTTGTTACTTGTTTCAGATTTAAAATACTTAAACTTTTCTCACACGGAAAGTTGTAAACTCCTGGCCATGCATAGAAATGGATTCCAACGTCGTGGTAACTAGCGTTTTACTATCGTTTTAGCCTAGTGCATTCCCTTATTTTGCTTCTACTTACAAGGAAACAAGTAATTAAGACAATTTCTGCTAATTCAAAATCTTCTCGGGCTTCTAGCCAGGTAATAACTTGGCTTGACCTGGCTAGAAGCCCGAGAAGATTTTGAATTAACACGTCGCCAGGAAAGCTATAGTTCTTAATTTAATTTCTGCTAATGTTTACCTGCATTACCATAAAGTAGATAGAAGAATAGGCTTTTTAACAAACATTTGTTACAGCGATGTAGAGAAAATCATGTGAATGGAACACATCAGATTTTAATCGAGATAAACATTTGCACAACTATATACATTACACATTTCATTGTAAAAGCAAAAGGAATAGTGAAAATCAAATGCTTAAGATCTGCATTCTATTTGTGGCGTTAAAATTCCACACTGTTCCCATTCAATCATCTAAAATAACTTAATGCCGAAAGGGCTATAAAATAATGACAAACTATTAAACAATTTAAACATGTAATAGCAAATATCTCGGAAATGACAAAAGTTATTTCAAATAAAATGTTTGTTTTAAAAGGATGTACATTTTTACTTTTTCTATGTACATATTTTATAGAGAAAGTATTGCACTCCACCCAAAAATTCGATACCGAGATTTCACCGGAAATATATGTTTTAGAGTCCCCTGTATCCAAAAAAATCATTTTCAAAAAAGGCCCGTGTGTCTGTGAATACGATAACTCAAAAACGAAAAGCTGGTAAAATACCAAACTTGGCATTTAAGTTTAATATCTTCCAGGGATGCGACACGGGGATTTTGAGTAAAATCCCCTCACCCCAAACTACCCTATACATGGATTTTTTTAAAAAATTGTGATTTACTCAAAAATGGTTCTAACGATTTTGATTAAATTGTATATATTAAAGATATTTAACTGACAAATAAAAGGTATATCTTGCTTTTTCTGGGAATAGCCTCTGAAGACTTCTTTATTCTGGATGAATTTTACGGAATTTTGAATAACTGCTAAACCGTAAGGCTTGGACAAAAACTTGACACACAAAAATTTATGTTATATACATGTTTATATATATATAAACACGGAAAAAATGTATATAACATATATATATATATATATATATATATATCTTGTTTTTTGTTTCAGCTTTAAAAAACTCATACAGGACCTTTCTAATACAGGAATTTGTAAACTCCTGTCCATTCAAACAAAGGAACTTCAGTCACATAGCAACCAGCTTTTGACTATCACTTTAACCTATGGTACTCCCTTTTTCGCTTCTACTTACAAGGAAGCAAGTATTAAGACTATTTCTGCTAATTATTTTCTGGATTAGCATGAAGTAAATAGAAACAAGAGCTTTTTAACAATACTTTATTGCAAAGATGTAGCGAAAGTCATGTAAATGGAGCACACCAGATTTTTTTTACATATCAAGTATTTCAAAACTATACCATTATTGCACATTTATCCATCTGGGTGTACGTTATTTCGGCGAATAAGTTATAAATTTGGCTTAATATACATCCCGGACCAGGCCTTATAAGTATGATGTCATGTTCTGTTTCGTCCTGTATTTTGTAGGATATAGTCATTTATATCGTCCCAAATAACAGATGAACCAGGAAGTCTGGAAGTGGAACAGACATCTGTCTTGGAACAACACATTCACACGATTTGGAACAGGGAACTGTTGGGGATAAATCATTTCTGCCTTTTTAACGACGTATCCAATGGAATTCATAGAAAATATGTTTTTGGGAAAAGGCAGGCAGGCAGGGAGCATGGCGCCGGCCATTTCCACAGTGTCAGTATCTGATAGATGCGACAGCAGGTTCTCCCTCAGGACGTTTTTCAGCTTCGCTCTTCCCGGATTTACCATCACTCCACGTCTGGAGCGGGAACAAAAAGAAAAAAAAAACATGTGCCAGCTAGCCTTTTAGTCACCGCGATCGATGTGGTTGGCGGGCCAGTGTGCAATGAATTTTTTACAACAACGAATTGGTCCCAGCAGCTTAATGGCCCAAAACGTTCTGTTTAAGACAAAAAAAAAAAAAACAATAGACGGAAATATGTCGCTATCCTCAGCTTCCATAAAAAAGAGAAAAAGAATGTTGATGTATGGAATTTTTCATAAGATTGTGACCCACTTCTAGGAGTGCTTTAGCTCATTCTTAAGTCCCTTTCATACAAGAAGTACTGAACATTTTAAAGTAGCACCCGGGGAGATTAAGGACAACACCGCATGTATTAGGATAGGACACGGTAGAATAGTATAGCATATGGGGGTTAGTGAGCACAATTGTAATATTATTGGGAGTGATGATGATGGTTTTATTGCATTATTGGGAGGCCAGCTATGAAATCCGTTAGGCTAGTTCAGTGCTTTCGAACACTGCACGCCAAGTTGGGCAGCCAACAGCAGGTATTCATTTATTTATTTTTACTTTCTCCAAATGCACATAGTGTATCGAGAAGATATTGCATTCCACCCAAAAATTCGATACCGAGCTTTCACCAGAAATACACGTTTTAGGGTTCCCTGTGTCCAAAAATATCATTTTTAGTATAAAGGTCCGCATATGTCAGTGTGTCTGTGAACGCGATAACTCAAAAACTACAAGTCGATGAAATACCAAAGTTGATATTTAAGTTTAGTATCTTCCAGGGATGCGACACGAAGATTTTGAAAAAAAAATATCCTCCACCGCAAACTACCTTTTACATGGAAACGTTTTTGAAAATGTTTTTCCCAAAAATGGTTCAAATGGTTTGTTTAAAATTCCGTATATTAAAGATATTTATATGAAAAATAAAGTGTATATCTTGAAATTCTGGCAATAGCCTGAAAACCTATTTATTCTGGTTGAGTTTTGCAGAATTTTACATAACGGTTAAACCGTAAGAGATAGACAAAAACTTTAAGCACAAAAATGTAGATCTCGTTACAATACACAATTTATGCCATATACGTTTTCCTTATAGAGTTGACTGTTTTCGAGATATTCATTGTTATTGATTCCAATTTTAATTAACTTTTCTCAAAGAAAACCGAACCTCAATTGTTTTGCATAGTGACCAGCTAATGCCTAATGTATTCGCTTATTTCCCTTCTAGTTTCAAGGATGAAAGTAATAAGACAATTTCTGCTACTGTTTATCTAGATTAGCATGATGTAGATAAAAGAATACTCCTTTTTAAGAAAAATCTGTTTGTGAAGAAACTAGAGAAAGTTACTTGAATGGAACACAATTTATTTTTTATTTAGAGGCTCTAAAACCTATACATCCGCTGAAATCTCGACATCGAAATTGCTGGTGGAATACAATACTTCCGCTGCTTACTGTACGTAGTAGAGTAAATAATATACAGGTAATTGAAGAAAACACTACCATGCAGTTATTCACTTGTTATAAAACAGTTTTCGAATACGATTACCTTCAGGATTGGTCGAGTTTCTCTCTAAAAAGCAAGATACAGCGAAGCGAAAGCAAATTGTAATTTTGAGTAAAGTGGCACTAAGTTAATACATGTTAAGTCTAGAAGGATAATTGTAAATGGAGAAACAAACAGGGTTGAAAGGAACTTATTCCATTCCCTCTAATATGTGCTTCATGGAAGAATTAAAAACAAAAAAGTAAAATCTGATGTGTTCCATTCACATGACTTTCTCTACATCTCTGTAACAAATTATTGTTAAAAAGCTTAATCCTCTATCTGCTTCATGCTAATCGAAATAAACATTAGCAGAAATGGTCTTACTACTTGCTTCCTTGAAAGTGGAAGGTAAATAACAGAATACACTAGGCTAAAGCAATAGTCAAATCTTTTAAATCCTGGTTGCCATGTGGTTGAAAGCTGTTTCTATGCAGGACCTGGAGTTTACAACTTTCCGTGTGAGAAAAGTATTTTAAAGCTGAAACAAATATCAAGCAATATCTCAAAAAACGACAACTGCACAAAAAATGTATATAACATAAATTGTGTGTTTTAACGTGCTCTACATTTGTTGTGTGGTAAGTTTGTGTCCATCTCTTACGGTTTAGCAGTTATGCAAACTTCTATAAAATTCATCCAGAATAAAGTAACCTTCCGAGGCTATTCCCAGAAAATTCAAGATATACACTTTATTTGTTAGGTAAATATCTTTAATATACGATATTTTAATCAAAATCAATAGAGCCATTTTTGAGAAATCAAAATATTCGAATTTTTTTCCATGTAAGGGGTAGTTTGGGGTGGGGTGATTTTTTTTCAAAATATTTTGTCGCATCCCTGGAAGATACTAAACTTAAATGCCAAGTTTGGTATTTTACTGACTTTTCGTTTTTGACTTATCGTGTTCACACACACACGGACACACATGGACCTTTTTCTGTAAATACTTTTTTTTGATACAGGAGACCCAAAAACGTCTATTTCCGGTGAAATCTCGGTATCGTATTTCTGGGTGGAATGCAATACCTTCTCTATACACTATGTACATAGTACGTGTAGAGAAAGTAAAAATATATAGTTCTTGTACTAAATTAGATGCGTAATTCCACAAGAATGTACGAATATAATAGTTTATTATTTGTAAGATGCATAGAGTAACATATTTCTGACAGTTTCGGTAGGAATTATGGGAGATGACACTGAGTTACGAAATAATTAATCACTTAAAATAATTAAAGGAACATTCCGAGTAGCTTAACAGATGCGAAGTAACTCGCAATGTTGCGTTGAGATTGGTCAGTTTCTGAACCGGCTCCTGGATGTAAACACGTCGGTTGCTTGCAAATACGGCGCAAGATGGTGTAATATTAATATATTTTGTTTTTTAAATACAGTTCCGGAGTCTGATCAGGACTCCGACACTATATACCCTACTTTTTATTTACCTAATTTAATTACTGTATGATTACTGAATTTCTGTTTTACTTTTTACACACACATACACAAACATATAACACCCATGCCCAAGGCGGGACCCGAACCCACGATCCGCTGCGCTGCGAAACACCAAAGCGAGACGCTTTAGCGAGCGCGGCCATGGGGACTGGCTATACTGGAGTGGGATAACACGATACAACTGGCATTCTGATTGGCCTACCTACCATCTCGTCTGTCTCTTGTTTTCGACAAAACTAAACTATTTCCGTAGGAAATGGTGAGAGACAAAAACATAAGATACAAAATGTGTTCCAAATACCGAGATCTATCACTGAATTAAATTAATGTAATGACTTCCCAGAATATGTACATAATAGCGTAGCATACACTGTTTCCTAATCGTTGGCATTGCCAAAAATGTCACTCATGTCTGAGGTTATGAAACCTGTATTAAATATTTTCAAGGATTTTTTTTTTTTAAATACGGTACCGGAGTCTGATCGGGACTCCGGCACTGTATATCCTACTTTTATTTACTTTTTATTTTTACCTTGTTTTTCTGCATTATTACTGGATTGCTGTTTTCTTACTGTTATAACACACACATAAACACAAACATATAACACCCATGCCCAAGGCGGGACTCGAACCCACGATCCCCAGCGCTACGAAGCGCCAAAGCGGGACGCCTTGGCGAGCGCGGCCATGGGGACCGACATTAGGATAGGAGGCATATGCAGGCGGGGATAAAATAACAAAGGAGTTTTTGTGTATAGGCAGGCCATGGCAATACGGGTAGCTATCCCTTCTGGGAAAAGGCTCACAATAGAACCGGGAATCGATCCAGGGAGCTCGGGAATATCGGTCTCGAGCTAGATTGCTGGGCCTGCCGAGAAAGCTGAATTTAATATCCTTGAAGTTTGTTGATGCACAGTTTGAAAAGGAGTTATAAATGACTAATTGTTTACTTTCTCTACGCGTACTGTACATAGTGTATAGCGGAAGTATTGTATTGTACCCAAAAATTCGATACCGAAATTTCACCGGAAATACGCGTTTTAGGGCGTCCTGTATAAAAAAAAGAATTTTTAGAAAAAGGTACGTGTGTGTCCGTGTGTCTGTAAACACAACTCAAAAGCGAAAAGTCAGTAAAATACTAAACTTTGTATTTAAGTTTAGTTTCTTCTATGGGTGCAACACGGAGATTTTGAGAAAAATTCCCCCACCCTAAATCACCGTTTACATGGAACATTTTTCGAAAATTTTGATTTTTTCAAAAATGTCTCTTTATATTGCAAATAAAATGTATATCTTGACTGTTCTGGAAATAGCATCTAAAGATCTTTTAATCTAAATGAATTTTGCGTAACTGGTAAACCATAGAAGATCACGTTAAAAACCACAATTTATCTTATATGGGATTTTTTCGTGGAATTGACCATTTATGAGATATTCCTTGTTATTTGTTTCAGATTTAAAATACTTTTCTCACACGGAGAGTTGTAAACTCCTGGCCCTGCATAGAAACGGATCTCAACCACATGGCAACCAGCTTTTAAAAAAATTGATTATTGCTTTAGCCTAATGCATTCCCTTAGTTTCCTTTTACTTACAAGGAGGCAAGCAATTAAGACGATTTCTGCTAATGTTTATCTCGATTATCATAATAATAATTTATTACAGAGATGTAGAGAAAGTCATGTGAATGGACCACGTCAGATGTTTATTAGTTTACGAAGTTAACAACACTGACTTACCTAACGAGATGGCTCAGGCGCTAAAGTCTGTGGCCCGCGTTGGGGAGGACCTGAGTTTAAATCCCATTGGCCAACCAAATGGCTGTGTTTACTTTCTCTGCACGTACTATGTACGTAGTGTATAGAGAAGGTTGCACCCAGAAATTCCATACGGAGATTTTATCGGAAATACATGTTTTGGGTCCCCCTGGATCCAAAAAAAAAAAAAAAGCATTTTTGGAAAAAGCTCCGTGTGTGTGTGTGTGTGTGTGTGTGTGTGTGTGTGTCCGTGGACAGCATAGCTCAAAAACGAAAAGACTGTTGAATTTCAAACTTGGTATTTAAATTTGGTATTTTCCAAAGTTGCGACACGAAGATTTTCATGAAAATCCTTCCACCCCCAACTACCATATACATAGAACTTTTTTTTCAAAAATTTCGATTTTCTCAAAACTGGCTCTAACGATTTTAATTAATATATTGTGTATTTAAATGTTACCTGACAAATAAAATGTATATCTTGAATTTTCTGGGAATAGCCTCTGAAGACTACTTTATTCTGGATAAGTTTTACGGAATTTTGCATAACTGATAAACCGTAAGAGATGGACAAAAACTTACAATACAAAAAGTGTAAAGCAGGTAAAACACACAATTTATGTTATATACATTTTTTTTCGTGGAGTTGATCCTTTTTGGTTTCAGCTTTGAAAAACTTGTATACTTTTCTCATACAGGAATTTGTCAACTCCTGTCCATACAAACAAAGGAACTTCAGTCACATAGCAACCAGCTTTTGACTATCACTTTAACCTATGGTACTCCCTTATTTCGCTTCTAGTTACAAGGAAACAAGTAATAAGATTATTTCTGCTACTTTTTTTCTCGATTAGCATGAAGTAAATAGAAGCATAAGCTTTTTTACAATAATTTATTGCAGAGATGTAGAGAAGGTCATGTGAATGGAACACATCAGATTTTTTTCGTGGTTTTCCTCAGTCGTTAAGGTATATACCGATTGGATATTTATATCACGAAGAATGGTTAGAATACTCGGCCCTCATCAAGGCGTTCTGTCCTAGGCGACCACATGTGAAATTACTGAACAAAGCGGTGCAGAGGCGTGTTTTCTCCGGGATCCCGGTCGCCCTATGTGGTATAGTGGTTACCCTGCTAGCTTCAAAGTCGCGGGTTCAAACCCGGCATAGGACGATGGATTTTTTTTCTGGTGTAAAAATCCTTAGCATGGCTTCTTTCGGAAGGGAAATAAAGCCGTTGGTTCCATGTCTTAGATTTGCGGCAGTGTAAAAGAACCTGAAGCCTAATAAAGAGGCCTCTAACAAAGTTTAAGCTGTGTTTCATGCCCAGTGTAGAATGGGATGCTGAGAACAACAGCAGTTAAAGAGCGTTCATAAATAAAACTCCATTTCTATTTTGGAAGCTACGAGGGCCATTTTTTTAAACTTCCGATAGGCTATAAACAAAAGACAAGTTCGTAGAAAACAATTATTTTATCGCTAAAGGTTTTGTGCACTTATGGTTGCCTTTCAACATAATCACTACAAAGATTTAGACATTTATCGTACTTGTGCACAAGCTTTGCAATTCCCGGTTCAAAAAAATGTTGCCGCCAATGATTTCAAAAGAGCATTGACGTTGTTTTGAAGATCTTGGTTGGTTTGAAAGTACTTCCTTCCTTCAGTTCAGGGAAAAGGTGAAAGTCGCTGGGTGCCAGTCAGGGCTGTACGGCGAATGATCGAAAATGTCCCATTGAAATTGTTCAAGGAGCCGATGTGTTGTGCCAGCAGCGTTGTCATGGAATCAACATAATTCCTGAAGTCAGCATTCCTCTTCGTTTGTTTTGAATGACTCTCCGTAAACGTGTAAAGTACTCGTACGAAGATCTTCAAAACAACATCAATACTCATTTGAAATCATTGGCGGGTATTGCAAAGCTTGTGCACAGGTAAGATAAATGTCTCAATCTTTTCGGTGATTATGTTGAAAAGTAACCATAAGTGTACAAATCTTTTAGTAATAAAATAATTGTTTTCTATGAACTTGTCTTTTATTTATAGCCTGTCGGAGGTTGAAAAAAAAAGGGCCCTCGTAGTCGAAGCAGAGTCCTAACAGGAATCATAAATGACTGACTTTGCGCTTGTCAAGGAAAATAATATCGGCCTACCTAGCGGGATGGCTCAGGAGGACCTGGGTTCAAATCCCATTGATTGAGGTTTATTCGTGGTTCCTCGCAATCGTCAAGGTAAATACCAGATTGGATATTTAAAGCCACAACAACCGAATGGTTAGACCACTCGCCTCTCACCAAGGCCAGGTTCGATCTCAGGGGACCACAGTGGGTTTAGTGGGTAAAGCGGCGTAAGGGGATGTTTTCTCCGGGTCTCCGGTTTCCCTGCCATCGCATTCCACCGGTGCTCCATCTTCATTCTATGTATCATCAGTGTCATTGCCTGCGGTGCCATATGTAGTAAAATCGGGTGTTAAACACTATTAAAAAATGTGATGTATTCCATTTATATACATTTTTGTAGCTCTTGCACAAACAAATTTTTCTTACAACAGATTATTCTTTTATCTACCTTATGCTAACCAGCTTTTAAAGGAGTTGGCTATCGTTTTAGTCTAGTGTACTCCCTTATTTCCTTTCTGCACAAGGAAGCAAGTAATACGAACATTTCTGCTATTTTTTTTTTTTTTTTCTTGATTTGCTCGAATAAGCTTTTGAACAATACTTTTTTACAGAGATGTAGAGAAAGCGTGAATGGAACACATTAGATTTTTTAAAACTGTTTCTGTTATTATATAGCCCGCTTTAACTTACATGGTCATATCGGGGGCTTTGCTCTAGAAACAACTGCCGGTGTTATTGTTGCTGAATTGTATTGTTTATTAACGTCATTTTATCAATTTTGAACTATTAAACACACACACATCCATACTTCAGACTATGTGGGGGATAGGGGTGATTATTGTTAAAGATAACTTCCCCGTCCCAGTCGGGAATCGAACCCAGGACATCTGGGTTGAGAACTACTCGACTGCAGAGGCAGTCTTCTCTCTGTTTTAAGGAAAATAAACAATGAGCATTGTTGTAAGTTAAACAAATAAGACCTGTAAGAGGTGTTTTTGTATGACATCAAAAGAAAATGAGAGGTTAAACACGACAATTCACGTTTGATGAATACTTTAAGAAGGAACCGTAAAAACTCCGCCCATTACGTCACTAACAAAATATGTAAGCAAGCATGGGAAAAGCCTTGTCTGCTACATTGTACGTGTGCCGCGGCAGAGAGAGAGAGAGAGAGAGAGAGAGAGAGAGAGAGAGAGAGAGAGAGTGATGAATACTAAATACAGGTCGTTGACCTTAACTCGCGGTTCCTCAACTTCACTTCAACCTAAATAACTCCCAAGTTGCCACGTGGCCGTTTAGCAACAGATGCTCCTAACACACAAATTTATATCTACCGTCGGAAAATTTTAGCACGTCCTCTGCTCCATGACAGGTGTGAGGATCGCAGTGTTGCCAAGAACCAGGCAAAACATCCCTAACACTATTGGAATTCTAAAGAATTCTGAAAAACCGGTTGCGCATGCCTAACAAACAGGCAAAATAACATGTTTATGTAATAATTACACCTTAGGATTTTTAGGCTATTAAGAATGGACATATAGGCAGCTAACAACATCTTTAAAAACTTTAAAAGAGTTCTCTAAAATCGCATTTTAGGTTATTCGAATTTGATACTTAATATTAATAATTAAAAATCAGATGTGATCCATACACATAACTTTCTCTAGCAATTACAAAGCTGCGTGCTAAGAACTGTAAGTTATACATATCAGGTTGAGAATGCATATTCGAGATCTGATAAATAACTTACAGTTCGTGGTTAGTCAATTACTTTTTGAAATACTTGAAAAAACTGTAAAAATAATAATAATAAATCAAAATTGTTTTTCAATATTTTATTGAACATCAAGAAAAAGTGAATTCTCGATGTGAACAAATGAAAGGCTACATCTAAACTATATGGACTAAGCGTCCCTATTACTTTTGTTAATGAATTTTGCAATAGATTCTTTACTTGAAGTAGCATATGTCTCGAGTGTTACGTCATTTCCTAATTGTACTGTAAGTATTAATGACCTCTCAAACTCTTACTGTAAGCACTTACAGTGCATGGCAATCAATAAATGAATTGTACATTTAGCTTATATTACCAAACATGTGTTCAGAATGATTAACTTACATACATATCAAGTATTTCAAAAAGGTTATTCTTTTCTCTATATCATGCTAATCGAGATAAACATATCTGTCTTATTATTTGCCTTCTTGTAAGTAAAAGAGAAATAAGGGAATACATTAGGCTAAAGCAATAGTCAAAGCTTTTAATAGCTGGTCCTTATGTGAAACTGTTGAGGCTCGTTTTGTATGGTGCTGTTTGAGAAAAGTAGGTGGTTTAAAATTGATTCCAATAACAAGGGATATCTCGAAAACGGTCAGCTTTATAGGAAAACCGTACATGACATAAATTATTAAGATCCACATTTTATTCATACTTCCAGACTCTGGGGAGAGTAGGGAATAATCTGGGCTAGATTATAGTCTCCCAGCCGGGAATCGAGCCCAAGACTCCTTGCACACAGCAGGCAGGTGCATTACCAACTGAGCTACGGGGTAGTGAGTTTTATTCCTGAAGATATGTGTTTTTAATTTACCTAATGGATACAAAATCAAAAGTTATGCATTTCAAAAATAGATGGAGGTGATTATTTTTTCATTGTTTTTCTATTTTTTGGGGATAATTACAATTATAATTTTGTTCACCCTATTACTATTATTAACTGTATGAATTAATTTTAATTGAAATTATTTACATTGTTAAGGATAGTTCATTTCCTGTAGCTCCCTAAGGCATTGTTACTATGTTTCCGTGATGGGATTTGAATTTGTGGCTCGTGAGTTCGCCGCTATGCGCCATGGTGATGAGGGATCAACCCATCGCCCACAGATGGCACTGTAATATGAAATCACGACTTGCGGACGCAAAATGGTGGAATTTTGCCCAGAAACCTTCTTCTTACAAGGTATGGGGTTCTTAGACTGCAAATAAAATTACAGGGACCACCGGAAGGAAGCCATGCTAAGGATTTTTGCGTTCGATTTCACCGATTTGTGAAGAGTTCGCCTTCCGTCGGGTTTGGATGCGTGGCTAGCATGATAACCATTACACCACGGAGGAGAGCGTCTATGAATAAACACTGACTTTTGTTAAATTTCCGCAGTGGCGAGGAACATATTAACGCACACAGAGCAGCAGCGCTCCAAGCGGATGACGTCGTATTGTTATTATTGAAGGACGGGAATTAAGTTAACATAGAACTGTGTGTGATGGACCTATTTTGTCAATATCCCTGCGATTGCGTAGTACTATTGCTTCACCGCACCTCTCTTTGCGAATCGAAGCGCGCTCCAAGATGAAGTGAGTGCGTGATCATGCACCAGGTACACTCGTCTGCAAAACTAAATCGCATCGCACACCTGCACAGCGAGGGAAAGCGTAACGGTTAGGGACCCGCACATTCCTACTAACTACTGAGTTTTAGGGATTGTTTGGGTGTAAGGTATACGTTTATTTCACCTTAGGGTTGTTTTAGGAGTGTTCCCGCTTCAGCCTCGGCTACATTTTTTGCTTTCTCTACCACAAACAGGATTTTTTTTCAGAATATGATGACCCTGCCCCACCCGTCTTCCAAAGTCGGCATGATTTTAATTTTGCGGTTGGAAACCAACCCTTGCTGTTGTCAAGTCTTCCACTTATTAGACGCTTAACTGAGCCGAGATTTTCGACCCGCAAATAAATTTTACTATGTTGCCTCTCGCCCCTAGTAAAGGGTTGTGGTTTGTTTGCTAATGGTTACTTCCCAGTGGTAGAGGGATCGGTCCCGTTTGAGGGCCATCATGTTTTGTAGAAAACTATATGTACAATGAACATAGTCGATAGAGAAGCTATTGATTCCACCCAAAAAATCGATACCGACATTTCGCCGGAGCTGGCGCTGTGACCGAGTAGTTAGACCGCTCGCCTCCCATCTAGGCGGCTAGGATTCGATCCCAAGTGCTCGCATGTAGAATTTGTGATGGACGAAGCGGCGTCTGTGGATATTTTCTCCGGGTTCTCTGGTTTTCCCCGTAACACATTCCACCAATTGCTCCATCATCACCATTTCGCTTGCATTTCATATTACGTTCATGCCTGGCTACAGGCCGGCCACTCGTTCCAGGTTCTATATTCTGTGGTTTTGTGTCGTTGGCTCCCGACAGGCTTCTGACCCCTAGGCATCAGCTTGTAAGCCTGGGGGGAGGGCGTCAGTCCTAAAACAATGCGGGGAGGGTAAGTCAACTACGAAACTATTTCACCGGAAATGCATGTTTTGAGACGCTTCAAAATCATTTTTAGAAACATGTCCGTGTGCGTATCTGTGAACAGCATTGCTCAAAACCGAAAGGTCGGTAAATACCAAACTTAGTAGGTATTTAAGTTCAGAATCTTCCAAGAATGTGACACGAAGTTCTTCAAGAAAATCCCCCCCCTCACCCTCAACTATACTCGCCACTCACCTACACGGCCAGGGTGCGATCCCAAGCGACTGCATGTGAGATTTGTGGCGGACAAAGCGGCGCAGGGGCGGGTTTTCTTCAGGTTCTCTAGTTTACCCCTTTTACACGTTCCACCGGTGCTCCATCTTCATTTCATGTGTCATCAGTGTTATCGCCTGCGGTGCATGTTAGTAAAAGCGGGCGTTTAGACACTATAAAAAGAACCCTGAACTATCCTTTACATTAAACATTTTCAAAAATGTTGTTTTTCTTAAAAATGTCTTAATGTGTCTACATTTTCATGCACTAAATTCTTGTCTATCTCTTACGGTTTACGAGTTATGCAAAATTCAGCAAACTTCATCCACAATAAAGAGGCTATTTCCAGAAATTTTAGGATATACATTTTATTTGCCATATAAACATATTTAATAAACGGTACTCCAATGAAAATCTTTGTCTGAAAATCAAAATTTTCGAAAAATGTTTCATGCAAAGGGTCCTTTGCGGTGGGTGGATTTTCCTACAAATCTTTGTGTCACATCTTTGGAAGATACTAAATTTAAATACCAAGTTTGGTATTTATTGGTATTTTCGTTTTTGAGTTATGTTGTCCATACACGCAAACACACAGGGACCTCTTTCTAAAAATCTGATGGTTTCATTCACGTGACTTTCTCTACATGTCGGGAACAAATTATTGTTAAAAGCTTATGCTTCTTTTACTTTATGCTAATTATGCTAAATTAGTAGAAATAGTCTTATCACTTGCTTCCTTGTAAGTAGAAGGGAAATAAGGGAGTAACATAGGCTAAAGTGATAGTCCAAATCTGGTTGCTATGTGACTGGAGTTCCTTTGTTTGTATGGACAGGAGTTGACAAATTCCCGTATGAGATAAGTAGAAGTAATTTAAAGCTGAAACCAATAACAAGGAATATCTCAAATACGTCCAACTTCACGAAAAATAAGCATATAACATAAATTGTGTGTTTTAACGAGCTCTACGTTTTCTGCCAAAAGTTTTTGTCTTATCTCTTACGGTATAGCAGTTATGCAAAATTCCGTAAAATTAATCCAGAATAAAGTAGCCTTCAAAGGCTATTCCCAGAAAACTCAAGATATACAGTTTATTTGTCAGGTAAACATCTTTAAAATACGATATTTTGAGCAAAATCGTTATAGTCTTTTTGGAGAAAATAAAAATGTTCGAATTTTTTTCCGTGTAAAGGGTAGTTTGAGGTGGGGGGATTTTCTTGAAAATCTTCGTGTCACATCCTTGGAAGATACTGAATCTTAATACCAACTTTGGTATTTAACGGACTTTTCATGTTTGAGCCTTGCTTCCACACGCACACAGGGAATTTTTTACTTTCACTACACACACTATGTACATAGTGTCTAGAGGAAGTATTGTATTCCACTCAAGAATTTGATATGGAGATTTCTCCAGAAATACATATTTTAGGTCCCCCTGAATCAAAAAAAATTTCCAGAAATAGGTCCGTGTGCGTGTGTGTATATGTGTATGTGTCTGTGAACATCATAGCTCAAAAACAAAAAGACCCTTAAATACCAAACTTCGATGTGAGACGAAGATTTTAAAGAAAATTCTCCCACCCCAAACTACCCTTTAGAAGGAAAAACATTCGAAAATTCTCTAACCTCATATATTTAAGATATTTACATGCCAAATAAAATGTATATCTTGAATTTTCTGGGAATATCCTCTAAAGACCTCTTTATTCTGGATAATTTTTGTTGAATTTTGTATAACTGGTAAACCGTAAGAGATAGACGAAAACTTACTACACAAAAAATATAGACCACGATAAAACACACAATTTATGTCCTTTACGTTTTTTTCGTGGAGTTGATCGTTTTTAAGATATCCCTCGTTATTGGTTTCAGCTTTAAAAAACATACTTTTCTCATACAGGAATTTGCCAACTGCTGTCCATACAAACAAAGGAACTTCAGTCACATAGAACCAGCTTTTTACTATCACTTTAGCCTATGGTATTCCCTTATTTCGCTTCAGCTTACAAAGAAGCAAGTAATAAGACTGTTTCTGCTAATATTTTCCCTTTTAGCATGAAGTAAATGGAAGCATAAGCGTGTTAACAATAATTGCTGTAGAGATTTAGAGAAAGTCATGTAAATGGATCACATCAGATTTTTTTTGGATTCAGAGGACTCCAAAACGTGTATTTCTGGTGAAATCTTGGTATGGAATTTTTTGGTGCATTACAATACCTTCTCTATACACCATGTATATAGTACGTGTTGAGAAGGTAACAAAACGAACAGTTTCCTCCATTTTATAACGATGTTTTCGCTACCGTCATCTGTTTACAACACGAATGAATCCATTTTGATTAAAATCAGTTTTACGACTTTGTTCTCATCATGTTAAAACTTGTACCAGACTAGAAGTTGTAGAGAAGCCCAGGAGGACGTTAATGTAATAACTCAATTAAATTTTATTACTGGTGCTCAATAAAGCTACGCTACCTTCTACAAGGAGTTACAACGTGTGGGATAAAAATCATAATAGAATAGCATCAATCTAAAGCTCTTTTAATTAAAGCGTTTTGTGCGTGTATATTCCCTTTTAACAATGATTACATTAAATGGGCATACTTGTATTCAAACTAAATATCTGAAATAAACGAAGGCCATCCAGAAAGTAACAACCGATTTGGCATAACTAAATAATAACGAAGGTTATCAACAAAAAACTTTATTTACAAAGCTACAGTACCTTACTCTAATTTTACTTTCTCTACACATACTATGTACATAATATATAGAGAAGGTACTGTATTGCACTAAGAAATTCGATACCCAGATTTCACCGGAAATATATCCTTTTGTCTATCTACCAGTACGTGTGTATGTGTGGAGGCAGCATAGCTCAAAAATGAAAAGTTCGTTAAATACCAAACTTCGTATTTGATCTCAGTATCTTACAAGGATGCGACACGAAGATTTTCAAGAAAATCCCTCCACATCAAACTAACCTTTTCATGGAAAAATTTACGAACATTTTGATTTTCTCCAGAAGGGCTCTAACGATTTTCATTAGAATACCGCATGTTTAAGATATTTTTATGGCAAAAAAATGAATATCTTGAATTTTCCGGGAATAGCCTCTGAAGACTACTTTATTCTGGATGAATATTACGAAATTTTGCATAACTACTAAACCGTAAAAGAAGCACAAAAAGTAACCAAACAAAAAATGTAGAGCATGTTGAAACACATAAATTATGTTATATACATTTTCTTCGTGGAGTTGATCGTTTTTGAGATATTGCTTGTTTTTTGGTTTCAGCTTTAAAAAACTTATACTTTTCTCACACAGGAATTTGTCCAAACAAAGGAGCTTTAGTCACATAGCAACCAGCTTTTCACTCTCACTTTAACCTATGGTACTCCCTTATTTCGTTTCTACTTACAAGGAAGCAAGCAATAAGAGTATTTCTGCTAATTTTTTCTCGATTAAAATGAAATAAATGGCTTTTTAACAATAATTTGTTACAGAGCTGTAGAGAAAGTCGTGTGAATGGAACACATAAAATTTTTTTTTTGTTAGCTTCTTCATCTATTGTAACATTACAAAAATGAAGAAGTTTAACATTAAGATGCAGTAAATCAGCATGCCGAGTTCACGGATAGAGCCAGTACGCACGCGCATATTTGTCATCATTAATTAATGTTTTATCCACGATCACTCTGCAGCGCAACGAACGGTAATTGCTAAAACGGCAAAAGAAACAAAAGACAATGTTGTTGCTGTTGTTCGGATGTTTCAAATTAACCTTGTTGTGGAGAGAAACAAAAGGTCTATCTCTAGGGATAGGTTTTCATTAATTACGTTTTCAATATTGTAAATGGGTTTGTTTTAGAGTTAAAGGTGTGTGTTACACAGACCGCCTACACGAGAAGCATTCAATTGTTTGTGTCTAGGTACATTATCACCATTATTAGGGACTTATATAGATTCGCAAGGATTTTGTGCGCTATTTTTAATTTTTATTTATAACTTTTGTTTTATGTACGAGGGCCATTTTATTTTCAACCTCCGATAGATTATAAATAAAAGACAAGTTCATAGAAAACAATTATTTTATTACTAAGTATGGTTACTTTTCAGCATAATCACCGAAAAAATTGAGACATTTATCGTACCTATGCACAAGCTTTGCAATACCCGCTTCAAAAGATGATGCCGCCAATGATTTCAAATGAGCATTGACGTAGTTTTGAAGATCTTCGTACTTTACGTCGTTTGCGGAGAACCATTCAAAACAAACGAAGAGGAATGCTGACTTCAGGAATTGAGTCGGTCCATGACAACGCTCGTCCACACACTGCTGGCACAACCCATCGGCTCCTTGAACAATTTCAATGGGACATTTTCGATCATTCACCGTACAGTCCTGACCTGGCACCCAGCGACTTTCAACTTTTCCCTGAACTGAAGACATGGCTAGGAGGGCAGCACTTTCAAACCAACCAAAATCACTTATTTATAGCCTATTGAATGTTGAAAAAAAAAACTGCCGTTGCATATAATTCTATAATACAAAACTACTAGATATAGCCTATAAGATCCTATAAAATCCTAATGATCGAACCTAAGTTTAACTTTTTAGAAGCTAAAAATCCAGGGCTTACAGATAAACAAAGGATTTTTCTCGATCTACTGAAACTCATTGCCTGTGGGACATAACCCCGAAGTATCCCATTATTTTCGATGTGGTTCTATCAAAAACTTTTTCGACTTGGTCTCGAACATCTGCCTGGGAGTTCTGCTTGTTAGTTACCAGATTGACTTCACTTTTCTCTTTTCAAGTCTTCTTTTTTCTTGTGTTTCCTTAGTTTTTCAATTCATTTTCCTTTTCCCTTTTGGATATTCGTTACGTTTACACGAAGTAAACGCCGTGGGGACAGTTTTTACTTTCTCTTCACGTACTATGTACATAGTGTATAGAGAAGGTATTGTATTCCACCCAAAAATTCGATACCGATATTTCACTGGAAATACATATTTTGAGACCCAAAGAATGTTTACAAACATGTCCGTGTGGGTGTGTCTATGGGCAGCATAGCTCAAAAACGAAAAGTTTGTTAAATACCAAACTTGATATTTAAGTTCAGTATCTTCCAAGGGTGCGACACGAAGATTTTCAAGAAAATTCTCCCACCCCAAACTACCCTATATGGAATTTTTTTTGGAAAATATTTTTCTAAAAATGGCTGATTAAAATACCGTATATTAAAGTTATTCAAACCACAAATAAACTGCATATTTTGAATATTTTGTTGAATATCCTCTGAAGAGCACTTTATCCTGGTTGATTTTTGCAGATTTTGCATAACGGTTAAACCGTAAGAGATAAACAAACACTTACTTTACAGAAATGAAGATCTCGCTAAAACGCTCAATTTATGTCATATGTATTTTTGTCGTATAGTTGGCCGTTTCCAAGATATTCATTGTTATTGATTTCAATTTTAAAACACTTATTCTCTTCTGAGATAGGAAATGTCCGTTTTTCTTTTTTTCTACTCCTAGCCTAGCAAAGAAGACTTTTTCAATTACAATCACATAGATTGCTTCTGAAAACATTTGACTATCACTTTAGAATATCGCATTCCTTTGGTTTCCTTCTACTTACTGGGAAGTAAGAAATAAGTGGTCGTCTCCTTAGCTTGGTCTCACCAAGCGGGAGACCCCAGTACCGGCTTGGGGATTTTTCTCCCGCTGGGAGACCTGGCCCGGGGTGCACTCAGCCTCCTAAGGTCCCTGGGGGGCCAATTGAGGAGCTACTTGATGGAGAAGTAGCGGCTCCAGGTCATGAGCACCGCATTAACCGGCCGGGAGCTCGAGGCGCTGACCATGTCTCACCCTCCAATACCGTACCCCATCCATGACGTCTGTAGTGGACCGACATGGGGGACGCAGCGGCCAAGGTTCCCTGTGAGCTGTCGTGCCATGGAGTTAAGTAATAAGTAAATTTTGGTAATGTAAATTCCGATTAGCATGTTGGAGAAAGAGGAATAATCTTTTGTAAGAAGTCTGTAGAATAGTTAGAGGTAGGTAGTGTTTAACGCCCGCTTTAACTAATTATGGCACCGCAGGCGGTGACACTGATGATACATAATGATGATGGAGCACTGGTGGAATGCGAAGGCGGGGGAAACCGGAGTACCTGAAGAAAACCCACCCCATTTTTGTCCACCACAAATCTCACATGTGGTCGCTTGGGATCGAACCCCGGTCGTCTAGCTGATAGGCGAATGGTCTAACCTCTCGGACACGGCGCGGCCGAATAGTTAGAGAAAGTCAAATGAGTGTTACATATAAGATTTTTAGTTTCTCTACACGTACTATGTATATAATCTATAGAGAAGTATTATATTGCACCAAAAATAAGACACCGAGATTTCACCGGAAATACATGTTTTGGGACCCCCTGAATAAAATGTTTTTAGAAAAATGTCCCTGTGTGCGTCTTTCTGTGTGACCGAAAAGGCCAAAGATTTTCAAGAAAATATCCCCACCCCAACTACCCCTTACATGGAACATTTTTCAAAATTGTTTATTTTCTCAAAATGGCTCTGACGATTTTGATTAAATACCTTATGTATAAGATATTTTATGGCAAATATTTTGGGAATAGCCTCTGAAGACCTCTTCATTCTGGATGACTTTTGTTTAACGGGCAAACCGTAAGAGATATACAAAAAATTACTACACAAAAAATCTAGACCTCATTAAGGCATACAATTTATGTCATATACATTTTTTTTTGTAGAGTTAGCCGTTTTCGAGATATTCTGTATTATTGGTTTCAATTTTAAGTCACTTCAACTTTTCTCGAACGGTAAAACATCTTTCTTCTCGTATCTCGTTTGTTTACTCTTGCCAAACAAAGATATTGGAATATCAATTGTTTCAATTAGCGACCGGCTTTTAAAGGATGAGACTGTCGCCTTTTGGGCCGCGCCATGGCCGAATGGTTAGACCATTCGCCTCTCACCTAGGCCCGGGTTCAATCTCAAGCGACCGCATATGCGACTTGTGATGCAGAAACGGTTGCACCGGGTTCTCTGCTTTCCACCACCATTGCATTCTACCGGTGCTCCATCTTCATTTCATGTGTCATCAGTGTCATCGTCTGCGGTGCCATAGTAGTAAAAGCGGGTGTTAAACACTATAAAATTTCGCTTTAGATTGTGCATTTTCTTATTTCCCTTCTACTTAAGAAAGCCGCAGCCCGCCTGCGTAGTATGGTGGTAGCGTGTCTGCTTCACATTCAAAAGGTCGTGAGTTCAATCTTGCTTAGTGTGAGTTGGTCGGATAAGGTTTTTTCGGGGTTTTTCCTTATCCTGAGAAGACGAATGTCGAGTAACTTTAAGCTCCATGGATCCCGAGAGCATCATTTCACCAATTTCATTCATCGTCCGATATGACCAACCAGGTTAAAGAACGTTACGCTACATAAAAAAAAAAAACAAATCTGATGTGTTCCATTCACATGACTTTCTCTACCTCTGTGTAACAAATTATTGTTAATAAATTTATTCTTCTATTTATTTCAAGCTAATCGAGAAAAAATAGCAGAAATAGTCTTGATTACTTCCTTGTAAGTAGGAGCGAAATAAGTACCATAGGTTAAAGTGAAGTCAAAAGCTGGTTGCTATGTGACTGAAGTTCCTTTGTTTGTATGGACACGAATTGACAAATTCCTGTATGAGAAAAGTATGTTTTCCAAAGCTGAAACCAAAAACAAGGAATATCTCAAAAACAGTCAACTCCTCGAAAAAAATCATATAACATAAATTGGGTGTTTTAATGTGCTCTACATTTAATTGTGTGGTAAGTTTTTGTCCATTTTTTACATTTTAGCAGTTATGCAAAATTCCTTCAGAATATAGTAGTCTTCAGAACCTATTCTCAGAAAATTCAAGATATACATATTATTTGTCAGGTAAATATGTTTAATATACGATATTTTAATCAAAATCGTTAGAGCCATTTTTGAGAAAATCAAAATGTTCGAAAAAAGTTCCATGTAAAGGGTAGTTGGGGGTGGGGGGATTTTCTTGCAAATATTCGTGTCGCATCCTTGGAAGATACCAAACTTAAATACCAAGTTTGGTATTTAGAGGTCTTTTCGTTTTTGAGCTATGCTGACCACAGACACACACGCACAAACGGACCTTTTTCCAAAAATGTTTTTTTTGGATTCAGGCGGACCCAAAACGTGTATTTCCGATATCTTCTCTATACACTATATACATAGTACGTGTAGAGAAATTAAAAAAAAACAAAAAAAAAAACTAGTAATGAGACTGATACTGCTTATGTTTATCTTGATTAGCATGATGTAGACAAAAGATTGTGTTTTGAATAAAAGGTTGTTTGCTGAAAAGCTAGAGGATATTCATGTGAAAGGAACACGTTAGATATTTTTCTTCTACTTACAAGGAAGCAAGTAATAAGACAATTTCTGTTAATGTTTATCTCTGTTATCATGAAGTAGATAGAAGAATAAACTTGTAACAATAATTTGTCACAGAGATGTAGAGAAAGTCATGTGAATCGAACACGTTAGATGTTTCGTTTGTTTCTCATTTCATTTTCCTTTTCTCTTTGGGTACTCGTTACATTTTGTGAGGGTAAATGTTGTGGGAACAGTTTTTCCAGCAAAGTAAAGGGTGCAGTTGAATACTGTTTCAGTGGAAAACATCGCTGCAATTAACAAAAGTTTGGGAAACGCTACAGTGTAGGATTTTGATGAGCCTCGCGGCAGGAAATGGATGTTTCCCTCATTACTCATTCGCTAGTGGTAATGACCCCAAGAGGAGGAAATGAAGGGAAAATATAATAACGTCGAGGTTCAAGTAATTTCCATAGTCATGCATACCGTTTTGCAAGATGAAGGTTTGTGCTAGACGAAGGGTCCATAGAGAAACAAAACAATATTAAGAGGACCGTTTTTTTTTTTCAACTTCCGATAGGCTATAAATAAAAGACAAGTTCATAGAAAGCAATTATTTTATTACTAAAAGTTTTGTACACTTGTGGCTACTTTTCAACATATCAGCGAAAAAAATCGAGATATTTATCGTACCTGTGCACAAGCTTTGCAATATCCCCTTCAAAAATGATGACGCCAATGATTTCAAATGAGCATTGACGTTGTTTTGAAGATCTTCGTTGGTTTGAAAGTGCTGCCCTCCTAGCAGCTGGGAGACAGGTCAGGACTGCAGGGCGGATGATCGAAAGTGTCCCATTGAAATTGTTCAAGGAGCCGATGGGTTGTGTGGACGAGTGTTGTCATGGATCAACACAATTCCTCTCCGCAAACGTCGTAAAGTACGAAGATCTTCGTACTCCCACTCGTTATCTCCCAAAACAACCCTGCGTCATGTTTGCAAGCGATCGACGTGTTTACATCCAGAAGCCGGTTCAGATCCCTGAACAATCTCAACGCCAAGTTGCCGAGTTATTTCAGTTGAATTCCTTTAGTTCTTTTCAGTGATTAATTATTTCGAAACTCTGTGTGATGCTATATCATTTCTAAGGAAACTAATGTCAGAGATACGTTACTCTACGCATGTTACAATAACAAACTGTTTTCTGTAAACAGTCTTGAGGAATTACGCATCCACTTGGAACAAAAACAATTTATTTTTTCGAAATCGGCTGATCAAAGAAAAATTGTTATTAGACTTTTTACTTTCTCTACACGTACTATATACATAGTGTATAGAGAAGGTATTGTATTCCACCCAAAAATTCGATACCGAGATTTCACCAGAAATACATGTTTTGGGTCCCCCTGAATCCAAAAAAAAGCATTTTTACAAAAAGGTCCGTGTGTGTGCGTGTGTGTAGCTCTGTGTGTGTGTGTGTGTGCGTGCGTCTGTGGACAGCATATCTGAAAAACAAAAAGACCGTTAAATACTAAACTTGGTATTTAAGTTCATATCTTCCAAGGATACGATACGAAGATTTTCAAGAGAATCCCCCCACCTCCAACTACCGCTTATATGGAACTTTTTTCAAAAATTTTGATTTTCTCAAAAATGGCTCTAACGATTTTGATTAAAATGTCGAATATTAAAGATATTTACCTGGCAAATAAAATGTATATCTTGAAGTTCTGGGAATAGCCTATGAAGACTACTTTATTCTGGATGAATTTTACGAAATTTTGCATAACTGCTAAACCGATAGAGATGGACAAAAACTTAACAGACAAAAAATGTAGAGCACATTAAAACTCACAATTTATGTCATATACATTTTTTTCGTGGAGTTGATAGCTTTTGACATATTCCTTGTTTTTGGTTTCAGCTTTGAGAAACATACTTTTCTTATACAGGAATTTGTCAACTCCTGTCCGTACAAACAAAGGAACTTCATTCACATAGCAACCAGCTTTTGACTGTCACTTTAACCTATGGTACTCCCTTATTTCGCTTCTACTAACAAGGAAGCAAGTAATAAGGCTATTTCTGCTAAATTTTTCTCGATTAGCATGAAGTAAATAGAAGCATAAGCTTTTTAACAATAATTTGTTGCAGAGATGTAGAGAAAGTGTATGTTTGCACTCATTCACCTCACATCCTGTGTAACAGTCGCACGTAGGATGAGAATGCACCACATGGTGAAGAAAAGACTGAGCCTTTGCTGATGACACCCAGATCCGGGTGCAAGGTCCCGGTGGTATCGCTGCCGTTAATTAAACTATAGGAACAACCTCCTGGACAGGATGGTTCCCGTTATTGCAGATATGCACGACCACACCATCTGCGGTCCCTCGTTCGCTGCTCCACAACAAAAAATGTACACCACAACACGTATGATGAAGCGAGGTTCCATGTAAACTAGCAGGGGCAATATTGCCTCGGGGGCTTCGTCTAGTTTGTACTGCAAAAACTTTACAATAGTATATTTTACATTCCCTACCACACACTAGCTAGAGAAAGTATTACATTCCACCCCAAAAAATCTTATGTGTTACATTCGCATGACTTTCTCTATCTGTTCTACAAACAAACTTCTTACAAAAGACCATGCTTAAGTAGAAGGGAAGTGAGGGAATACACTTGGTTAAACCGACAGTCAAGTGTTTTAAAATATAGTTGCTATGAAATTGAAATCCGTTTCTTTGCGAGCCAGATGCTGACAAGTTCATGTATGAGAAAAGTTTAAGAATTTTAAAACTGAAACCAATAACAAGGAATATCACGAAAACGGCCAAGTACAGGAAAAAATGTATATAGTATAAATTGTGTGTTTTAAGGAGCTCTGCACTTTTTTTGTGTAGAAAGTTTTTGTCTTTCCCTTACGGTTTAGCAGCTACGCAAAAATCAGCTAAATTTATTCAGAATAAAGCCGCCTTTAGAGGCTATTTCCAAAAACGTCAAGATATACATTTCATTTGCCATATAAGTATCTTTAATATACGGTATTTTAATCAAAATCGTTTAGAGTCATTTTTGAGATAATCAAAATGTTCAAATTTTTTTCTATGTAAAGGGTAGTTTGGGGTGGGGAAAATTTTGTCAAAATCTTCGTGTTGCATCCCTGGAAGATACTGAACTTAAATACCAAGTTTGATATTTTACTGACTTTTCGTCTTTGAGTTTATCATGTTCACAGACACACGGACACACCGACACATGGTCCATTTCCTGAAAATACATTTTTTGGATACATGGGACTCTAAAACGTGTATTTCCGGTGAAATATCGGTATCGAATTTTTGGGTGCATTACAATATACACTATTTACATAGCACGTGTAGAGAAAGTAAAAATGTGCACTTACATGACAATTAAAGGAATACACTGAGCTGTCGTTATGCGATTGTCATTGTAATTCACTTCTTTGCTTGGCCAGGAGTAAAATAAAAGAAAAACGAACACTTCTTGTCTGAGAAAGGTATGAGTGCTTTACAATTGACACCAACAACAAGGAATATCTCAGAAACGGTTACCTCTACAACAAAAACGTAAACGGTATACATTTTTTGTGTACTAATTTTTTCTCTGTCTCTTACAGTTTAGCAGTTATGCAAAATTGGGCAAAATTGATAAGAATTAAGAGGTCTTCAGATGCCATTTTTGAGAAAATAAAACTTTTCTATTTTTTCTCCATGAAAAGAGTACTTTGTGATGGGGGGGATTTTCTTGAAAGTTTTCGAGTCGCATCCTTGGAAGATACTAAGCATAAATACCAAGTTTGGTATTTTTATGTTTTTTGTTTTGTTTTTTGTGGGGGGGGATCCGAGAGGACCAGAAAAATGTATTTCCGAAAAAATTCACCAGAAATGAAAACGTCTTCAGAGGCTAATCGCAGAAAATTCAAGATATGGATTGGGATATAAATATCTACAATATATGGTATTTTAATCAAAATCGTTTGAGACATTTTTGAAAATGGTGGGGGATTTTTTAGAAAATCTTCATGTCGCATGCTTGGAAGATACTCAACTTAAATACCAAACACCAATTGGGTATTTAGCCGACATTTCGTTTCTGAGGTACGCTGCCCACACACACACACACACACACACACACACACACACACACACACATACACATACACACATGGACATGTTGCTAAAAATGATTTTATTTTTGGATTCAGGGGCACCCAAAAAACATGTATTTGCGGTAAAAATGGGGCAGAGTGGACAGTGTCTGGGAATTCAACCCGGGCCTTCTGAATGTGAGTCGCGCGCGCCACTCTTGCCCAATTAGAGTATAATACTACTATTCTAACGCACTCGATCTTCTACCATTACACACTTTCACACACACTGAAACCTTTACCAGCTGACACACATTAGCACCGCCCATTATTATTTATTATTCACAAATTAAAACAAAAGATTGAAGAACAATACATTAATTTTTACTTTCTCTACACGTACTATGTATATAGTGATAGAGAAGTTATTGTAATGCACCCAAAAATTCGATACCGAGATTTCACCGGGAATACGCGTTTTGGGTACCCCTGAATAAAAAAAACATTTCTGGAAAAATGTCCGTGTGTGCGTGTGTCTGTAAACAGCATAGCTCTAAAACAAAAAAAACCGTTAAATACCAAAGTTTATCTTCCAAGGTTGCGACACGAAGATTTTCAAGAAAATCCCCCCACCCCAACTATCCTTTACATGGAACTTTTTTCCAAAATTTTTATTTTCTCAAAAATGGTTCTAACAATTTTGATTAAAACATCGTATATTAAAGATATTTACCAGACAAATAAAATGTATATCTTGAATTTTCTGGGAATAGCCTCTGAAGGCTACTTTATTCTGGATGAACATTACGGAATTTTGCATAACTGCTAAACCGTAAGAGATGGACAAAAACTTACCACACAAAAAGTATAGAGCACGTTAAAACACACAATTTATGTCATACAGATTTTTTTCGGGATTTGATAGTTTTTGAGATATTCCTTTTTTTTTTTTTTTGGTTATACTTTGAAAATCTTATACTTTTCTGATACGGGAATTTGTCAACTCCTGTCCATACAAACAAAGGAACTTCAGTCACATAGCAACAAGCTTTTGACTATCACTTTAGCCTATGGTACTCCCTTATTTCGCTTCTACTTACAAGGAAGCAAGTAATAAGACTATTTCTACTAATTTTCTTTCTGGATTAGCATGAAATAAATAGAAGCATAAGCTTTTTAACAATAACTTGTTGCAGAGATGTACAGAAAGTAATTTGAAAAGAATAAATCAGATTTTTCTTATAAATAACGCACGATATCATAAAATAAATAAAATATTTCTTATATAATATAATGGAATCGATTGAAAGCACATTAGTGTCATTGAACGGATGCGCTATGAACAATTTAATTTAAACAGTACATTTATTAACGCAGAAGATTAATGATAAACAGATGTGTTAAACTAACAAACACCCTTTTTACTAGTCTCCTAATGTTAAATTAATACTTATCCATATTATAAGCTATTTGTGAGTGGGATGTTTAGTATATGAGTCTTCTAATTTTTCAGGAGCAAATAATAGTCTAATAAGCACTTACAATATAGAACGTTTTATCCTTCGTAATATTAACTGAAATACTCTTATATTTATTAATATTACTATTACTAGAGTTCTCATTACGAGGAACTGAATTTTAGTCGTGACGTAGGTAGTGTTTTGTTTGTTCGTTGCTATGTAACCCCGCAGGAATAAACAGTTTCAATTCTGGTTGTTTAAACTGCATCATATAAATCAACAAATGAATGAAAATGGATATTTCCGAAGAAGTTTTAGATGATGCTAAAAAAGCTGTACTTAGTTTGTTACCCGGCAAGTAAAAGGGCTTATATGACAAGGAATTTTCATTATTTAAGGAATGGGGAGCTGCCAAAGGAGTTAAAATAATTTACAATAAAATAAAGTAGTTACTTTATTTCACGATGAATTAGAGACTCATATACCACCAATATATGATCTACAGTTCATTCTGCAGTCCTTTGAGAAAGTTGTCGATCACAGAGGGCATTAGTGGCAGTGCTGATGTATTGCGACCTGTCTGTCAGTAGTGTTTGCAGTGTCAAAGTGGGAGCGAAATCTACGTATTCTTGCTTGCATTCAGAAGAATGGGTCTGCATGTAATATGTAATGTAAGTATTTATTATGTTAAATACTGCATAATACTATTACTACATATCTGTTAATTTTCGAAATTATTCAGCACATTGGTGAAACGATAACTTTCCATAGTGAAGAGTTTCTGGCATATAAGATGCTTTAGGATTGTGATAATTTAATAATTTTCTCACAGAAACCGTGCGTAGGACAGGACATGCTTTAGAATTATTCATTCAGTATAAAGGTAACTCATCATAATAAAAATCTGATGTTCCATTCACGTGACCTTCTCCATATCGCTGGAAAAATTGTTAAAAAGCTTATTCTTCTATCTACTTTATGATAATTGAGGTCAACATTAGCAGAAATTGTCTTGATTACTTGCTTCCTTGTAAGTAGGGCGTAAATAAGGGAATACACTAGGCCAAAACGATAGTCAAATCTTTTAAAAGCTGGTTGTCATGTGGCTCAAAACCGATTCTATGCGTGGCCAGGAGTAATCAAATTTCCATGTGAGAAAAGTATTTAAACCAAACAAACAAATAACAAGGAATATTCCAGAAATGGTCAGCTCTACGAAAAAATGTTTATGGAGATAAATGGGTGTCCTAACGAGATCTACATTTTTTCTGTAGTAAGGTTTTGTCTATGTCTTGCGGTTTACCAGATACGCAAAATCTAACAAAATTCATCCAAAATAAGGAGGTCTTTAGAGGCTATTCCCAGAAAATTCAAGATATACATCTTGTTTGCCATGTAATATCTTTAATATGTGCCATTTTAACTAAAATCGATAGCCATTTTTGAAAAAATCAAAATTTTCGAAATTTTTTCCATGTAAAGTGTAGTTTGGTGTGGGGGGGATTTGTCTCAAAATCTTCGTGTCGCATCCTTGGAAGATATTAAACGTAAATACCAAGTTTGCAATTTCATCGACTTTTGGTTTTTGATTTATCGTGCTCACAGACGCGCGGGACCATTTTCTAAAAATGTTTTTTTTGCATACAGAGGATCCTAAAATATGTATTTTCGTTGAAATCTCGGTATCGAATTTCTGGGCGCAATACAACGCCCTCTCTATACACTATGTACATAGTACGTGTAGAAAAAGTAAAGAATGTTTTAAACTAGTTAGTTCCAGTTATTAATCGTTGCATGCATTCGTTTATGCGATTAATATTTGTTTTTCTATTGCAACATTGATTTTTCCACTCGCTGTATAGACATTACTGAGGTTTCAGACTGGAACTATTCATTACTTTCTCTACGACGAACATTATTACCACGTTTGCATGCGGAATTGAAATCGATTCGAGTCCAATTCTATCGCAATACTTTCCGCGTTTCAAATGTTAAATTCAGTACGAAATGAGATTGTTGAAAATGCAAGCTTCGAGATTAAATATATTTTACCTTTTATATAGGTCAACTTGGAGTTGCGTTGGCGAACCTTTAAACATATATTTATCTGTATTATAAGTACGTTTTGAGAATACATTGCAAACTTTAGAAACCAAAAAATTGATGCGTTCCAGTCACATGACTTTACTTCTCTACAACAAATTATTGTTAAAAAGCTTATTCTTCTGTTTTCTTCATGCTAATCGAGAAAAAGTAGCAAAAATAGTCTTATTACTTGCCTCCATGCAAATAGAAGTGAAATAAGGGAGTACCATAGGTTAAAGTGATAGTCAAAAGCTGGTTGCTATGTGACTGAAGTTCCTTTAATTGTATGGACAGGAGTTAATATATTCCTGTATGAGAAAAGTACACGTGTTTAAAAGCTGAAACCAATGACAAGGAATATCTAAAAAATGATCAACTCCACGAAAAAAATGTATATAACATAAATTGTGTGTTTAAACGTCCTCTACATTTTCTTGTGTAGCAAGATTTTGTCTATCTAAAATTCATCCAGAATAAAGTAGACTTCAAAGGAATTTCTCAGAAAACTGAATATGTCTGTTTTATTTGTCTTTAGTATACGATATTTTAATCAAATTTGTTAGAACCATTTTTGAGAAAATTAAATATTTCAAAAACTTTTCCATGTAAAGGGCAGTTGGGAGTGGTGGTATTTCCTTGAAAATCTTCGTGACGCATCCTTGGAAGATACTTAAATACCAAGTTTAGTATTTAATGGACTTTTCGTTTTTGAGCTATGCTACATACACACACGGACATTTTTCTAAAAATACAATACAATACCTTTTCTATGCACTATGTATATAGTACGCGTAAAGAAAGTAAAAATTTGATGTGTTCCATTCACATGACTTTCTGTACATCTCTGTAACAAATTATTGTTAAAAAGAATATTCTTCTATCTACTTTATGATAATCGGAATAAAAATTGGCATTACAAATCGTGTTAATCACTTGTTTCCTTGTAACTAGAACAGAAATAAAGGAATACACTAGGCTAAAGTGAGAGTCAAATCATTTAAAAGCTGGTTGCCATATGATTGAAATCCGTTTCTATGCAGTACCAGGGTTTTAAAACTTTCCGTGTGAGAAAAGTTTGGGTATTTTAAATCTGAAACGAATAACAAGGAATATCTCAGATATGCTCAATTCCACGGAAAAAATAACAAATTGTTTTAACGTGATCTACATTTTTGTGTAGTAAGTTTTTGTCTATCTCTTACGTTTAATAGTCATGCAAAATTTGTCTAGAATAAAGTAGTCTTCAGAGGCTATTCCTAGAAAATTCAAGGTATTCATTTTATTTGTCATGTAAATATCTTAAATATACGAGATTTTAATCAAAATTGTTTGAGCCATTTTTGGAAAAATTCAAAATTTTCTACATTTTTTCCATATAAATGGTAGTTTAGGGTTGGGGGATTTTCTTCAAAATCTTCGTCTTGCAGCTTTAGATGATAGTTAAGTTAAATACCACGTTTGGTATTTTAGCTTTTCGTTTTTAGTTATCGTGTTCATGGACACATACACGTACCTTTTTCTAAAAGTACCTTATTTGGATACAGGGGCCCTAAAACGTGAAATCTGGTATCGAAATTTTGGGTGCAGTGCTATACCTTTCTTCCTACATACCATGTGTTATGTAGATAAAGTAAACATATAAATTTCATAACCAATTTCAGACAACTTTCAGAAACAGCTGTTTGACATTTTGGTAACATTATTGGCACCAAGGTATAGGTTAATATCTGCGTGGTAATTGAAAGCTAGCCATAATCAAAACTGGGCTTTTCTTGGCTTCATTCTGAGTGCACAATACAACTCGTGTAAAATGCAATTTTTGAACTGCAGCTTTGGACTCGTTTCCCAGGCAACGGCGGTATACAGCGAGAGGAAGTTGGGGAAACAAATTGAATTCTTGATTAAACAAAATGGACGAAGTATACCTGGAACTATGTCCGGATAACACAAATATAAACATTTCCGGAGGTTCCAAGGTCTACATGACCCAGCAGAGAAATAGAAGTGATGTTGCTAAAGTAAACAAAGCGATTTTTATATATTTTTAACTGCCGAAGGTGAGACGTCCCAAAAAAATGTAAAAAAGAATGCCATTTTAGAAATGATATAATGGCGGAACAGTCTCTCTGACAATTTTTGTTTAATCTCTTACGGTTTACCAGTTATGCAAAATTCATTTAGACTAAGGACTTCTGAATGTATTCCCAGGAAATTGAAGATATACATTTTATTTGTCATGTAAATATTTTTGATATTTTAATCAACATTTAGAGCCATTTTTGAGAAAAGCAGCATTTTCGAAATCGAAAATTGTTCTATGTGAACTGCAATTTGGGGTGGGTATTCTTTTTTTAGACCATTTCGTTCATAACACGTGATCGTAGGAAGTGACCAATTGGCGCGTAAAATTCAACCATTCGGAACTCATTATCTCTGCATGTTGATCGTTTTTATCACACCCACGTGCAATTGTTTTCCTAAATTTATCGCTCCCTCGTGCATTTGTTTCTCTCTGAACTAATGTTCGTCTCATAACAGTATCAGTGGGTAGTGATATTCCCGTACATAATGGCGGAAGTCCGAAAACGTTATGGGGAAGGGTCTATCGCTAAAATGGACATATTTATAGAAAATTCATAGACGCAGAGTACCAAAAACAGGGGGGGGGAGAGAGAGAGAGAGAGAGAGAGGAACCAGTTCAACGAATTCTGTAAGAACGAAGCCATGATTTACGACATGAATTTATCGATAAAAGTTTGAGCTCTCGCTATATTACTTATGATAATGTTCGTGTCGTATCCTTGGGAGACATTAACTAAATATCAAATGTTATATTTAAAGGACTTGTCGTTATTGAGTTATGCACACACACACACAAAGTCGCCCTCCGTGGTGTATTGGTTACTACACTAACTTTATATACTCAAGGTCGCAGGTTCAAACCCGGCGGAGGATGATGTATTTTTTCGGGCTTGAAAAGCCTTATCATGGCTTCCTTTGGAAGGTAGGACCGTTGGTTCCGTGTCGTAGATTTACGGTACGTAAAAGAACCTCAAGGCTAATAAGAGTCGTCTGTGCAAAATTAATCGGTCTTTCACGCCAAATATAGAATGTCAGGGCAGTTCAAGAGCGTCCATAAATAAAACTCCGCACACACACACACACACACACACACACACACACACACACACATTGATCGTTTCCTAAAAAAAATTCTGGATGAAGGGGTTTCAAAACGTAAATTTCCGGTGAAATCTCGGTATTTAATTTTTGGGTGGAATGCTATACCTTTTGTACCTACTATGTAAAGACTACATAACTTCTAGAGAGAGTAAAAATACTTTTTGAAATACTTGATATGCAAGTTAGTCATTCTGAACACACATTTGGAAATCTAGGCTAAATTTACAATTCATTTATTAATTGCCATGTCAACAAGCGCTATAAGTACTTACAGTAAGAGTTTGAGAGGTCATTAATACTTACAGAACAATTAGGAAATGACGTAACACTCGAGACATGTGCTACTTCAAGTAAAGAATCTATTACAAAATTCATTAACAAAAGAGTGTATAAGAAGGCTTTGTCTATATAATTTAGATGTAGCTTTTCATCTGTACACATCAAGAATTTATTTTTTCTTATAATTCAATAAAATATTGAAATGCAATTCATTTTTTTTAGTTTTTTTTTTTTTCCAAGTATTTCAAAAAGTACTTGGCTAACCACGAACTGTAAGTTATCAGATCTCGAGTGCTTGTGAAAACTCGGCCCAGGGAACCTCGTATTCCTAATATACATTCTCGACCTGATAAGTATAACTTTTGACTGTCGGTTTAGCCTAGTGCATTCCCTTATTTCCCTTCTATCTATAAGGAACTAAGTAATAGACCATTTCTGCTAATTGATCTCGATTAGCATGGAGTAGATTCTTTGTTTTGCATAATCAGGAGTAAATAAAAAATTTAAAAAAAACGGACAACTTTCTATTTCACAAAAGTATAAGTATTTTAAAATGGAAACTAATAACAAGCAATAGCTCGGAAATGGTTAGCTCCACACAAAATTGTGAAGGACATAAATTGTTTTGACCAGATTTACATTTTTGTTTAGTGAGTTTTTTGTTTTCCTCTACCAGTTATGCAAAAGTTATTCAGAATGAAAATGATTTCAGAATCTATTCCCAGGAAATTGAAGATAAACATTTTATTTGTCATGTAAATATTTTTGGTATTTTAATCAACATGGTTAGTTATTTTTGAAAAAATCAACGGTGTAAACGGTAGAATGGGGTGGGGGAATGTTTTAGAAAATCTTCGTGTCGAATGCTTGGGAGATATTAAAATACATACCAAATTTGTTATTTAACGGACCATTGACCGTTTTCTAAATTTTTTTCTGTATTCAGGTGGAAATCTCAATATTGATTTGTTGGGTTGGAATACGATACCTCCTCTACATACTACATATGTGCTAGAGAAAGTAAGAATACTTGCATACAATTGTTAGGAATATGATAGTCTACATTGTGCCTTACTTTTCTTCCAAAATTTAATTTAAATAGATAAAGTTGGATGTCCCCGAATCCAGCGTCGTGTGTTGACCAGAAGGCATGACGTCACGAGGCTAGGGCTCGTGTTGTGGATAAGGGAAGAGTGAATGGAACGCTGAGGAATGCGTGGGCCACCCTGCCGCCACTACCATATGTCTACAAGGTCGCTAGTAGGAAGGAAGGAAGGCGAGTGAAAGCGGTCATCGCCTGGCTGCCTGCTGGAGGTCAGGGTTATGAGGCCAAGGTCTTGTTGTGCTGATAATACACCGTCATTCATTCTCAGTGTTATGACTTCACACACAGGCTTTCTTGCTGTGTCCGCAGCTCTGCCAGCTGAGACCCTCTTCCATAAACACATCGTATGTGATAAAGGCACTTTTTCTAAAGTTTTAATGCTACATATTTAATTATTTTCTCTACACGTACTATATACATAGTGTATAGAGGAAGTATTCAATTGCACCTAAAAATTCGATACCAAGATTTCAACGGAAATACTTGTTTTGAGACCCCGAATGAAAAAACATTTTTAGAAATTTTATTTCTGTGTATATCAAAATGAAATCGGATGTGTTCCATTCACATGAATTCTCCGAGTCTCTGCAACAAATTAATGTTAAAAAGCTAATGCTTCTATTTACTTCATGCAAATCGAGAAAAAATTAGCAGAAATAGTCTTATTTGCTTCCTTGTAAGTAGAAGCGAAATGAGGGAGTACTATAGGTTAAAGCAATAGTAAAAATCTTGGAGATATGTGACAGGAGTTGACAAATTCCTGTATGAGAAAGGTATAAATTTTTTAAAGCTGAAACCAAAAACAAGAAATGTCTCAAAAACGATCAACTCCACGAAATATATATATATATATAACATAAATTGTGCGTTTTAATGTGCTCTACATTTTTTTGTGGGGGTAAGCTTTTGTCCATCTCTCACGGATTAGAAGTTCTGCAAAATGTCGTAAAATTCATCCAGAATAAAGTATTCTTCAGGGGCTATTCCCAGTGAATTCAAGATATACATATTATTCAAGATATACGATATTTTAATCAAAATCGTTAGCCATTTTTGAGAAAATCAAAATTTTCGAAAAAAGTTCCATGTAAAGGGAAGTTTGGGGTGGGAGGATTTTTCTCAAAATGTTCATGTCGCATCCTTGGAAACTACTAAACATAAATACCAACTTTGGTATTTACCGACATTTCGTTTTTGGGCTATCGTGTTCACAGACATATGGACCTTTTTCTGAAAACGCTCTTTTTTTTATACAGGGTACCCTAAAACATATATTTCCGGTGAAATCTCGGTATCGAATATTCGGGTCGAGTGCAATACCTTCTCTATACACTATATACATAGTACGTATAGAGAAAGTAAAAACTGAAATTGTGTAAATGAATCTTAATCATTATACCCTAATAAAGGTTAGTGGGTAGAGGAAGTCATATGAAGTTGACATCGGAGTTTTTTAAAGCTGGCTTCGCTTCATGCGTACCTCTAGGATAGTGATGTGTTGTGTATTGGGTTTTCCATTTAGGAATGCCGCAGTATTTCTCAATATTTTATCCCGAAGGAAGAGCGTTTTCCATTTTTTACATTAAATCCCCCAGCATGTGTGAATGACCTATATATGCATTTTGGCAAGTAGAGAAAGTGAGATAAGGGTGTTTGGAAGCTTGCCAAGGGAATTCCCCCTTTCGCTGTTCTGTGTAGGAGGGAGGTTGCTGGCATTTATTATTGAAACCAGCTTCCAGTCTGCAGCCCCCAGCCAGCTTCGTACAGATATGCTAATTATTGTTTTTGTTTTAAACACCTGCATTATGTACCCTGGAACAGTCGTAAATGTTTCCGCGAGCGCTGCACTTATGTAAGTAGGGAATTTCCCTTTTCACTTTAAAATTAAGACGACTTAGCTTACGTAAGCAAATTTTTGGACCATTTGGGTGAATATTTGTACCACACGTGTTAAAAATGAAGATACCATTTTTACTTTCTCTACATGTACTATATACATAGTGTATAGAGAAGGTATTGTATTGCACCCAAAAATTCAATACCAAGATTTCACCGGAAATACATGTTTTGGGTCCCCCTGAATCCAAAAAAAGCATTTTTGGAAAAAGGTCTGCGCGCGCGCGTTTGTTGTGTGTGTGTGTGTGTGTGTGTGTGTGTGTGTGTGTGTGGACAACATAGCTCAAAAACGAAAAGACCGTTGAATACCAAACTTGGTATTTAAGTTTGGTATCTTCCAAGGATGCGACATGGAGCTTTTCAAGAAAAACCCCCACCCCCAACTACCCTTTACATGGAACTTTTTTCGAAAATTTTGATTTTCTTAAAAATAGCTCTTAACGATTTTGTTTCAAATTTCGTATATCAAAGATATTTACCTGACAAATAAAATGTATATCTTGAATTTTCTGGGAATAACCTCTGAAAGACTACTTTATTCTAAATGACTTTCACGGAATTTTGCATAACTGCTAAACCGTAAGAGATGGGGGTAAAAACACAAAAAAATGTAGAGTACATTAAAACACACAATTTAGGCTATATACATTTTTTTTCGTGGAGTTGATTGTTTTTGACATATTCCTTGTTTTTGTTTTCAGCTATGAAAAACTTACTTTTCTCATATAGGAATTTGTCAACTCCTGTCCGTACAAACAATGAAACTTCATTCACATAGCAACCATCTTTTGATTATTAGTTTAGCCTATAGTACTCCCTTATTTCCCTTCTGCTTACAAAGAAGTATTAAGACTTTGTGCTAATTTTTTTCTCGATTAAGCTGTTTAGCAACAATTTGTTACAGAGAAGCTGATAAAGACATGTGAATGGAAGACATCAGAGTTTTTAAAAAAAAAAAATTGATGTGCTACATTCATATAACTTTCTCTAGCTGTTCCACACACAAACCATTCTTACTAAAGTTTTTTATTTTATATAAATCGTGTTAATCGAGATAAACATTAGCAGAAATAGTCTTATTACTTTCTTCCTTGTAAATGGAAGGGAAATAAGTGAATGCATTAGTCTAAAGTAATGATGAAATCGTTTAAAAGCCTTAAATTCCTTTTTTGCATGCCCAAAAGATTACAAATTCCCTTATGAGCAAAGTATAAGTTTTTAAAGCTGAAACCAATAAAAGAAGTGATGGTTCGATTCCCGGCTGAGGAAGGGAATTTTTCCTTAACCAGAATCATTCCCCTATCCAATTCAGATTCTGGAAGTATTGTGTGAGTGAATGTTGAGAATAAAACGATTTAAACCCAACGTAAAGAACCTATGGACGATTTCTTTTAACGCAAAGCCCACGATATGACCTTAGATGTTAAGGGGGCTATATAAATGGAAAAGTAAAATAAAAACAATCTCAAACGGTAGTCTCTGAAACAAAATCGTATATGACAAAATTTGTGTTTTTAATAAGCTCTACATTTTTTGTCTAAAAAAAAATGTAAATGCGTGTTATTTATGGACGCTCTTTAACTGCTGTGGTTCTCAGCGTCCCATTCTATATTGGGCGTGAAAGATCGCTTAATTTTGCTCAGAGGCCTCTCTTATCAGGTTTGAGGTTCTTTTACGTGCCGTAAATCTACGACACGGGACCAACGGCTTTACTTCCCTTCCTAAGGAAGCCATGCTAAGGATTTTTACGCCCGAAAAAAATCCATCGTCCTCCGCCGGGTTTGAAGCCGCGACCTTTCGTATATGAAGTCAGCATGGTAACCATTACACCACGGAGGGCGACCATCTTTTATCTGTCTAACGTTCACCAGTTATTTAAAATTCCGTAAAATTCATTCAGAATAAAGATGTCTTCAGAGGCTATTTCCAGAAAATTCAAAATATATATATTTTATTTTTGAGATAAATATCTCTAATATATGATATTTTAATCAAAATCGTTAGAGCCATTTTTGGAAAAATCAAAATTTTCGAAAAAAATTTCATGTAAAGGGTAGTTTGGGGTGGGAGATTTTTCTCAAAATCTTCGTGTCGCATCCCTGGAAGATACTAAACTTCAATACCAAGATTGGTATTTTACCGACTTTTCGTTTTTGTGTTGTGTTCATGAACACACACACACACACACACACACACACACTTGGACCTTTTTTAAAAATACTTTCTTCGGACTTAAGGGATCTCAAAGCATATTTCCGATAAAATCTCTACATAGAATTTTTGGGTGGAATACAATAAAATGTACATGTATTTAAAACACTCAATTTATGCCGAAAGAGTAGTTTGTTACAGATCAGGTAGAGAAAGTCATGTGAATGTAACAGACTTTTCAATATTGCCCATAGTAGTGATCTCTCCACATCCGCCTGGCAATTTCCTTGAAGCTTGTGTATTAAGTGCTACTCCCCAAGTGGGCTAGCAACCCTACTTTGGGTTTTCTGGGTCAAGAGGCAGTCTTCTTTGAGAATTCGAGGTTCTTCTCATACATACTAGGGTCGGCCGATAAGTCCCGGGCCTCTCAATGAAAACGGCAGCTATTTATTTCTCAACATAATCTCCAGAAAGGCTAATTAATATATTTGTCATATCGGTGTTCTAATTTAATTAAACCATCTCTGTAGTGCAATTTATCGAGGTCCTCAAAATAGCTGTTTACCGCATCAATGACCTTCTCGTTGCTGTGAAATCTTCGTCCTCAAAGAATTTTTTTCAGGTTGGGAACAGGTGGTAGTCACTGGGTGCTAGATCTGGTGAATAGGCTATTCCAACAAGTGTGTCTGCCTCACATTCATCAGGTCGCGTGTTCGAATCTCGCTAAGGGTGAGTTGCCCAGAAAAGGTTTTTTTCGGGGTTTTCCCTTATCCTGAGAAGACTAATATCTAGTAACTTTTAGCTCCACCGAGATCATTTGAACATCATTTCACCAATTTCATTCATCGTCCGAATTGAACAACCAAGTTAAAGGAGGTTAAGCTACATAAAAATAAATTAAAAAAATCTGTTTAGGATAGGTTCTACACGATAGATAGAAACAGAAATACAAGGAAAGCCTCGTCCAATCGTTGATTTATTATAACATTTATAATTCTTACACCACCAATAGCGCTACAGAAGGAAAGTTACCTTATACTCCAACTGTTTTCCAAAAGAGGAAATTCAGTTGCTCCATTATAACAGTGGCAGCATTTCAATTTGGCTGCGTATTCTGTTCCCTGAATAAAGAAAGACGCTGTCTGTTACAAAATTAAAGCATCAGTCCGAATGTTAATTATTTCTATTGTGTGCAAGTGATGACGTCATTATCCAGGTTACGCTCCGACAAACTTCTAAGAAACTTCCTGCTACGTGACGTAATTAAACGACGGCATTATCCCCCCCACAATCATGAAAGTGATTTGACCAAATAGAAGCAAAAAGGATTTAACAAACACGCCTTCTAACAAGAGAAACAAAGATATTCCGAAATGTTTTGCTTTCCTTAGGTGAATACACTTTGCTATGGTGACCAGAAGAAATAAAACACTGGAGCTTAGCGAAATGCCTGTTACCAGTCTTGAGCTTACGACTTACATGATCGGCAGGTAATATTGTGTAATGTACTGTAACGTAATGCTAAAAAATCCATTCATATGACTTTCTCTAGCTATTCTGCAACAAATTATTGTTCAGTCTTCAAGATAAACGGAAGATAGCAAAAATTGTCTTATTACTTGCTTCCTTATAAGCAGAAGGGAAATAAGGGAATGCACCAGGATAAAGCGACAGTTATCTTTCAAAGGTTATTGCTATGTGATTGAAATTCGTTTCTTTACATGGTCAGGAGTTAGCAAATTCCTGGCATGAGAAAGTTTTTAGATAAAACTGAAACCAGTAATGGGGAATATCTCGGAAATGGTGAACTCCACGAAAAAATGTATGTGATAAATTTTATTTTAACGAGATCTACATCTTAAGAGTAGCAAGTTTTTATTTTCCAGTTGTGTAAAATTCATCCAGAATAGTTCTTCAGAGCCTATTCACAGAAAATTCAAGATATACATATTATTTACCATGTAAATATTTTTAATATGAGAGTTGGCTGAGAAGCCCGGGCCTCACGATGAAAAGAGCATTTATTTATTTATTTATTTATTTATTTGCTTTATTTCGCAACATAATCTCCAGAAAGACTAATACATTTGTCATATTTGTGTTCTAATTTAATTAAACCATCTCTGTAGTGCGCTTTATCAAGGTCCTCAAAATAGCTGTTTACCGCATCAATGACCTCCTAGCTGCTGTGAAATCTTCGTCCTCCAAGAAATTTTTGAGGTTTGGGAAAGATACGATCGTAGTAGTCACTGGGTGTTGGATCTGGCGAATAGGGTGGATTTTCAAGCAATTTAAACTTTAATTCGCACATTTTTCCATTGCAATGGCTGAACGATGGGCTGGAGCATTGTCGTGATGAAACACTTTTTTTTTTTTTTTTAAGTTAAATGAGTGTGTCTTTTCAACTCATCACTCAAACGTTGCACTAAGCTTGCGTAGTATTCGCCAGTGATACTTTTACCCTTTTCCAAGTAATCAATAAAAATAATTCCCTGTGCATCCCAGAAAACACTCGCCATAACCTTGTTAGCTGATAAAATTGAGTTTGCCTTTTTTTAGAGTTGGTTCACCTGGCGCAATCCACTGTTTTGACTACGATTTGCTTTCTGGAATGTAGTGATATATCAGTTTCATCCACTGTAATAAGCCGTCTCAAAAATTCACTGGACACTTTACGGTAGAGCTCTAAATTCTAAACAGAAACAGTTTTTCTTTACTACTTTTGATCAGGTGTCAACATACGCGGCACCCATCTTGCACAGACCTTGTGAAATCCCAAAACATTACTTGAAAGATTACCTGCATCTTCTTTTGATATGTTTACAGCCTCTGCCATCTCAAACAACTTTAATCTGCGGTCTTCCAGTACTAAACGATGAATCTGTTCAATCATCTCTGGAGTTGTCGCTCCTACAGGCGTCCAGAGCGAGGCTCATCACTAGTGCCCGTACGTCCCATTTTAAACTCTGCAGCCCACCTTTTAATCATTGAATATGAAGGGGCAGAGTCTCTCAATGTACTGTCCATTTGCTCCTTGATTTCTTCAGACGTTAAGTCTTTCAAATGGAAGTATTTAATCACTGCTCGTTTTTCCAAATCCTCAATTTTCATGAAAACTCTAAAGTTGTCTTGTTTAAAATGCTGTTATTCGAAAACTAAACAAGCTATTGACCGATAACTAGATACAAGCTAGTCTAGAATTAAACTTTACGATGCTACCGTCTAACTGGCCTAGTGGTGACATACCTGTGTGAGGCCCGGGACTTATCAGCCGACCCTAGTATACGACATATTAATCAAAATGGTTACAGACATTCTTTAGAATATAAAAAAAAAAAAAAATTACCCTTTTTCCATGTAAAGGGAAGTTTGAGATGGAGTGATTTTTCTCAATCTTCGTGTCGCATCGTTGGGAGATGCTATATTTCTACCAAGTCTGGAATTTTACCGACTTTTTTTTTTTGAGTAATCGTATTCATGGACACATACCTTCGCGCGCACCCTTTTCTAAAAAAAACAAACTATTTTTATTACATGGTACCCTAAAACATGCATTTCGGGTGAAATCTCTGTATCGAATTTTGCGGTGGAATACATTACCTTCTCTACCTACTATGTACATTGTACATACATGCTGAGCAAGTAAAAAACGTCTGTTCTATTCATATGATTTTTCTCAGTCCGCTCCACAAACTATTTATACAAAATATTATTCTTTCTTCTATGCTAAACGAAAAGTTGCCCTTCGTGATGTGGTGGTTCATGTTAGCCTCTTGTATCCAAGGGGTCGTGGGTTCAAGCCCGGCGGACCTTTTCGGACCTAAAACTGTTTAGCATGACGTTCTTTCGGAAGGGCAGTAAATCCGTTGGTCCCGTGTCGTAGATTTACGGCACACATACAATAACCTCAAGCCTGTGTCAAGAGGCATCTGAACACAATTAGGCGGTCTTTAACGCCCAACATGGAATGGGACGTTGAGAATCACATTAGTTAGACAGCCACATAAATAAAACTTAATTTCATTGCCAGAAATATTCTTATTACTTGTTTGAAGTACGCTATACTTGATAATTCTAGTGTCTTCACTGCTAAGGTTTGATTCCAGGGTTTATAGACATGTACACGTGCTGTGCTTTGTTTAATAATTCAACTTGCGGTAAATTAGATAACCTATTCTCCTTAATGACTGAGGGCCTAAAAGAAATACTCTTATCTTTGGTTGATAACACTGCGAAAAGACAGACGGGAAAACGAGCTCTCCTTCTCCCCAAGCCTCGCCCCGTAAGGACCACATTCGCGTTTTGCTGAAGCACGTTTTGTGCCCAGCCGCCATCTTGTGGCACTGCACACTACCATATACACCATACGCAACATCGGTCAAATTAATTGTTTTTTCCAAGTTTTTTAAGTAAAAAACAGGAAAATGTGTTGTTAAAGGAATATTTAATACAAATACATTTTTCGGCTTGTCAGAAGCTATTAATAAATTATTACTGCAGTAAACATCGCGGCAAGGTCATAATTTAATTTTGTACTAATTTCTTGGTCTAAAACTACCGTTAATATTACAAAGGCTGTGTCATATATTACAGCACTAGTTTAAAGCTTTAGTAGAATGTGTGATATTAATCAAGAATTTCGGTCGAGGAATATTGCATTCCGAGTCCGAGAAACACGCCCCCTATTCACAAGATTCTGGTATCATAAGCACATAGTTTGATAGTAATTATTTCTCTCGATAGCTGCTAAATGGGAGAATTAACTAGATGTTTCTTATAAACCGGAGTAGGTTGCCAATTTTGGCTGCGAATTGCCTTTATTCAAGGTTCTCAACGGTCTTTTGGAGTTGGAAATTTAAAAAATAATACAGAATGGTTCTTTTGATGTTGTATTACATATTTCACTAAGTATACCACCGAAATATCACTAACTTATGTATTGAAACACATTTCCCTTTCCTTGTTTTTGCTTCTGCTGTTCGAGAAACTATAACCAAACACCACAAACGTATTGATATTATAATGGTTTAAATTTACCGCTTTATTGAACATTTAACTCCACTAAATCTTATTTTTGGGCACATATTTAACCCACACCAGGCGTACTTACCTCAAAAGTGTAGTATCTAAATGTGGGTGTTTTACAGAACTGTGCTTCACCAAACTACAATGCGCAAGGATACGGCATTTCTCTCTATAACTGTGGTAGGGACATTACATTCGGTAATATAAATGTCGGCTCCTCCGGAACGCTATGGATGCTACTGAAATGCCATCTCTCTGCAAAGCCATGAACTTCAGAATCCCATTCTACGTTGCAAATAAAATATCGCATAACACCACTGCAAGGTGCGCAAGAGAACGGCGAATATCTGCGAGGTAGAAAAAAAGAAAAAGAATAGGTGGTTCAAACAAAAGGACTGAAAAGGAAGGAACGCTTGGGAAGAATGGCAGAAGATCCTTCTCTAAGCAAATATTGAAATGGTGGAACAACGGAGGAAAGAGCACATCCTAGAATTATTTCAATTGAATGAGGCTGTGCAAATGGAAAACATTGCACCATTTCCAGCGGATAGAAATATTTTCAACTGCGGTCTCTTCTATTGGAATAACGTCCGGGGCTGATTAGATAATTGTAAGGGCGGTGCAGACCATAATAAACAACCTCATATGTTCCATTCACATGACTTCCTCTTCAAACTTATTTTTACTTTCTCTACACGTACTATGTGCATAAAAATTCGATACCGAGATTTCACCGTAAATATACGTTTTAGGGTCTCCTGTATCAAAAAAGAAGCATTTTCTGCAAATACTCTGTATGTGTGAACACGATCACTCAAAAACGAAAAGTCTGTAAACTACCAAACTTGGTATTAAGGTTCAGAATCTTCCAGGGATGTCATACGAAGATTTTAAGAGAAATCCCGCCACCCCATTTCAAACAACCCTTTACACGGAAAAAAATTAAATTTTTTTTTTCACAAAAATGCCTAACGAATTTGGTTATAATACCGTATGTTAAAGGCATTTATATGACAAAATGTATTATCTTTAACTTTCTGGCCTCTAAAGATTTCTTTGTTCTGAATGAATTTTTCTGAATTTTGCATAAGCCATAAGAGATAGACAAAAACTTACAACACAAACAATTTAGATCACGTTAAAACACACAATTTATGTAATATGCTTTTTTTCGTGGATTGATTATTTTTGAAATATTCCCTTTTATTTTTTTTCAGATTTAAAATAATTAAACCTTTCTCACACGAAAAGTTGTAAACTCCTGGCCCTGCATAGAAACGGATTTCAACCACATGGCAACTTAAGTTTTACTGTCGTTTTAGCCGAGTGTATTTCCATGTTTCCCTTCTACTTGAAAGGAAGTAAGTAATTAATGCAATGTCTGCTAACATATTATTATATATCATTAAGAGATACAAAGTTATGTGTACAGTTTAAATTGATTTATACAAAGAAATATATTTAAAATAAATAGTATTTTGGATAATTCTGATATTGTTTCTTTCTGGATGTGCTGTATATGGTACATTCTATAAGGATGTGGTTACTGTTAGGGGTTTTTTACAGGTGCTGCACTCTGGCAGCTCTTCTGTGGATATTAGATAGGATTGCGTCCAAAGGTTTTCTAAAAACTATTGTCACGGAGGATTATTATTACTTCAGACAAATAAAGAAATGCATTACTCTAAAGCGATAGTAAATCTTTTAAAAAGCAGGCCTTTATGCGTAACAATTGAAAATCAGATTTCTTTGCATGTCCAGCAATAAAACAAGAGAGATGAAACGAAAAGATGACTTCCCGTTTGAGAAAAGTTTAAGCATATAGTTTAAAATGGAAACCATTAAAATATCGCGGAAACTCGACAAAAATGTTAATGTCATAAATTGTGTGTTTTTGACGAGAGCATAGAAGTTGTTTCCAGAAAGTTAGTTATACATTTTATTTTTGATGTAAATATCTACGAGGACCGTTTTTTTTTTCAACCTCCAATAGGCTATAAATAAAACACAAGTTTATAGAAAACAATTATTTTATTAATAAAAGTTTTGTACACTTATGGTTGCTTTTCAACATAATCACCGAAAAGACTGAGACACTTATCGTACCTGTGCACAAGCTTTGCAATACCCGCTTCAAAAATGTTGCCGCCAATGCTTTCAAATGAACATTGACGTTGTTTTGAAGATCTTGGCTGGTTTGAAAGTGCTGCCCTCCTAGCCACGTCTTCAGTTCAGGGAAAAGGTGAAAGTCGCTGGGTGCCAGGCCGGGACTGTACGGCGGATGATCGAAAATGTCCCATTGAAATTGTTCAAGGAGCCGATGGGTTTAAGGAGCTAAGTAATAAGACCGTTTCTGTTTCTGTTTGTTTCGATTAGCATGGAGAAGATAGAGGAATAAGCTTATTAGCACTAATTTGTTAGAGATGTAGAGAAAGTCATGTGAATGGTACGCACCAGTTCTTTTTACAAATTTGAAATTCTACTTTTTGGATTGCTTAACCCTTTGTTGCCTGTCGGTACCTATAAGTTCCGCTTATTTTAAGCGTAATTATACAATTAGGGTTGTACTCTAGGGTTAATTTCATGTTATACTAACCTTCAACCATAAACAAGTAATCAAGACTACTTAATATCGTAAAAATAAGAGTAAACCCTACATGTCTGCAGTCAAATGTAACCCCAATAGCTTCCAAAAATCACACCGATTATTTTACTTGGGTTCTCCCCGTCCTTTACCACAGTCCCTGGAATTTGAACTTGCAACATTTGGCTTTGAATGGATGGCCAGTCCATTACCTATCACCAAACATTCATGACCATTTTATTGTGTCGGATCTTTGGAAGATCCCAAACTTAAATACCAAGATTTTTTTTACTCAGGGGACCTCAACATATTTCGGTGAAATCTCGGTATGGAATGTTTGGGTGCATTACAATACCTTCTCTATACACTATGTATATAGTGCGTGTAGAGAAAGTAAAAAAAAATTCATCTCTGGAGAGATTTTTCTGCCTTCGTTAGTACTTTTGTTAGCAATGAACCGTGCTTTAGATACTTTGTCGAGACAGTTTTTTTTGGGAAAATCCGGTGTTCCTACATCTAGACTATTTACGGAAGCGTTTCCCGATTTTGCAGTAACATTTGTCAAGCTGATGTTAGCAAACATAATTTACGTTTCAAAACATTACACAGTAGTCCATTCTCTATCTAATTAATTAGAAACTCTTAGAAGGGAGCAATAAACTAACAGCAAACATCGTATGAGTTGATGAGCTAATACTATGAGGGGAGTTCAATAACTTCTTAGAAAAGGGTAGAAAAGAACATTATTCTTGGTAGATTTTTTTTTCTAGATAATCTTTAAGCTCAATACAGTTTGTTCACCATTTCTCCAACTTTTTTAACCCTTAGTGCCTGCATTAGTAAATTGCATATGCCGTTTTTTCCTTTAATTCATGTTTAAAACTTGGGTTCTGTTAAAAATATATGGGAATAAACCTATAAAATTATTATATAAATAATAAAAAAATAGAAATGAAAATATATGTATATCCTTTATTAATCTTTTTCTTCCAATTAAAAGTTTAAATTCTTATAAACCAGTTTTCATAATCTTGCCAAAGTCGGAACTACTTTTCTCATACGGGAATTTGCCAACTCCTGGCCATGCAAAAATGGATTTCAATTGCATAGCAAACCAGCTTTTAAAACATTTGACTGTCTGTTTAGCCTAGTGTATTCCCTTTTTCTGTTGCACTTGTAAGGAACTAAGTAATAAGGCTGTATTTGCTAACGTTTATCTCGATTAGCATTACACAGTTACCATGGTAACGAAACAAAAAACCAATATTCTAAGAACTTGGAATTAGGATAACCCCGTACAAGGTCTACCATTCCAAACAAAAGAAATGCCAATCTCTAATCATATAAGCATAGTAATTATTTATGATGTGAGAGCGTAAAGGGGGGGTGGTTGTGAAACGAAACGAGTTTCACAAGATACGCTCGCGTATCATACTATGTTTTTTCTATGAGAATTTTCTGATATTAAAAGAAAAACAATGAAATAAATTTGAGGTTAAGTTTGAGCCATTCATCAAGGGTTATAGTTTTATTTCGCAGCTTAGGATAGGGTGCGTTCAGTGGGTACAGTTTCGCTTTATGGTTGCTGGGCGCGATGACGGTACGGTTATAGCAGGCCGTGACAAACCAATATTATTGTTGTTCTGTGATGTACTTCGAGAAAATTGCAGAAATTAGAGAATTATTATAACCTTAGAGCTGCGAAAGAATATTTGTCACTTACTGACGTTGAACATAACATTATATCGTGCACGACTAATTTTAATTGTTATAGTACATAATTTATTTCGCAGCGTTAGGTTAGGGTGCGTTTCGCTTTGTGGTTGCTGGGCGCGATGACGGTACGGCTATAGCAGGCCGTGACAAACCAATATTATTGTTAATTCAAAATCTTCTCGGGCTTCTAGCCAGGTAGAAGCCCGAGAAGATTTTGAATTAACACGTCGCCAGGAAAGCTTCAGTTCTTATTTTAATATTATTGTTGTTCTGTGATGTATCTTCTAGAAAATGGCAGATTTTGATTATTGTGGTATCCTTAGAGCTGCGAAAGAATATTTGTCGCTTATTGACGTTGAACATATTATATCGTGCACGAGTAAGTTTGTTTGTCTGTTGATCAGTGATGTATACACACTGATATCGTGAATTATTTTGGCGAGCGTAAAGTTGGAACAAAGTTAGTTCACGCTTGCTGCACTTCTTTGCGCGTACGATTCCGTAAAAATCAAGTTTGCGATCTGAAATGAGCTCGTAAACTACTCAATTACGCTCGGTCGTAGCAAAAATAATTTTTCGATTGGGTGATTCATGACAAATGCATCTGTTCCGGGTTTGCTACCATTGACCTTCGGATGGCTAAGTGTTGAAGAAGACACTGGTGGCACTCTGCAGCCACAGGAGAACCTGTAGTAATAACGACTTGATCATCACCGAAAAATGAGACTGGCTCTTTTTCCACGTCGACACGTTTGGGCGGGAGGAATGCGAGCAGGTACAGGTAACGGTTTTGTTCCAGGGGTAAGAGGGGTGAACGATCTCTGCCGCCACGAAACACCAATCATTGTTGCCAGATTTGCTGCCACTATCACTTCTCATGCTGGGAAATCTGCCAACGCGGCATTGTTTCTATGCCAGGCTAAACACGCTGTAGCCATTCATAGCAAAACTATTCTTCCCAGAATAGTCTTGACTCCTCACTCAAAGGTTCCGGGTTCGATTCCATTTGTTTCTTTTTTACTTAATCTCTCCTCCAAACCGGCCCAAAAATAAACATAAAACGACTGCCTCCGGTCGAGAGGTCGGCGAGCTGACCACTCTCCCGGAGGTCCCGAGTTCGATTTCCGGTTGGGGCAGGGATTTTTCTTTAACCAGAATTATTCCCTATCCCCCACCGAGTCTGGAAGAATAAATGTGAGACTGCGTGTGCGTGCGCGTGTGCGTGCGCGTGTGTGCGCGCGTGCGTGCGTGTTTAGTGATATAAATTAACCTAACGTTCTAGACCTACAGTAATAAGAGTTGTTTCAAAAGTCAAAGCCCCCCGTTATGACCATACAAGGTAAAGGGGGCTATACAAATAAAACAATACAAAAAGCATACAAAATTTAATCTTAACATTGTAATAAAACAATTGAATTTAAATAATTTGCGAAATTTTAATATTTATTACTGTAGCTAAAATACTTAAAAGTTTTAAATACCAGAAAAACAAAAGAATTTATAATGTGTTAATATAGGTACTTTGATATGCAGGATACAATTAACAAAATTACCTGACTTGATTATACAAGATATTTTTTACTGTTTTTCCTTTTATACATTGCCTTTAACTTCATGGTACTATCGGCAACGCGGAACATATTGCACATTGACAATGGTGTTAACTTGTGAGCTGCACTCGTTAGGTCTCTTCATCTTCAATGTTTACTTTCTCTACACGTAAAATGTGCATAGTGTATAGCGAAGGTATTCTATTCCAATAAAAAATTCGACATCAAAATGTCACAGGAAATACATGTTTCGAGTCCCCTCGAATTAAAAATAAGCATTCTTAGAAAAAGGTGTGTCTGTGAACACGATAACTCAAAAACGAAAAAAGTCGAAAAAATACCTAATTTGATATTTAAGTTTAGTATCTTGAAGGATGTGACACGAAGATTTTCCCAAGCTTCCCTTTACATGAAAAAACAATCGAAAGTTTTGATTCAAAAATGGCAAACGATTTTGATTAAAGTACCGTATTTTAAATATATTTACATGAGAAAATAAAATGTATATTTTGAATTCTCTGGGATTATCCTCTGAAGACCTCTTTGTTTTGGATTAATTTTGCTGAATATTGCGTAACTGGTAAACCAAAACAGATAGACAACAACTTACTACAAAGAAATATAGATCTCATTAAAGCACACAAATTCTCATATAATTTTTCGTGAAATTGACCACTTTAGAGATATTGCTTGTTATTGGTTTCATTTTTAAAATATTTTTCAGTTTTCTCATTTGGGAATTTGTCAACTTCTGGTCATATTTCAATCATGTAGCAACCACATTTTAAAATATTTGACTGTCGGTTTAGCCTAGTTATTCCCTTATTTCCCTCCTACTTATAAGAGAGCAAGTAAAAGTACAATTTCTGCTAATGCTTAGCTCGATTAACATGAAGTCGACAGAAGAATAAGTGTTTTAATAGTAATTTGTTACACAGATGTAAAGAAAGTCACGTGAATGGAATTTTTTTTTATAATAGAACAGCTAAGTTTAACTCCATTAACTGAAATTGATACAAAATTAGGTGATAGTGGCTACAGAAATTTACTTGAATGTAAAACAGATGAATATGTCTATCTATACTCCCTTATTTGCCTTCTACTTACATGGAAGCAAGTAAAAAGGCCATTTAAGCTAATTTTTCTCGATTAGAATGAAGTAAACAGAAGAAAAACTTTTTAAAAAATAATTTGTTGCAGAGATGTAGAATGTACGTCAACGGTGTGGACACTACTTCCTGTGGAATAGCTTGAGTAGGTTGGTAGCACCTGCAGCCGCTACACGAGGTCAAGGAACTAACGTTTGCGGCCCGTGGAAAAACATTAAGTACGTAGCTACGTGTCAATATGCTCAAAAGTTGTACCGTGCATACTACATTTGGTAAATTATACATTCATCACTGTCAATCATCTTATTGCGAAGGTGGAGACGTACTTGACATTTCTGCCTGAAGGTTTGAAATTTCAAATGAACAATGTATACCACAGATATAATGCGAATAAGCTACAGTACAAATTTCATTTTGTTTTAATAGTTTGGAAGTTATGGTCAAGTTTGTTTCTTTTTGTCACGTCGCTAAAAGGTCTCTTGTGAAAAAAAAAACATTTTGGTTTAATATTTTAACCCTGCGTTCACAGTACATCTACTTTTTGAAATTCCCTAGGTTTCTCTGTCTTTTTTAGGTTAGGTTCCAAAAATGTTTAAAGCTTGACTTTTCTGTACTTTTCTTCTTGCATTGCTGCTTTTCTTCTGCACAACTTCATTTTTTACTTTGCATGATGCGAATGTTTTTCTTCGAACTAAAGTTTTTCTTGTGTGCAGTACAGTTTCAGCTCTAATGCTTTGCTGTAGCTCCAGTTGGCATTTAAAATAGCGTCCTGGTGACCAATACCTTTTTACTTTCTCTACACGTACTATGTACATGATTTATAGAGAACGTATTGTATTTCACCCAAAACTTCGAAACCGAGATTTCACCGGAAATAGTGTTTTGGATACCCCTTAATCCAAAAGAAAAAGTATTTTTGGAAAAAGGTCCGTGTGTGTGTGTGTGGACAGCATAGCTCAAAAATGAAAAGACCGTTGAATACCAAACTTGGTATTTAAGTTTGGTATCTTCCAAGGATGCGACACGAAGATTTTAAAGAAAGCCCCCCAACTACCCTTTGTATGGAATTTTTTTCGAAAATTTTGATTTTCTTAAAAATGGCTCTAACGATTTTGATTAAAATATTGTATATTAAAGATATTTACCTGACAAATAAAATGTATATCTTGAATTTTCCTTGAATAGCCTCTGAAGACTACTTTATTCTGGATGAATTTCACGGAATTTTACATAACTGATAAACCACAAAAGATGGGCAAAAACTTAACACAGAAAATGTAGAGCACATTAAAACACACAATTTATGTTATACAATTTTTTTCGTGGAGTTGATAGTTTTTGACATATTCCTTGTTTTTGGTTTCAGATATGAAAAACTTACTTTTCTCATACAGGAATTTGTCAACTCCTGTCCATACAAACAAAGGAACTTTAGTCACATAGCAACTGGTTTTTGATTATTAGTTTAGCCTATAGTACTCCCTTATTTCCCTTCTGCTTACAAAGAAGTAAGTAATAAGACTGCTAATTTTTTCTCAATTAGCATGAAGTAAATAGAAGAATAAGCTTTTTAACAATAATTTGTTGCAGAGAGGTAGAGAAAGTCGTGTGAAAGGAACACATGAGTTTTTATGTCCAGGAATATTTATGTTATTTTATGGAATTAGAATAAAAAATCATGTGTTCCATTCACATGACTTTCTCTAGATTTTGCAATAAATTATTTTTAAAAAAGATGTTTCTTCTGTTTACTTTATTCTAATCGAGAAAAATTAGCATAAATGGTATTCTCATCCAGAGGTCCCGGGGTCGATATCCGGCTGGGGCAAGGAATGTAACTTTAACCAGAATCATTCCTTTTACCCCACATGATCTGGAAGTATGAATGTGAGAGTGTGTGTTTAATGGTATAAAACCGAAAAACCAACGTTAAGAAAGCTCCAGTTGAGCTCAAATCAAAGCCCCGAAATGGCCATAAGAGTCGCAGGAGGCTATACAAATGAAACAATTAAAAAAATATGTTTTAAAAGCTGGTTGCTATCTGATTCAAGTTCCTTAGTTTGTATGGCTAGGAGTTAACAACTTTCTGTATGAGAAAAGTGCAAGTATTTTAAAGCTAAAACCAATAACAAAGAATATCTAAAAACCGATCAACTCCATGAAAAAAATGTATACAACATAAATTGCGTGTTTTAACGAGATCTACATTTTCTATTAAGTAAGTTTTTGTCTACCTCTTAAAGTTTACTAGTTATGCAAAATTTCATAAACTTCATCTAGAATAAAGATCTCTTCAGATGCTATTCCCAGAACATTCAAGATATACAATTTATATATCATGTAAATATACTTAATATACGATATTTTAATCAAAATCGTTCGTCATGTTTGAGAAAATCAAAATTTTCGAAAATTTTTCCATGTAAAAGGTAGTTGGAAGTAGGGGATTTTCTTGAAAATCTTTCTCTCATCCTTGAAAGAACTTAAATACCAAGTCTGATATTTAACGAACTTTTCGATTTTGACCTATGCTGCACGCACACGCACACATAAAACGCATACACACACTGATACTTTCTAAAAATGTTGTATTTAGGGGGTCTCAAAACATGCATTTCCGTTGAAATCTCGGTATCTAATTTTTGGGTGCAATATAAAATACCTTCTCTATACACTATGTACATAGTATGTGTAGAGAAAGTAACAACGTTGTGCAAATGATCACAGCAATGCAAGAAGAAAAGGACAGAAAACGCAGCATCAGAGGAGAAGGAAAGGAAAGGAAAGCCGAGGGTCCAAGCTACCAATTGTGGATTTTAATGTTCGCTATGCATTCAAATCTTTCCTTGTTTATACCGCTATTGATATTTTCAGAGGTTTTCTTCCTGTTATATGTTCTTTGTGGAGTAGTTTTTCTGTTACAGAAATAGAATATTCTGTACATGTTCACGAGGTACAATAAATAAGAATTGCCCTAGGTTTTACAGTCAGATGTAAGTTAAGCATAAGTTTTTAATTTTCAAACATAAAAGTTATATTTTTATGACAAAAGAATACATTCATATCTTTAAAAAAAAAATTGAAGTTTAACCAAAGAACACAAAGAAACGTAGGGTAATTTCAAAAAGTAGATATATTGTGAATCTAGGTTTAAAATATTAGTTTCCTTTTGTTACAAGGGACTTTTTAGTGACGTGACAAAAACACAAATTTGGACCAGAACTTCCAAAACATTGGAGTGAAATGAATGAAATTTGCGCTGTAACTTATTTGCATTGTTAGGCTTTTTAGGATCCGTATGTTGGTTTACCTGAGAGATGGTAAAACTTTATCCGTCCAATAATATTCCCTTCCCTTGCAATAATGGCTTTTCAGTAGCTTTCAATTTTTGTGAAAAGATGTGTAGCCAGCTATTTTTGTTTAAAAGTTTAATGTAACTACGAGGAGTAACTGCTACTGAATAAAGAGGTAAATTTTATAATTCAAATTATAATATTTTATTTCACCCACGAACTTCGAGGAAGGATGCTTCAATTAAAGCTATGAAATAGATAACATAATAAAATATAGTATACAATATCGTAGCTTATAGGTCGATGCGTGTTTAATACGCTCATTTGATTCTCTTATTATTCACACCAATTCCTTTACAAAACTTCATTTTCATCTTTCATAATTAACAGGTTAATCATGCCCACTAATTTTGCACATAATTATCTTGATAAGTAAATGTATATCGTTACGATATTAATTATTCTCAACATTTACGTGATACCATCGTGATATTCAACGGTATCATTCCTTTGTATTTTTACTTTCTCTACACGTACCATGTGCATAGTGTACAGAGATGGTATTGTAATGCACCCAAAAATTCGATATCGAGATTTCACCGCAAATACATGTTTTGGGTCCCCCTGAATCCAAAAAAAATGCATTTTTAGAAACAGGTGTGTGTGTGTGTGTGTGTGTGTGTGTGTGTGTGTGTGTGTGTGTGTGTGTGTGTGTGTGTGTGTGTGTGTGTGTGTGTGTGTGTGTGTGTGTGTGTGTGTGTGTGTGTGTGTGTGTGTGTGTGTGTGTGTGTGTGTGTGTGTGTGTGTGTGTGTGTGTGTGTGTGTGTGTGTGTGTGTGTGTGTGTGTGTGTGTGTGTGTGTGTGTGTGTGTGTGTGTGTGTGTGTGTGTGTGTGTGTGTGTGTGTGTGTGTGTGTGTGTGTGTGTGTGTGTGTGTGTGTGTGTGTGTGTGTGTGTGTGTGTGTGTGTGTGTGTGTGTGTGTGTGTGTGTGTGTGTGTGTGTGTGTGTGTGTGTGTGTGTGTGTGTGTGTGTGTGTGTGTGTGTGTGTGTGTGTGTGTGTGTGTGTGTGTGTGTGTGTGTGTGTGTGTGTGTGTGTGTGTGTGTGTGTGTGTGTGTGTGTGTGTGTGTGTGTGTGTGTGTGTGTGTGTGTGTGTACAGCATAGCTCAAAAACGAAAAGACCGTTGAATACCAAACTTGGTATTTAAGTTTGGTATCTTCCAAGGATGCGACACGAAGCTTTTAAAGAAAATCCCCCCCAACCCCAACTACCCTTTACATGGAACATTTTTAGAAAATTTTGATTTTATTAAAAGTGGCTCTAACAATTTTAATTAAAATATCGTATATCAAAGATATTTACCTGACAAATGAAATGTATATCTTCAATTTTCTGGAATTAGCCTCTGAAGACTACTTTATTCTGGATGAATTTTGAGAAATTTTGCATAACTGCTAAACCGTGAGAGAGAGAGAGAGAGAGAGAGAGAGAGAGAGAGAGACAGAGAGAGACAAAAACTTACCACACAAAAAATGTAAAGCACATTAAAACACACACAAAAAAATACTTTTCTCATACGGGAATTTGTCAACTCCTGTCCATACATATAAACAAAGGAACTTCAGCCACATAGCAACCAGCTTTTGACTATCACTTTAACCTATGGCACTCCCTTATTTCGCCTCTACTTGCAAGGAAGCAAGTAATAAGACTACTTCTGCTAATTTTTTCTCGATTGGATGAAATAAATAGAAGCATAAGCTTTTTAACAATAATTTGTTGCAGAGATGTAGAGAAAGTCATGTGAATGGAACACATCAGATTTTCTTCTTGTTTCCTACGTCTTTACGCAACATTTTTAAACAAAATCAGGGGACTGTGCATCCCTAATTCTTGGTCCTTCCTTAACCCTTGATTGCCTGCCAGGAGTTAATAAGTCCTGCTTGTTTAAATGATATTGAAATTGCGTTTGTATCCTAGGATTAATTTCACAATAAACAAACCTTCAACCATAAAATACAATTATTTAAAACTGTTTTTTTATGCAATTGCAACATTTGGCTTTGAATGGATGATCAATCCATTAATTTTGCATTAATGTCCATGGTTATTTGAACCAGTTTAGTGATGGTGCCTTTGGAAGAGCTACGAAAACCAGTTTAGCAATTGGAGGAAGAACAGCATATGTGGCAAAATAATTCAGGCAGCAAAGGGTTAAGGAAACAAGCCAATAAGCATTCATATACCACTCTCTCGTCGTTCATAATTTTGCATACATGTTTTAACTACCAACACTACAAATTACAGGTAATTACGTAAAATTCAAAGTTACACAATAACTTCGGTACAGCATTATAATACATATTATTTAAAAATCTGATGTGTTCCATTCACCTGACTTTCTCTACATCAAATTAAGTATTGTTAAAAAGCTTAAGCTTGTAATCGACTTCATTCTAATTGAGATACATATTAGCAGAAATGCTTTCTTGTCAGTAGAAAGGAAATAAGGAAATCTACTAGGCCAAAACGACATTAAAAGTTGTTTGCTATGTGGATGAAGTCTTGTTTCTATGCATTGCCTAGAGTTCACAAATTCCCTTATATGAAAAGTTTCAAGTATTTTAAAACTGAAACAAATAACAAACAATATCTAAAAATGGTCAGCCCTACGAAAAAAAAGTTGACATAAATTTTGTTTTTTAACGAGAAATACTTTTTTGGTGTAGTAAGTTTTTGTCTATCTCTTACGGTTTACTACTTATAGAAAATCTAGTAAAATTCATCCAAATAGAGGTCTTCAGAGGCTTTTCCCAGAAAATTTAAAATATTTTATTTGCCGTGTAAATGTCCAAATCGTTAGAGCCATTTTGAGAAAATCAAAATTTTCGAAAATGTTCCTTGTGAAGGGTATTTGAATACCAAACCTTCGTGTTGCATCCTTGAAAGATACTAAACTTATATATCAAGTTTGGTATTTTAGCGATTTTAAGTTTAGAATTATCGTGTTCAGACACACGGACTTTTTTCTAAAATGCTTTTTTTGGTTACGGGGGTCCTTAAAACGCCTATTTCCGATGAAATCTCTGTATCAAAATTTTGGATGGAATGCAATACCTTCTCTATACACTATGTACACGGTACTTGTAGAGAAAGTAAAAAGTTGGCATTATTAGTTTGGAATTTCAATCTTTGTCATACAATATGTCCTTAACATTTGAGTACAAGAATGACGTGTCTGGCAAGCGGCCCAAGAAACATACATGCTTGGATTCGCTTGCTAAATTCTCTTGGGCAGAATCTCCCGCCTTGAGTTCCTCTTTTATCTTTCTCCGGCTGGCGGAGTTACTTTACGACTCGGATCTTTTTATCTGGCCATCTACCGAAATTGCTTGCAAGGTCATGAGCCGTTGCATGACTGGCAACTTTTAACTCCATCAACTTTATGTTCAACCCATTTGCCATCTTCATGATCCGTCTACCAACTAATATTTTGTAAGACTATTCGATGTGAAACGCCCAGTGATTTATTATTCAGTCGGTGACAGGGCTCATTCCAGCTAAAGAAAATACTTCAAACCTGGAATTTGTAAACCGTGGCTCGCAAGCTCTACATGGGCTATCAGTCTGGGTGGCTCACACCTATGGTTTTTAACTTTTTTTTTTTTTTTACTTGCTCTTCACGACTGTCTACATAGTGTATACATAAGATATTGTAATCGATATCGAGATTCACCGTGAGACTCCGTGAATCAAAAAAAAAGTCTGGACTACATAGCTCAAAAACGAAAAGTCCGTTAAATACCCAACTTGGTATTTATGTTCAGCATCTCCCAAGGATGCGATACGTAGATTTTCAAGAAAATGTCCCCACTCCAAACTACCCTTTACATGGAACATTTTGACTTTCTCAAAAAATGGCTCTATTGATTACAATATCTCATGTTTAAGATATTTTTATGACAAACGAAATGTATATCTTGAAATTTCTGGGAATAGCCTCTGAAGACCTCTTCTTCATTTTGGATGAAGTTTGTATAACTGGCAAACCGTAAAAGATATACAAATTCTTACTACACAAAAAATGCAGAGATCTTATTAAAACACACATTTTATGTCATATACTTTTTTTGTAGAGTTAACTGTTTTCGAGATATTCCGGATTATTGGTTTCGGTTTTAGCCAAACTTTTCTCAAACAGGAAGACGCCTGTCCTGTTGTTTCTTTTCTTTTTTTTTTTTTTTTTTTCCTGATAAGCAGAGAGATTGGAATATCAATTGATTCACATACCGACCAGCTTTTAAAGGACGAGATTATCACTTTAGTCTGTGCATGTTCTTATTTCTAGGAGGCCAGTAATGAGACTAATTCAACTTATATTTATCTTGATTAGTATAATGTAGATAAAAAATTAATCTTTTCAACACAAGTTTTGTTTGCCGAATTGCTAGAGAACATCATGTGAATGAGACACATTAGATGTTTTCCCTTCTTCTTACAAGGAATAAAGTAATAAGGAGAATTTCTGCTAATGTTTATTTTAATTAGCATGGAGAAGAATCAGATTTTTAACAATCTGTTACAGAGATGTAGAGAAAGTCATGTGAATAAAACATATCAGATTATTTTTAAACTTCCTTTTTTGCTAATTGATCTATCGCTTAGTTAAATTAATTTCCTGTAGCTTCCAAGTGGAGCATAGAGCATCGTTACGATGTTTCTGATATCGGAGAGTTCGCCGTTATGCGCCACGGTGACGAGGGATCGGCTCGTCGCCCACAGATGGCACTATAGCACGAAAAATTGTGGGAATTTGCCTAGGAACCTTCTTCTTTGTAGGTATGGGGTTCTTTACGTGCAAATAAATATTACACGGGACCAATGGCTTTAATTCCCTTCCGAAGGAAGTCATGCTAAGGATTTTTGCTTCCGAAAAAATCCATCACCCTTCGCAAGGTTTGAAATCGCAATTTTGGGTAGATAGTCGCTGTTCTTTGACATGTGCCATATGAATAGCCTAATTCCTGGCTCAATCGACGCAACGGTTTGTTTGGAGATTTCACTAGCCTTCTTCAAACATTTGTAATAGTCTCTGCACTCAACGGTGGTCTATATTTTCCACTCTCACTAACGAGTATATCAGCTAACTCCAGTTTTCTTGCTAGCGATAACATTGTTGCCTTTGTGAGAACATCCCATACATTAAATTCTCTTCAAAATTCCTGTTATGTTACCAAGGAATTTGCCTTCCAATATGATTTCACAATGAAAACGCTCTCGAAGTGAGTACTGCATGTTGCTGTTAGGACTGCAAACTAAAGACTGTCCACAATGCTATGAAAATGCTCGTAATTTCCACTGAAATCAATCATATAGTCAACAGATGACATTGATCGATTGTTGCTATGATTGTTGTCGATTCTCTCTGAGCCACTGAGATCATTAAAACAATGTCACATTTCTACGAGCTTTCAGAGAAATTATGGCCTATTAAAAGGTTCTGGTTTATATGACTCGCACAATAGTTCTCTCAGTTGAACAGCACGATAAGCGCCACGCGTTCTGGTGCTTTCCTCAGTTCCTTGATGGGCACTGTTTGAACTCGTAGGCCACTGTCTACAAGGCTAGAGCGTTCGTTTATAGTGGCTTCTTATGGGTGGGTTTGGCACACAGTTCCACCTTCCAGAGCGCAGTCATGGGAATGGAAAACATCAGATTATTTACTATTAAAATTAAACCCCGGCTTCCGAGTAGACAAAAGGATAATTGTTTTTAGACGAGAGAGAGAGAGAGAGAGAGAGAGAGAGAGAGAGAGAGAGAGAGTAATACAATGACCCAAAGCGTACCTTGCTTGGACGGTTTCGTCAGTTCCCCCCAAAGGGAAACGCCCTACAAACTTGCATAATGTGACCACCAAGTATATCGATACCAACATATAGACTTAATTTTTTTAAATATGTGCATACTTCCTAAATATAAACCGAAATATACTTTTTGTTTAACAAAAGTCTGATTAGCAGAAATAGTCTTATTACTTGCTTCCTTGCAATTAGAAGGGAACTAGGCTAAGGCGATAGTCAAATATTTTAAAAGATGGTCGCTATGTGATTGAAGTTCCTTTGTTTGTATGGCAAGGAATTCACAAATTCCCGTATGAGAAAAGTACAGGTATTTTAAAACTAAAACCAATAACGAGGAATATCTCAAAAATGGTCAGCTCCATGGAAAAAAAAGTGTATATACGAGTAAAATAAACTGCGTGTTTTAACGAGCTCTATATTTTTAGTAAAGTAAGTTTTTGTCTATCTCTAAGGCTTTACCAGTCATGCAAAATTCCACAAAATTCATTCAGAATAAAGGTGTGTTTGTCCGCCTGGGTAGTGTAGTGGTGACGTGTCTGCCTCACGTCCTAAGGTCGTGAGTTCGAATCTCGCTAAGGGCGAGTTACCCGGATGAGGTTTACTTCGGGGTTTTCCCTTATCCTGAAAATACGAATGTCGAGTAACTTTAAGCTCCATGGACCCCGAGATCATTTGAGCATCGTTTCACCAATTTCATTCATTGTCCGATATGACCAAACAGGTTAAAGGGCGTTAAACTAAAAGAACGTCTTTAGCGACCATTCCCAGAAAATTCAAGATATACATTTTATTTGTCATGTAAATATCCTAAATATACGGTATTTTAATCAAAATCGTTAGAGCCATTTTTTGTTTCAATTATATACCTTCATATCGGGGGCTTTGTACTAGAAACAACTCGTCTGTGGATTCTTGACGTTGGGTTTAAATAGTTTCATTTTGCTCTCACACACACACACACACACACACACACACACACACACACACACACACACACACACTCTCTCTCTCTCTCTCTCTCTCACTCTTCCAGACTCTGTGGGGGATAGGGAATAATTCTGGTTAAAGAGTTCCCCGCCTCAGCGGGAATCGAACCGGGGACCTTCGGGTGAGAAGTCAGCTCACTGACTACTTGACTACGGAGGCTGAGCCATTTTATTTCGAATTTTTTTCCATGTAAATGGTAATTGAGAGTGGGAGGATTTTCTTAAAAATCTTCGTGTCGCATCCTTGGAAGATACTGAACATAAATAACCAGTTTGGTATTTAACGGACTTTTCGTTTTCTAGCTATATTCTCTGACACATACGACATTTTTCTAAAAATACCTTTTTTGGATTAGGGGGTCTCGGAACATATCTCTGGTGAAATCTCGGTATCGAATTCTTGGGTGCAATGCAACACCTTCTCTATACAGTATGTGTAGAGAATGCAAAAAGTGAGAAACAATTTAATGTTGTTAATTTGGAGGTAATTTTCCAGGCGAGATGATTTTATACACCAAACTCGATTTAAGTTCGTGACTTTATTCTCGCAACTGGGAAGTTCCTTTAACAGCTTCTTTAGGCATACACGTGGAAACAAAAACATGTCGATATCCGAGGCAAGTTTAAACCAGCATGGACTTCTACCGAAGAAAAGTTTACCTTCGAGCAAATATTGGAGACTTTATGGAAGAACAGGGAGAATACAAAACAAAATATCTGATGTTCAGCACTCTCGTAACTTTCGCTACTCATTCTTTAACATGCTGTTCGTAAAAAGCGAAGTCTTCTACTGCAGATAGCCCTCTGGGTGAAGGGGTTTAATTGCATGAATTATTTTGTTACATATGCGTTGTGCCTCTTTTCACCGGCACCACAACCGAGGCGACTTGAATAGCTGTGATCGTTAGTGCGGTACGTACGACGTTCAAAGCCGAACGTCACGAATTCCAAGTCTGTGTCTGCAGCCAAATGTGCCTGTGGTAAAGGATGGGGAGGCCCCAAGTAAAATAGCTGGTGTGATGGCACGCTTGGATGCTGACGGGATTACATTCGACTACAATTGGATTTTGCTTTTTTTTTTTTGTTAAAAACAACTACAGTTTTATTGCAAAAACGTTGTTTCTCTAACAGCCTCTTTGGGCATATTCGTGGGAAATAAGGCATGTCAAGTTTAAACCAGCATGGACTTCTACCAAAGAAAAGTTTACGTTCGAGAAAATAGTATGAAAGATGCCGGGCACAGAACAGGGAGAATACAACACAAAATATCTGATGAATATCTAATCTACTCGTTATTTAATAAGCTATTCGTAAAAAGCGAATTCTTCTATCTACTTTAGGTAGCCCTCCGTGGTGTAGTGGTTACCATGCTGTTCTCTAACCTTTAATTGCATGAATTGTTTTGCTACATATACCGCTCTTCCTCTACTTCGCAAACCGGCATTAATATCTCTTTCACCGGTACCACATTTAAATAACCGTGTTTGTTAGTGCGCTACGAATTGGACTGGTCATACATTCAAAGCTGAACGTCACAAGTTCGACTCTGTGACTGCAGTCGAATGTGCCTGTAGTAAAGGATGGGGAGGACCCAAGTAAAATAATTGGTGTGATGGCACGCTAGAATGTTGACGGGGTTGCATTTGACTACAGTTGTATAGATTTTACTCTTTTTGTTAAAAAAACCAATTCAGCTTTATTGCTAAATATTAATAGTTTTACAATATAAAACACATATAACGCCTAATTTTATTGCTGAAAGTTAATGTAATACGAAATTAGAAAAAAATCCACTGAAAATTCTAAAACGCTTTAATTAATCATCTTTGTTGTATATATGTAACACGATGCAATAAAGGGATTAAATTCAACATTGAAGGTTCAAACCTGACGGAAAATTCCTTAGCGAGATTCCTTCGGAAGGGAAGTAAAGCCAGTGGTCCCGTGTAATGTTTATTTACACGTAAAAGAATCCTATATCCTGAAAGAAGGTTTCTGGACAAAATTCCGCCATTTCGCGTCCACAAGTTGTGATTTCGTTCTACAGTGCCATCTGTGGGCGACAAGTCGATCCCTCATCGCTTAGCGACAAACTCGCAAATTAGAAATTCAAATGAGATCAAGGAAACATCGTAACGATGCCGTATGCTCCACTTAGGACCTATACCGTGTGATGGACAAAGCGGTGCAGGGGCGGGTTTTCTCCGGGTTCTTCGGTTTCCTCCGCCATTACATTGCACGGGTGCTCCATCTTCATTCCATGTATTATCAATTTCATCGCCTGCGGTGCCACAAGTAGTAAAAAGGAGCTACAGGAAATAACTAAGGATATCAACTTTGCATTGAGATAAATATTTGCAAAAATACTTTAAATGCACACACTAAAGCTCTGTTTGCATGTATTGTCATTATTAGTCGACTTCCCTAGATTATAATGCTCTTAAAAATGTATTTGCGAGTGCTGGGAAAACAATTTAAAAACAACTTAAAAAAGAAAAAAAAAATGTGTTGCATTCACATCAGTTTTTCTACATCTCTGTAACAAATTACTGTTAATAGGCTTAGTCTTTTATCTGCTTCATGCTAATCATGATAAACCTCAGCTAAAAACGGCCTTGCTACTTAGATCGTTATAAGTAGAAGGGAAATAAGGGAATACACAAGGCTAAACCGACAGGCAAATGTTTTAACATGTGGTCGCTATGGGACTGAAATCAGTTTCAGAAGCTGATAAATTCCTGCATGAGAAATATTAATGCATTTTAAAACTGACACTAATAACAAGGAATATCTCTCCACGAAAAAAAATGTATGACATAAATTGTGTGTTTTTAACATCTACATTTTTAGATAGTAAGGTTTTGTCTCTCGCTTACGGTTTACCAGCTGTGCAAAATTCAGTAAAATTAAACCAGAATGAACAGATCTTGGAAACTATTCCCATAAAATGCAAGATAAACATTTTATTTGCAAATGAAACGACTCTAATATGTGCTATTTTTATCAAAATCGTTAGTAATTTTTGAGAAAAACAATTTTCGAAAATGTTTCCATCTAAAGGGCAGTTTGGCACGGTAGGATTTTTTTTGAAAAGCTTCGTGTCGCATCCTTGGAAGATACCAAACTTTCCCGTTTTTGAGCTATACTGTCCCCCTCCCCTATACACATATACCTTTTTCTAACAAAGAATATCTCGGAAACGGTCTACTCCAAAAAAAAAAAAAAAAAAAAAATAGTATATGACGTAAATTATGTGCTTTAATGAGATCTACATTCTTGTAAGTTTTAGTCCATCTGTTATGGTTAACCAGTTGGGCAAAATTCAGAAAAATTCGTCCAGGCTGAAGTGCTGTTCAGGAGCTATTCCCGGAAAAATTAAGATATTGTCATTTCATTTGTCATAAAAATATCTGAAATATAAGATATTTTAATCAAAATCGTTACCGCCATTTTTGAGGAAACCAAAATTTTCGAAAATTTTTCCGTATAAAGAGTAGTTGGGGGTGAATGGATTTTCTTGAATATATACTTGTTGCATCCTTGGAAAGTACTGAACTTAAATATCAATTTACGTATTTATTGGACTTTCTTTTTGAGCTATGGTGCACATACACACACACATTTTTCTAAAACTGCCTTTTTTGGATTCAGGAGTTCTCAAAATATATTTCTGGTGAAATCTCGGTATGGAGTTTTTGGGTGCAATACAAAACCTTCTCTATACACTGTATATAGTAGTACGTGTAGAGAAAGTAAACAGGCATTCAGGAGCTCTGGTGTGCAAGCTAGGAGAAAGAAGCCGTCAACAACAGGACGAAAAATAAAATCACCTCAACACATCTTGCTATCGGACACCGTAATTAAACAAGATTGATTAAATTTCCTTCACATTCCAATACCTAGTTTACAAACCTGTTAATCTTATTTTAATGTTAATTACATGCAGTTTGTATGCTTAACTTTGTTATATTTCTACTTTCTCTACACATACTATATACATAGTGTATAAAGAAGGTGTTGTATTGCACCCAAAAATGTTATACCGAGATTTCACCGGAAATGCATATTTTGGGTCCCCCTGAATCCAGAAAAAGCATTTTTCAAAAAAGGTATCTTGCAAGGATGTGACACGAAGATTTTAAAAAAAAAATCCCACCCCCAACTACGCTTTATATAGAATTTTAATTTTCTCAAAAATGGCTCTAATGATTTTGATTAAAGTATCGTATATTAAATATATTTACATACAAATGAAATGTATATTTTGAATTTTCTGGGAATAGTCTCTGAAGACTACTTTATTCTGAATGAATTTTACGGAATTGCTAAACCGTAAGAGATGGACAAAAACTTACCACACAAAAAATGTAGAGCACATTAAAACACACAGTTTACGTTATATACATTTTTTCGTGGAGTTGATCTTTTTTAAGCTATTCCTTGTTTTTAGTTTCAGCTTTGAAAAACCTGCACATTTTTAATACAGGAATTAGTCAACTCCTATCCATACAAACAATGAAACTTCAGTCACTTAGCAACCAGCTTTTGACTATCACTTTAATCTGCTTTATTTCGTTTCTACTTACTAGGAAGCAAGTAATAAGACTATTCTACTAATGTTTCCTGATTAGAATGAAATAAATGGAAGCTTAAGCTTTTTAAAAACAATTTGTTGCAGAGATGTGAGGAACACAGATTTTTCAGAAAGCATAGTACATATGTTAATTGTGTAACAGCGTACTTAAAAGCTATGTACTGTTACATTATGATAAGTGTCCTGCATAGCTTTTAACTGGTTGGTCAAAATAAATCTTTTAAAGAATGTAATACTTTCCATTCACAGTTCACTCCCTTTTCTATTAAACTATTTTTACAAAAGATATTCATTTATCTACAGCATTCTAATCCGGATAAACAATAGTAGAATTGGTCTTATTATTTGCCTAGTTGCAAGCAGAAGGGAAATAAGGCCAAAATCTAGGTGAAAGTGATATTGAAGAATTTTAAAAGCTGATCGTACATGAAATAAATCAAATTCGGGTCTCTGCGCGGCCAAGAATAAAACAAGAGAGATGAAGCTAAAGATAACTTCCCGTTTGAGAAAAGTTTAGTAGTTTAAAAAGCAACCAATAACAAGGAATATCTCCGAAACGGTTAACTCTACAAAAAATGTATATAAATGAAGTTTGCTTTAACGAGATCTATATTTTCTGTGTAGTAAGCTTTTGTCTATCTCTTACAAAAGTCATCTAGAATTGGGCACTTGATAGTGACAGAGTAGTAATTTCCATGTTAAACCTCATTGAAATATATATTATAGTTTCTTGAAAACTATACAATTTATCATAATGAAACGTTTACCACTTGTCTTAAGACAACTTCTTATAATTAAGAAACAATAGTCAAATTTTAACTTAGGTTAATTGTTGATATTTCAATAAACAAGAAAATTTGCAAATATTCTCTTCTTTAGATACACTTTTCTAAAAAAAAAAGTATAATAGATAGGACTGTGGAATTTTTTGTGCATTTGCGACATGTATTGTCCGCAACAGCCTTTGAAAGCATTTATCTGTGTATGAAATCCCTAAAAATTTAAAATAAAGTGTGCATAATTATATATTTTTAAAATTGCTGTTTTTGGTAAAATGTCTTAAACTTTCACCAGATATGTCAAATGATAATTTTTTAAGTGACTACAAATTCCCTTAATTGTTTAAAGTATCTCGCTTTAATTGTTTAGGAGAAAAAGAAATCTAAAGAAGAAAATATGTGAACATTTTTGCAAATTTTCTTGTTTATTGAAATATCTATTTAGCTATAATTAGTAACCTAAGGTGACTAGAGTTTCTGAATTATAAGTTTTTATAAGTCGTGAAATTTTCATAAGGAATACCAGGAATGTTTTCATCTTGTCGATAATTCACGACCGGAGTGAAGCGACAAGAGTCAATTGTCCTAAGAGATGAAAACACGAGTTGTATTTGGGAAGACAATTCAGTGAAGTAGACTATTAATTTATAATATATAGGAAGGGAGATTTTATAGGTAATACTTACATTAGTTCTTAAGTGGTAGATGACGCATTCGACTATATTTATTTACCGAAGTTTTATTTTATTTCTTCACTGCCTCCTGAATAATAATATGGCCCACCGTATCTATACCCAATGTAGAATATCGATAGCAACAATAGAAATAGGGAACAATCATTTTATTTCAGCTTTTAATAACTAATACATGGATGGAAATAAACGTTATTTTATTTGAGGTTATTGCATCGTCTTGTTAACAATAACCAAGACACGTCAGGTGCGACAAGATTTCAAAGAAATGAACATCAGCTGCGATAAGATGTTTCGACAATATCGCTCCAGTCAGATGACCGCGATTGGTTGAAATTGCCTCATCCCGGCCTTTGGATTGACGCTTTAATAGTTGAGGTGAATTGTCAAAATAGTGTGTATAGTTTGCAATAAACCTTAAATATATATTTCATTGACGTCACTATGGAAATTACTAATCGCTACCAAGTGTCCTTAAGAGACATTTTTGAGAAAATAAAAATTTTGGTAAAATATTCCACGGAAAGGGTAATTAAAAATCTACGTGTCGCATTACTGGAAGATACTAAACTTAGATACCAAGTTTGGTATTTAACGGTTCGGACCTTGATCTAAAAATCTGATGTTCTCCATTCACATGACTTTCTCTACATCTTCGTAACAAATATTTGATAATAAACTTATTCTTCTATATGTACTAAAACAGAAGCAGAAACTGTCTTATTACTTAAGTTTCTTTATAAGTAGAAGGGAAATACGAGAATACCTACATTAGGCTAAACCGGTCGAATCAAGTGTTTTAAAATTTGGTTGCTATGCGATTGAAATCCGTTTCTTAGCGGGCCAAGTTCCCGTAAGAGAAACGTTTAATGGCTTTAAAGCTGAAATCAATAACAAGGAATATCTCGAAAATGGCCAACTGCACGAAAAAAATTTATGGCATAGTGTGGTTATATGGTGATCTACATTTTTGTATAATAAGTTTTTGCATGTGTCTAACGGGTTTTCAGTTATGCAAAATTCAATAAGTCATCCAGAATAAAGAGGTCTTCAGAGGCTATTCCTAGGAAATTAAAGATATACGTTTTATTTGTATATAAATATCTTTAACATACGGTATTTTAATCAAAACCATTTCAGCCATTTTAGAGGAAATCAAAATTTTCGACTTTTTTTTCAATATAAATGATAGTTTTGGCTGGGAGGATTTTTCTCAAAATCTTCGTGTCGCATCCCTGGAAGATACTAAACTTAAATACCAAGTTTGGTATTTTACCGACTTTTTGTTTTTGAGTTATCGTGTTCAGACATACACATAATTTTTTTTTTTTACAGGGGGAGCCTAAAACGTGTATTTGCGGTGAAATCTCGAGATTGAATATTTGAGTGGAATACAATAACTTCTCTATTCACTATGTTCAGTGCACATACGTCCTAGAGAAAGTAAAAGCATATTATCTAGGGTCTCTCAGTGCAGAAAATATCAAATCATTTGGGCCAGCTTTTAGGGCAAAACAGCCATATGTGCGGAGGTATAAAAGCAGGTATCAATTTGCTTGCACGATTCCACTTGAGGTGGAACCCAGGAGGTCTTGGGGCTGCTCCCGGGTTAATGCCCCCTGAATCCCATCAGCTTAACAATAGAACCACGGTTCGATAACCGTAGCTACGTATGATGCAAGTCTGTGGACAAGCACACTAATGCAAATTGATTATTGGGGCGTCACCTCTTAATATTTAATGCACAAATCGATTTACATTAGCAGAAGACATCTTCCGGTTAAGTTCTTACTGACGTGCTTATATAAACAAAATAACAATACTTTCACACCTATTTAGTAGGTAAAGATATTGCATTCCACTCAAAAATTCCATGTTGTGATTTCAACGGAATTACATATTTTGAAATACCCGAGAGCAAAAAGCATTTTGTTTGATAATATAAAGCTCAAAAATCTGATGTGTACCATTCGCATGACTTTCTCGACATCTTTGTATCAAATTATTGTTGGTAAGCTTATTCTTCTATCTCTGCACGCTAATCGAGGTAAACACTAGCAGAAACGGTCTTATTACTTAGTTCCTTATAAGAAGGGAATACACTAGGCTAAACCGATAGTCAAATGTTGCTATGGGATTGAAATCAGTTTCTTTGCGAGGCCAGACGCTGACAAGTTCCCGCATGAAAAATCTTAAGTGTTACACTCACAAGACTTTCTCTAATTGTTCTACAAACTTCTTACATAAGATTATTCTTCTTTCTGTACCTTGCTAATCGAAATAATCATTAGCAGAATGTTCTTATTATTTAGTTCTTTTTAAGTAAGAAGAAAATAGGGGAATACATTAGGATAAACCGATAGTCAAATGCTTTAAAAGCTTCGTTATGCGCTTGTCATTGCAAATCGCCAGGAGTAGAACAAAAGAAAAACGGATACATACTGTATGAGAAAAGTATAAGTACTTTAAAATTGAAACAAATAATAAGGCAATTATACATTTTTTGTGTATCTCTTACGATTTAGCAGTTAAGTAGAATTCGGCAAATTCATCCAGAATAAAGAGGTCTTCAGAACATTCAAGATATACATTTTTTTTTTATTGCTTCATTTGTATAGCCCCCTTTAACATCAATGGTCATATCGGGGGCTTTCACTTGTGAAACTGTAGGTTCAGAACATTAGATTAAACTTTATATTACTAAACACACGCACATTCACTCACATTCATACTTCCAGACTCTATGGGGGATAGGGAATAATTCCGGTTAAAGAGAAATTCCCCGCCCCAGCCGGGAATCGAACCCGGGACCTCCGGATGAGAAGTCAGCTCGCTGACCCCTCGACCACGGAGGCAGTCAAGATATACATTTTATTTGGGATTAAATAGCTTTAATAAACGGCATTTTAATCAAAATCGTTAGCCATTTTTTACAAAATCAACATTTACGAAAATTCTTCCATGTAAAAGAGTAGTGCGTCGTGAGGGAAGATTTTCTTCAATGTACATAGTGGTTGGAGAAGGTATTGTATTCCGCCCAAAATATAATACCGATATTTCACCGGAAATATATGTTTTGGGGTCCCCTGAGTCCGAATTTTTTTTTTAAACTTCCCGTGTCTGTGTATGTATGTGTGTGTGGACAGCATAGCTCAAAAACGAAAAGACCATTAAATACCATTATTGGTATTTAGGTTTAGCATCTTCCAAGTATGCGGCGCGGCGATTTTCAAGAAAATTGCCCCTCTCCAAAGCACCCTTTACATGGAACATTTTTCGAAAATGTTTATCATCTCAAAAATTGCTAAAGGTTTTAATTAAAATACCTTAAGTTTAAGATATTTACGTACCAAATAAAATGTATATCTTGATCTTTCTAGGAATATCCTCTAAAGACCACTTTATTCTGGATGATTTTTTATTGAATTTTGCATAACTGGTAAACCATAAGGGATAGACTAAAAGTTACTGCACAACATATCTAGATATCGTTAAAACACAAAATTTATGTTATATGATTTTTTTTGGTTGATTTGATCCTTTTTGGGATATTCCTTGTCATTGGTTTCAGCTTTAAAAAACTTATACTTTTCTCTTGCAGGAATTTGTCAAGTCCTGCCTATGCAATCAAAGGAACTTCAGTCACATAGCAACCATCTTTTGACTATCATTTTAACTTATGGTATTTCCTTATTTCTCTTCTAGTTGCAAGGAAGCAAGCAATTTCTGCTAATTTTTTTCTCTAATATCATTAAGCAGTAAATTGAAACATAAGGTTTCTAAGAATAATTTGTTGAAAAGATGTAGAGAAAGTTATGTGAATGGAACACATGAGATTTCTTTTTACGTTTTTCAAGTATTTCAAAGAGTAATATGCTAACCACGAACTGTAAGTTACTTATCAGATCTCATATTCCCAATATGCACTCTCGACCTGATAAGTATAACTTCCAGTTCTTAGTACGCAATATATTATTTAAGTTTAGGCTTGTGGTCAGAGATTGTCAAGATGGATGCTTGCAGTGTTTCCCCGAGGACGCACCTCAATGCATATCTCTCGCTGTTTGCCGATCGCCGGGTTTTCACGCCTCATTTGTCATTCATCGTATTCTTTCTTTTTGCGAATGTTCGAGTCGTTACCTCTCAGATATTTCTTGACACTTGCTATTAGGATCGATGCCCTTGCAAAGTGACCATACCGCATGAGTAAGTAATGGGGGCTCCTGTTTGCCTTTAAAACATCTGCGAGCTGTACTCCTCCTGAAGCTTTCAGAGCTTGCATCTGCGTAAAGCAAAGCCATTCTGTAAATCACTGCCAACCAAACATGAATTACTTATTTTCTCTATCACGCAAATATGCCATTTTTTTGTTGAGAAAATCGAACTTTTCGAAAATCCTCATGTAAAGGGTAGTTCAGACTGGGGGGATATTCTTCAAAACTCTTCGTGTCATAGACAGAGAAGGTATAACATTCCACCTAAAAATTCGATACCGAGATTTCATTGGAAATACAGTGTTAGGTTCTCTGTATCTAAAACTAAAATAATAATAGTAATAATTAATAAACAAATTACTTTCTCTAGCAACATATCCGTAGTATGCAGAGAAGGTATTGCATTCCGCCAAACAATTCATACCGAGATTTCAATGAAAATACTGGTTTTAGGTTCCATGTATAAAACACACTCACAGATAAAAGTGTGTGTGTGTGTCTATGAACACAATACTTCACAAACGAAAATTAGTTGGTATTTAAGATCAGCATCTTCCGGATACGACACGAAGAGTTTAAAGTGTATACCTTTAGATGAAAAGGTCTCGAAAATTTTGATTTTGTGTGTGTGTATGTGTGTGGATAGCATATCTTAATAAGTTTAATATCTTTCAAGGATGCTAAATGAAGATTTTGAAGAAAAACTATCCTTTACATAGAATTGTTTTTGAACCTTCTGTTTTTCTTAAAAATTACTGTAACAATTTTGATTAAAATACCGTGTATTAAAGATGACTACATGGCAAATAAAATGTATATATTGAATTTTCTGGGAATAAACTCTGAAAACCTCTTCAATTTGAATTAATTTTGCTAAATTTTGCATAACTGGAAAAACGTAAGAGAAAATAAAAACCTGCTACGTAAAACTATAGATCTCGTTAAAACACACAATTTATGTCCACGTGTTTTCGTGGAGTTGATCATTTCCTTGACATCCCTTGTCTTTTTGTTTTAGCTTTAAAATATTTACTTTTTTCATATGCGATATTTATCAGCTTCTGGAAGTACAAAGAAACGAATTTGTCACATAACAGCCAGCTTTTAAAAGATTTGCCAATCGGTTAGCCTAATAAACTCCCTTACTTCCCTTCTACTTACGAGGAAGCAAAGTAATAAGAGAATTTATACTGCTGTTCATCTCAATTAGCACCAAGTAGAGAAAAGAATAAGCTATTTAACAATAATTTGTTACAGAGATGTAGAGAAAGTCACTTGAATGTAGCACATCTGAATTTTTGGGTAGAATGCAATGCCAACCTATGTACTAAGTACAGAAAGTAAAAATGTTACTGTTTTATGCTCATTTGTATTCTTAAGACTAAAATGTATAGTCTCAGTTTTTGAACTGTTTAAAATCAAATTATTGGCACTCTGTTTGGACACAGTTCACTCATAAAGTTTTGAATTCTATACGTGGGTACTGGGATCGATAATGTAAACACTCAGTAGTTTATCTCTTCACTTGGTCGTAGTTTCTCTTCCACAAATTTTGGAAATATTTCCCCCCCCCCCTTTTTTGGTAGGTTAACGTTCATTAATCTGCTTGGTTAAATGTAAATCAGATAAGTTAAATATTGGATGAGAATCATTCACGGAAACCAATCTCTAATTAGGGCAGTCTGCTACCGTGAACAGTTGAGAATGGATGGTAATTAGACTTGGGCATTTAAATTAAATAAAAGCTTGGAAATCATTGGGATGGCAGGGCAGGGAAACAGATGGAGTATTTGGAGAACAATTTAAAAACCGCCTCTGTGATTGACAAGACAGCAAATAATTGCGCAATGCACGGAGGTTTTATTGGAAGTACAGTCTAGGCTAAAATCGAAGTGGGGTATGGAGCAATTCATAAAACAGGTTCCAAACTCATTAGAGAGGGGCTCTCGTGAATTAGATTAGGAGCATGGTGGATGATAAAAATCTCTTGATGGGAATGCTATGTGAATCTTCTCAATAGAAGAGTCGTGGACTCATATCTTGGCAAGATGTATGAGTACGGAGGAATGGAGGGAAAAGTATTTACCACGATCCTTTACCACCGCGAACAGAGAGCTAGGAGCATGTTGGGCGCTACTGGGAGGCACGGAAGACACGGTCGGGATAGGTAAATTTCTACTTAAGCCGGGACAGCTGAGATCTGAGAAGGCTTATAATAAGGAAGAGGGGGGCGATAAGAAGTGATAACATGATTGTATTGTTTTATATATGTATTGTCATACTCTTCGGTCATTGGGTTGTTGTGTTAGTGCTGTTTGTGTGTATTTTACTTGTGTATTTGTATACTAAATAGGGTACATTAATACATAGAATTCGGTTTATTCTGTGTTGTAAATTTAAGTTGCTGTAGGTACTTGAATATCTTTGTCCTTTTATTTTCGTGTTCACTCTTTTCATTTTTTGTTTGTTACTTTCTCTACACGTACTATGTTCATAGAGTATAGAGGAGGTACTGTAATGCACCCAAATTTCGATACCGAGATTTCACCGGAAATACATGTTTTGGGTCCCCTTAAATCCAGAAAAAGCATTTTTGGGAAAATGTGCGTATCTGTGCGTGTGCGCGCGCGCGCACAGCATAGCTCAAAAATGAGAATACCGTTAAATACCAAACTTGGTATTTAAGTTTGGTATCTCCCAAAGATGCAACACGAAATTTCCAAGCAAATCCCCCCATCCCCAACTACCCTTTACATAGAACTTTTTTTACGAACATTTTGATTTTTTAAAAAATGGCTAACAATTTTGATTAAAACATTGTATATTAAATATATTTACATGACAAATGAAATGTATATCTTGAATTTTCTGGGAATTGCCTCCGGAGACTACTTTATTCTGGGTGAATTTTACGGAGTTTTGCATAACTGCTAAACCGTAAGATATGGACAAAAACTTACCACACAAAAAAATGTAGAGCATTTTAAAACACGCAATTTGTCATATACATTTTTTCATGGAGTTGATCGTTTTTTCGATATTCCTTGTTTTTGGGTTTCAGCTTGGAAACATACTTTTCTCATACAGGAATTTGTCAACTCCTTGTAAGTAGAAGTGAAATAAGGGAGTAGCAAAGCTGGTTGCTATGTGACTGAAGTTCCTTTGTTAGTGTGGACAGGAGTTGAGCAAAGTATGTTTTTCAAAGCTGAAACAAAAAACAATACCTCAAAAACTATCAATTCCACGAAAAAAAGAATGTATAACATACATTGTGTGTTTTAATGTGCTCTACATTTTTTATGTACTAAGATTTTGTCCATATCTTACGGTTTAGCAGTTATGCAAATTTTCGTAAAATTCACTCGGAATGTGGTAGTCTTCAGAGGCTATTCTCAGAACATTCAAGATATACATTTTATTTGTCAGGTAAAACATCTTTAATGTGCGATATTTTAATCAAAATCATTAGTCATTAGAAAATCAAAATTTTAGAAAAAAGTTCCATGTAAAGGGTAGTTTGGGATGGGGGAATTTCTTGAAAATCTTCGTTATGCATGCTTGGAAGATACCAAACTTAAATACCAAGTTTGCTATTTAACGGTCTTTTAGTTTTTGAGGTGTGCCACACACTCACACACACACACACACACACACACACACACACGGATATTTTTCTAAAAATGTTTTTTTTTTCGATTCAGGGGGACCCAAAACATATATTTCGGGTGAAATCTCGGTATCGAATTTTTTGGGTGCATTACAATACCTTTCTATACACTACGTACATGGTGCGTATTGAGAAAGTAAAAAAAAATAAGTTTAACCTAATTTTCCAAACACAATTTCACAGCACTTGGAAGCTCACATGACGGAAATCTGATCAAAATAAGAAAAAGATTTCTTCTCTAACATACATATTTACAAAGTTATTGATGTTTTACCAAATGAGTGCACCGAAAAGTTCTAAAACCTACTACGCAGGATTAATTTCAACAATATTTTAAACTATTTGAAATTAGCGTATCTTTACGAAAGTTATACCAAAATGAGCCGGAGATTCCAAATATTCACGTGCAATTAAAACATGAGAAAAAAAGTTATGAGAATCCCATTTCGATTCCTCTTAAAGTACTCTACATTCGTCTTCTCAAGATGCCGGTCCCCATAGCCTCGTTCGCCAAAGCGTCTCGCTTTGGTGTTTCGTAGCGCAGGGGATCGTGGGTTCGAGTCCCGCCTTGTGCATGGGTGTTATGTTTGTGTATGTGTGTGTAAAAAGTAAAACAGAAATTCAGTAATCAAAGTAAACAAATTAGGTAAATAAAAAGTAGGGTATACAGCGCCGGAGTCCCGACCAGACTCCGGCACTGTATTTAAGAAAGAAAGATAAGGGAAAACACAGGGGAAACACACACACACACACACACACACACACACACACACACACACACACACACACACCTTTTCCGGGTAACCCAGGCGGACGGAAATGCATTCTTACGGTATGTGTTTGATTATGTGCTACTGTGAATAAATCCAGCTAGGTAAGTGATACATGACGGTACAATGTATAAGGATTAGCTCGAATCCCAGTTCTTCCTTTCCCCTACACTAGGGTTCGGCAAAAGTTGACGTCACACGAAACGCAGCGAGGGGATGTGATTAAAGCTGCACGTCAGGCCTAACCTGCCTCTGCTGAAAATTGATTGGTGATTCCGACTTTGTCCAGTGTAACGGCCGTTGTATATGTAATATTATTGGATAGATAGTCAGACTGAAAAATTCACTGCCATAGCTGGAATTTTAATCACGGATCTCCTGATCTCTTGCTGGTTGCTCTACCACTGAGCTACAATTGCAATATGCCGGTATAGTATTAAATTCCTCGACTGACTGTCATGTTTTCCGGTGAACCACAAGGTGATTTCAAATTATTTTGAAATGACACACTCCAAAGGCGACTTACAACGTCGTTAATACTTTAAGTCCCAGGATTCACAGTATAGTCAACTATTATGACTAATTAATGTTGATTTTTTTTCTCAACAATCCGTGTATAGGACAGGAGTTGGGCAAGTAGAGTCACACTAAAAAAATTCAATGCCATTACCGGATTTTACCACGGATATTTCTGTTGCTCTGACCACTGAGCTACCACGGCAACATGCCGATATGACATTAGATTTCTGTGACTCTACATATTCATTTCTGTCCTAAATATATATAATGTGAAAAACACAATTAAACCAATACCAATTGACCATAATAGTTGGCTATACTATGAATCCTGGGACTTAGTGCCATTGGGACTGTCATCTCAAAATAATTTGAATCGCCTTGTGGTTTACCGGGAAACATACGAGTCAGCTGAGAAATTTAATGCCGGGCCAGCAAGTTGCCATGGTGGCTCAGTGGTAGAGCTACCAGCTAGAGACCGAGAAATCCTGGTTCGAATCCCGGCTATGACATTGAATTTTTCAGTTTGACTCTACCTATCCAACTCCTGTCCTGCTTGTGCTAAAAAACAAATCAATATTATTATTATTTCTTATAATAATCCATTTTTAGAGCTCCTTATGCATTATATTTACGTACCTGTGATAATTTTAGACTTTGGTTTGCCTCCAAGGTGTAGTGGTTGCCATGCAAGCCCTCTAAAAACCAATATTGCAATTTCAAACTTGGCGGAAGGTGTTGGAAATTTTTGGACGCAAAAATCTTAGCATGGTTTCCTTCGGAAAGGAAGTAAATCCGGTAGTTCCATTAATGTTTATTTGCACGTAAAAGAACCACATACCTTGAAAAGAAAAGGTTCATGGGCAAATTTTCGCGTCCGCAAGTCTTGATTTCGTACTACAATGCCATTTGTGGTCGAGGAGCTGATCCCTCGTCACCATGGCGCATAGCGGCGAACTCACGAACTAGAAATTCAGATCGTAGCGATGCCCAATGCTCCACTTAGGAAATAGGTAACTAACGTAAGTTCATGATTGGTAGAACATTGGCCTATTATAATGTCTTTAACATTAGTGTTTATATTTCTGTTATGAACTCATACATACTACCTGTCTGGCGAGAGAATGCAGTTGTTAGGGGAGGTCGCTGGTGTAGCATGGCACGGTTTAGAGCGGTCAGAGAAGGCTGGAATATAGCACAGTACAGTGTGACCATCAAAACATCAGCACAGCGTACGTAAACAGGAATAAACTAAATGATTCACAACAGGTTAAACTTGCTGTTTTCTTTATCACTAATGAATATTAATTTTCTACTTTGTGAGCGTATGACTTTGCACAGCGGTGTTTGCATTTTGATTTGATTCGAACCCGTCCTCATTATTGTAGTGCTGTACAGGGCATGCACCGGGAGTGACGACGTAATACCGCTTATCTGTTTGTGTTTACGTATATTCCACTCGTGGCCGTCCAAAATCACTCTTCACACTGTAATATTTCATAGCTTTGGTCTTAAGTAATTACATAAAAAATCTTATGTGTTCCATTCGTATCACTTTATCTGTCTGTTCTACAAACAAACTTGCCTTATAAAAGTTTATTCTTCAATCTACATCATGCTCATCGAGATAAAAATTAGTAGAAATAGTTGTATTACTTGCTTCCTTATAAGTAGAAGGGAAATAAGGGAATACATTAGGCTAAAGTGAATATTTTAAAACCTCATCGCTATGTGAAACAATTGAGGATCGGTTCTCTTTTGCGTTCCCTAGATTAAAACAAAAGAGATAAAGGGACAGTTGACTTCCCGTTTGAAAAAAAAAAAGTTTAAGTCGTTTAAAATTGAAACCAACAACAAAGAATATCTCGGAAACGGTTAACTCCCCCCACCCAAAATGTATATGAAATAAATTGTATGTTTTAATAAGATCTATATTTTTTATACAGTAAAGCTTTCTCTATTTCTTAAGAATTACGAGTTACACAAGTCATTAAGAATGGCCAGTTCTTTAAAGGTATTCCCACAAAATTGAAGATAACATTTCATGTGCAAGATTATATCTTAAATATGTGGTATCTTAAATATATGGTATTTTAATCAAAATGGTTACAGGCATTTTTGAGAAAATAATATTTTTGAAAAATATTCCATGTAAAGGGTAATTATGAATGGGGGAATTTTCCATAAAATATTTGTATGAGATCCTTGGTGGAGACTGCACTCAAATACCAAGATTGATATTTACCCCACTTTTTCTGAAAATGTTTTTTTTTTATTCAAGGGCCCCAAAACACATATTTCCGGTGAAACCTTGTTATCGAATTTTTGTGTGGAATGAAATATCTCTATATACTATGTGCATTGTATACGTACTAGAGTAATTAAAAAGCTGATGTGTTCGAGTCACGTGACTTTATTTACCTATTCTGTAGTCAAACCATTTTTGAAAAAGATTATTCTTGTATCTACATCATGCTAATCGAGATAAACATTAAGAGAAACGATATTATTACTTGTAAATAGAAGGAAAGTAAGGGTATACACTAAGCTAAGCCGATACACATTTTAAAAACTGGTCGCTATGAGAAACAATAGAATTACCTTTTCTTAGCATAACTAGGATGAAAAACGTTAAAAACGACTTCCCGTTCACAAAGACTGGAAATTTTGAAACCAACAACCAGGAATAAATCGGAAATGTCTGGTTCCACAAAAACCTGTATGACATAAATTGTGTGTTTTAACGAGAGCTATAGTTTTTGTGTCGGAAGATTTCCCCCACTTCTTACGGTGTACCAGCTATGCAAAAATTATCCAGAATGAATAGCCCTTCAGAGGCTATTCTCAAGGAAATCAAATTTCACATTTTGTTTGTCATGTAAATATCATTAATAAACTATATTTTAAACAACATCGTTTACAACTTTTTAGAAACTCGAACATTTCACAAAATTTTCCATGTAAAGAGTAATTTGGTGAGAAAGGATTTTCTTAAAAATCGTGTCACCTCCTTGGAGACACTAACATTATTTAACCGACTTTTCCATTTTGATAAACCTATACTTTCCTAACACACACACACACACACACACACACACATGCGCGCGCGCGTACGCGTGCAAAGAGGCACCTTTTTCTACTTTTTTTTATTCAGGGGTCACCAAAAAAATTCATGAACTATACATTTTCGTATCTAATTTTTGGGTGGAATACCTACGATACCTTTCTACCTACTATGTGCGTTCATATTGCTTGGTAGAGAAAATAAAAAGTATAAAGAAGAGTAGCTAAGTTACGTTGCGTCTCCTCAGGTGTCCTCTGAGAGCGGACAGTGAGTGCACCGACCCTGCCCCGTGTTTCTGACTTGGTCCCCGTAGCACTCTTAACTTGCAATCCCGTCTGCTCTCTACTCATCACAGCGTTCACATATGGGAGTGCTAGCCTCTGGGAAGCGACGGAAGATAGAATAGATGAATCGGAAACCTCAATCCGCTGTAACCAGAGAAGCCAGGAGTCCGCTGCCATGCCACAGACTTCATAGACATAGAACATCAAAGCTTTGAAAAGGCGTAGCCTTGGGTCCACACACAAGGGAGCTAAAAGGCGGCTGGACCTAGCCCGGACTATCAACCGGGATACCAGAAGGAGTGGGGGGGGGTCCCTTCCACAGTCGGAGCTTCTCCAGAATAACTACTAAAGCCTATTCAGCCTTAGGTTGATCCTCGCCAAAACAAAACCCAGGCGACCAGTGCACCGTTATAATGTAGCCTTCCGCCATTCGCGCCTGAAATGCTGTCATATTTTTACGACCACGCGAGGCGTACACGCAGCACATTGTAACTAAAACGCACAGAGTCCTTATTCCGATAAGTTAAACGGCGTCAATTTAACTCGTAGGTATTTGTATGCAATATTACACAATTCAAAATCTTCTCGGGCTTCTAACCAGGTAAAAACTTGAACTGATCAGTTCACCCTGAAGACGAGGAAGATGCACTTCTTCAAAACGTTGGTATCAAGCCAAGTTTTTACCTGGTTAGAAGCCCGGGAAGATTTTGAATTAATACGTCGCAATTAAAGCTTCAGTTCTTATTTTAATATTACACAATTTAAGAATAAATTCATTCTGTAATTTAGATTTTTAGCTTGGGATTACATTCTTCCGCGCACTACTACTGTGTTGTACCGCGGTGCACTAGTCACGTGGATTCGTTTTAACGCGGATCAGCCTAAGAGTGAATAGAAAATTGGTTATTACTGGAGATAGGAATTTTACATGCTTCATATTAATTTTTACTCTTTTACTACTAAATAGTAGGTACGGAAGATATTGCATCTTACACAAAAATATCATACCGATATTTTACCGGAAATATATTTTCAGAGCCGCGTAAAAAAAAAAAAAAAAAATAGAATTGATCCACGAGCGCGTGTGTCTGCATTACTCAAAAATAAAAACTCCGTTAAGTACCAATCTTGGTATTGAAGTTCAACATCTACCAAATATGCAACACAAAGTTTATCAGCTATTTTTATGACTTTTACATAAATGGAACTAGAAGATATAGACAAAACATTTTTGTGGAATTAATAATTTCTAAGATATTGCTTGTTATTGGTTAAACATTTCAATGGCTTTTCTCAACTAGGAAATTGTCATTCGTTTTTCTATTATTTTACTCCTGTCCTTGCAGAGAGATCAATATGTATCAATGCAATATTGAATTTTGCCAACACTATACTGAAATTTTTCAATCTTGAAGGCAGTAGACGCCTGTGAAGCTCTGTGGACCCAAGACTCGTCGATTTTATTCATTCATCGTCCAATATGTCCTGCCTGGTTAAATGACGTTAAACTCGTACCATTATATATTTCCGAAATGTTAGTGTTAGTGGAAGAACTTAGAAATGCGTTAGGTTATTGGAACTGCTAAGTCACTGTTTTGCTTCAACGATAACGTTCAACAAGCATATAGAACTCGTTTAAGTCACTCTCCTGCGTTTCTCCTGTACCCAAACGAAATTCTATATTGCCTAATTGTAATAGATAAAAATATCAGATTACTTCCATTCACATGACTTTCTCTATATCTCTGTAACAATTTATTTTTAATAAGCTTATTCTTCTATCTACTTCATGCTTATCGAGATAAACAGTAGCAGAAACGCTCTTATTACTTAGTTCCGTAGGTTCAAATCCTTCGGACGACGATGGATTTTATCAGGCGTAAAAATCCTTAGCACCGTGTCGCACATTTACGGCGCGTAAAAGAACCTCAAGCTTGATGAAGAGGCCTTTGAGCAAAATTAACCGGTCTTTGAATCCCAATATAGACTAGGGTGCTGCAAACCACAGCAGTTAAAAAGCGTCCATAAATAGGTTCCCCTCTTCTCATAAGTAGAAGGGAAATAAGGGGCTAAATCGACAGTCAAATATTTTAAAATGTTGTTGCTATGTGATTCAAGTTCTTTTGTTTGTATGCACAGGAGTTGACAAATTCCCGTATTTCATAGCTGAAACCAATAACAAGGAACATCTCAACTCCACGAAAAAAATGTATATAACATAAATTGTCTGTTTTAACGAGCTCTACGTGTTTTGTTAAGTAAGTTGTCGTCTATCTCTTAGAGTATACCAGTTATACAAAATTCAATTCAGAATAAACACGTTTTCAGGGGCTATTCCAGAAAATTCAAAATGTATATTTTATTTGCCATTAAGTTTCTTGAATATGGCATTTTAATCCAAGTCGTTGGTGCCATTTTTGAGAAAAAAAGTTTTCAAATATTTTTCCATGTAAAGGATAGTTTCTGGTGGGGAAATAAGTTTTTTAAATTTTCGTTTTTTATCTATGCTGGCCTCATACACACACACACACGCGCGCGCGGGAACTCAAAACATATCTCCGGTGAAATTTTGACGTAGAATTTTTGGGTGTAACACATCTCTAACGGCTATGTGCACTGTATTACATACGTGCTAGAGAAAGTAAAAACTGCAAATGCTGGATCCGCACATCGTCCACAAATATCACACCCCTAGGAGGAGTGCGTGAATGTCTAAACTTATGAAGAGCAAGCAAGGGAGCACTCGACAGAAAACAAGCAGCAGAATTCCACCAAGGGCAGCAAGGATAAAACAAACGATATAACCAGTGACCAACATACAATCTGACATGATATGCATTTATCACGCGAAGTAACAAGCGAAAGGCATAAAATGGAATTATGCACAACGATGAACGTCGATAGAAACTGGTCGATTGTCATCCATTAAAAGATATTTCCCCCTACGTCAGTACTCAGCCAACATGCTATTGTCTGTGAAGCTGTGACGAGGTAAATATTGATGCAATGCTGTTACCAAGTCCCGTCGAATTCATCATCGAATATGAACGCAAATAACTGAGCAATGCAGGAGAGGGATTTTTTTTTAATCAGAACAGATGGAAATGCCACGCGTTCCTGTCTAACTTATTTAAAATAAACTTTTCTCTTCTGGTACATCAATCTGGCGTTAAGTTTTTACTTTCTTTATTGCCTATATAAATGAAGTACTGAATTCGAGTTTAAATCAAGTATCAACATTTCGGTGCAAATTACACGTTTTGAGGCTATTCATGTAACAGACAAAATCAGTTGTTAAATTCGATCTCCCGCTCCGTAACAAATTGCTATTTATTTATTTATTTGTGTAGTTTAACGTTCTTTAACCTGGTTGGTCATATCGGACGATGAATGAAATTGGTGAAACGATGCTCAAATGATCTCGGGGTCCGTGGAGCTTAAAGTTACTCGACATTCGTCTTCTCAGGACAAGGGAAGCCCCCGAAAAAACCTTATCCGAGTAACTCGCCCTAAGAGAGATTCGAACTCACGACCTTTTGAATGCGAGGGAGACACGCTACCACCACACTACCCAGGCGGGCATTAGCAAGTATTGTCTTAATTACTTGCTTCTTTGTAAGTAGAAGGAAAATAAGGAATACAATAGGCTAAAATGATAGTCAAATATTTTGAAAACCGATTGCCATGTGGTTGAAAACCGTTTCTATGCAGGGCAAGGAGTTTAAGTATTTTAAAGCTGAAACAAATAACAAGGAATATCTCAGAAATGGTCAATTCCACGGAAAAAAAAAAAAGGTATGACAAATTGTGAGTTTTAACGTGATATACATTTTTTGTGTAGTAAGTTTTGGTCTATGTGCTTATGGTTCACCAGTTACGCAAACTTCGGCAAAATTCATTCAAAATAGAGGTTTCATTCCTTGAAAATTCAAGATATACATTTTAATTTCCATATAAATATCTTTAATATACGGTATTTTAATGAAAATCATTAGAGCTATTTTTGAGAAAATAAACATTTTCGAAACTTTTTCCACGTAAAAGGGTAGTTTGAGTGGGGGGATTTTTCTCAAAACCTTGGTGTGGCATTCTTGGAAGATACTAAACTTTAAATACCAAGTTTGGTACTTTACTGACTTTTCGTTTTTGAGTTATCGTGTTCACGGACACACATACACAATGTAAATGGCATGTTATTTATGGACGCTCTTTAGCGGCTGTGGTTCTCAGCGTCCCATTCTAAATTGGGTGTGAAAGACCGCTTAATTTTGCTCAGAGGCCTCTCTATCAGGCTTGAGGTTATTTTACGTGCCGTAAATCTACGACACGGGACCTACGGCTTTACTTCCCTTCCGAAGGACGTGCCTGTTACTTTCTCTACACGTAACATGTACATAGTGTATAGAGAACGTATTGTATTTCATCCAAAAATTCAATACCGAGATTTCACCGCAAATACATGTTTTAGGGTCCCCGGTTTTAAGAAAATGTATTTTCTGGAAAATGTGTGTCTGTGAACACGATAACTCAAAAACAAAAAATCAGTAAAAAACCAAACTTGGTATTTGTTTAGTATCTTCCAGAGATGCGATACGAAGATTTTGAGAAAAATCACCCCACTCCAAACTACACTTTGCATGGAAAAAAATTAGGAAATTTTGATTTTCTCAAATGGCTCTTAACGATTTTGATTAAAATGCCGTATATTGAAGATATTTATATGGCAAATAAAATGAATATCTTGAATTTTCTTCGAATAGCCTCTAAAAAAACTCTTTATTCTGAATGACTTTTCTTTTTAATTTTGGGTAACTGTTAAACCGCAGGAGATAGACAGAAACTTACTGCTCAAAAACTTAGATCACGCCAAAATAGAAAATTCATGTCATAGTTGTTGTTTTTTTTTTTTGGTTTTTTTTCGTGGAATTGAACATTTCTGAGATATTCCTTGTTTGTTTCAGATTTAAAATACTTACTATAATTTTAGCCTAGTGTATATCGTTATTTCCCTTCTACTTACAAGGAAGCAAATAACTAAGACAGTTCCTGCTAATGTTTATCTCTCGATTATCATCAAGTAGATAGAAGAACATATTTCAACAATAATTTATTGCAGGATGTGGAGAAAGTCATGTGAATGGAGCGCATCAGTTTTTTTTATTTTGTTTTTTGAGCGTAACGTCCTTTAACCTCATATCGGACGATATATGAAGTTGGTGAAATAATGCTCAAAGGATGTCATTCGTCTTCATAGGAAAAAGCCGCCTCCCTGGTGTAATTGTTACCACGCTAACTTCATATACTACCTAATGTCGCGGGTTCAAACCCGGCAGTGGACCATGTTTTTTTTTTGGGGGGGGGGGAGAAACGTAAACATCGTTTGCATGGCTTCTTTCGAAAGGGAAGAAAAGCCGTTGGTCCCGCGACTTAGATTTACTGCACGTAAAAGAACCTCAATCCTGATAAAGAGGCCTCTGAGCAACGTTAATAGCTTACATACCCAATATAGAATGTGACGCTTAGTACCACAGAGCGTCCATAAATAATAATAATAATAATAATAATAATAATAATAAATCTGAAGTGTTCCATTCACATGACTTTCCCTACATCTCTGCAACAAACTTTTGTTAAAAAGCTAATGCTTCTATTTACTTCATTCTAATCGAAACTAAATTAGCAGAAATAGTCTTATTTCTTGCTTCCTTGTAAGTAGAAATGAAATATAGGTTAAAGTGATAGTCAAAAGCTGGTTGCTATGTTAGTAAAGTTCCTTTGTATGGACAGGAGTTGACAAATTTCCGTATGAGAAAAGTATAAGCATTTAAACCTGAAACCAATAAGAAGGAATATCTAAAAAAAAAATAATCAACTCCACGAAAAAAATGTATGTGGCATAAATTGTGTGTTTTATCGTGATCTTCATTTTGGCAGTGAGTTTTGTCTTATCTCTTACGGTTTACCAGTTATGCAAAATTTAATAAAAATCATTCAGAATAAAGAGGTCTTTAGAGGCTATTCCTAAACAATTCAAGATATAAATTTTATTTGGCATGTAAGTATCTTAAATTTAAGAAAGATTTTCATCAAAATCGTTAGAACCATTTTTGAGAAAATCAAAATTTTCGAAAAAAAAAGTTTCATGTAAAGGTTAGTTGGCAGTGAGGGCATTTTCTTGAAAATCTTCGTGTCGCATCCTTACGCACGCACGCACACGCACATGCTGCCTTCTCAATACACTAGGTACAGAGTACGTGTAGAGGAAGTAAAAATCTCCACTTCACAGGATAAGGGAAAACCCAGAAAAAAAACTTGTTTCGGGTTACTCATCCTAAGCGATCTGTTAAATCTGAGGCAGACACGCTACCACCACACCACCCAGGCCTTACAATTCTTGGCGGACCTTTAAATTTGCTAAATTTTCACAGCTTCGCCCAAAGAAATGCATATTTCAGAGAAACACAATTGGAACACCTAGAAGGTTCTAAGCACAATAAAATGGCAGCTTGTTGAAATGCAGTAGAGACTAAATTGCATGAGAGTGAACGTTGAACTCTGAGCAAATTGAAAAGGTCTGGTCGACTCAGGGTTTAGTACCTGAGAACACGTGAGTACCCTTCTGCTCCCCTACCAGAGATCTTATCTCGCCAGTTTCATCAACGTTGGAAAATAGAGAAGAGATAAAGCAAGGGTCTTGACGTCGATAACCTCGCCGCTTTGAGGGCGGGGATCAAACCCGGAACTGAACCCACCGGTCCGTGACTTGGCACCTCATGTGACGACTCAGCGCAGTGTTGCCAATTGCTTTACCTGTCTGCAGTCTTCTCCTGCAGACCCGCTGTGGCCAGAATATTCCTGTGTAGGCTGTAACTTTGTGAACTGCCTTTCACGAATTAAAAAAGTCTGATGTGTTCCATCTCTGCAACAAATGATTGTTAAAAAAAAATTGTGCTTCCTTTTACTTCATGCTAATCGAGAAAAAGTTAGCAGAAATAGTCTTATTACTTGCCTCCTTGTAAGTAGAAGCGAAATAAGGGGGTACCATAGGTTAAAGTGCTGATCAAAAGCAGGTTGCTATGTGACTAAAATTCCTTTGTTTGTATGGACAGCAGTTGACAAATTTCTGTATGAGAAAAGTATATAAGTTTTTTTGAAACTGAAACCAAAAACAAGGAATATCTAAAAAAAAGATCAACTCCAAGAAAAAAATGTATGTAACATAAATTGTATGTTCTAATTTGCTTTACATTTTTTGTGTGGTAAGTTTTTGTGCATCTCGTACGGTTTAGGAGTTACGCAAAATTCCATAAAATTCATACAGAATAAAGCAGCCTTCAGAGGCTATTCCTTGAAGATTCACGAAATACATTTCATTTGTCAGGTAAATATCTTTAATATACGATAATTTAATCAAAATCGTTAGAGCCACTTTTGGGAAAATCATATTTTTCGAAAATTTTTCCATGTAAAGGGTAGTTAGGGGTGGGGGATTTTCTTGAAAATCTTCGTGTTCCATCCTTAGAAGGTACTGAACTTAAATACGAAGTTTTGCATTTAATGACTTTTTCGTTTTTGAGCTATGCTGTCCACGCACGCACACACACATACACGGACCTTTTTCCAATTTTTTTTTTTTCGGTGAAATCTGGAAATGGAATATTCGAGTAGAATGCAATACATTCTCTATACTGAATTTTGCATAACTGGCAAACTGTAAGAGATAGACAAAAACTTGCTACACAAAAAGTGTAGATCAGGATAAAACACCTATACTTCTATTTGTCATATACTTTTTTCGTGGAGTTATCGCTTTTGAGATATTCGTTAGTTTTGGTTTCAGGTTTAAAAAACTTATACTTTTCTCATACAGAAATTTATCAACTCCTGTTCAAACAAACAAAGGAACTTCAGTCACACAGCAACCAGCTTTTGACCTTAACCTATGGTACTCCCTTATTTTGCTTCTACTTTCAAGGAAGCAATTAATAAGACTATTTCTGCTATTTTTTTTTTCTAGATTAGAGTGAAGTAAATAGAAGCATAAGCTTTTAAACAATGATTTGTTGCAGAGATGTAGAGAAAGTCATGTAAATGGAACACATCAGTTTTTGTATTCAGGGCGGGAACCTTAATAGCATTGATGTTAAAATTTGAAGATTGACTTTTCGGTGGAATACCATGCTTCCTCTACCTATTAGGTACGCGTTAAAGTAAATAGACATGTAGCCTAAAATCCTAGTTCTAGTTTTATTGAGAAGTATTTGGCATCAGAAGTAGAGTTTTTGGTTCGGTGCCCGTGCAGTACCGCGTCCAATATGAAATAATTGACTTATTGAACTGTTACATCCCTTGAGCTATATTGATTCGGTCTTCCTTCGGAACATTTGTGGTCATGGATGTTCATCCCAAGTGAATTACAATGTTATTTTCTCGTGTAACAGTCGCAAAGAAAGCCACTACAGTAAAACGCGTGGAACGGCCCCAAATTAAGGCACTACATAAATAAAAAGGTACATCAACACATCCCATTTTTCTCTCTGCGCTGAAGAAGGCAGCCGGAACGGGAAGAAAAGTGGACGAAGTAAAGATAGAAGGTAATACCTCACCTCCCCCCACGTTCCTTTTATTTCTTTTGCGCCAATTCCTACCTGCACCTTCTCTACTCCACCGCTGTTTTCTTTTTTTTTCCTACAGACCCTTTTTTTGTTATTCTCCCCTCTCTCGCTACCCTGCCAGAGGCGTTCAATAAGGAAACGCCGTGGAGGATGGGTACAGATAAATTGCATTCCCACCACTTCAAATCACTCTCTTCCTTCGCCAATATCATATCTAATGCGAAATCTTATTACTCTACTAAGCCACGTGATTTGCATATTCGTAAAAGAATTTTCTGGAGCGCATATCGATTTCTTCTCCGTAGATAGGACGTTCGTCAAAAAAAAAGACCTTTCTAACCTCGGAGAAACGCAAGGGCGAAATAACACTACCATAATAGCGCATACGTGCTTCAAAACTATTCTAATAGGTTTTTATCTACTATTTTAATAATCAATGATGCTTTTGTTCGGTGTTGCTAGGCAACAAAGCCTATGCTTTATATCTTAACAAAACACAAAATACACTTTCGATACATAAAATACAGGTTCAAAAGCTCTGATGTGTTCCATTCACATGACTTTCTCTACATCTCTGCAACAAATGAGTTTTAAAAAGCTTATACTTCTATTTACTTCATGCTAATCGACAAAAAATTAGCAGAAATAGTCTAATTACTTGCTTCCTTGTAAGTAGAAGGGAAATAAGGAAGTAGCATAGGTTAAAGCGATAGTCAAAAACTGGTTGCTATGTGACTGAAGTTCCTTTGTTTGTATGGACAGGAGTTGACAAATTTCTGTTTTTCGAATCTGTGGACAAAAAACAAGGAATATCTCAATAACGATCAACTCCACAAAAAAAAAGGTATAAAACATAAATTGTGTGTTTTAATGTGTTCTACATTTTTTGTGTTGTAAGTTTTTGTCTATCTCTTACGGTTTAGCGGTTATGCAAAATTCCGTAAAATTCACTCAGAATAAAGTAGACTTAAGAAGCTATTCCCAGAAAATTCAAAATATACATTTTATTTGTCAGGTAAATATCTGAAATATACGATATTTTAATCAAAATCGTTAGAGCCGTTTTTTTAGAAAATCAAAATTTTCGAAGAAAGTTCCAGATAAAGGGTAGTTTGGGGTGGGGGCAGATTTTTCTCCAAATCTTCGTGTCGCATCCCTGGAAGATATTAAACTTAAATACCAAGTTTGGTATTTTACCGAGTTTTCATTTTTGGGTTATCGTGTTCACGGACACACACGGACCTTTTTCTGAAAATACTTTTTTTGGATACAGGGGACCCTAAAACATATATTTCCGGTGAAATCTCGGTATCGAATTTTTTTTGGAGTGCAATACCTTCTCTATATACTATGCTCATAGTGCGTGTAGAGAAAGTAAAAATGTGAAGTGCTCCATTCACATGACTTTATCTAGTTCTCTGTAACAAATTACTGTCAATAAGCTTATTCTTCTACTTCATGCTAATCGAGATAAACATGTAGAGAAAGCCATGTGAATGGAACACTTCAGAGTTTTACTTTCTTTACACGTACTATGTACATAGTGGATAGAGAAGGTATTGAACTCCACCCAAAATTTCGTTACCGAGATTTCGCTGGAAATATGTTTGGGACCTACTGAATAAAAAAAAAAAAAAGTGTGTGTGTGTGTGTGTGTGTGTGTGTGTGTGTGTGTGTGTCTCAAAAACGAAAAGTCGTTAAATACCAACCTTCATATTTAAGTTCAGTATATTCCATGGAATCGACCGAAAATCTCTCCACCCCAACTACCCTAAGATTTGGGTAGGTAGTCAGACTGAAAAATTAAAGGCCATGGTCGTGATTTGAAACACGGATCTTCCAGACTCAATCCGGTTGCTCTTCCACTGAGCTACCATGGCAACATGCCGGCATAGCATTAAATTTCTCAACTGACTCGCATGTTTCCCGGTAAAACACAAGGTGATCTCAAATTATTGTGAGATGACAACTCCAATGGCGACTTACAATGTGGTAAGTACTTTGGGTTCCAGGATTCGTAGTACAGCCAACTATTATGGTCAATTGGTGCTGGAGTAATTTCAGTTTGACTCTACCTATCCAACTCCTGTCCTACATACGGCTTGTGTAAAAAAACAATCCTACTCCAAGATTTTTCAAAAACTTTGATTTTTCTAAAAATGACTAAAGATTTTGATTAAAATCTTATATTTACAATATTTATGCAACAAATAAAATGTATATCTTCAAGTTTTTGGGAAGAACCTCTGAAGACCTTTTTATTCTGGGTTAATTTTGCATAACTGGTAAATCGTAAGAGATAGACAATAACTTAACACACACATATATGCTATATACATTTTTTTTTCTAGAGTTGACGATTTCGGGATATTCCCTTGTTATTTGTTTCAGATTTGAATTTTTTTTTCACACGGAAAGTTGTAAACTTCTGGCCTTGTATAGAAACGGATTTGAACCACATGGTAAGCAGTTTTTAAAAGATTTGACTATCGTTTAGCCTAGCGTTTTATTTCCCTTCTTACAAGGAAGGAAGAATTAAGACAATTTCTGTTAATGTTTATCTTGATTATCATAAAGTAGACGGAGGAATATGATTTTTAATAATTTGTTACAGAGATGTAGATGTACATAGTATATAGAGAAGGTATTGTATTCCACCCAAAATTCTATACCGAGATTTCACGGAAATACATGTTTTGGGTCCCCCTGAATCAAAAAAAAAAAAAAAAAAGCATTTTCTGAAAAAGGTCCGTGTGTGTGTGTGTGTGTGTGTGTGTGTGTGTGTGTGTGTCTGTGGACAGCATAAAAGACCGTTAAAAACCAAACTTGGTATTTATGTTTGGTATCTTCCAAGGATGCGACACGAAGATTTTCAAGAAATCCCCCCCACACCCAACTACCCTTTACATGGAAAAAATTCGAAAATTTTAATTTTCTTAAAAATGACAAACGATTTTGATTAAAATATCGGATATTAAAGATATTTACCTGACAAATAAAATGTATATCTTGAATTTTCTGGGAATAGCCTCTGAAGGCTATTCTGGACGAATTTTACTGAATTTTGCATAACTGGCAAACTGTAGAAAATAAACAAACTTACCACACAAAAAATGTAGATCAGGATAAAAAACACAATTTATGTCATATACATTTTTTTCGTGGAGTTGATAGCTTTTGAGATATTGCTCGATTTTGGTTTCAGCTTTGAAAAACTTATACTTTTTTCATACAGGAATTTGTCAACTCCTGCCCATACAAGCAAAGGAATTTGTCACATAGCAACCAGCTTTTGACTATCACTTTAACCTATGCTACTCCCTTATTTCACTTCTACTAACAAGGAGGCAAGTAAAATGACTATTTCTACTAATTTTTTCTCGATTAGCATGAAGTAAATAGAAGCATAAGCTTTGTAACAATAATTTGTTAGAGATGTAGAGAAAGTCATGTGAATGGAACACATTAGATTTTTTTTTTGAGTGAAATGCAGTTTTCTAATGCCTACTATAGTTGGCAAATAAAGAAACTAAAGAATGGAAATCTATGAACGTGATTAATTTTTAAATTATACGTAGGTACACTGCAGTTTTTTTTTGTTTTTTTTTTATATTATTCACTGCATGAATTTCTGTGCTTTTTACAAGAATAGAAATATCCGCAGAGAAAACTTAATTAAAAACTAGAGATTTCTTTAGAATCTACAATTCTCGACTGCAATGTCGTTTATTTTGAGAAAGAATAAACAAGCGCAGCCATTGTCTCGGAACAAAAGCCGAGCGAGCTATGAAGCATATCGACAAAACGTCTCTTCTAATTACTATCGGAATCGAGGCAGTGACATCCGATAAACAATATAGGGCTGCCTGGCGCTTAAAACGAGCCACTAAATTAATTACTCCCTGGCGGAACCATGATGCGTCACTGTTTTTAAAACCATAGCTAAAATTAGCTGCCATTAAATCGATTTCACGCACAAAGTTTACCCTTGCTGTGTATTTATGCAAATTGGATGGACCGAAAATTGTATTTTACGATTGCAATATTACTTTTTCGAAAATGATGAATGTTTTAAAGCAAAAACTGTGAAATTAATTACAGGTTGATTGAAGAATGTGCACAAGACTGCATGTAACGAGATAAACTTGAAGAGTTTAAACGGAAAATGCTTGTTTTCATCCAGTGGCAGTATCGTGAATGACGTTCTGGGTGTTTATAAAAGTTTGCGAGTGGAATAGCCCTGGAAATTTGAATTAGTATCTGCTGCATAATAGCTATAATTATGAACAAATTGGTACCACTGCAGCCAATCTCCCCCTCAAAAAATGAATGATGTGCTGCGTTCACTTGTTGGGCAAACTGTTCTTACAAACAATTATTCTTCTATCTAGATTATGATAAACAATATAAACAATTTTTGGGTGTTGCTACTTAATTCCTTCTAAACAGAAGCGAAATAAGAGAATACAGCAGGCAAAAGCGATAGCCAAATATTTTAAATGCCGATCGATATGTGAACTGTTGAATTTCGGTTTGCTTTGCATTTCCAGAAAAACAAAAGGGAGAAGAAACGAAGGGTAACCCTGTTTGAGAAGTTGCGTCGTTTACAATTGAAACCAATAAAAAGGATATCTCGGAAACGGTCAACTCTACAACAAAAATGTATGACATAAATGGTGTGTTTTAGTGAGATCTACATTTTTTGTGTAGTAAGTCTTCAGAAGCTATTCCCAGAAAATTAAATATATACATTTTATTTGTGATGTAAGTGGCTTTAATATAAAGTATTTTAATCTACATCGTTACATACATTTTTGAGAAAATCAACATTTTCGAAAAATTTCCATGCAGAGGGTCTTCCTGTCGCATAATTGAAGATATTGAACTTAAATATTAAGTTTGGTATTTAACAGAGTTTTCGTTTTTGAGCATTGCAGCACACACACACACACACACACACACACGGACATTTTTCTAAAAATGCATTTTTTGGATTCAGGGGCCCCAAAACATATATTTTCGGTGAAATCTCGGTATCGAATTTTTGGGTGCAATACAGGGTTACTACAAAAGAAATAGACAACTTCAACGGCCTGTGAAACAAAAACTATTACAGATAGCAACCTAATTATTTTGGAGGTATGTTGAGAAACTCTCAGTTTCGTTTGTTACTATTGGTAACGCTGTAGTGTTTTGTTTGTTGTTGCAGAAGCTGAAATGGCGGAAAATCCTGTGGAAAAGGCATATTGCGTGTTGGAATTTGCTAGAACGCAATCAGCAACTGTTGTCCAACGACATTTTAGAACACGTTACCACAAAAATGAAATGATGCGCTCACAAGAACCAGCATCGTCTTCATCAAGTCGCAACATGTCGATGCAAAAGTCACGCCGTATGACCTTATCTTCTTCACTCAGAAACTGCAACATCTGTAATCTGTAAGGTATCATGTGCAGTCGCTTCCGCAAGATTTTCCATACAGTTTGCTGTGGAATTTGTAATTGCATGCTTGCCCTAGATGACGATTTCTATGGGCTTCTTATGTAGGCAGAACGAACACGTTCAACGTTTTCTTCCGAAACTCTTGGTCTTCCCGAGCTCTTCCCTTTGCACAAACATCCCGTTATCTCGAATTTTCTATACCAGTCGTAGATTGACTGTCTAGTCGGTGGCGTTTTGTGGTAACGTGTTCTAAAATGTCGTTGGACAACAGTTGCTGATTGCGTTCTAGCAAATTCCAACACGCAATATGCCTTTTCCACAGGATTTTCCGCCATTTCAGCTTCTGCAACAACAAACAAAACACTACGGCGTTACCAATAGTAACAAACGAAACTTTGAGAGTTTCTCAACATACCTCCAAAATAATTAGGTTGCTATCTATTAGTTTTTGTTTTACAGGCAGTTGAAGTTGTCAATTTCTTTTGTAGTAACCCTGTATAATACCTTCTCTATTCACTATGTAGGTACATAGTACGTGTAGAGAAAGTAATACAGAGACTACGACGAAGATGCTACTGATGCATAAGCTATGACAAAAGAGCGGATGTTTGTTGCCTGCATCATTAAGTACAGTCTTCTAAAGCAATAACGCGTAATGCGTAAATTAATGTATTACAATTGAGATCCAGATAGAATTATCCAGTTCTGCGCGCATGCACCTTACGTACTTCTGACAAAGTCGCAAGATGGCAGGATTAGCCCACCATTACACCCACGGTATTAATTCTTTATTGCATGGTGTTGCACTCGTGCAACAAAAATGATTAATCTAAACTTTTAGTATTTTAGTGGACTTTTTTCTGATTTTGTATTAAACTAACCTTCAGTAATATAATTAGGCTGGATATAGCTGCTTTATAATGTAAAATTAGTATTTTTGCAGTAAAACTGTAGTGCTTATTTTAAAAAATATGATGTGTTCCATTCACATGACTTTCTCTACATCTCTGCAACAAATTATTGTTAAAAAGCTTATGCTTCTATTTACTTCATGCTAATCGAGAGAAAATTAGCAGAAATAGTCTTATTACTTGCTTCCTTGTAAGTAATAAATAAGGGGGTACCATAGGTTAAAGTGATAGTCAAAAGCTGGTTGCTATGTGACTGAAGTTCCTTTGTTTGTATGGACAAGAGTTCACAAAGAAGTATAATTTTTTAAAACAAACGAAAAAAAAACAAGGAATATCTAAAAAAACGATCAACTCCAGGAAAAAAAATGCAATAACATAAATTGTGTGTTTTAAAGTGCTCTGCATTTTTTGTGAAGTAAGTTTTTCTCCATCTCTTACGGTTTAGCAGTTATGTAAAATTCCGTAAAATTCATCCAGAATAAAGTAGTTTTCAGTGGCTATTCCCAGAAAATTCAAGATATACATTTTACTTGTCAAATAAATATCTTCAATATATGATATTGTAATCAAAATCGTTAGCCATTTTTGAGAAAATCAACATTTTCGAAATAAGCTCCATGTAAAAGTGTAGTTTGGGGTGGGAGGATTTTCTTGAAAACCTTCGTGTCGTATCCTTGGAAAATATTAAACTTATAACAAAGTTTGGTATTTTACAGACTTTTCGTTTTTGAGTTATCGTGTTCACTGACCTTTTTGTACATTTTGTTTTTACAGGGGACTCTTAAAACATATATTTCTAGTGAAATCTCGATATCGATTTTTTGGAAGCAGTGCAATACCTTCTCTATATACTATATACATAGTACCTGTAGAGAAAGTAATAAAAATTAGCAAAACCCATGCACCTGCAGTCAAATGTAACCCCGTCAGCATTCAATCGTGTCATCTCGCCGGTTATTTTACTTGGACCCTCCCCATTCTTTACCACAGGCTCATTGACTACACTCGCTCGGTTCGGCTTTGAATGTGTTTGCGAGTTCGATAGCCCTGGAAATTGGAGTAGCATATGCTGCATATTAATTATAATTTGAACAAATTGATAAAATTGCTGCTGATCCCAACAGCAATAAAAACTACGACGATGATACTGATGGATAAGTTGTGACAAAAGAGAAGGTAGTTTTGCGGATGTTTATTACGTACATCATTAAGCACAGCGTTCTGAAGCAAGAACGAAATAATGTTAATTACTAAATTGAAGTTGAGATACGGATAGAATTATCTGACAAAGTCGCAAGATGGCAGGATTAACCAAGTATTACAGCCACTGTATTAATGCTTTATTGCATGGTGTTGCAAAGGTTTTGATTAAGCAAACATGCTTAATCAAAACCTTTAGTATTTTCAGTGGACTTGTTCTGTAATTTCTTATTGTACTAACCTTCAGCAATAAAATTAGACTAGTTAAAGCTGTTTCATATAGTAAAATTAATATTTTTGCAATAAATTTGTAGTGCCTTTTAAATAAAAAGATAAATCCATACAACTAAAATCAAATATAACCCCGACAGCATCCAAGCGTGCTACCAAACCGTTTATTTTACTTGGGCCCTCCCCATCCTTTACTTTAGTTCCATTGACTAGTCGCTGGTACTCGAACTCCCGTCATTCGGCTTTGAATGTGTTTACAAACGTTTGCGAGTTGGATAGCGCTGGAAATTTGAGTAGCATATGCTGCATATTAATTATAATTGTGAACAAATTGATACACTTCAGCCGAAAACAATAAAGACTACGACGATTATGATACAGGTGCATGAGCTATGACAAAAGAGTGGGTAGTTTTGCGGCGTACATCATTAAATACAGCGTTCTTAAGCAAGAAAAGTTGAGATATGGATAGTCAGAATTATCCAGTTCCGCGCGCATTAACGTAGCTACGTTCAAGCAAACTCATTTCTTCCGCGTGAACTACCATCTGGTGTCATTAGTACAGCTAGGTTTTGGGTTCCGTAGCGCGCAGTCACGAACACAGAGCAATCAGCGGTATAAACAGAGGATTTGTAGTGTAAACATGCTCACGTTGAGGTACAGTCTATTCCAAATGTAGCTCATTACATGCATTGACATATGTATCGTTATAATTCATAAAGTAACACAATAAAGATATTATTTAATAGTATGATTAGCAAATAAAAACGCCCTATACCTTTACAAATAAAAGTATAATACTTAATACAAAAATTCGGGATAATATGCAGAGCTTTGAAAAGACAATGAACATAAATCGACCAAGCTTGCAGTAAATTACAAAATACATCTTTACCGCGCCGAAAGAAAAGGTTCTCCTCCTGTTTGAATCACACAGGTTTGTACAAACGCCTTCCCCTTTGTTTTTTGTTTTTTTTTCAACATTTTTCTATCTCAGCTCTTTGTTCACTGTTTTACTAGTAGGAACTGAACGAAGCCAGGCAGTAAGCAATGCTAGATAGTATAACACGTTTCGAAACGAGCTGTAGAGATCACACCTACTGCATCACGTCATACTTATACTCTGCACCGAAACTCAATCCGGCAATTTCGTGACATCGGACCGAGCGTTAGTCATTAGTGTAAACTTGTACTAGCAGAGCTCTGGCCATCTGAACACGCCTTGAACCGTGCACTCCGCAATGTATTTACGCCTTAAGACAATTACATTTTACTAGTTGCGCATGCGCAAAAGCTGCTTAAAACGTGCACATGTCAAGATGTGTTATTGATATTGCTGCCACATTTCATTCTGTTTAGAGGATTTAAACACCGTATATTGTAAATTGCCACATATACGTTATGTTTAATGACGTGCAAAGAAAAATATCCAATAAAGCGTGCTCACATGTTCTTGTATTCTCTATAGAAACCCGTCACTGTTTGCACCTTTGAGTTTTTAAGATTAAAGCGAATTTACATTATGCTGTAGTTTTACTTTTCCTCTTAGTACACAGTATTTGGATAGAAAAAATATTGAATTCCAGCCAAAAATTCTATACCGGGATTCCACTGGAAATGTATCTTTTGGCACCCTGTAAAAATCATTTATAAAAAGAGGTCTCTCTGTATACCCATGAGAAACATAATGAAAAACAAAAAATGGATTTAAATACCAAATTGTTCTACATAACTTCAGCATTTTAAAGATGAAACAAGTAACTTTTTTAAAGAAAATCGTCGCCCTCCGTGGTGTAATGGTTACCATGCTAACTTCATATAACCGGCGGAGGACAATGGATTTTTTTCGGGCGTAAAAATCCTTAGCATGGCTTCCTTCGGAAAGGAAGTAAAGCCGCTGGTCCCGTGTCGTATATTTATGGCACGTAAAAGAACCTCAAGCCTAATAGAGAGGCCTCTGAGCAAAATTAAGCGGTCTTTCACGCCCAGTATAGAATGGGACGCTGAGAGCCACAGCAGTTAAAAAGAGCGTCCATAAATGTAACTCCCTTCATATTTACATTTTTAATGAAAACCTTGACAGCAAACTACTCTAAATATGGAAAATGTTACTGTTTAAAAATAGCTGTAACGATTTTGATTAAATGCCATGAGCTTAAGATATTTTTATTACAAACGAAATGTGTATCCTGAATATTCTGGGAATAGCCTTTGAAGACCTCTTCTTTATGGATAACTCTGTATAACTGGTAAACCGTTAAACCTTGCACTTTGTCATGTTTTGTGTTGCGTTAACCTTTCCCGAGGTATTTCTTGATATTGGTTTCAATTTTAAACTACTAAACCTTTTTCAAACCGGAAGTCATCTTCTGTTCCATCTCTCTTTGTTTTACTCCTGGTCGTTTAGAGAGAACGGAATTTCAATTGTTCACAATGCTGCCAGCTTTTAAGAGATATTAGTACCGCTTTATCCTAGCGTATTCCCATATTTCCTCTTTACTTATAAGAAAGCATATAACATATTTTTAATTTCTCTACACAGTCTATGTACATAGTGTATAGAGAAGGTACCTATTTATTCCACCTAAAAATTCGATACCGAAGTACACGTTTTAGGGTCCCTTAAAACATGTTTAGAAAAAGTCCCGTGTGTGTCCGTGTGTCTGTGAGCACTATAGCTCAAACGAAAAGTGGATAATATACTAAACTTGGTATTTAAGTTTAGTATCTTCCAGGAATGTGTCACGAACTTTTGAAACACTGAAAAAAGTACATGGAAAAAGTTTCGAAAATATTGATATCCTCAAAAATGGCTCTAAGGATTTTGTTTAAAATACCGTATATTAAAGATATTTACATGATAAATTTTCTGGATATAGTCTATTATTTCTGGATGCATTTTGAGTAACTGGTAAACCGTAAACCGTAGACAAAAATGAACAACACACAAAATGTACATCTCGTTAAAATACACAATTTATGTGATAGTATAAGTTTTTTCGTGGAGTTGGCCATTTGAGATATTCCCTGTTATTCGTTTCGGATATAAAATGCCTAAATATTTCTCATACGGAAATTTGTGAACTCTTGGTGGTGCATAGAAACGGATTACAACCACATAGCATCCTGCTTTTAAAATATTTGAGTATCGCTTTAGTCTAGTGTATCCCCTTATTTCCCTTTTACTTACAAGAAAACAAGTAATTTTTGCTAATGTTCATACACTGTTTAACAGTAATTTGGCAAAACATTGTAGAGCAGTCATGTGAATGGAACACATCAGATTCTTAACTCCACGAGCTTTTGCAAATTCTTTCTCCGCATCTGGAATACGTAGGTGTATTCTATTTTTTGTGCAGTTCCAATGAAAATACACAACTTTGAACTTCTATTAAAACTATCCATTTATTTTCCTAAACATTTACATTCGACAAATGTTGCGCGTTAAATACGATAACCTTTTATTTGACTACTTTTACATGAAGTACTCACATTGGTTTGCAGAACATAATTATACAGCACTTAAAGGCAAAACTACAATCAGGAAATGGGCACATGTTAGGTTCTGAAAGACGTCTAAAAATTTAAAGCCGTTGTCAGCTAAATTTGCATGAATCGATACGGAAACAGGTCCCAAACATTTAAAACGTCCAGTGTGCTTGATTGTGACACCATTTGCCGCTCAGGACAGAGTTAATAATTTAAATTCTCTAGAGAGAAATTAAAGCTAAGAATACAAACATGCGTTTGGAGACATCAGTTACTTCTCTACCGTGTACACTGTGCGTAGAGGACACTACATTCCCGTATTTCCCTTCTACTTATAAAGAACTAAGTAATAACAACATTCTGCTAATGTTTATCTCGATTAGCATTGTGTAGACAGAAGAATAATCTTTAGTAAGAAGTCTGTTTGTAGGAAAGTTAGAGGAAGTCATGTGAGCGTAGCACATCAGTTTTTTTTTTACTTTCTAGAAAAATATACGCGTGTGTGTCTATGGGCTAAAAAAATGAAAACTCCGTTAAATACAAAACTTAGTATTTAAGTTGAGTATATTCCAAGTATGCGACACGGGAATTTTCAAGAAAATTCCCCACCCCAACTACCCTTTATTTGAAAAAAAAATGTAAAATTTTGATTTTCTCAAAAATGACTAACGATTTTGATTAAAAACTCTTATATTTGAGATATTTACATGCCAAATAAAATGTATATCTTAAACTTTCTGAAAATAGAGTCTCCTTTTTTGGGGATGAATTTTTCTGAAGTTTGCATAACTAGTAAATCGTAAGACATAGACCAAAACTTACTACACAAATATCTAGATCTTCTTAAAACAGACAATTTATGTCATGTACATTTTTTCGTGGACTTTAGCGTTTTCGAGAAATTCCTGTTAGTTTCAGTTTTAAAATAACACAAAACTGTACTCATACGGGAACTTGTCAACTTCTAGCCATGCAAAGAATTCCATAACAACCAAATTTTAAAATATTTGACTGTCGTTCAGCCTAATGTATTCCCTTATTTCGCTTATACTAAGAACTATGAAATAAGACCGTTTCTGTTTATGTCGAATAGCATGAAGTAGAAGAATAAGCTTATTAACAATGTGTTACAAAGAAGAGAAAGTCGTGTGAATGGAGCACACAAAAATGTTTTGAGGTCCATCGGTCCAAAACATATCAGTATAAAATCTGATGTGTTCCATTCTCATGATCTGCACCTGATCTTCAACAAACTACTCTTGCAAAAGCTTATTCTTCTCTCTGCTTCACGCTAATTAAGACAAATATTTCCAGAAATGATCTTGCTACTTAGTTGCTTTTAAGTAGAACGGGAAATAATAGAATACACCATCAAAAGTGATACTCAAATCTTTTAAAAGCTGGTTGCTATGTGGTTAAAATCCATTTCTTTGCATGATTTGTAGTTGACAGATTCCTGTATTTTGAAACAAACCAATAACAAGGAATGTCTCGAAAATGGTAAATTCCACGAAAAATGTATATGACATAAATTGTGTGTTTTATATAGAACTATATTGTTTAGCCACATTTGTCTGTTGTACGCTTTACCAGTTCTGTAAAATTAAAAATTCACAGACAATCCAAAGTGTTAATTTTATTTGTTATGCAAATAGCTTTAATATGCGGTTTGTTTTAATCAAAATCGTTTGAGCCATTTTTGAGAAAATCAAAATTTCGAAATGTTTTTCCACGTAAGGGTAGCTTGGGTTGTGGACATTTTGCTCAAAATCTTCGTATCGCATCTTTGGAAGATAGCAAACTTAAATAACAGGTTTAGTATTTTAACGACTTTTCGTCTTTGAGTTATCGTGTAAATGTAAATGTTGTTATTTATGGACGCTCTTTAACTGCTGTGGTTCTCAGCGTCCCATTCTAAATTGGGCGCTTAATTTTGCTCAGAGGCCTCTCTATCAGGCTTGAGGTTCTTTCACATGCCGTAAATCTGACACGGGACGAGTTATCGTGTTCACACACGCCTTATCTTAGAATTGTTTTGATGCAGAGGATACTATAACATGTACTTTTGGTGAAATTTCCGTGTCAAATTTTTGGGTGGAGTGCAATACATCTCCATGTATGTACTAAGTAGAGAAAGCAATTTTTTATTGTTCGTTCCAGGCATATTTCCAGTGAAATCTCGACATTACATTTTTTGGGGTGACGTATAATTTTCCCCTACTTATTAAAGGTAGTAGAGAAAGGAAAAACACTCTTTGAAAAAATCATAGTGTAATATAAATATACTTTTTCTTACCGAACCGGTTATTCAACACCATCTTAAAATGAAGTCTCTCTCACTTACCTGCAAAAGAAGAGAAGGAAAAATTAACAAACTTTCATAAATACACAGCAGTACCATTAGGCCAACTATTCCGTATCTGATGTATGTAGATAACCTTTGGTGCGTCAAAACAGTTGCAGAACTCAACGGAGCCATTTTAATTTGAAACCCACCAGAGGAGTACTAGTGAGAGTGATCAGCGGTGATGGGGAGCAGGTTGCCCTCTCCAATTCTCCAACATTGGCAGATTTTAACTTAAAATGACCCCGTTGTGTTCTGCAGCTCTTTTAACGTATGAAAGGATATCTTCACAGGCCAAATACGGGGCAGCTGAGCCATCTGGCATAATACGATATAAACAGGCCATGCTAACAAGCAAACATTTTCATGGGGCAGATAAAAATGTGATTTTTTCTTTCAACATGTTTGTAATGTTAAACAAGTGCTTATATACTTTTTACTTTCTCTATAGCACTATGTACATAGTGTATAGAGAAGGTATTGCACTCCACCCAAAAATTCGATATCGAGATTCACCGGAAATATATGTTTTAGGGTCCCCAATATCCAAAAAAAAGCATTTTCACAAAAAGGTCCGTGTGTGTGTGTGTGTGTGTGTGTGTGCGCGCGCGACCGTGATTACGATAACTCAAAAACGAAAAGTCGGTAAAATACCAAACTTGGTAATTAAGTTTAGTATCTTCCAGGGATGCGACACGAAGATTTTGAGAAAAATCCCCCCCAACCCCAACTACCCTTTACATGGAACTTTTTTCGAAAATTTTGATTTTCTCAAAAATGGCTCTAACGATTTTGATTAACATTTCGGATATTAAACATATTTCCCTGACAAATAAAATGCATATCTTGACTTTTCTGGAAATAGCCTCTGAAGAGTAATTTATTCTGGATGAATTTTACTGAATTTTGAATAACTGCTAAACCGTAAGAGATGGACAAAAACTTACTGCACAAAAAATGTAGAGCACATTAAAACACACAATTTATGTTATATACATTTTTTTCGTGGAGTTCGTCGTTTTTGAGACATTCCTTATTTTTGGTTTCTGCTATGAAAAATGTGTACTCTTCTGATACAGAAACTTGTCAACTCCTATCCATATAAACAAAGGAACTTCATTGACATAGCAACCAGCTTTTGATTATTACTTTAACCTATGGTTGTCCTTTACTTCACTTCTACTTAAAAGGAAGCGAGTAATAAGACTATTTCTGTTATTTTTTTCTGATTAGCATAAAGTAAATAGAAGTATAAGCTTTTTAAGAATAATTTGTTGCAGGGATATAGAGAAAGTAATGTGAATGTTACACATCAGATTTTTTTATAATGCGAGTGCGATTTTTTCGCGAGTTATTGTCATTAATAAGAGCGGGGAAGGGGTGACGTTTGGTTGCATATAAGAAGAAATCAAATATCTTACGTTAATTGAAGCTTCTCGGGAGTACTACACATCTTAAGTAGTAATGTAGTAATGGTATCCCACAAAAAAGTGTGTAAAACATAATTTTACTGTGCACCATCCACACCTAGTAACTGCCATTTTCTTTCTCTATACGAACTATTTACATAGTATATAGAGAAGCTATTGCACTCCACCAAAAAACTCGATACCGAGATTTCACCGGAAATATATCTTTTAGGGGCCCCTTTATCTAAAAAAAAAAATATATTTTCAGAAAAAGGTCCGCGTGTGTGTGTGTTCGTGTGTCAGCGTGCCCGTGTGTCTGTGGACACGATAACTCAAAAACGAAAAGTCGGTAAAATACCAAACTTGGTATTTAAGTTTAGAATCTTCCAGGGATGCGACACGAAGATTTTGAGAAAAATCTCCCACCCCAAACTACCCTTTACATGGAACTTTTTTCGAAAATTTTGATTTTTCTAAAAAACGGCTCTAACGATTTTGATTAAAGTATCGTATATTAAAGATATTTACTCGACAAATAAAATGTATATTTTGAATTTTATGGGAATAACCTCTGAAGGCTTTTTTTATTCTGAGTGAAGTTTCCGGAATTTTGTATAACTGCTAAACCGTAAGAGATAGACAAAATCTTATCATACAAAAATGTAGAGCACATTAAAACACAATTTATGTTTTATACATTTTTTTCTTGGAGTTGATCTTTTTTTAGATATTGCTTTGTTTCCAGGGTCGAAAATCTTAACTTTTCTCATATAGGAATTTGTCAACTAATGTCCATACATACAAAGGAACTTCAGTCACATAGTAACCAGCTTTTGACTATCGCTTTAACCTATGCTACTCCCTTATTTCCTTTCTACTTACAAGGAAGAAGGTAATAAGACTATTTCTGCTAATTTCTCTAGATTAGCAAGAAGTAAATAGAAGCATAAGCTTTTTAAGAATAATTTATTGCAGGGATGTAGAGAAAGTCATGTGAATGGTAACATCAGATTTTTCACATTTATCACAATAGTCTCTTCAAATACTAAACGCAATAATCCTTTGTGTTTTGGAAATGGTTTTGGGTTTTCTCTGATGGTTCAGCCAGCAGCCAACTGTACTGGAAGGACTGTCAGATATGACATAAATTCTGTATTTTAAGCAGATCTACATTTTAGTATAGTACATTTTTGTCCATCTCTTACGGTTTACAAGTTATACAAAAGCTATACGGAAGCCATCCAGAATGAAGATGTCTTCAGAGGCTATTCTAAAAAAATCGAGATATACATTTCGTTTCCCATGAAAATATCTTGAATATACGCCATTTTAATCAAAATCGTTTGAGCCATTTTTGAGAAAATAACAATTTTCGAAAAATGTTTCATGTAAAGGGAAGTAGGGGTGGGGCAACTTAGTTAAAAATTTTCACGTCGCATCCTTGGAAGATGCTGAATTTAGACACCAAGTATGGTATTTAATTGCTTTTTTAAAATTTTTTAGCTAATCTGCTCTCACACACACACACCACAAAGTCGGCCATCTTCCTAAAAATACTTTTTTTTCATTCAGCAGGTCTCAAAACGTGTATTTCCGGTGAAATCTCAGTATCGAATTTTGGGTGGAATTCAAATACCTTCTCTATCCATTATTTACACTATACATACTTGCTAGAGAAAGTAAAAATCTCAGGATTCTTTATATGTTGAGAGAAATTACAAATAATATATTTTACTGACATTTTTCTCGCGTACAAAGCTTTTCTTCGCGGCATAAATATTTAAGTTTAACAGTCTAAGAGCTTCCGGCGTTTTCTATTATTCTTGCTCATGATTTATTCAAATTTGTAGTTCCTAATAGGTTGATAATAATAAACGAGCAACAGAAATGTCGAAGTGTATGTCAATGTCTATATTTCTTTGCCAAATGTCTTACAATATTGAAATAAGTACATGGTAACATAAAAGCATACATTTGTCAGAGAGCGTTCTGGAAAGGTATATGTGTTCCTTGCTGATGTCTTTTTCAATATCTCTCTGGATCAACATTACATGCCCCACCTACTGTTCCATTTCAACGCTATTGATCCACACACAAAGCTTCTACCATTTCCCGATATTCCCTTTTTATGTTATTTAATTTCCTAAAAGTTTCTACACAATAGATAAGGTATTACGTTTCCTTAATTTCTCATCTTTTCTGTATTTCATAATGGGACATCGAGACAACCTAAAAGGAGAAAAAGACATAATTCTGGAAGCCAGAAGGGAAAAACTAAGTTAAAATATTCTGTTTGAGACCACCAGTGAGAAAAAAATCTGGTGTATTCAATTCACATGGCTTTCTCTACATCGTTGTAACAAATTATTGTTTAAAAGCATATTCTTCTATCTATTTAATGATAATCGAGATAAAGATAAACAGAAACTGTCTTAATTACTTGCTTCCTTGTAAGTAGAAGGTAACTAATGGAAGGCACTAAGCTAAAACGATGGTCAAATCATTTAAACGCCAGTTGGCATGTGGACAAAATCCGTTTCTATGCAGGGCCAGGAGTTTACAAATTTCCGTGTGAAAAAAAACTTTCAAGTATTTAAAATCTGAAACAACTAACAGGGAATATCTCAGAAATGGTCAATTCTACGAAAAATAAAACATATATGACATAAATTGTTGTTTTAACTTGATCTACAGTTTTTATAGTAAATCATTGTTTATCTTTTACGGTTTATAGTTATGCAAAATTAATAGAATAAGGGAGGTTGTTAGTAGCTATTCCTAGAAAATTCAAGATATAGGTACATTTTATTTGTCATGTAAATATATGTAATATACGGCATTGCAATCAAATCGTTAGAGCTATTTTTGAGAAACTCAAAATTTGTGAAATTTTTTTCATGTCAAGGGTAGTTTGGGGTGGGGGGATTTTTCTCAAAATCTTCGTGTTGCATCCCTGGAAAATACTAAACTTAAATGCCAAGTTTGATATTTTAAAGACTTCGTTTTTAATATATCTTGTTCTCGTACACACACACACACACACACAGACATATACGCGCGCGCACACAAACCTTTTTCTAAAAAATTTTTTTTTTGTTCAGGAGGATCTAAAACATGTATTTCCGGTGAAATCTCGGTATTGAATTTTTGGGTGCAACACAATACCTTCTCTATACACTATGTACATAGTACGTGAAGAGAAAGTAAAAAAAATCATTCTGGAAGCTAGAAGGAAAGTACTGAGTTGAAATATTGTGTACCAGTCCATCACTGAACAAAAAAAAAAAAAAAAAAAAAAAAAACAAGAGAAGGAAGGAAGTGCGCTGTATAACACAAGGTAAACGAACTACAAAATAGCCCATGGAAAATTGATAGTCTTGCTGCATCTTTACATTTAAATTAGGGGAATTATGCTCAGAGGTCGTAAAACCAGTATCCGTATAATTTTGACCGTAGATATTGTTTTAAAACGGGCACAAGGAGAACTACGAGGGTCATATTGAAAGTCGCAACAATTTTTATTTTCTCTACGCGTACTATGTACAGTGTATAGAGAATACAGTGTATAGAGAAGGTATTGCACTCCACACAAAATTCGATATCGAGAAATCACCGGAAATGGATGTTTTAGGATCTCCTGAATAAAAAAGAAACATTTTTGGAAATAGGTTCCTGTGTCTGTGAACATAACTCAAAAACGAAAAGTTGGTAAACTACCAAACTTGTCTAAGTTTAGTAACTTCCAGGGATACGACACGATGATTTTAAGAAATATCCCAATACCCCAAACTACCCTTTACATGTAAATATTTTCGAAAATTTTGATTTTCTCAAAAATGGCACTAACGATTTTGATTAAAATATCATATATTTTAGATATTTTGCATGGCAAATAATAATGTATATCTTGAATTTTCTGGGAATGGTCTTGTAGACCACTTTATTCTGGATAATTTTTCTGAAACTGGAAAACCGTAAGAGATAGACAAAAACTTACTACACAAAAAAATGTAGATCTCGTTAAAACACTGAAAATTTGTCATATACATTTGTTTTCGTTAAATTGACCATTTCTGAGATATGTCTTAAATTTGTTTCAGATTTAAAATACTTAAACTTTTTTTCACACGGAAAGTTGTAAACTCCTGACCCCGCATAGAAATGGATTTCAACTACATGGCAGCAACAGTTTCAATTCTGGTTGTTTAAAATGCACCAAATAAATCAATAGATAAATTAAAATGGTTATTCCCGAAGAAGTCTTAGATTACGCTAAAAAAGATGTACTTCGTTTGTTACCCGGCTGGTCAAAGCACTTATATGACAAGGAATTTTCATTATTTAAAGAATCGGGAGCTGCCAAAGGAGTTGAAATAATTTAAAATGAAATACTCATTTTTGTTGTTTCCTGGGATACGTGAAATGTATTTACGCAGTCTATAGAATAGAATAAAGGTATTTTATTGCAACCAAAAATTCGGTACCGAGATTGCAGCATAAACGCGTGTTTTAGAGTCCCCTGGATAAAAAAGGAATTTTTAGAAAAATCCGTGTGTGCGTGTGCGCGTGTGTAGGAAAACCGATTAAAACCTAACTTGGTATTTCAGTTCATGTCTTCCAAGGATGCGATCCGAAGATTTTCAGGAACCCCCTCCCCCAAACCACACGTTACATGGAACATTTTTCGAAAATTTTGATTTTCTCACAAATGGATGTAACGATTTTTACTTTCTCTACACGTACTATGCGCATAGTGTATAGAGAAGGTATTGTAATGCACCCAACAATTCGATACCGAGATTTCCCGGAAATACATGTTTTGAGTCCTCCTGAATCCAAAAAAAAAAAAAATCTGATGTGTTCCATTCACATGACTTTCTCTTCATCTCTGCAACAAATTATTGTTAAGAAGCTTATGCTTCTATTTACTTCATTTTAATTGAGAGAAAAAAAAAATAGCAGAAATAGTTTTATTACTTGCTTCCTTGTAAGTAGAAGGGAAATAAGGGAGTACTATAGGCTAAACTGATAACCATAAGGTGGTTGCTGACTGACTGAAGTTCTTTTATTTGTATGAAAAGGAATTTGTATGAGAAAAGTATACTTTTTTTCAAAGCTGAAACCAAAAACAAGAAATATATAAAAAACGATCAACTCCACCAAAAAAATATACATGACATAAATTGTGTGTTTTAATGTGCTCTACATTTTTTGTGGGTTTAGTTTTTGTCCATCTCTTACGGTTTAGCAGTATGCAAAATTCCGTAAAATTCACCCAGAATAAAGTAGTCCTCAAGGCTATTCCCAGAACATTCAAGATAAACATTTTATTTGTCAGGTAAATATCTTTAATATTTGACATTTTAATCAAAATCGTTAAGAGACATTTTTAAGAAATTCAAAATTTTCGAAAAAAGTTCCATGTAAAGGGTAGTTGGGGGGGGGCGATTTTCTTGAAAATCTTCGTGTCGCATCCTTGGAAGATAAAGAACTTAAATACAAAGTTTGGTATTTAACGGTCTTTTCGTTTTTGAGCTATGCTGTTCACACACACACACACACACACACACACACACACACACACACACACACCTTTTTGTAAAAATCCTGTTTTGGATTCAGGAGGACTCAAAACATGTATTTCCGGTGAAATCTCGGTATCGAATTTTTGGGTGCATTGCAATACCTTCTCTATACACTATGTACATACTGCGTGTAGAGAAAGTAAAAACATTTCTGGAATAAGTCCGTGTGTGTTTACGTATGTGTGTGTCTGTGGACAGCGTAGCTCAAAAACGAAAACACCGTTAAATACCATACTTGGTATTTAAGTTTGGCATCTTGTAAGGATGCGACACGAAGATTTTCTAGAAATTTCTCCCACCCTCAATACACTTTACATGGAACTTTTTTCGAAAATGCTGATTTTCTCAAAATTGGCTCTAACGATTTTCATTAAAATATCGTATAACAAAAACATTTACCTGACAAATAATATCTATAACTTAAATTTTTTGGGAATAGCCTCTGAAGACTACTTCATTCTGGATGAATTTTATGGAATTTAGCTTAACTGCTAAACCGTAAGAGATAGACAAAAGGTTGCCGCACATTAAAACACACAATTTATGTTGTATATTTTTTTTTGCCTGGAGTTGATCCTTTTTTAAATATTTCTTGTTTTGGGTTTCAGCTTTAAAAAAAATACTTTTGTCATACAGAAAGTTGTCAACTCGTGTCCATACAAACAAAGGAACTTCAGTCACATAGCAAATTTTGAATATCATTTTAATCTATGGTACTCTCTTATTTCCCTTCCACTTACAAGAAAGCAAGTAATAAAACTATTTCTGCTAATTTTTTCTGGATTAGTATGAAGTAAGTAGAAGCATTAGCTTTTTAATAATAAATTGTTGCAGATATGTAGAGAAAGTCATATGAATGGAACACGTCAGATCTTTATTAAAATACCTTATCTTGAAGATATTTTCATAACAGTAACGTGTATATCTTAGGTATTTAGGAAGTCTCTGAAGGACTCTTAATTCTGGAAGAGTTTTGCATAAACGGTAAACGATAAGAGGTAGACTAAACTTTACTACACAAAATGAATATTTGGTTAAAGCTCACAGTTGCCATATATATATATATATATATTTATTTTTTTTTTTTTTTTTTTTTTTTTGCAGTGAATACCGTTTCAGAGATATTCTTTACAATTAGTTTTAGTTTTAAAGTAGTTACTAAATGTTTCTCAAACGCAAAGTCATTTTTCGTTTCATGTGTTTTGTTTTACTCTGGAAAACCTTGATATGGGTCGCGATAATACCGAGTTGCAAAAAAATATTTTCTAACCTCTCTTTGGCGATAAGTTCAGTTAAGTATTATGTTAAATAGTTGCGTGAAGGATTCAATGAGTAACTTGAAGTGTTCATTTTGTCTTGATATTTAGACGATATCAATTATTTCTCTGAAATTTACAGTATAATTATTCACAAGCACATCCGTTATCTAATTACCGAGCAGAAAGGATTAACCTCAATCTAATTTTGGCACATTGTGTAATTACATAGGAGCCGGCAGAATGCGCTGGTTACACTCCACACTTAGGATCGATATATACCTTCTGTCGATTTCCGGGATGAATGTTTGCATTTCATGCTTCCTGGAGCACGCATAAGCCCAATCCGCGACTAAAACATTGCGTAAAGAGCACTTCCTCAGAGGAATGAAATGTGACGTCAGCTCCCTCGCCACCTTGGACGGAGAGAAACTTGCAAACTCTCAAAGATTTAATATTGAAATACCTCCTGCACTTCATAACGTACGAGTTGGAAATATACTTTTAATATTCCACTGAGCAATGTCTCGTATCTCTTTCTGCAATTCTTAACTTTCTGCAAGGAGGTCTCAAAGGGGCTGCCAGTATTATAACAGTCACACTACTTTCTCTAACAATTTTTACTTTCTCTACACGTATTATGTACATAGGGCATAGAGAAGGTATTGCATTCCACCCAATAATTCGATATCGAGATTTCACCTGAAATATACATTTTAGGGTCCCATGTATCCAAAAGAAGTAGTTTTAGAAAAAGGTCAATGTGTTTCTGGGAACACGATAACTCGAAAGCTCTGTAAAATACCAAGGATGCGACACGAAGGTTTTGAGAAAAATACTCCTACCCCAAACTATCCTTTACATGGAAAAAATGTAAATATTTTTGATTTTCTAAAAATGGCTATAACGATTTTGATTAAAATACGGTATATTAAAGATATTTACATGACAAAGAAAATGTATATTATGAATTTTCTGTATTAGTTTCTGACGATCTTTTTATTCTAGGTGAATTTTGTTCAGCTAATAAATTGAGTGATAAAAACTTACTACACAAGAAATGCAAATCTCGTTAAAACACACAATTTGGCATAAACATTTTTGTGTAGAGTTAATGTTTCGAGATATTCCTTGTTATTGATATCAATTTAAGCTACTTTTATCAAACGGGTGGCCATCTTTCGTTTCATTTGTTTTACTCCTGGCCACCCAAATTGGCAGATCGGATTTAACTTGTCAACCGAGCGGAGGACGATGGATTCTTTCGGGTGTAAAAATCCTTAGCATGGTTTTCTTCGGAAGGGCAGTATACCCGTGTCATAGATTTGCGGCACGTAAAGAATCTCGAGCCTGATTAAGAGGCCTCCGAGTAGAATTTATCGGTTTTTCACGCATCCTGTAGAAGGAAATGCTAATAACCACAGGAGTTAAAGAGCGTCCATAAATAAAACTTCATTTCCATTTTCTTTCTCACATAGTGACAGACTTTTTAAAAGAGTTGACTATCGCTTTAGCTTAGAATATTACCTAATTTCCCTTCTTTCAAGGAAAGAATACAACCGCTTCTATGTTTATCTCTAATACTATGTATTGAAAAAATTGTAGAGAAAATTATATAAATGGAAAACACATCAGATTTTTAGAAAAATGCCCGCGACCTTTGAAATTATTTGGTCGTTTTTCAGCTGTATTGTAAATAAATTTGAATAAGGTACATATATTATTGTCCCCGTGTAACTACTAGCACAGTTTAATGAGGGGGGTGGGAGTTCTGTGCCATTGTGAACTGATATTTCCAATTCTTGGAATTTGAATAGTTCCTCAAGGTAATTAAAAAATACTGTCACATTTTGGTCCGTGAATTTGACTACTTCAACTGTATCTCCTCGTCGTTTGGAGATGGTAGGAAAGGTTAGGATGGAGGGAGAGTTTGCCATCACCGCTATATCACTGTTAAAATGTACGCGTGGATGGCTGAATGTAGAATGATAGTACTTGTTTTCGCAAGTAAGTGGCCACACTGTAAACAATGTCCCTACCCTGACCTCTAAGGGACTTACCAGAGGAAAACTTAGAACTTAAAGGTCTCGACATTTCTGCTAAAAGTTCTCAGTTTATATGCTCTTACAATAAACAGTATACTATGATATTTGTGTTTATTCACTGCCGTTTTGCAATGTCCTTTCTCCCACCACTGTCGCCCTCCGTGGTGTAATGGTTACCATGCTAACTTCATATACCCAAGGTCGCGGGTTCAAACCCGGCGGAGTACGATGGATTTTTTCGGGCGTAGCATGGCTTCCTTCGGAAGGGAATTAAAGCCGTGGGTCCCGTGTCGTATATTTATGGCACGTAAAAGAACCTCAAGCCTGATAGAGAGGTCTCTGAGCAAAATTAAGCGGTATTTCACGCCCAGCATAGAATGGGACACTGAGAACCATAGCAGTTAAAGAGCGTCCATAAATAACATGCCATTTCTCCCACCACTGATAAAAACATCACGATGCGCATGCCTATCTAATGTCACGTTGACATGTGGGAGAAGGGAGAATGACGTAATCGGCAATAGTTCCGCTAACAACGTTCTGCGCAGCTTTTTCATTACCTTGATAGGATATACCTACTTCATTATTTTGTGTGGCGAAAGTTGAGCATTCAGTGAGTTTTATCAACCGAACACAAGAAAGAAGGAACTATAATTTCAGATACACATGATGCGATTTCTGTTCCTGAAGATGTACCACCCCATCAGCGAGCTCTTGAGTGCATCAAGGATTGGAGAAATGCATCTGTGCATCGTTAATCACAAATACTTCAACTATTATTTGCATTGAACGAGATGTTGAGAAACAGTGGAATTGTCAAAATTTAAAAATGCCCAGTATGTCTTTCAAAGCCCCTTTTCAAAAAGCAGTGGCAACTTGTAAATCAAATAAAACGTGTGTACAGTAGAACCCCGGTATTTCGAGGTTCCGTGTACTTCGAGCTAGTCGTAAAAAATTAAAATGTTACATAAAACTAGAGTAAAATGCCAGTCTTTATACGTTGTCCAATGTACATTTTACGCTCTTCCGAATGTGTTAAATTTTGAACTTTCTGTCAATGTTCCATGTATAATACAGTAAAACTGTCCCACTTAGTGTTTTCGTTTATAATACACAGAAACAGGCCTCAAACAAGTAATGCATTTCTATTACAGATTGACAGGTAGGGTTAGGTTAGGAGGAATGCCCTTGCTCTTTCTTTGTCGACCCTTCACTAATTTGGACCGCGTATCAATCAATTGTACAATGCATACATTCCTTTCCGTGTCTCCTTAACGCGGTGGAAGCGCGACTGCTTACCAAGAAGGGTTTGATTTCGTACCGCATGAGGGTTTTCTCGCTTTGGGAGACCGGTCCGGGCTGCGCTCAGCCTGGTGAGGTCTCTGGGGGATTACTTGAGAAAAAATCTGATGAGTTACACTCACATAACTTTCTCTAGCTGCTCTACAATTAATTCTTCTTTCTACGCAATGCTAATCGAGATAAACATTAGCAGAATGCTCTTATTGCTTAGTTCCTTGTAAGTAGAAGCGAAACAAAGGATGCACTATGCTAAATTGATAGTAAAATGTTTGAACAGCTATCGTTATTCGATTGTCATTGCAAATGGCTTCTTTGCTTGGCCAGGTGTAGAACAAAAGAAAAACGGACACTTCCTGTCTGAGAAAAGTTTAGTACTTATCAATTGAAACCAACAACAAGGAATATCTTGAAAACGGTTACCTCCACAACAAAAACGTGACATGCATTGTGTGTTTCGACGAAATCTACATTTTTTGTGTAGTGAATTTCTGTCTATCTCTTATGGTTTAGCAAAATTCATCCAGAATAAAGGTCTTTAGAGGATATTCCCAGAAAATTCGATATATACATTTTATTAGGATATAAAAAGCTTTAATATACGGAATTTTAATCAAAATCGTTAGTCATTTTTAAGAAAATCAAAATTTTCTAAAATTGTTCCATATAAAGGGTAGTTTTTGGCGGGGAAGATTTTTTTTTTTTAAATCTTCGTCTCGCATCCTTGGAAGACAGTAAACCTAAATACTAAGTTTGGTATTTAACGGTATTTTCGTTTAGGGGCTATGCTACCCACAGACACACACACGGACATTTTTCTAAAAATGCTTCTTTTTTTTTGTATTCAAGAGGTCCTAAAACATTATTTTCGGTGAAATCTCTGTATGGAATTTTTGGGTGCATTATAATACCTTCTCTATACACTGTGTACATAGTACGTGTAGAGAAAGTAAAGTGGTATAGACGTATTAACCGTCCGGGAAAGACTCGGGGCGCTAACCACGTCTCACTCTCCAGTACACACCCCATCCATGACGCCTGTAATGGATAGAGATGGGGGACGCAGCGGTCGGGCGGAAGACTTGGCCAGAATTCGGGCTGCTGTTCCACGAAGTATACCTACTATTTTTCAACACTTACTGTATTGGTACAGCGATAGTTGTCATTAAAACACATTTATGTAAACATGCACATTGTATATCAGCAACAGACTGTCGTTATATAGGAATGTGGCTGTATAATTAATGTACTGTAGTGAGCACACCACTTAACATAGCTATGTACTATATTGTTTATTTATTACCTTCTCTACACGTACTATGTACATGGTGTATAGAGAAGGGATTGAATGCACCCAAAAATGCAATACCGACATTTCACCTCAAATACATGTTTTGAGATCCCCTGAATCCAAGACACATTTTTAGAAATGTCTGTGTGTGTCTCTGTGGGCAACATCAAAAACTTGGTATTTAGGTTTGGTATCTTCCAAAGATGCGACACGAAGATTTCGACAATTTTAAACTTTCTCAAAAATGGCTCTAACGATATTGATTAAAATATCGTATATTAAAGATATTTGCCTGACAAATAAAATGTATATCTTGAATTTTCTGGGAATAGCCTCTGAAGACTACTTTACTCTGGATGAATTTTACGGAATTTTGCATAACTGCTAAACCGTAAGAGATGGACAAAACGTTACTGCACAAAAAATGTAGAGCACGTTACAACACACAATTTATATTTATAAATTTTTTTCGTGGAGTTGATCGTTTTTGAGATATTCGTTGTTACTTATAAGGAACTAAGTAATAAGACAATTTCTGGCAATGTTTATCTTAATTAGCATTGTGTAGATAAAAGCACAATAGGTAGAGAAACTCGTGTGAATGGAACAGACTTTTGCATTTAATGGAAAAGAACGAGTGTAGGCTGCATAATACCAAGCAACTCTTGTATATATCAAATAAAACGGAGTACAAAAATAGACAAAATAACGTACTGTGCTACACATCTATGCACTTTACATTCAGTTGAAATACAGTACAGTAGAGCGCCGGTAATTCGAGTTAATTGTGGCTGAGGCTACCTCGAATTATAAAAACTCTAATTAATCGGAAATATCATTAAATCACGAATAAATGATTAAAAAACATCTGATGTCTTCCATTCACATGGCTTTCTCTACATCTCTGTAACAAACTATTGTTAAAAAGCTTATGCTTCTACTTACTGCATGCTAATCGAGAAAAAAAAATTAGCAGAAAGTCTTATTACTTGCTTCCTTGTAAGTAGGAGCGAAATAAGGGAGTACCATAGGTTAAAGTGATAGTCAAAAGCTGGTTGCTATGTGAATGAAGTTCCTTTATATGGACAGGAGTTAACAAATTCCTGTATGAGAAAAGTATATGTTTTTCAAAGCTAAAACTAATAAGAAGAAATACCTCAAAAAAAGATCAACTCCGCAAAATTCATCCAGAATAAACATGTCTTCAGATGTTATTCCCAGAAAATTGAATATATACATTTTGTCGTGTAAATATCTTAAATATAAAGAATTTTAATCAAAATCGTTAGTCATTTTTGAGAAAAGCAAACATGTTGAAAGTTTTCCCATTTAAAGTGCAGTTTGTATTGGGGAGGGGATTATTTTTTTTAAATCTACGTGTTGCATCCTTGGGAGATACTAAACTTAAATACCAAGTTTGGTATTTAATGGACTTTTCGTTTTTCAGCTATGCCAGTCCACAGACACACACCGAAATAGACATTTTTCTAAAATGATATGTTGCCGATGAAATTTCGATAGAGAATTTTTGGTTGCAATAAAATGCCTTCTCTATTCACTAATTACATAGTACGTCTAGAGAAAATAAAAATTAAATATTTCAATATTAAGTATTTTTCCAAATAATTAAAGATATACCTACATTTTGTTTATAATACAATGTCTTAAATGTTATATTTTGATTAAAACATAAGATCCATTTATGAGAAAATCAAAATTTTCGAAAAATTTTCCTAGAAAGGGTAGTTGGGGTGGGGGGATTCTCCTGATAATCTTCATGTCGCATCCTTGGAAAATACTCATATTTCACTACGCACACTGACCAAATTGTGGGAGACGACCACAAGAATCCTGAATAACGCAATTTTTACAACATAAAACGGCTATAAATAGCCTAATTTTCTTATTGAAGGTTAGTGAAATACGAAATTAGAAAAGAAGCCCACTAAAACCTTTGATTAATCATTCTTGTTGCCAAATGACAAGACCATGCAATGAAGGGTTAGCCAACTTTGCGGGATGTCTGTCGTGCAGTTCGGGGTTCCTATGGTACCCGAGCAGAAAGAGAGAACCTCGATCTGAAATGAAAGTGAAGTTGAATTTCGGCTTTGGTGTTTATCAGAAAATGCAGGACCGCTGGACAAATGCAATAATGGTCAGGAGTACGGAAGCATACATGTGTGACGTAACTACACGGGGAAGGGTAAGTTCGTAGTTTAGCTGGCGGACGAGCCAGTTCTACCGAAACAAAACAAGTAGTACAATCGATTACTTCCTACAGTACACTCCGTTTCTATTTGTCCTAGCCCCGGTATTTCAAGATTACGTGTACCAACTTCGAGCAGGTGTTAAGAAAATTATTTTACATAAAACTAGTATAAACTCCCATTTTTATACGTTGTCTGAATGTATGTTTTGCGCACTTCCGAATGTGTTAAATTTTTCTTTCAATTGTTCATATACAATACACACAGAACTTTCCCACTTAGGGGTTTCGCTCATAATGCAGAGAAATACCCTGGCCTCAGACTGCAAATGCGTTTCTATTACAGATTGACCGGAACGGAAAACTGCGCTTGCTCTTTCTTTGTCGACCCTTCACTAATTGGGACCGCGTGGAAATCAACTGTACAGTGCATAGCATCCTTTCAGAAAATAATCTGATGTGCTCCATTCTCATGAATTTTTTTACATCTCTGTAACAAAGTATTGTTAATAAGCTGTTCTTCTATCGATGAACTCCATGCTAATCGAGATAAACACTAGCAGAAACGGTTTTATTACTCGCTTCCTTATAAATAGAAGGGAAATAAGTGAATACACTAGGCTAAACCGACAGTCAAATGTTATAAAATGTGGTTGCTATGGGATTGAAATCAGTTTCTTTGCCTTGCCAGGGGTTGACAAGTGAGAAAAGTGTAAACATCTTAAAACTGAAACCAATAACAAGAAATATCTCAGAAACTGCCAACTCCACGAAAAATATGTATATAACATAAATTGTTTGTTTTAACGAGGTCTACATTTTTTGTTCAGTAAGTTTTTAGCTATCTCTTACTCTTTACAAATTATGCAACATTCGTAAAAATCATCCAGAATAAAGATGCCTTCAGAGGATATTCCCTGAAAATCGAAGCTATATATATATATATATATATATATATATATATATATATATATATATATATATATCTTTAATATACAGTATTTTAATCAAAATTGTTAGTCAATTTTGAAAAAAATCTAAATTTTCGCAAATTTTTCCACGTAAAGGTAGTTTGGGGTGAGGGGATTTTCCTCATAATCTTCGCGTCGCATCCTTGGAAGATACTAAAATTATATACCAAGTTTGTATTTTATCGACTTTTCGTTTTTGAGTTATCGTGTTCACAGACACACTGACACAACCTTTTTCTTAAAATTCATCTTTTGGATACAGGGGTCCCTAAGACGTATATTTCTGGTGAAACCTCGGTATCGAATTTTTGGGTGCAATGCAATATCTTCTCTATACACTAAGCACATAGTACGTGCAGAGAAAGTAAAAATACGTGCACATTTTACAGCAGTAACAAACTGACCTTTGTTGTAGATAGTACCTGTACTGTGGGGAGTCCACCTGTGTGATTTTAATATTTTAAATTGTTTTGCTTCCCATTGTGCGAGACCCTGATATTTCTATAAAATGTAACCTATGTTTTTGCTACTTGGAAATGTTTGTCTATGTATGTAGGTACATAAAACAGTTATATACTATATTACTGTTTAATTTTATTTTTACTTTCTCTACACGTACTATATGCAGAGTGTATAGAGAAGGTATTGTATTACCCAAAAATTCAATACCGAGATTTCACCGGAAATATGTTTTGAGATCTGAGTCCGAAAAAGATATTTTTAGAAAAAAGGTCCGCGCGTGTGTGTATGGACAGCATAGCTCTAAAACGAAAAGACTATTAAATACCAAACTTGGTATTATATACTTAATAACTCCCAAGGATGCGACAAGAAAATTTTGAAGAAAATCCTCCACCCCAAACTAACCTTTACATTGAAAATGTTTTTGAAATTGTTCCTTTTCTCAAAAATGGCTCTAATGATTTTGTTTAAAATAGGTATGTTAAACATATTTATATCACCAAAAACTGTATATCTTGAATCTATGGGAATATCTGAAGATCTGTTCATTCTGGATGATATTGCTGAATTTTACATAAGAGATACACAACATGTACTGCACAATCACGGTAGATCTCATTAACATATACACACGTTGTGTAATATTCATTCTTGTTGCAGAGTTGACCGTTTCCGAGATATTCCTTGTTATTGGTTTCAGTTTTAAACTACTTAAACTTTTCTAGGAAAACTTGTCAATACTTGGCCACACAAACGGATTTGCATCCCATAGCAACCACATTTTAAAACATTTGACTGTCAGTTTATTCTAATGTATTCCCCTATTTACCTTCTACTTATAAGGAACTAAGTAATAAGACCGTTTCTGATATTGTTTTAGCTTGAAGTAGAATAAGTTAAGGAAAGTCTTGTGAATGGAACACATCAGATTTTTAGTGATATTTTGGTATGAGAGGTTTTTTTTTTTTTTGTAATTCGAGATAGCCGCAGCCCCAATTAGCTCGAATTACCGGGGCTCTTGCACACCTTGGGGATAATACAATTGATCGGAAACTGTCAATATCTCCTGCACTCCTGTAGGCCACTGATATTAGCAGATTTTATTTTGTCTCCCACTGCTCAGAGTTATTATAATGGGGGACCATTGCGACGATGGATGAATATGGGTTAGGTATACCGCAAGCGAATTTCACATATGTCACACGGAATTGCAACCGTGGGAGGAGTCGAACGCTACGTCCAATTCGAAGAAGCGCTGACTCACGCGGTAGACGGTTATGTTATACCATTATTAGATATTAAATTGAAAATATGCTACTTTCTTTCTAATTGCTTATTTTAAAGGGTTCGTCAGTGATAATTGCATGTATTAAATATATATACTACGAGATGATGTTACCGCGTCTCCTATTGAACGTTGCGGTTGACTCCTCCCATGGTTGCAATTCCGTATGACATGTGAATTTCGTAAACCGGAACAGGGTTTTGAAATATTCACCTCAGAAATAGGTTTTATAGCAAAACTTGCTTATTACAGTGTTTTTACTTTCTCTACATGTACTATGTACATAGTGTATAGAGAAGATGTTGTAATGCATCCAAAATTCGATATCGTGATGTCACTGGAATACATGTTTTGGGGTTCTCTGTATTCAGAAAAAGCAGTTTTAGAAAAAGGTCAATCTGAACACGATAACTCAAACAGGAAAAGTCGATAAAATACCAAAATCCAGGGATGCGACGTGAAGATTTTGAGGGGAAAAAAAAAAAACACAACAAAAATCCCTTTTCATGGGAAAAAACTTAGAAACATTTTATTTTTTCAAAAATGGCTCTAAAGATATTGGTTAAAATACAGTATATTTACATGGCAAATAAAATGTATATCTTTACTTTCCTGGGAATAGCCTCAAAAGACATCTTTGTTCTGAATGAATTTTGCTAAATTTTGCTAACTGGTAAACCGTAAGAGATAGACAAAAACTTAGTCCACACAAAATGTAAATCGCATTAAAACACAGAATTTATGTCGTATACATTTTTTTGTAGAGTCAACCGTTTTCGAAGTATTCCGATTTATTGGTTTCAATTTGAGCCTTTTTTCAAACGGGAAAAGATCTTTCTTCTCGTTTCTCGTTTGTTTACTCCTGGCAAACAAATAGATTGGTACTTGAATTGTTTAACATATCAACCGGCTTTTAAGTCGAGACTATCGCTTTAGACTGTGCAGTTTCTTATTTCCCTTCTATTTACAAGGACGCTAGTAATAAGAATAATTCTACTTATGTTTATCTCGATTAGCATGATGTAGATAAGAGATTGTTTTCAATGAAAGGTTTGTTTACCGAACAGTTAGAGGACATCACGTGAATGGAACACATTAGATTTTTTCCCTTCTACTTACAAGGGACCAAGTAACAAGGACAATTTCTGCAAATATTTATTTCGATTAACATGATATAGATAGAAGAATAAGCTTTTTAACAATAATTTGTTACAGAGATGTAGAGAAAGTCATGTGAGTTGTACACATCTCTAAGATTACTTTGCACACATTTTCTCTGTTTATATTTTGTAGTTTCAAATATGAGGAATTATTGGGTAGAGAAAACTTAGTGTACTTCATCAGATTTTTATTCACATGTGATGGATGGATGATGAGTGGATATATGGAACTGTACATCACAGAGAGTAATAAAATGTTAATTTATTTATCTAAAACCGAAAATTGCCGCGACATTTTGTTTACAGTTTTATTACATAGATTGATGTTGCAGTTTTCAACTACATCTGTTTTGATACATTTATAAGGTTTTAATGTTGCCACAATGTTATCGCCTGTGGAATGAATCCGTCAGATATATATCGAGAAATGTGACCAAACAGCGATATCATTTTAACGATTGTTTCTGCGCTCCCAGCAATTTGATTAGAGGACTACTGACGTAGCTTGTTTGGCGTTTCTATCATCTTCCTCATCAATCATTTTAACGAATGGGATATTAATTAAAATACACGTCGACTACAAATATACAAACAATGTAGGAATCAAATTTAATGAACACGCGCAGTTATTAAGCATAGACTTCTCTCCCCCTGCATTTTTCTGGATGATGTAATCAAAACTAAATGAAAACTTTGCCTTCGTGCGGTTGGTGCAGTGACGCGTCATAACTTGGATCCAGACGAACCTTCCTCTTTGGAATTTTTAAGGCATTCAGGTCCAAAGAAATATTCTTCCCTCGGAGCACGGTATTTCCGTTTCTATCCTCGTTTGTCCTATCATTTTGTTTTCCGTCTACTTTACTACATACGATAAGTAGAGGGAAATATTGCATTCCACCAAAAATTCGATGTAGAGATTATACCACAGATATGTTTTGAGATCCCGTGAATCCAAAAAATAGTGGCTTTGGAAAGCGTGAGTGTGACTTTGACCCTAAACTACCCTTTACATGGACAATGTTTTGAACATTTTTCTCTTAGCTAACGATTTTCATTAAAATACCGAATCTTAAAGATATTTCGGTATATGAAATAAAATGTATATCTGTAATTTTTTTTTTTTATTTATCCTTTGAAAACCTATTCATTCTGGGTTATTTTTACCTTTGGTAAAGCGTAAGAGATAGTCAAAAGCTTCTGCTTAATATAGCTGTTGGTGATCTTTGAGCTTTGAGGTTCTATTTTAAGAAGCTGCAAGCGTACAATGCCGCTGTGTGACCTATACACGGAAAGGAAACTGGATTCGAACCAGGAACTTGATTGTGTGTAGCCTTAGGGAGGAAATGGAGCTTGTTTCTTCTTGGAGTTCCAAAGAAAGCGAGACTACACGATCGATAAGCGAGAGAAAAACAGTTGAAACACGACTGCTGTGTGCCAGATATTGTTCGCTAGCGCTGCAGGATGCTGGAGGTCGTTATGCGAAACTAGATTTCCTCTAGTGGCACAAAACATTACAGGCATTATGATTTAAATTTAAAAAGCTATTGTTTTAACATTTATTCAGAGTATGAAAGCCACAGCTTTTATTTAAACAAAAGAAGAATGTGCAAATTTATCCTAAGTAATATAACGATAGCTCCAAATTTTATCGATAAATTTATCTACAGAAAAGTTGTAGCTTCAGTTGTATTTAATAAGAATATTTCGAGAATAAAATAATAACGATTAGCCTATATGGATACTAAGAAGAATAATAATCCTAGAATCCCATTTCTCTGGACGTATATTTGCACCAAAATCACTGCAACTTGATGTCCATATCATAAATCATGGCCTCGTTGCTTACAATTCGCTGTACTGCTTCCTTACTCTGTTGTTTTTAGTATTCTGCGGCTTTGAGTTTTCAATTAATATGTCTATTTCAGTGATGGACCTTTCTCCAAAATGTTTTGGAACTTCCGCCATTATGTACCGGAATATCACTGCACACTGATACTATTATTATGACACGAACATTAGTTCAGAGAGAAAACAAATGCACGTGCGATAAATTTAGAAAAACAATTTCACATGCGTGTGATAAAAGGAAACGTTTAAAATTCAGAGATAATGGGTTCCGATTGGTTGGAATTTTACGCGCCAATGTACAGGATTGGCCACTTTCTACGATCACGTGTCATGAGTATTCATAAGAAATACTAGAGTGTTTTCATCTTGTCGATAATTCACAACGTGCGAGGCGACGGGAGAGAAAAAGTCCTAAGAGATAAAAACATGAGATAATTCAGGGAAATGAACCATTAATGATTTATAATATACAGGAAGGGAGATTTTATCAGGTTATGGTTGTAGTGTTTACATTAGTTCTCATGTGGTTGATGACCATTCGACCATGTTTATTTACCGAATGTTTTGTTGTTTTTTTTTTTCTTCTTCACTTCCTCCTGAATTATGATATGGCCGACCGAGCCTACACCCTATGTAGGAATATCGATAGCAACAATAGAAATAGGAAATAATTATTTTATTTCAGTTTTTAATAAGTAATAAAAATGGAAACAAACATTATTTGAGGTTATTTCACTAATCTGATACATAAGAAATGCAAATCATTTTCACTCCTTTTTGGAACTAAATACATTATGAACTGGATAAAACTTTAAATAAACATTGTAACTGAATTAATTGAAAGTACAATTGTGGAACTGATGGTTATTAAAAGTGAAGGTTGGCTGACTGGATTGTCACCTTGTTACCAATTACCAGGACAAGAGATTAACAAACGAACGCCAGGGGCGTCAAGATTTCAAAAGATATGAACATCAGCTGCGTCAAGATTTCAAAAGATATGAACATCAGCTGCGATAAGATGTTTCGACAAGATCGCTCCAGTTAGATGACAGAGTGATTGAAATCGCCTAATCTCGGCCATTGCATTGGCGCTTTAATAGTTGAGCTAGATTTTCAGGTAAATGATACAGAAGGGAATGAAAATAGGAATTTCAGCTTTGAGCGGTAGTAGATTACTTCAATATGTACCATATATTATCCATTTATGGTATTAAGATCTTTGGCTTTTTACTTGCTCTAGCACACATGATCAATGCATATACTAGATAGAGAAGGTACCTATCGTGTTCCACCCAAAAATTCGAAATTTCATCGGATATGTGTTTTGAGGTCCCCTAAATAAAGAAACTGTTTAGAAAAAAGATGCGTGTGCATAGCTTAAAAAATCTGTGTTCCATTCACATGACTTTCTCTACACCTCTGCAACAAATTGTTAAAAAGTTTATGCTTCTATTTACTTCATTTTAATCGAGAAAAAAAATAGCAGAAATAGTCTTATTACTTGCTTCCTTGTAAGTAAAAGGGAAATAAGGGAGCAATAAAGGCTAAACTGACAATCATAAGCTGGTTGCTATGTGACTGGAGTTCCTTTGTTTGTATGGACAGGAATTTGTATGAGAAAAGTATCATTTTTTCAAAGCTGAAACCAAAAACATAGAATATGTCAAAAACTATAAACTCCACGAAAAAATATACATGACATAAATTGTGTGTTTTAATGTGCTCTACATTTTTGTGCGTTAAGTTTTTGTCCATCTCTTACTGTTTAGAAGTTATGTAAAATTCCGTAAAATTCATCCAGAATAAAGTAATCTTCAGATGCTATTCCCAGAAAACTCAAGATATACATTTTATTTATCAGGTAAATATCTTTAATATTTGACATTTTAATCAAAATTGTTAGCCATTTTTAAGAAAATAAAAAATTTCGGAAAAAGTTCCATGTAAAGGGTAGCTGGGGGTGGGGGGGATTTTCTTGAAACTCTTCGTGTCGCATCCTTGGAAGATACCAAACTTAAATACCAAGTTTGGCATTTAACGTTCTTTTCGTTTTTGAGCTATGCTGTCCACACACACACACACACACACACACACACACACACACACACACACGGACCTTTTTGTAAAAATACCTTCTTTTTTTTTTGGATTCAGAGGACCCAAAACATGTATTTCCGCTGAAATCCCAGTATCGAATTTTTGGGTGCATTACAATATTTTCTCTAGACACTATTTATATAGTACGTGTAGAGAAAGTAAAAAAAACTGTTAAACACAAAGTTTAAGTTAAGTATCTGCCAAGGATTGGACAAGACTATTTTTAAGCAAATTCCCTTACCCCAACTACCCTTTATATGTCTCTTATAATTTCGATTACATTGGCATATGTTCAAGATATTTTCATGACAAACAAAATGTATATCTTGAGTTAGCTGAAGATCTCGTCATTCTGGATTACTTTTGTGCAACTGGTAAACCGTAAGAAAAAGACAAAAACTTACTACACAAGAAATATAAATCTCGTTAAAACACAATTTGTCATGTACAGTTTTTGTTGAATTAGTACTGTCTGAGATACTCCTTGTTATTGTTTTCAATTTTAAACTCCTAGCCATTCAGAGAGAGAGAGAGAGAAGAGAGAGAGAGAGAGAGAGAGAGAGAGAGAGAGAGAGAGAGAGAGAGAGCCGAATTTCAATTGTTTCAAACAGCGATGGGTGTTTTAAAGTTCAGTCTATCGCTTTGGTCTAGTGTTCTCCCTTATTTCGCCTCTACTTAAAAGGAAACAAGTAAAAACACGATTTCTGCTATTGTTTATCTCGATTAGAACGATGTGGATAAGAGGAATATTTTGAAACAATAGTTTGTATAGAAAGTTATGTGAATGTAACATTTCAAATGTTTATTACTAGGCTTCGGACATGACTTTAAAACAAACTTCTGATAAGTTGTTTACAAGCGAGTGGAGAGGGGAGAGACAGACATCCCGTCCACCACTGTGTTTGTGCTATACGTATAGGTGGGCACAACAATTAAATTGAGATTTTAATATGGAAGCTCTTTAATTGCTGCGGTTTTCACGACCCATTCTATAGGTATTGGTTGTGAAAAATCCCTTAATTTTGCTTAGAGGTGTCTCTTGTTAGAGGTTCTTTAACGTGCCGTAAATCTATGACACAGAGCCAACAACTTGCCTTCCGAAGGAAAATACTCTAAGGACTTTTACACTCGGAAAAAAAAATATATCCCCCACTGTTGGGTTTGACCCCGCGATCTTGGGAACCAGAGACTAGCTTGTTACTTTTCACCATGACACAAATGGACACAGAAGTAGCCATGAAGTTCTAAAGCAAACAGACTTTTATTACCAAGTATTGCATAACATAACGATACAATACACGTGTACAGTGACAGATAAAATATGTGTGATTTACTCGCGTGAACAACAATACAGTATAATTTCTGAATGTATCAAAAGCAAAACTGTCACATATTTGACGTGGAGAACGACTGATGTTCATTTTACACCTCTTCTTCTCGATGGAGATGGTGAACAGGTCGCGCCCATTGAAACGAAAAGTTAATGCACAAAAAGCGTAGATCTCGTTAAAACATATAATTTGTATCACATAGAGTTTTGTGTGGAATTAACCGTTTCTGAGATTTGCATGGTTATTTGTTTCAATTTTAAAATACGTGAACTTTTCTAAAACGGAAATTAGATATTCTTGTTTATTTTTACTTTCTCTATACGTACAATGTACATAGTGTATAGAGAAGGTATTGTATTGCACCCAAAAATTCGATACCAAGATTTCCCGGAAATGTATGTTTTGAGACCCCCTAAATAAAAAAAAAGCATTTTTAGAAAAATGTCCGTGTGTATGTGTGTGTCTGTGGGCAGCATAGCTCAAAAACGAAAATACCGTTAAAAACCAAACTTCGTATTTAAATTTGGTTTGTATGTATGGAAAAGAGTTGACAAATTCCTGTATGAGAAAAGTATAAGTTTTTCAAAGCTGAAACAAAAAACCAGAAATATCTTAAAAACGATCAACTACACGAAAAAAATGTGTATAGCATAAATTGTGTGTTTCAATGTGCTCTATATTTTTGTGTGGTAAAATTTTGCCCATATCTTACGGTTTAGCATTTATGCAAATTTCCGTAAAATTCATCCAGAATAAAGTAGTCATCAGAGGCTTTTCCCAGAAAATTCAAAATATATATTTTATTTGTCAGGTAAATATCTTTAATATATGACATTTTAATGAAAATCATTAGCCATTTTTGCGAAAATTAAAGTTTTCGAAAATAGTTCCATGTAAAGGGTAGTTTGGGGTGGGGGATTTTTTTGAAAATCTTCGTGTCTCATCCCTGGAAGATTCCAAACCTAAACACCAAATTTGATATTTTACCGACTTTTCGTTTTTGAGTTATCGTGTTCACGGACACACACACGTACCTTTTTCTGAAAATACTTTCTTTGGATACAGGGGACACTAAAACGTATATTTCTGATAAAATCTCGGTATCGAATATTTGGGTGCAGTGCAACACCTTCTCTATACACTATGTGCATAGTACGTGTAGAGAAAGTAAAAAAGATGACACAAATGCTAACCTAAGGCTTGTTGCATTCTGGACATTGAAATCAAACAATCCTATCTTGGTTCAAATCCCGGTTATGGCATTGAATTTTTCAGTCTGATTCTACCTATCCAACTCGGGGCTTGTGTGAAAAGCAATTGAATCAATACCAATTGACCATAATAGTTGGCTATACTGTGAATCCTGGGACTTGAAGTACTTGCAACATTGTAAGTCGCCATTGGGGTTGTCATCTCAAAATAAATTGATCACCTTGTGGTTTACCAGGAAACATGCGAGTCAGTTGAGAAATTTAATACTATGCCAACATGTTGCCATGGTAGCTCAACGGTAGAGCAACCGGCTAGAGACTAGGAGATCCGTGGTTCAAATCCCGGCTAAGGTATTGAATTTTCCAGTCTGACTCTACCTATTCAACTTCTGTCCTACACATGGTTTGTGTGAAAAAACAATTAAATCAATCATATAATGAGTTCTTTTATGCCAACACAAAATTCATGTACATATCTGTGAAAACTTTTGCGTGTTGTCACATCTACCATTTTGTCCTCTTTGTAAATATAGCTCTGGCCTTTAAGCTCTATTTGTGCTTCCTCTTGAATTTTTACCAATAAAAGCATCTTAAAGCTGTTTAATATACAGTATGAAAGTATATTCTCTACTATTTAATACTACAACATATTTTAGTAAAGAATACATGGCGTCATAAATTACAATATACTTAGCAATTTTAGTGTAAGCTAAATCAGGTCCATACGCATAACTTGCTTATTCTGTTTTCACACGTACTGAAAAGGAAATAATGGTTGATATGTTCCAAGTGTCAATAGAGCACTCCATTAAAGGAGATGCTGCTATCTACCGTTATTATGCATAAGTTTTATTTGGCCTTATTGGTCTACATGGCCTTATTTGGTTCATATACCTTATAATAGAGAGAGAGAGAGAGAGAGAGAGAGAGAGAGAGAGAGAGAGAGAGAGAGAGAGAGAGAGAGAGAGAGAGAGAGAGAGAGAGAGAGAGAGAGAGAGAGAGAGAGAGACGTAAATGGATTGCACTGCAGTCAACAAAACGTACCGCGAATCGAGCACTCGAACTTGCCAAGGACTTTCTTGCTCGTTAGCACAACCTGCCGTTAGACATATCTGAATTTTGCCAGAAGCACTCTTCTTCTCAGATATTAACGGAACAATCCATTCGAACTCGGGGTGGAGAAGGAGGGGAGGGGGTAATTATCATCCTCCGCTCCAGGGAGACACTTTGCAGTGTTTACAGCGAGAGGAGGAAAAATAACTGACGGCAATTCTGTCGCTAGGAAACTGTTTCGCGAAATATCTCAGCCTGTGGCAAACACAAAACAGTGTTTCATCCTTACAGAAATCTCTTTCTACCTTCCTTACAACACACTTGGTAGCCAGAGAAGATATTGCATTACACCGAAAATTCAAATTTTCGAATTTTTGGGTGGAGTGCAATACTTTCTCTGTACACTATGTACATAGTGCGTATATAGAAAGTAAAAACTTAATGTTTTCACAAAATTTTAACTTTCTCAAAATTGTCTAACGATTTTGTGTAGAATACCCTTTATCAAAGAGACTTAAGTGACAAATAAGACGTATTTTCTGAAAATAGCTTGTGAAGCCCTCTTTATTCTTGACGAGTTTTGAGTAACTTGTAAACTGTAAGAGATAGACAAAATATCATTACATAAAAACGTAGATCTTGTTAAAATACACACTATGTGAAATGCATGTTTTTGTGGAGTTAATCATTTCTGATATATTTCTTGTTATTGGTTAAATTTTCCAATTTTATATTCTCTATGTACAAAAATAAAATCTGTAATACAACATCCTGGCATCTTGTTCCCTATACCAGGACGTATATTGCAAATTTTGTAATCTATTTCCCACTTTTAAATTATTGTTATACTCATTATTTTACAGATAATACTTATATACTAATAACTCAAATTTAATTTAAACAAAAACAAATTAATATAAACTGAAATAAAATAAATTCCTACCATAAAACAACTTTCACTAACACTAAATCATCTATTATTAAATACTGGAATCCAGTAACACAAATAACTGGTAACCAGCTATTTACCCATAAAACTATGCTCTAGATGCACACTATGCACATAGTGTATAGAGAAGGTATTGCACTCCATTCAAAAATTCGATATCGAGATTTAACCATGTTTTAGGGTCCCCTGTATAAAAAAAAAAAAAAAAAAGCGTTTTCAGAAAAAGGTCCGTGTGTCTGTGAACACGATAACTCAAAAACGATAAGTCGGTAAAATACCAAACTTGGTATTTTAAGTTTAGTATCTTCCAGGTATGTGACACGAAGATTTTGAGAAAAATCCCCGCCACATCAAACTACCCTTTACAAGGAAAACATTTAGAAAATTATGATTTTCTTAACAATGGGTCTAGCAATTTTGATTAAAATATTTAAGATATTTACTTGACAAATAAAATGTATATCTTGAATTTTCTGGGTATAGCCTCTGAAGACTACTTTATTCTGGATAAATTTTACGGATTTTTGCATAACTGCTAAACCGTAAGAGATGGACAGAAACTTGCCACACAGAAACTGTAGAGCACATTAAAATACACACTTTGTTACATACATTTTTTCATGATATTGGTCGTTTTTAAGACATTCCTTATTTTTAGTTTCAGCTTTGAAAAAACTTATACTTTTCTCTTACAGGAATTTGTCAACTCCTGTCCATACAAACAAAGGAACTACAGTCACATAGCAACCAGCTAATGTCTTCTCAATTAATATGAAGTAAATAGAAACCTAAGCTTTTTAACAATACTTTTTGCAGAGATGTAGAGAAAGTCATGTGAATGGAACACATCAGATTTTTTTTTTTTACTTAGCGACGTGTTACAAAACATTTACGTCATGATTCTTAAGAAATAAACATTTCCCTTTCCAAATGTTTAGTAGTATATAATTTCCCTCGAGTAGATTAGTAGGTCTTTAAAAAAAGGATATTGCAACTAATCATATATGAAAACAAATTATAAAGTTTAGTTTAAGTCGAGTCAAGCATTAATCATACTCGTACAAAGGTTAAGTATGAACTCTCAAAGTATGAAATCACACAAGAAAATTCTAACGGAAATTTAGAGAAATCTGACATTTTGTACAATTTTTAACATTGACGTGAGCCATATGAACTGCCATTTTTTCCAACGAACTTATTTGTTACACTGCTACCAATTTCTTCATAAATCTGGTTACGAGTATTAATTGTATCACATAAGTCCACCAAAAACAGACACTGTATAATTTGATAAAAATCATTCATAATTTTAAAATCGATTGATGTTAGCTACAATGGTTACCATAACAACAATCAAGTTCACGACATTAATAGTAATAGAATTAAAATTGTTCACTGATATAAGATTTAATATAATTTTATCTTGCCACACACCTATTGTTATTAATTGATCGCATTTTGTTTAAAACCTATCACAGTTTATTCGCATTGTTACTAATTCTACTATAATCGTGATTCTTGTTATTATTAATAGTTCATACCATTAAGACCCTACTTTATTACTTGCTTATTGGTAATAATCCTGTTGTATTATTTAAGTTTATTCTTAAAACCCCACTTTGTAAATGAAAAGCTGCTAAAAGACCTGGTTAAGCGACTATAAATAAAAATTTAATATGCCATAGTATAATTATTTCCTGCATTAAAAGCGTATTTCCTTAAATAAACGTAGATAAAGTATTGCATTCAACTTGATGGAAAAATACTTTCATTAACTCGCGGGTCTTGGATTACTCCCTCGCAACTTTTGCACCTAGTTAAATAATATGCTATTATATGCATTATTGATCTCTAGTGTTCATCCAGAGCTGTGATAAATACCGAAATTTGCGGACCCAGTCGTTTTCTCTGTTGCGGACAACTAGCATGATCAGCAATAAAGTTTATTTGGTTCGCATGAACTTTTTGTAAGAATTCTTGTTTTTTTTCCTTCCGCTCATATTTCAAGTGCGGAACAGCTGGTGTAGGCCTCCCCTGTTTCACGATTGCCAACTTATCCTCATATTTCAGCTGTGAGAACGGTTTGTTCACTAATTGTTTAATTGCACATTGTTCGTCCATTTTGAAGAATTAATACTGCTCTCTTGGTACACTGTATACTATGAACTAAATAGTGAAAATATATACTAACACTAACAGCCATAACTATTAAGGACCGTAACAATAGTTAACCATGCAATAATTGCAATTAAAATCACAATACACTCCTTCATGCTTTTAACTCCAAGTGCTATGCAGAATTCCAAACAAAGAAATAAGCCAGTCGTGTCCGTACATATTATTCAGGGACGTTCGTGTGTGGTGTAGGGATTTCTTTTCCGAAGCCTTCGCTTGCTGATTCCTGCGTTCCTCCTCCCGAACCCCTCTTTGTTAGTATCATAGCTTTTATGTGCATTAAGGTCGGTTTGACTACAAGGTTTTATCACGACCGATCATTAAAATACACTAAATATTAATTTACTATTTCACAATCTTAAGAGTTGCGTTATCATTTGCAATACATCTACAATAAATAATAACGTTTTGTATCCATTAGCTTATTCAGCATGTTGGGGGTGTTAACCGTATTAGGAAGACTAAAATGTCGGCTTCTTTTCTACTTCTGCTATGCAGCGGGCAGTCAGTAAAGGTGTTCTGAATGCTTAGACGCCTGTCACAACTCGTACAGTTTGGAGGTTGGTCCATAGTGGGAAGATAATGCATCAGTTTGGAGTGCCCGATTCTGGGCCGAGTGATGACGACTTGATCTCTTCCTTTGAGAGTTCGGGAATGCAGAAAAGGTTTGGTGCAGCCAGAGCGAGCTTCTTGAAGTTTACTGTTGGATGGTGACCATTCCAATTTTCAATTTTGCTTGTACGAATCATCCAGAAAGTGACTGACAATTTGACATAACCAAATAATAACGAAGGCTATCAACACAAAGCTTTATTTACAAAGTTACAGTACCTTACTCTATTTGTCACTTCATCTCCAATCTGTCAAGATATTTATTGTTACGTGGTACCAGTTATTCAATGCCGATGTTATACTTTTCTACCGCCAAAGAACTTATTCATCTTTTTGAATGCGCAAGATATTCGGCCAATCGAATTTTCTAGGCACAAACGCAAGTGTATAGTGGTAATGTAATGAACGAATCTTATGTGAGGAAATGACACATAATTTACGAGTAATCAAGGATGAACCAGTGTGGAAGCTCATCAATAGTAATGGAGGAATTGAGAGCAAATGTTGATAAAAAATTCAGAAAGACCGGTGTTTCACTTTCGACACCATACACGACTTTTTTGATGAAAAAGATTTCGCAGCCATGAAGACCTCAAAGAGACAGTGAATCTTGACTCAGATCTTTAACGGTGAAAGTGTACATGTGCGTTGAAAAACCGGCAGCACGAGACAAATACCTTGATAGCAATGGCGAAGATGTTGACAAATAGAGTAAGCTATTGTAACATTGTAAATAAAGTTTTTTGCTGATAACTTTCGTTATTTTTTGGTTATGCCAAATCGTCTTGTCACTTTCTGGATGGCCCTCGTACATGTGTTGGACGAAGTTGGTCTTGATGTGGAGAGGCAATTGACGAATCACTAACGAAATGTTTATTTGCCTTTTTTGCAGCTTCATCTGCTTGTTCGTTAACTTGAATGCCAATGGGAGAGGAAGTCCATACAAAGAAACCTTTTTATCTTATTTATGTAGGGCTACAGCTTCAGGAATTCGAAGCTCTATTTTCTCCTCGTTTCGATAGTCCAAACAACGAGACATATTTCACCCGCAACGCGCTAATTTTGCATAAGGTAAAATGGCTGTTTTACAATTATTGTTATTAGTTTTTAATGTCTAATTTACCTTAGACAGGCTTCGGCGATAGCTTTAATAGCCACACTATATACTGATGTATTTGTTGTGTACACAGAACTTCCGCAACTGCATCTTCTGTCGTATGCTGGAAAATCAAGAACCACTTTTGGTTTGTGAAGAGTAAATGCCCATCGTTGTATACTTGATAGAAAAATCTGAAACGTTTCATTTACATGACTTTCTCTACCTGTCTGTAACAAATTATTCTTAAAAAGCTTATTCTTCTTCATGATAATCGAGATAAACATTAGCAAAAATTGTACTTATGACTTGGTTACTTACAAGTAGAAGGGTAATAAAAATCTAACGTGTTCCATTCGTATGATGTCATCTAGGTGTTCGGTAAACAAACCTTTTATTCAAACATTAATCTGTTATCTACATCATGCTAATCAAGATAAACATAAACAGAATTAATCTTATTGCTAGCTTCCTTGTAACTAGAACGGAAATAAGAAACTGCACGGGCTAAAGCGTATATCTGGTGCTTTAAAAGCCGGTCGCTATGTGAAACTAATGAAATTCTAATCTCTTTGCTTACCCGGAGTAAACAAACAGAAACGAAAAGAAAGATCCTCCGTATCTTCCCGTTTATGTGGCTTAAAATTGAAACAAGAATACGGATTATCTCAAACGGTTAATTCCTGTAAAAAAAAAAACAAAAAAAAAAAAAACATGTGTATCACATAAACTGTGTGTTTTAATGAGATACACGTTTTTTGTGTCCTAATTTTTTGTATATCTCTTACGGTTTGCCAGTCATCCAGTATGAAGAGGTCTTCAGAGGCTCTTCCCAGAAATTCAAGATATATACTTCGTTTGTAGCAAAAATATCTTATGTATTTTAATAAAAATCGTTAAGAGCTATTTTTCGAATAATATTCCATGTAAAGGGTAGTTTGGGGTGGAGGATTTTCTTAAAACTCTTTGTGTCTCATCCTTGGAAGTTACCAAACTTAAATACCAAGTTTGGTATTTAACGGTCTTTTCGTTTTTGAGCTAGGCTGTCCAGACACACACGAAACTTTTTCTAAAAATGCTCAGGGGGCCCTAAAACATATATTACCGGTGAAATCTCGACATCAAATTTTTGGGTGGAATTCAATACCTTCTCTACCCACTTTGCACATTGCAGATGCGGGCTAGAGAAAGTAAAAACGTTTACGAATTTTTAAGTTTCGTAAGACTTGTTTCATACTGATGGAATTCCATTTGAGATCGCAAAACAATCATTACAGTCAGAAACAGCACACAATCTATTCCACGAATTGCAATTTGAAGTGATGTTTTCTAGTGCAAACGATGGGCGTGACCAAGTTGCAAGTGCTGTTCTTGTAAAACCTGCAAATTATCCACATTCTTACCGCATGCCCTGAGAAAAGTCTGTAGGTATTCTAAGAAGCAACAGTGTCTTGCATGCGAAGATCGTTGGCAGAGATAACAGTAAATTAACGCCGTTCCTTGCCACCAGTAGAGGCGCTGCTAACCGCGTTTCTTGGACGAGTAAATGATGGCAAACCAAGAGCCAGTCATTTTCTAAGCTGGTATTACACGTGGCAAGGGGAATGCGATTACCTCCTTCAAGACCTGTGTTTTGTTCTCTTCCTTTGTTTGTTCTGTTTGCATTTGTTCTCTCTCAGCTCCAAATTATCGTGCAAGGGTTAGCCATTCCACCACGCCATGCTAGATGTATATCTACCAACATTAAAACAACAATGGAGCGTCGTGTTATTGAGCAATAATGAATTCTTATTCTGTGCTGCTCTCTGGAATGTCATACTTAAGACAGTCATTTACGATAGTCGTATAATATAATCCAGAATAAATTTTATACGCTGTTGGGGGAAAAAAATCTGATGTGCACCATTCACATGACTTTCTCTACATATCTGCAACAAGTATTTTTTTTAATTTATTTAAAGTCGCGACTTCTCCTTAGGGTTACAAATAATATTCACAGTGCAAATTTAAACAAATACACAAAGTATGTATAAAATAACTAAGAAACTCAATACAGTACTATACAAGTAAGATAATTAATTTATTTTATGCTTTGTTATGAACAATGGTGTGTATTAATATTTAAATATGTCAATATTTAACAGTTTAACATTTTTGTAATATATACATCGAAACAAAAACTTTAGATTACATGTAATATACAGTTGGATTGATTTCAAGAAGTTCAGGACATTTTTCAAGAATTGTTGCAGATCTAGGGCTGTCGGGAGTTCATTTGGAGTTCATTGTTCGCTGTTCACCGACAGTCAGCTCTTTTAAAATGTGGTTACTATGGGGTTGAAATTGGTTTCTTTGTGTGGCCAGGAATTGACAAGTTTCCGTATGAGAAAAGTTTTAAGTATTTTAAAACTGATACCAATGACTGGGAATATCTCAAAAACGGACAACTCTACGGAAAAAAAATGTATATGACAAATTGTGTGTTTTAACGAGATCTACATTTTTGTTTTTCTCTTACGGTTTAGCAGCTAAACCAAAATACCACAAAATACACCCAGAATAAAACTGTCTTCAGAGGCTATTCCCAGTAATTTTAAGATATACATTTCGTCCGTCATATCTTAAACATAAAACATTTAAATCAGTCCTATGAGCCATTTTTGAGAAAATTAAAAATTTAAGAAATTTTACCATGTAAATGGCAGTTGGGGATGGGTGGAACTTTCTTGAAAATCTTCGTGTCGCAACCTTAGAAGTTACCTCAACCTAATTGCGAAGTTTAGTTTTTAACGGACTTTTCATTTTTGAGCTATGCTGCTCACACACACATACACACACGGACCTTTTTCTGAAAATGCTGCTTTTTGATTCAGGAGAACCCAAAGGATGTATTTCCGATGAAATCGCGGATCGAAATTTTGGGTGCAATACAGTACCTTCTCTATACACTATGAACAGTACGTGTAGAATATTTGTAGGCGTGAAACGACACATGGGTCAGTGCTCCCCCCCTTTCCGAAAAATCAGATAAGGATTTGTTTACACCAGTACGGTCATCATATGCATGACGGGTTTAGCGAACATGGAATAACTTTTCCGTTCTAACGTCCTCCAGTGCTCTGTATGAAGGGCGACATGCCATGTGCTTCAAGAGATAGCTTTTACCGTTTACTTTCTCCACCACGTATGTGCAATGTACCTACATGGTGGATAGAGAAAGTATTGTATTCTACCCAAACATTCGATACCCACATTTTAGAGCTCGTGATAACAAATCTGATGTGTTCTATTCACATGACTTTCTTTACATCTCTGCAACAAATTATTGTTAAAAAGCTTATGCTTCTTTTTACTTCATGCTAATCGAGAACAAATTTTGCACAAATAAGTATTATTACTTGCTTTCATGCAAGTAGAAGGGAAATAAGGGAGTAGCATAGGCTGAAGTATTAGTCAAAAGCTGGTTGCTATGTGCTGGTTGTTTCTATGGACGGGAGTTGACATATTCCCATAAGAGAAAAGTATGTTTTTTAAAACTGAAACCAATAACAAGGAATATATCGAAAACGATCAAATCCACGAAAAAAAGTATATAACATAAATTTTGTGTTTTAGCAAGCTGTATATTTTCAAAATAAGAACTGAAGCTTTCCTGGCGACGTATTAATTCAAAATCTTCTCGGGCTTCTAGCCAGGTAAAAACTTGGTTTGACACAGGTGTCACACCAAGTTTTTACCTGGCTAGAAGCCCGAGAAGATTTTGAATGTATATTTTCAGTTGGCAAGTTTTTTTGTCTATCTCTTACGCTTACCAGTTATGCAAAATTGCGTAGAATTCATGAAGAATAAAGTAGCCTTCAGAGGTTATTTCCAGAAAATTCAAGATATACATTTGTCAGGTAAATACCTTTAATATACGATATTTTAAACAAAATCGTTAGCCATTTTTGAGAAAATAAAAATTTTCGAAAAAAGTTTCATGTAAAGGGTAGTTGCAGGTGGTATTTAACGGACTTTTCGGTTTTGAACTTTGCTGTTCAGACACACGCACACGTACACACACGAACCTTTTTCCAAAAATGCTTTTTTTTGTTTCAGGGGGACCCAAAACATGTATTTCCGTTGAAATGTCGGTATGGAATTTTTGGGTGCATTACAATACCTTATCTATACACTATGTACATGGTACGTGTAGAGAAAATAAAAAATTAAAAAACACCTGTGCGTGTGCGTGCGCGTGCGCGTGCGTGTGGATAGCATAACTGAAAAACAAAAAGTTGGTTAAATACTAAACTTGGAATTCAAGTTTATTTCCCAAGGGTGCGACAGAAGATTTTCATGAAAATCCTCTCCCTCAACTATGTTTACTGAACATTTTTTTTAAAAAAATAATTTTTCAACAACGATTAATGGTTTTTATTAAAATAATATGTTTTTGATTTTTTAATTTTTTTTCTCACAGAAACTGTAGGACAGGAGTTGGAGAGGTAGAGTCAGACTGAAAAATTAAATGCCATAGCCGGGATTTGAACCACGGATCTCCCGGTATGAGATGTGGTTCAAATTCCGACTATGGCATTGATTTTTTCAGTCTGACTCTACCTATCCATATGTTTTTGATATTTTCATGACAAACGAAATTTGTATCTTGATTTTTTTTTTTCTGGAAATAGATTATCCTCTGAAGAACTCTTTAATTTAGATTACTTTTGGATGGCGGATAAACCCTAAGTTCTTGTCTGTCTCTTACGGTTTACCAGTTATACAAAAACCATCCAAAATGAAGAGACCACTCCCAAAAATTCAAGATACACATTTCGTTTGTCATGAAAATATCTTAAACATATGACATTTTAATCAAAATCGTTAGCCATTTTTGAGAAACCAACATATTCGAAAAAATCTTTCATGTAAACGGTAGTTTGGGTTGGGGAAGTTTTCTTGAAAACTTTTGTCTGGAATCACTGGAAAATGCTGAACTTAAATACAACTATTCGTTTTTGAGTTGTGCTGTCAACATCGAACTTTTGGCTGGAATACAGTATGGTACTACGCGAAGAGAAAGTAAAAAAATAGAGTAGTATCTTGTTAGATTTAAAAGTTGTAATTTTGTTCCTTTTAAGATAGTAATATTAAATAACCGATTTGAGGTAATGCACCTGTGAAATTTGGAAAATTCAAAGTATCAAATTTATACTAGTTATATACACAATAATAGCGATAGCTTTTCTATGTATCAAAATTATAGCTTACATAGTTATTTAAATAATAATTTGTTATTGTTTAAATTGAGTGTTGTAATAAAATAAGCCCTAATTAGTGGAGAGAAATTAATACTTTTTGTACTTTTCAAAACTCACAATTCGACAATTTATTTGTGAAAAAATAGGGCATTATTTCGAAAAAGTAATACAATACTTTTTTTAATTTGCTTTTGAGAGGCAGTATTAAAAAGTTGAAATATATTATTAAAACATTGAATCGTGTGGAACATTTTGAGTGTGGAAAAAGTTTGCGAGAAAATGAGGTTTGAAGCTGGGTGTGTATTAATAAACATGCGCCTACCCATTTATAGCTTCAATGAATAGGCAGTTATAGTGCGCAAAGTTGGAAACACGATAGATTTTCTTAAAGTTTAGAACTCAGATCATTTTATTATTAAACGAACTCCAAAATTGTTGGTCAATTTTCACAGATGCATCAATTTTACTCCTAATCTTCTAATTAAATTATCTCAGGGGTTTGTGGGTGAGGCTAATATTAAAAAACACTGCATTTTCCCTTACGGCATGACTTTATTGTATCACAGGTTTAACGGGCGGCTAGCTTGTTTCCTTACAAAATGAGTTATAAATAAATACCCTCCCACCACTTAAATTATTAATCTAACCATCTGCACATCGCTCCCCCACCACTCAAGCACGTGGACGTGCGCGCAACGCAATGTGACTGAATACAAGCTCCAGAGATAGTTATAGAAAGAGTAACCACATAAGAAATCTGCCGTGCCTTAAATACTGATCCTGGGTGACGCCAACTTTCGGGCCATAAAATGTAAAGTATCTCCTATTGGTTCTTAGTTAGCATCACCTCACAAGTTATGAGAAAAAATTGTGCCAAGTTCTGACCTCATAGCGTGCACAAGACGCGTTTGGAAAAACCCAGTTGTTCCTTCTCACTTTAACTTTGCATTGTCTGAATTTCCAATTCCCTGTGCTTCTTGGAAGACAAGTCACTATTCCTGTCTCATTCTTTCTATGTATGTTCTTTTCTATCTTACATTCTTTAGCCTAAACCCTGTGCTCATTAGCAGGTGGTGGTTGGTGAACTGTTGCCTGGAATTCAGCTAGCTCACTTTGCCTTAATTACCTAAATTACAACTTGCATTTATGCATATTTCTACCCTTAAATATTCCCAACTATTTTACATTGCTTTCTATAAGCTTATAATATTATATACATTTTCGCTTTTCATATGTTTTGATAGCATATGGTATGTGCTCCTACGAAAGCAAAAATATACATATTTAAAATTTCGTTGAAATATAATTAAAAGGTAAGGTATTTTATATTGAGAGTTTTCCAAAAGTTAAAGATTATGGGAATATATCTAGAAATGTCCAACACATGTGAACGCTTTATGTTTATTTACAATCTTGTTCTGCTTTACACTTGATGGTCCGTTCTCAAACAAACATCTGCTAACATCGTAAGCTAAATAAACTCGCCAGCACTTGAAAACAGAAAATCGTGCAAATAGTGAAAGCGACAAAGCAGCCGAAGTACGTTGACTTATATAAAGCATTCGCTGTTACCCAGGGATAGTTCCATTGACCTCGCTCGGAACTCCCGTATGAAATTGTAATATTTATTTGCGTGCTGCTGTGCAAGAGATCCAGAACCCCTTAATATGATTATATCAGTATTCGTGCATTTACTTTCACCATGGGTGTATATCCAGCTTTGGAAATAGTGAAAGTCACATAACGTCTCGTATAATAATCAGTGATGCTTTCGTTCAAAGCTTATCGGCAACAAAACCTATACTTTAGAATCTCACAACACAAACACGATATCAAAAAAATCTGATGTGTTACACTCACATGACTTTCTCTAGCTGCTCTACAAAACTACTTCTTCTTTTTACACAATGCTAATCAAGATAAATGTTAGCAGAATATTACTTAGTTCCTTATAAGTAGAAGGGAATAAGGGAATGCGCTATGCTAAAGTGATTGTCAAATGTTTTAAAAGATATCGTTATGCGATTTTCATTGCAAATCACTTCTTTGCTTGGCCAGGAGTAGAACAAAAGAAAAACAGACATTTCCTGAGTGAGAAAAGTTTAAGCGGTTCACAATTGAAACCAATAACATGGAATATCTCGAAAACGGTTACCTCCACAACAAAAACATAGAGGACAAAAAGTGTGTGTTTTGTCATGAGGTACATTTTTTTTGTGTAGTACGTTTTTTCTGTCTCTTACGGTTTAGCAGTTGAGCAAAATTCATCCAGAATAGAGGTCTTCAGGCTATTCCCAAAAAATTCGAGATATACATTTTATTTCGGACATAAATAGCTTTAATATATGGGATTTTAATCAAAATCGTTAAGAGCCATTTTTAAGAAAATCAAAATTTTCGAAATTTTTTCCATGTAAAGAGTAGTATGTGGTGTTTTTTTTTTAAATGTTCTTATCGCATCCTTGGAAGATACTAAACCTAAATACCAAGTTTCTATTTAACGGTCTTTTTGTTTTGGGGCTATGCTGTCCACAGAGACACACACACACACACACACACCTTTTTTTTTAATGCTGTTTTCGGACTCGGAGGACCCCAAAACATATTATTTCCGGTGAAATCTCGGTATCGAATTTCTGGGTGCATTACAATACCTTCTCTATCCCTATGTACATTGTACATATGGGGTTAGAGAAAGTAAAAAATCTGATGTGTACCATTAACATGACTTTCTCAACAACTCTGTAACAAATTATTGTTCATAAGCTTATTATTCTATCCACTTCATGATAATCGAGTTTAATTGGAAGGGAAATAAAGGAGTACAGTGGGCTAAACCGACAGTCAAATGTTTTAAAATGTGGTTGCTATGGGATTGAAATCCGTTTCTTTGTGTGGCCAGGAGTTGACAAGTACCTATGTCAGAAGTATTTTAAAACAGAAACCAATAACAAGGAATATCTTGAAAACGGTCAACTCCACGAAAAAAAAATGTATGAAATAAATTGTGTTTAATGAAGCTCTACATTTTTATATAGTAAGTTTTTGTCTATCTCTTATGGGTTACTATTTATGTAAAATTAAAAAAAAAATCCAGAATAAAGAGGTCTTTACAGGCTATTCTCAGAAAATTCAAGATATACATTTTATTTGCCACGTAAATATCTTTAATTTATGGAATTTTAAAAAAATCGTTAGTCATTTTGAAAAAAAATTATCCACATAGAGTAGTTGGGGGTTACGGTATTTTCTTAAAAATCTTCGTCTCGCATCCTTGGAAAGTATTGAAATTAAATGCCATGTTTGGTATTTAATTCGCGCGGACCTTTTTCTAAAAAAAGTTTTTTCGGACTCGGGGACCTCTAAACATAATTTCCGGTGAAAATCTAGATGTCGATATTGGGTGCAATACAATACTTCTCTATAAACTATGTACATTGTAGTGTAGACAAAGTAAAAACGTAAAATACGCTTTAATGACCACATATATTTTGTTTTTCTTGATAATAATGTGCATTAAAAATTCTCCCATAATTAATAGTTATTGTATTATCACAACCATTCCAATTTTTAATACTTATTGGAAGCACATCTTTGTATTCTTTATAGCAGTATATTAATAGTTGTATCTTGGAGTGCTTTTAAAATTTTCCTTGATGAATTGTAAAAAATCCTTTCGCTCATTTCGCTCCATAGTTGCAGAATATTTAAAAAATAAATATGTAGTAAGCTCTGATATATTTGGTAAGGTATAAGAAATTAGGTAGCTTGCTCAATACTCCCCATATTGTCACGAGGGCTACCAGGGAAATGGGTCGCTTCATTGCCCTCTCTGGCAGCTCTAACTGTGGGACGGTTCATCGGGCTTGATAATTATAGACTTCCAAGCGTCTTCGCGGCCTGTACCTCCCGTGGTTCCCTTACTTTATCCCTACTTCCTAGAAGGGTCACAGTGCACCTGTGAAGGCAAAAGGTGTCCCCTATTACTCTTTCACCGTTTACCAGTTACACGGGAGTCATTCAGAATGAAGAGGTCCTTGTAGACTAATCGTTATAAACACAAGATGTACGCATTGACCTCTAAATATCGTATATAAGGCAAAAGCTTAGAGGCTTCTTTTTGACTAAAATAGTAGATTTAATGCGCAGTTCGGGGTGCGGAATTTTCTTACAAATAGCTTTAGAAGATGCTGAACAAACATTCCAAGTATGATATTTATTCAAACTCGTTTGTGGGTTATACCGTTTTCAAGCACAGGCACGAGCTTAGAATGTACACGTAGATAGAGTTGGTATTGCATTCTACCCAAAAATTCGATACCGAGATTTCACCGGAGTTAAATATTTTGAGGTCCGGTGAATCCAAAATAAGAAGAAAAAATTAGAAAGTGTAAATTTTGTGTGTGTGTGTGTGTGTGTGTGTGTGTGTGTGTGTGTGTGTGTGTGTGTGTGTGTGTGTGTGTGTTTGTTTATGGCCAGTATAACTTAAAAAGAAAACGTTGATTAGTGTTTAATCTTGGTATGACTTCAGTACCTTTCAAGGATGCGTAAATTTTCAGGAAAACCCACAACCCAAATAACCTTTTGCATGGATGATTTTTCGTAATATTTTATTTTCTCAAAACTGGCTTAACGATTTTGATTAAAATACCGTAAATTAAAGATACTAGCATGACAAATAAGATGTAAATCTTGAATTTTCTGGGATTAGCCTCTGGAAGACCTCTTTATTCTGGATGAATTTTGCTTGATTTTGCATAACCAGGAAACCGTAATGATAGACAAAAATGTACTACAGAAAAAATATATATCACGATAAAACACAATTTATGTCATATAAACTTTTTTCGTGGAGTTGGTAGTTTTCGAGATATTCCTTGTTATTGATATCAGTTTTAAAATAGTTAAACTTTTCTGATACGGCAATGTGTCAACTCCTGGCCACGCAAATAAACTGATTTCAATCCCATAGCAACCACATTAAAACATTCGACTATCGGTTTAGCCTAACGTATTTCCCTATTTACCTTCTACTTATAAAGGAACTAAGTAATAAGAACGTTTCTGCTAATATTTTAGCATTAAATAGATAGAACAATAAGCTTATTAATAATAATTTGTAACAGAGCTGATGAGAAAGTCATATAAATGGAATGTATCATATTTTTACTTTCTCTACACGTAGTATGTACATAGTGTATAGAGAAGGTATTGTAATGCACCCAAAAATTCGATACCGAGATTTCAACGGAAATATATGTTTTGGAATCCCCTGAATCCAAAAAAAGCATTTTTAGAAAGATGTCCATGTGTGTGTGTGTGTGTGTGTGTGTGTGTGTGTGTGTGTGTGTGTGTTTGTGTAGTATAGCTCAAAAACGAAAAGTCCGTTAAAAACTAAACTTGGTATTTAAGTTTGGTATCTTCCAAGGATGCGACACGGAGATTTACAAGAAAATCCCCCCAACCCCAACTACCCTTTACATAGAGCTTTTTTCCAAAATTTCGATTTTCTCAAAAATGACTAACGATTTTGATTAAATATCGTATATTAACAAATAAAATATATATCTTGAATTTTCTGGGAATAGCCTCTGAAGACTACTTTATTCTGGATGAATTTTACGGAATTTTGCATAACTGCTAAACCGTAAGAGATGGACGAAAACTTACCACACTAGGGCGCGTTAAAACACACAATTTATGGAATATACATTTTTTTTTCGTGGAGTTGTTCGTTTTCGAGATATTCCTTGCTATTGATATCAGTTTCAAAATACTTAAACTTTTCTGATACAGGAGCTTGTCAACTCCTGGCCACGCAAAGAAACTGATTTCAATCCCATAGCAACCACATTTTAAAACATTTGACTGTCGGCTTAGCCTAGTGTGTTCGCTTATTTCCTTTTTACTTATAAGGAACTAAGTAATAAGATCGTTTCTGCTAATGTTGTAGCATTAAATAGATAGAAGAATAAGCATATTAACAATTTATTACAGAGAGGTAGAGAAAGTCATGAAAATGGAATGTATCAGATTTTTTTTTTTTTTTGGAATGCAATACTAGGTCTGCTTACAGGGAAGTTGTATGGAAAATTAGAAGCGTCCCTGGGTCATCTCGGAGGAGAGACAAAAGCTGAATGGACATCCCTGATTCGTCCTTCAGAGAGGAAAACATTGGATGTGTGCATACCGAGGCGTACTGACATAAACGTCTAATGGCGATATGCACGCATGTATATTTGCACACGTCTACTGTTCGTGCATACATCACTCACATCTGTTGCTCGTAACTCTTGCTTCTCCTTGCAGAATAATGGAGTTCGCGTCCGCCAGGAGCGCTGTTCCACGTTTCCTGCCACCTCATCCCTTTCTTCCTCGCGAAACTACCTTCCATTTATAATTAAGTTGCTTTCCAGGCTCTTCCTCGAGGAGAGTTCTGTATTAAAATGTTGAGTTTTGTTTGTCTGCCTTCCCTGGATACGCTACCTTTCTTATTAAACATTCGCTTTTGATCTTGCCCCAGTACTAGGAGGGGCAATGAATTCAATTCTTCTGTTTCAACCGTCGATTCTTTGTATATATTTCATCAGATAAATGTCACTCTCTCGTGTTTTCGATGTTTATTTTCTCTGTACGTGCTATACATACAGTAGGTAGAGAAGAAACATATTCTATTACACCTGAAAATTCGATAAAGATGTTTCACCGAAAATATATGCTTTGAGGTCTTGTGTACAAAAAAATTATTTTCTCTAGCACGCATATAGATCCAATATACAAATTAGCTAAAGAAGATATTGTACTGCAACCAAAAAGATCTGATGTTCCATTCACATGACTTTCTCTACATCTCTGCAACAAATTATTGTTAAACTTAGGCTTCTATTTACTTCATGCTAATCGAGAAAAAGTTAGCAGAAATAGTCTTATTGCTTGCTTCCTTGTAACTAGAAACGAAATAAGGGAGTACCATAGGTTAAAGTGATAGTCAAAAGCCGGTTGCTATATGACTGAAGTTCCTTGGTTTGTATGGCTAGGAATTGACAAATTCCTCTATGAGAACAGTAGGATAAGTTTTTCAAAGCTGAAACTAATAACAAGGAATATTAAAAAAACGATCACCTCCACGAAAAAAATCTATGTAATATAAATTTTGGGTTTTAACATGCTCTACATTTTTTGTGTGGTAAGTTTTTGTCCATCTCTTACGGTTTAGCAGTTATTCAAAATTCCGTAAAATTCAATCAGAATAAAGTAGTCTTCAGAGGCTATTCCCAGAAAATTCAAGATATACATCTTATTTGTCATGTAAATATCTTTAATGTACAATAGTTTAATCAAAATCCTTAGAGCCATTTTTGAGAAAATCAAAAAAAGTTCCATGTAAAGGATCGGTGGGGGTGGGAGGATGTTCTTGAAAATCTTCCTGGCCCATCCTTGGAAGACACCAAATTTGGTTTTTGAGCTATACTGTCCACACACACATACGCACACACGACCTTTTTCCAAAAATGCTTTTTTGGATTGAGGGGGACCCAAAACCAATATTTCCGGTGAAATCTCGATATGGAATTTTTGGATGCAATACAATACCTTTTTTATACACTATGTGCATAGAATGTGTAGAGAGAGTAACAAAAAAGTCTTTCTCTAGCACGTATGTACATGCAATATACATAGTAACTAGAGGAGGTATTTATTAGACCCAAAAACTATGTCTAGATTTTATTGGAAATACATGTTTTGAGGTCTGAATCCTAAAACGCACTTACCTTCTCTGGCACGTTTTACAACATGCAATATACATAGTTACCTGGGAAGATATTGTATTCCACCCAAAATTAATGTCGAGATTTCACCGGAAATATATGTTCTGAGGTGCCTGGAGTTCAAAGTTACTTTAGAAAAAGGTCCCCGGCGCGCGTGTGTTGACGCTATAGCTCAAAAACGAAACGACCGTTAAATACCAAACTTGGCATTTATGTTTATTGTCTTCAAATGATAAGACACGGGATTTTTAAGAAAATCCCCCCACCTCAACTACCCGTGTCATGGAAACTTTTTAGAAATGTTGGTTTTTCTCAAAAATTCTTGTAATTATTTTGATTAAAAGACCGTATATCAATTTTACATCACAAGTTAAAATGCATATTTGAACTGTCTGGGAACAGTCTCTGAAAACTCTTCATTTTGTATGAATTTTACATAACTGCTAGAGAGATAAGACAAAAGCGCACTCCACAATCATTAAAACACACAATTTATGTTCTACACTTTTTTGTCGTATAGGTACCATTACAGAGAGATTCTTTGTTAGTAACTTCAATTTTAAACGAGTTATATGTTTCTCAAAGAGGAAGTGTTCTTTTATTTCATCTGGCTTTTGTTTTACTCCTGAGAACCGAATTTAAATTCTTTCACAAATCACCCAACTTTTAAACTATTTGACTATCGCTTTAGCCTAGTGTATACCCTTATTTCCCTCCTATTTATGATGAACTGAGTAGCAAGTCCATTCTGCTAGGGTTTATCTCTAGCATGGGTTAGAAAGATAAAAAAACTTTTTTAGGAAGTTTATTTGCAGAGCAGATAGAGAAAGTCTGTGAATGGAACACATTAGATGATTTTGTTTTTTGTTGTTATTGGTTTCAATTTTAAAATACTTGAAATTTTCTCAAACGGGAATATGTCTCATCTTTTTTTACTTCTGGCCATGCAAAGTGAACCGGATTTCAATCATATAGTAACCAGGTTTTAAAAGATTTGACTATGGTTTTTGCATCTAAAATCGGCATTTTTTTATCAAAATCGCTGCAATAACACTCCCTTTAAGGAATGTGTAGAGAGAGTGATATGACTTTGAAACGTATGGGTGTACTTCCTAGCTGCATGATATCCTAGGATGGTAGATAACAAGCATGTAACATCGTAATCTCAGAGTTTTACGATCTTGTCGGCTGTCATTTTTTTTTCCTCATAGAGTATTAATTATATGTACACCTTCCGGCTGCAGTTGTTTCTGTTTGTGATATAACGAGATACAAATTTTAAAAACTTATATAATTTATACATCTGTTTTTATAGCTCGTTAAATCAGTTTACTTAATGGCGTGTACAGTAGAGGAAACGTCAATGGCCTTTAACGAATCACAGTGCATATGTACAGTCGTGTGTAAATACTTCAGACCCCGGTTGTTGTTATTAATCAGCCATCGAGTTAAATGTTCATGCATAATGCAGTTCAGCAAAAAAACATCTTGCAAATGACCGATCTCGTTTGGCAACTAAGTACTCCACCATCAATCTGGCTCGCAAAAAAACTTGACAACATATACCACATGTCAAGCGCTTTCATCGTTAATATCGAAAATTTACACAGTCGACCTCGTAGTGTGTTTGGTATAACTTTATTGACGACCATATCGCTTTCAATATTTCCCCTAAAATACTAACGGGAAGTATTGTATTCCACCCAAAAGTTTTATACCGAAATCGTTGAAAACAAAAATTTGAGACACTCTGAGCTAAACAATCCATTGTGTTCTATTCATATGAATTTCTCTATCTGTTCTGCAACAAATTCTTTTTACACAGATCTTGTTACTTGCTTCTTTGTAAGTAGAAGAGAAATAACGGAATACTAGGTTAAAGAGATGGTCAAATGTTTTAAAAACTGCCACTATGTGATTGTCATTGAAATTCTTTTTACTTTCTCTACACGTACTACGTACATAGTGTGTAGAGAAGGTATTGTAATGCACCCAAAATTCGATACCGAGATTTCATCAGAAAAGACATGTTTTTGATCCCCCTAAATAAAAAAAACATTTTGGAAAAAAGTTCGTGTGTTCGTGTTCGTGTTCGTGTGTGTGTTTGTTTTTCTGAACAATCACTCTAACGGTTTCTATTAAAATAAAGTATATTAGTTATTTATATCACAAACAAAATGTATATCTTGCATTTTCTGGGAATAGCTTATGAAAACTAGTGAATTCTATATGAATTTTGCCGAGTTTTGCATAACTAGCAAATCGTAAGAAATAGACAAAAATGTACAAAAAATCTCGTTAAAACACGCGATTTACGTCATAAATATTTTTGTTGCAGAGTTGACCATTTCCTAGATATTGCTTGTTTTGAACTAATTTTTCTCAAAGGGCTGGCTGACAAAAAAACTTGACAACATATACCACATGACAAGCCCTTTCATCGTTAATATCAAAAATTTACACACTCACCTCGTAATGTGACTAGTAAATAAGAGTTTAACCCTGGAACACATACCCACTTTTACTTTCTCTACACTTACTATATGTGGATAAGCTTTTTAAAAATAATGCAGAGAAAGTCATGTCAATGGAACACATCAGATTTTTACTTAATGTTCATTAACACATTTTGATTTATTGTTTTTTTTTTTTTTTTACGGTTTTGACAATTATTTCAAAAAGTAATTGGCTAACCGCGAACTCTATGTGATTTATAAAGTGTATATTGAGAACTGTCTAAAAAAATCTAATATGTTCCATTCACATGGCTTTCTCTACATCTCTGCAACAAATTATTGTTAGAAAGATTGTGTATCTATTTACTTCATGCTAATTGAGAAAAAATTAGCAGAAATAGTCTAAGTACTTGCTTCCTTGTAAGTAGAAGCGCAATAAGGGAGTACCATAGGTTAAAGTGGTAGTCAAAAGCTGGTTGCTAATGTGACTGAAGTTCCTTGTTTGTATGGGCAGGAGTTGACAAATTCCTGTATGAGAAAATTGTATTTTTCAAAGCTGAAACCAAAAATAAGGAATATCTAAAAAATGATCAACTCCACGAAAAAATGTATACAATATAAATTGTGTGGTTTAACGTGTTCTACATTTTTTGTATGGTAAGTTTTTGTCCAACTCTTGCGGTTTAGCAGTTGTGCAAAATTTCGTAAAATTCATCCAAAATAAAATAGTCTTCAGAGGCTATTCCCTGAAAATTCAAGATATAAATTTTATTTGTCGGATAAATATCTTTAATATACGATATTTGAATCAAAATCTTTAGAGCCATTTTTAAAAAAATGAAAATTTTCGAAAAAAGTTCCATGTAAAGAGTAGTTCGCGGGGGGGGCATTTTCTTGAAAAGCTTCGTATCGCATCCTCGGAAGATACCAAACTTAAATACCAAGTTTGGTATTCAATGGTCTCTTCGTTTTTGAGCTGTGCTGCACATACACATACACACGGACATTTTTCAAAAAATGTTTTTTTTGGATTCAGGGAGTCTCAAAACATGTATTTCCGTTGAAATCTCAGTATCGAATTTTTGGGTGCATTACAATACATAGTGCGTATAGAGAAAGTAATAGTGTACGACACATGTTAAAATTGTTTTATATTGTTTGTGGGATTACTGTACTCGGCCTTTGGCCTCGTTTCACAAGCTTCCTACCCACAATATAAAACATAATTTTTACCACTTGTATCTTAAATTACTATTTTAATGTCTAAGTAAAAATATTGACCAAATTGTTCCATTCTCAGCAGGAAACTTGATTCGCATACTGGAGGTTGGTAACCCTGGGAGGGAACAACACGTGCAAAATGTTGGGGCAAACGCACGAGACACGGCTTGAACTCGTTTCGCTAGATTTATCGTAATGTTCGTCTTGTGCATTGCAATAGACTCTGGCGAGAGAATACCGGCAGGCGAATGTATTGTATGCAAATGAGACGGTGCTAGTATGATGACGTAATATACGTGACATCAGCAACATCGTGCTGGAATCTTTGCCGAAAAAAATATACAAGGTAGGTTGCGTGACAACGAGCAGGAGGTATTAAACTATTTAAAAGCGTATTTACGTGCTAGCAATAGTCTGTGATACAAAGAAAACACATAATATACATTTTATATGATAATAGGCTTAGTACAATACCTGACGCGTGAGAGCATAGGTGCCGACATGTGCAATAAAGTAAGAAAATATTTATTCTAATTTAAAGTAATCATAGTATAATACAGCTGGCTGAATGTTAAATACATGGTTATTAAGTTGAAGTAAATAGCTCTGATAGTGGTATTAAAATGGTATAATGCTAATAAACTTAGTATAAATCAAAGCAAAACAATAAACATGCATTTTAAATTAAACCATTCATCAACTATTTCTGATTGTGGTGTAAAATTTTTGGGTGTTTTATCTTGATGAACACCTGGGTTGGAGGTCACCAATAGATCACATAAACAGTAAAATAATTAAAGGTATATTCATGCTACGTATGCTTAAGCAAAATATTGATAAAAATCTGATGTGTTCCATTCACATGATTTTCTCTACATCTCTGTAATAAATTATTGTTAATAAACTTATTCTTCTATATGTTTCATGCTAGTCGATAAAAAATTAGCAGAAATAGTGTTATTACTTGCTTCCTTGTAAGTAGAAGCGAAATAAGGGAGTAGCATAGGTTAAAGAGATAGTCAAAAGCTGGTTGCTACGTGACTGAAGTTCCTATGTTGGTATGGACAGGAGTTGACAGATTCCTGTATGAGAAAAGCTAAGTTTTTCGAACCTGAAAACAAAAACAAGGAATAACTCAAAAACGACCAACTCCAACAAAAAATGTATACAAAATAAATTGTACATTTTTTGTGTGGCAAGTTTTTGTCTATCTCTTACGGTTTAGCAGTTATGCAAAATTCTGTAAAATTCACTTCAGAGGCTGTTCCCAGAAAATTCAAAATATAAATTTTATTTGTCAGGTAAATATATTTAATATACGATATTTTAATCAAAATCGTTAGCCATTTTTTAGAAAATCAAAATTTTCAAAAAAAGTTCCACGTAAAGGGTACCTTGGGGTGGGGGGATTTTTCTCAAAATCTTCGTGTCGCATCCCTGGAAGATACTAAACTTAAATACCAAGTTTGGTATTTTACCGAATTTTCATTTCTGAGTTATCGTGTACACACACACACACACACACACACACACACGGACCTTTTTGTGAAAATAGTTTTTTTTTATATATATAAGGGACCCTAAAACACATATTTCTGGTGAAATCTCGGTATCGAATTTTTTGGTGGAGTGCAATACATTATCTATACACTATGCACATAGTGCGTGTAGAGAAAGTAAACAAACTATTTATTTTACAAAAGGCCATTAGGATTATCTGTAGACCTCTACCCAATATCCATTGTAAACCACTATTTATTGAGTTCGGTATACCGACACTTCCTTGTATATATATTATGAACTGTCTTTTATTTGTTAATAAAAATATATATAAATATTCACGTTGTAATTATATTCATAACTATCCTACAAGGACTTATAACCACTTATATATAGACAAGTGTAAGTATATCATAGCATAACACAAAATAGTTAGGAAATTGTATCTTTAAAATTGTTCAATGGTTTTTCCTGATTATTTAAAAAATGCTTCTATTCAGCAGTTCAAAAGAAGGATAAGAACTGCTTTAAACAATAATGCTCTTTATAAGGTTCAGGATTTCTCCATAATTGATTGGTAAAAATTGTTTAAATTGTTCTTGAGGTTGCTATACATGTATATGTCTATGGCATTAAAAAAATGTATCTATTCTGCCATAAATTATTCGTTAAAAATCTTATTTTTCTATTTCATGCTAATCGAAATGAAATTAGCAGAATTGGCCTTATTACTTGCTTCCTTGTTAGTAGAATGGGAATAAGGGATGAACTAGAGTAAAGCTAATCACATTTTGCTTTCTCTGAACGCACTATGTACATAGTGTATAGAGAAGGTATTGCATTCCATCCAAAATTCAGCGGAAATACATGTTTTGGGACCCCATGAATCAAAACAAAATCTTGGAAAAATATCCATGCATAGTTGAAAAAGGCTGCACCGAGGCGGATTGGTTAGACTACTCTCCTCTCGCCTAGACGGCCCGGGTTCAATCCCAAGCGACCGCATGTGAGATTTGTGGTGGACAAAGCGGCGCAGGAGTGCGTTTTCTCCATCGCATTCCATCGGTGCTCCATCTTCATTCCATGTATCACCAGTGTCCTCGCCTGCGGTGACACAAGTAAAAAAGTGGGCGATAAACGCTATCAAAAATGGCTGAAAAACGAAAACCCCATTAATATCAAACTTGGTATATATGTTCAATATCTTCCAAGGATATGACATGAATATTTTCAAGCAAACTTCACTGATTTATGGGATAAATAAATCTCCCCCACATCCTCATATTGACATTCGCGATGAGATTTTGCTGCGACCTTGTGGGGAAATTTCGAACTCTCAATCCTTCTGCTCTAAGGCGAGCCATCGTGGGAGATGGTCCTTCATTCTAGCTGGAAATTCGCAGTGGGACAGATTCTCCTTTGGGGCTCATTTAGGTTTCGTTGCGTTAACATCTCTGTCACCGCCTGCGGTTCCATATGAGGTAAAAGCGGGCGTTAAACACTTTACAAATCTGATGTGTTCCATTCACGTGACCTTCTCTATATCTTAGTAAGAAATCATTGTTAATAAGCTTATTCTTCTATTTCATACTAATGGAGATAAACGTTAGCAGAAACGGTCTTATTACTTAGATGCTTATAGAAGGAAAATAAGGGAATACACTAGGCTAAACTGACAGTCAAATATTTTAAATGTGGTGGTTATGGGATTGAAATTCGTTTCTTTGCGTGAACAGAAGTTGACAAGTTTCCACATGAGAGATGTTTTAAGTATTTTAGAACTGAAGCTAATAATAAAGAACATCTTAAAAACCGTCAACTCCACGAAAAAATTATGACGTGGTGTTTTTTAACGAGATCTATATTTTTTTGTGTGGTAAGTTTTTATCGATCTCTTATGGTTTACCAGTTATGTAAAATTCATCCAGAATGAACAGGTCTTCAGAAGCTATTCCCAGAAAGTTCAATATGTACATTTTATTTGTGGTAGAAACGTTCTTTAATATATGGTCTTTTAATCAAAACCGTTACAGCTGTGTTTGAGAAAAGCAACATTTTCGAAAATTTGTCCTTATAAAGGATAGTTCGGGGTGGCAGGATTTTCTTAAATCTTCGTGTCGTATCCTTGAAAGGTACCTTGGTTTGGTATTAAACGATCTTTTCGCTCTCGAGCATGCTGTCTCATCTACAGCATCCTCAAAAATATTCCCGGTGAACTCTCGGTAAGGAATTTTTGTATGAAATGCATTACCTTTAACTGCTATGTACGTCCATGTTGGTATATTTAATTCTTCAAAAGTATTTTTACCACTTCGGTATTCCTTTAGGAGGGAAGATTATTGAGGAAGTGTTGGTGGATAGGTACGTCAATTATGATGGGCATACTTTACTTCTTCAGTAAAAGTTAGTACATTAGTTCCGTGCTGAAGATAATAGCGTCATGAATCACTGGAAGCTCCAGAGAATGGGCAGCAACATAAACACTCTGGCTGGAGCTTTGGTGAACATCTCCTAAAAGAAGCCGGCAGCATTTTACGTCCTGGGTGAATAATACGGCCATAAAAAATTCTTCGGAATCTGCTTTATAGTTACTCTGAAGCCTGTAAGCGGGCGTGTTGTAGAAATATGGCCCAAGTGTGGGAGCGGAGACCAATCCTTCCTGAAAGCTGAGGAATTCTTTCCCATTTATGTTGATAATCCAGAATTGACCCTCCCTTCTGTAGCTACGGGAGTTAAAAATGCACTGGCTGTGAAATTAAGTGCGCCTTGCGCGTGCGTTTGCAATATGGAAATTGCTTCGAACGCTTTCAGTCGCCTTTTCTCTGCCTCCTGTTTTATGGAGAGAGGATTGCCTATTTCTGGAGCATCCTCTGTTAGAAACGGGAATGATGAGAACACAAGGATGACGAAAACAAACCAAGCTTTCTCTCCAGTGCTCACTAGATTACAACGGAGCACGAATTTTGGGTACGTTCCCTACTCCACAGCACTTAAAAGTTGTTCTCTCGTTCCATACACATGAAACAATTCAAGAACCAACACACGTGTGGCAGTAGGTAATATGTGACCATGCGTTCTGACGTAATTGCATTGATATTAATACACATTTAGGTAATATAGGGTCTTTCAACTATGTCCTAACCTTAACATGTAATAGCTGCCGTTGTTATGGAGTTACAACAGTCATTTTTTTCATGTGGTTACAGTTGTTATTGGCAAATAGCCATGGAACGTTACAGCATTCAGCAACGCGTAGAAATCGTGAAATTTCCAAGACGAAAGTGGAGAAGCTCTGTCAATGGAGAAAGATACCGGGCTCTTGTAAGGGACTATTTTTGGTCTCAATTGAATGATATGGATCTCGGAAACATCTGGTTCCAGCAAGATGGTGGCCATGTCATACCGTTCTCGAAACAATCAATCTCTATCATTTATAGAACGTGTTTTAGGTTCAAAGATACGGCACTCTTCTTGAAAGACCTATATCTATGGAAATAACAAAAGAATGACAATCTTGTGTATGTAGATAAGATTTTGGGTAATGTTGCCGATTAAGGGTCTGTTTACTGCGTAATGTCGCAAATCCATACCAACTTTAGATATTGAAAAAACGCTGTAAAAATGAACATGTAGTGCCAAGGGAACGCAACTGCTTAATAGCCGCCAGGTGGCAGTAGTAGCACGGTTATTTATTTTAGATTTTCTTCCCCATCCAATGGTAAGGGATTGCACCCGGTTATGGAAGATAATATTGGAAATCAAATATATTTTTATGGATAAACTATTGTTCCCTTCGTCATATCGTTTATATAAAGATATCAAAACATACTTTTTTTACGTGTAAAGTACATATTTGTCATAATTCAATAAAATTAGCAAATGAACCCTTCTTGGATCCTGAAAACGCGGAGAAATGACGGGACCCGGAGAAATTATCATTTCAATAAAGTGTGCAATATTATATAAATTATTATGTTTGGGAAGAAGAGTATTTTAATATTTGTAAAGTGTTGGTAAACTTCTGCGTTAATTCGGCTTAAATAAGGAAGCCACTAAAAGCAATTATTGTTAAGATTTGCTTTGGATCGTTTCGTTTGCATTTATATATTTTAAAGTGAGTAAAGTTAAAAGATCTCGGCAGAAACTTACCAAATATTCAGTAGTTACATCTCCTTGCTCCACACGACCCCGAGAATAATTCATGCTCAAATAAGATACATAACATTCACACAATTATTTAAATGCTAGCCGGACAAACATAACCTCTAACATTACTCCAAGCTACCGAACATTTGTGTAGCGATTGTTGGGGTGAACCAGGAGCTTATCGCCAATCCAGGTAAGCCAACCTAACGTGGCTTAATAGCAGATAACTACCATGGCCAACCCAGACAATACACCGCACACGTTCATTTGTATTGATGAACATTTAATGAAACATTTTTAAATTTTTTGAAATCTAAGTATTTTCTAAAAAAGGAAATCATGTTAAAGGTTTCTCAAGTATTATCTTCATTTTATGCAAATACCATGGCTCGAATGCTCCACGCACAGTCTACTACACTGCAAGGTTTTCCGTTCCGTAACTCCTGCGTTACCTACTCACAAGTGTAGTAAGATTTATTTAATGAGTACTAATCTTGTTATAAGTGGTGAAAGTGTCCGTCTGCGCCAAGACATTGACATCGTCGAATTTTTACTTTCTCTACACGTACTATATACATAGTGTAGGTATACAGAAGGTATTGTATTACATCCAAAATTCGATAACGAGATGTCACTGGGAAAATATGTTTTGAGATCCCTGCATCCAAAAAGATCTTGCGTGGTCCATTCACATGACTTTCTCTACATCTCTGAAACAAATTATTGTTAGTAAGTTTATTCTTCTATCTACATCATGCTAATCGAGGTAAGAATTAGCAGAAGCAGTCTTATTACTTAGTTCCTTATAAGTAGAAGGGAAAGAAGGGAGTACAGCAGGCTAAACCGACAGTCATATGTTTTAAAATGTGCCTACTATGAAATTGAAATCCGTTTGTGTGGCCAGGAGTTGGCAAGTCCCAATAGAAGAAAAGTTTCAAGTATTTTAAAACTGAAACCAATAACAAGGAATAAGAAGGAACACGGATATAGGAAATAATGTACAAGACATGAAATTGTATGTTTTAAGGACCTCTACATTTTTGTGCAGTAAGTTTTTGTCTATCTCTTGCGGGTTACAAGTTCAAAAAAATGTATCCAGAATAAAGAGGTCTTTAAAGGTTATACCCAGAGAATTCAATACATACATTATATTTGTCATGTAAATATCTTAAATATGAGAGATTTTAGTCCAAATGATTAGCCATTTTTGAGAAAATCAAAATTCTCTAAATTTTTTCCATGTAAGGGGTAGTTGGAGGTGGGCGGATTTACTTGAAAATATTCGTGTCGCATTTTTGGGAGATACTGAACTTAAATACCAAGGTTCTTATTTAACGGAGTTACCGTTTTTTAAATATGCTGCCCCCCCACACAAATACCTATTTCAAAAAAATCTGAAATGTTCTATTCACATGACTTTCTTTATAAACCGGCAACAAATAATTGCTAAACAGGTGTTCCATTTATTTCGTGCTAATCGAGATAACATTAGCAGAAATTCTTCCTTTCAAGTAGAAGGGAAATAATGGAATACACTAGGCAAAAACGTTGTCAAATCTTTTAAAAGATGGTTGCCATGTGTACGAAATCCGTTTCTTTGCTTTGCCAGAAGTTGACAAAATTCCCGTGTATGAAAAATTTAAGTATTTTAAAACTGAAACCAATAACAAGATATATGTCAAATGTATATGACATAAATTGTGTGTTTCAAAAAGATCTTAATTTTTGTGCCATAAGTTTTTGTCTATCTCTTACAATTTACCAGTTATGCAAACATCTAGCAAAATTCATGCAGAATAAGGATGTCTTCATAGGCTATTACCAGAAAATTCAAGATATTCATTTTATTTGTAGTGTAAATATCTTTAATATACGGTATTTTAATCAAAATCGTCAAGTCATTTTTGAGAAAATCAAAATTATCGAAATTTTTCTCATGTTATGGTAGTTTGGGGTGGGGATTTTTTTTCAAAAGCTTCGTTTTGCAACCCTGGAAGATACTCAAGTTAAATACAAATTAACCGACTTTTCGTTGTTGAGCTTTCTCTCTCTCTCTCTCTCTCACACACACACACACACACACACACACACACACACTAGCGGACATGTGTCTAAAATACTTTTTTGATGCAAGGGTCTCAAAACATGTATTTCCGGTGAAGTCTCGGTATCTAATATTTCGGTGGAATACAATACCTTCGGTATCCACTATGTGCATTGTACATGCGGGCTTATTGTTATGAAATAATTGGTGTTAATTATGAATGGGTGTATGATGTTTTAATTTATTATTTATTTGCTATTAATTATTTAGTATATTTTAGACATTTTATTAGTATTTTTATTTGTTTATTGTCATATACTTTAGTTTTTATATTTTTACTTTCTGTATACACACTGTGTACATAGTGTATAGAGAAGGTATTGCACTCCACCCAAAAATCGGATACCGAGATATCACCGGTAATATGTTTTAGGGTCCCCTTTATCTAAAAAAGCATTTTCGGAAAAAGGTCCGTGTGTGTGTGAACACGATAACTAAGAAAAGTCGTTAAAATACCAAACTAAGCTTAGTACTCGTATCTTCCAGGGATGCGACACGAAGATTTTCAAGAAGATTCCCCCACCCCAACTACCCTTTACATGGAACTTTTTTCGAAAATTTTAATTTCCTCAAATTGGCTCTTAACGATTTTGATTAAAATTTCGTATATTAGAGATATTTACCTGACAAATAAAATGTATATCTTGAATCTTCTGGGAATAGTCTCTGAAGAGTACTTTATTATGGATGAATTTTATGGAATTTTGAATAGCTTGCTAAACCATAAGAGATGGACAAATACTTACTACACAAAAAATGTAGAGCACGTTAAAACACACAATTTGTTATACACATTTTTTTTTCGTGGAGTTCGTCGTTTTTTTTTTTTTTGACATTCTTTGTTTTTGGTTTCAGCTTTGAAAAACCTACTTTTCTCATGCAGGAATTTGTCAACTCCTGTCCATACAAACAAAGTAACCTCAGTCGCATAGCTACCAGCTTTTGACTATGGTAACCTATGGTCCTCCCTTATTTCGGTCCTACTTACAAGTAAGCAAGTAATAAGACTATTTCTGTTAATTTTTCTGATTAGCATGAAGTAAATAGAAGTATAAGATTTGTAAGAGTAATTTGTTACAGAGATGTAGAGAAAGTCATGTGATCACTTCAGATTTTTAGTTTTATATTTATAATTATGCTAGTTTGAACTTATCTGTAAATAATTATGTATGTAGAAACGTGAAGTTTAATAAATATTAAAACTATGGCATATTAGCCATGGTTTCAGTAATTAGATACAGGGTTATTATACACATTTTAATTGTATTTTCATGCACATACCGGCTATAGAAAGTAATAAGACAATGAGAAAGTATTGTAAATATAAAACAGGTTTTGTGACATATTTAGTTTTATCCACTGAGGAACAATCAGTTCTAATTGTAAACAGGACAAAAGTAAACAAAGCTGAAGAGGCAAGAAACAGCTTTTTGACACCGGCTTTATTACATTTTTAGAGCGCCCTAGTGCACGTGTCGGCTCCCAGGAAAGCAAATAACGCAAACCTCACGACATTGATTTTTCTTGCCTGCCTTCTTTCATTCATGGAAAGCAGTGAAATTCATGAGACACTCGCTTACGTAATGTTCTCTGTCAGGAAACACATGTACATACGTTAAACTGGTTTCGTGCAAGAAACCTTTGTGTTCTTTGAGATACTCGAGGAAAAGTCTTGTGTGTTCCATTCACATAACTTTCTGTAGTTGCTTCACATACAAACTATTCTTACAAAACATTCTATCTGCTTAATGCTATCGAGATAAATATTAACAGAAATAGTCTTATGACTTGCTTCCTTGTAAGTAGAAGAAATAAGGGTATACATTAGACTAAAATGATAATGATTATAATAATAATAATTTATTTCACCATTTGCTATACATACAATGCAATAGTTTTCGGCAGCAACTCATTAAAATGCATATATATATACATATATATATATATATATATATATATATATATATTTCAATATTGTAAAACTTAAGTCACTTAATTCTATTTTAACACTAATTTTAAAAGAATTTTCATTTACAATTTATCTTATATTTATTATATAGTTTTACTTCAAAATAAAGAGGAGTATTACGAGATTTTTGTAATCTAAACTTAAGAGGTACCATGTTATTTCGCATCAACCCAGATATTTATATCTTGCATAATCTAATAATGAGTTTCTAATTTTAACATTTTTTCCTAAAGTTGTTATTTCTTATTTCTTTCTCTAGCATGTATGTACATACGCTGTGCACTGCAGCTAGAGAAGGTGCTTTATTCCACCCAAAAATTAGATGTCAAGATTTCACCGGAAAAGTTTTGAAATTCCCTTAGAAACAAAGCAGTTTTAGCAAACGGTCCGTGTATGTCTGTGAACAGCATAACATAAATCCGTTAAAAATCAAACTTAGTATTTGTTTAGCATCTTCCAAGGATGTGAGACGAAGATTTTCAAGAAAATCCCCCCATCCCAACTACCCTTTACTTGGAAACAATTTCAAAAGTTTTGTTTTTCTCAAAAATGACTCTAAGGAGTTTGATTCAAGTCTCTTATATTTAAGATATTTACATGGCAAATAATAAATATATACATATCGAATTTTCTGAGAATAAACTTCAAAGACCTCTTTATTCTAGATGAATTTTGCTGAGTTTTGAATAACTGGTAAACTGTAACAGATAGACAAAAACTCGTTAAAACACACAATTTATGTTATACGTTTTTTTGTTTTTTTTCGTGGAGTTGATCGTTTACGAGATATTTCTTGTTATTATTTTCAGCTTTATGATACTATAATTTTCTCATACAGGAATTTGTCAACTCCTGTCCATACAAACAAAGGAACTTCAGTAACATAGCAACCAGCTTTTGACTTTCACTTTAACCTATAGTATTCTCTTACTTCGCTTCTACTTACAAGGAAGCAAGTAATAAGAAACATTAAGTAAATAGAAGAATAAGCTTTTTAACAGTAGTTTATTCCAGAGATATAGAGAAAGTCATGGAACACATCAGAATTTTTAAATCTATTTTTTTTTTTTTTACTCGCATGTAAGTTTTTTTGTAATGTGGTTGCTATGGGATTGAAATCCGTTTCTTAATGTGGTCAGGAGTTGACAAGTTCCTGTATGAGAAAAGTATAAGTATAAGTATTTTAAAACTGAAACCAAAACGAAGGAATATCGCGAAAATGGCCAACTTCACGAAAAAATATATATGGCAAACTTCACGAAAAAATATATATGGCAAGAACTATGATTTTAAGGAGCTCTACATTTTTTGTGTAGTAAGTTTTCTAATTATGCAAAGTTCAAACAAATTCATCCAGCATAACGATTTTTTTTAGAGGCTATCCCCCCCCCCCAAAAAAAAATAAATAAAGATAAATATTTCATATATCATGTAAAGTCTTAAACATAAAATTTTAATAAAAATCGTTGGAGCCATTTTTAGAAAATCAGAATTTTTGAAATATTTTCCATGTAAAGGGTAGTTTGGGGTGGGGAGATTTTCTTGGAAATCTTCAGGTAGCATCCTTGGAGATACTGTAGTTAATATATATCAATTTTGGTATTTAACGAAGTTTTCGTTTTTGAGCTATGCTGCCCGCCCCCACGCACACACGCACACGAACCTTTTTTTTTTTTTTTGATCCAGGGGTTCCCAAAACATGTATCTCCGGTGAAATGTCGGTATCGAATTTTTGGATGTGAAACAATACCTTCTCTATATGCTACATAGTATACCTATGCAGAGAAAGTAAAAAAGGTACCGTATATGTCATGTGATTATGTTCAATACGGCATTTTAATCAAAATCTGTAAAACCTCGAACCTTGACAGTGCGACACTGAGCATTCATTAGCTACGTTCTTGAGTTATGTAGCCTACTCTGGAGGTGTTTTGTCACTCGCTCTGGTGGCTTGATGCTTAACGCGAGAAGCTGCTAACCCAAAGGTACGAGTTCGATTGCTGTCGTAGAGTAAATGTTTATTTTAGTATTGTTTTTCATTCCAGACGAAGTGCCGCGATACGTGGCGTACTGGCACTCCAGAAACTTATAGCCATTACTTCGACATTTCAATAAACAGGCCATAAGTCTCCTATCTCAAATTACTTATTTAAGTAATTTACATATTGTGTGAAAATATTTCGGTATAGTTCATTAACTTCCTGTATATCTGGTGAAATCTCGATATCGAATTTTTGGGTGCAAAAGCTTGTTATTCCAGTAAAATCTCAGTATCGAATTTTTGAATGAAATGCAACACATTTTCTTCTTGTGTACCATGTACGAATTAGAGAACGTAATAAATAAATAGTGTTTTAATTGCAGTGCTCATTGATTATTCGCAGCAAATCTGAATCTATTTTGTTTTAAGGGTAGCGAGCAGTGTTGCAAGTGAAATTGGCTAATAGCTGTCTAATTCTCCATAAATTTACATAGGCACATGGAGTTTGAGTGACGTGATGTGGCAAGCCTGGTACACACAATATCCCTGTTATCCCTAGGGAGACGACTTGACATTAGGGAGGCTCCACAAACCTGTTGGGCCAGTATAACTCACTCCAGACCAATCATATCTCGAATCTTAAGTAAACGCTTTTGTTAGCATACAGGAGTCCTGGAGGCTGGGATATCCTTTGTCATGCACGTACAGGTAAAAAAGAAACCCAATACAAACTTAACCAAGAGATTTTCCAATGTTCCCATCTACATAAGCATACCAGGGGCGTTCGGAGAGTTCTTAAAAAAAAAAAAAAAAGACAGAAAAACAAATTATGTTTGGTAGATTTTATTTTTATTTTTACATTCTCTACACATACTATTCACATAATATACAGTCAAGGTATTGCATTCTACCCAAAGATTCATTACCAAGATTTCACCGGAAATAGAAGTTTTAGGTCCCGTGTATCTAAAAATAAAAAAAAATTAGAAAAAGGTCCGTGTATCGTGTCAACACGATGACTCAAAAACGAAATGTCGGTAAAATACCAAAATTAGTATTTAAGTTCAGTATCCTTCAGAACATGACAAGGAAGATTATGAGAAAAATCCCCCCACCCAAAACTACCATTTATATGGAAACATTTTTGAAAATTCCGGTTTTCCCAAAAATGGCTAACGATTTTGATTAAAATATCGTGCATTACAGATATTTACATTCCAAATAAAATGTATATTTTGAATTTTCTGGTAATAGTCTCTGAAGACTACTTTATTCAGGATGAATTTACGGAATTTTGCATAACTGCTAAACCGTAAGAGATGGACACACAAAAAATGTAGAGCACGTTAAGAAACACACTTCATGTTACATTTAATTTTTTCGTGGAGTTGATCGTTTTTGAGATATAACCTTGTTATTTGTTTCAGATTTAAAATGCTGAACTTTTTTCACATGGAAAATGGCCCTGCATAGAACCGGATTTCATCCTCATGGCAACTGGCTTTTAAAAGATTTGACTATCGTTATAGCCTAGTTTATTTCCTTATTTCTCTTCTACTTACAAGGAAGCAAGCAATTAAGACAATTTCTGCTGATGTTTATCTCGATTATCATAAAGTAGATAGAAGAATATGCTTTCATTAGTTGCAGCGATGTAGGGAATGTCATCAGATTTTTCAATATAATCTCCAACTGTTTAAGCTTACCAAAAAGTAGGATTTTGGACGGTCTTCAAAATAGGCATCTGTTTGGGAGATGACGTTAGACGTGAATCATTTTCCGCCGAGCCACTTTTTCAAGAGTTGAAATAAAAAAAAGTCACGGGGGACCAAATCTGGTGAATACGGTGGATGTTATAGTAATTCGAACTTTAATTCTACAATTTTCGCCATCGATACTGCGTAAGTGCACACTCTTGTATTGTCTTGATGGAAGAGGATCTTTTCCTTTTCCAGATGAGGGCCTTGGAAGATGCCAAACTTTAGTTTTTGAGCTATGCTACCCAAAGCGCCCCCCCCCCCCCACAGACACACACACACGCATGCACACACACCGGACTCGGGGAACCTCAAAACATATTTCCGGTGAAATCCTGAGATCGAATTTTTACTTTCTCTACACGTACTATGTACATAGTGTATAGAGAAGGTATTGCACTCTACCAAAAATTTGATACCGAGATTTCGCGGGAAATATATGTTTTAGGGTCTCCTGTATCCAAAAAATGTATTTTCAGAAAAAGATCCGTGTGTGTGTTCATGTGTCAGTGTGTCCGTGTGCGTGTGAACACGATAACTCAAAAACGAAATGTCGGTAAAATACCAAACTTGGTATTTAAGTTTAGTATCTTCCAGGGATGTGATACGAAGATTTTGAGTAAAATACCCCTACCCCAAACTACCCTTTACATGGAACTTTATTTTGAAAATGTTTATTTTCTAAAAAATGGCTCTAACGATTTTGATTAAAATATCGGATATTAAAGATGTTTACCTGACAAATGAAATGTATATTTTGAATTTTCTAGAAATAGCCTATGAAGGCTACTTTATTCTGAGTGACTTTTACGGAATTTTGCATAACTGCTAAACCGTAAGAGATAGACAAAAACTTAACAGCACAAAAAATGTAGAGCACATTAAAACACACAATTTATGTTGTAAACATTTTTTTCGTGGAGTTGATCGTTTTTTAGATATTCCTTGTTTTTGTTTTCAGCTTTGAAAAACTTATCCTTTCTCATACAGGAATTTGTCAACTCCTGTCCATACAAACAAAGAAGCTTCAGTCACATAGCATCCAGGATTTGACTATCACTTTAACCTATGGTACTCCCTTATTTCTTTTCTACTTACACGGAAGCAAGTAATAAGACTATTTCTGCTAATTTTTTGTCGATTAGCATGAAATAAAGAGAAACATAACCTTTTTAACAATAATTTGTTGGAAAGATGCAGAGAAAGTAATGTGAATGGAACACATCAGATTTTTTGAGCAGAATACAATATCTTCTCTATCCATATGTATATACATGCTAGAGAAAGAAAAACACTATAGAAAATGAAGTATCACTATATTTTGGCGTATTCGATTGTGCAAGTCTAGTTAATTAATAGCCCGAGTTAGCGCTTCGCTTACTACAAAAGACTTTACTGGAGGATCCTCCTGAGGCAAATCTGAAAGACAAAATCTTGGAGCATCTCCGCAGTATCGCGATGGAGAAAACGAGAATAAAAATGAAAATCCTTTCTCATTTTCATTCAAATTTACGTGGCCGCTTTATAATTCCCTCCTCATTTAAGGATTGCGAGATACGAAATTGCTTTCTATTGTGCTGTCTTAAGCATTATTTCCGAGTGACGGATGATATTAAATGTGCCTACCACTGTAATGTGTATGGCCAGCGACTTTAATGGAATCTGCAACAGGGATACCGCCGCGCTTTTAGCTAATGCACTTCGCAAGCTCTTTGAAATGAAATATTGCTGCCTACAAAGATAATAACCCATGTGGTGTAAAGAGGACAGTGAAGATAAAAATATATTTTTCAAAAGAATGAAAACATATTCTATCCTGAAACTTTTGCTGCAAGATTCCATAGCAATCTCTCTATTGCTACTGTATGATAGTTTAACTACGAGGTGCGTTCAATAATACCTTAGAAAATGACAGAAAAAGAATTTATTTTTGGTAGATTTATTACTTTCTCTATGCGTATTATGTACATAGTGTATAGAGAAGGTATTGCACTCTACCAAAAAAATCGATACCCAGATTAGACCGGAATTTCGCTACATTTGCCTTCTTCGGAGCCGGTTCGCAGTAGTGTATCATCCACAGTTATGTATCGACGCAAAAATTTGGCAGGATTGGGACTGAAAAGCGCCAAATCAGCTTCAAATCGATCACAGGATTGCGTTTATTCCCCATTAAGAGCAAATGCGACACCCACCTTTGTCAACCATTTCGGAAGAAGTCAGTTCTACTGGACGTCCGGAACGATGTTCATCATTTGTGGATATACGATCGCGTTTGAATTCATTTATCAATTGTTAATTGTTGCAGGCGCAGGAGCAGATGTACCGTGAACTTCACCCAGCTCAGCTTTTCTCATTTTCTGAATTAAGCCATTTAATAGAAGATTTTAATCACCGCTCACGAAACCATGTAATGGATATAGCTGAAACTTCAACTGCCATCTAGTAACAGATGATGGCTACTAAATACAAATTTGTTTCGATACGAGGGTAACTTCTTGGGTTTTCTAGGGACTTATTGACCACAGATTATAATAAGGGCAAAAATAAAAGGGTATTTGTAAACCGGGTATAATGTACGCGCAGAACAAGTGCAAATATTTCTGTCAGCGTCTGAGGACATTGTAATGATCGGTTATTTGCAGTTTTTTTCACTATTTTCTAAAGTTATTTCATGAGAAAAATTTCACGATGTTTTAGGTTGGCTGTTATTTATCTCAGGTATTCCGTTGTTTACGTATCAACTCACACGGTTGTCCTTTCTCAGCCCTCTGACATTTGCCCTGCCCAACTATAGATGGTGTGGTGTGAGGGAAGAATATTGCTTGCATTAAGTGGTAGTGGTATTAATGTACCGGAGGGGATTCACACCTCAGCCATTGATTGGATTTTTGTACGTCAGACCCCTGGAGGAAGGATGATATGAGTGTAATTTCAGAGGATGGTCGACAGCCGGACAGGGAGAGAGCCGCCGTGGAGTGTCCCCAATAGTTCATCTCAGGAGGCTGACACTCAGTCCCGGACAACCACTAACGCCATACCGCCGCCGAAAGCAGTATTTCCAGAGCGCAGTCACCTCCAGAAATGGGGCCTCTGCCGCAGTCCTCGTCGACACTAACAACCCTGAAAGAGATTGGTTGGGATGAAATGAATGGACAGGAAGTTCGGAGAATGAGGGAACCTCCACAGCATTCGCCTAGTGACCCGGGAAAACCCCGAAAGAGCCATGGGTTAGAGAGGTCGACAAAGGAGAACCAATCCGACGACCTCCCGAATGCCACCGATCCCTATGGCCACGCTCGCTAAAGTGTCTAAATTTTGTGCTTCGTGGCGCAGGGCATCGTGGGTTCCAGTCTCACCTTGGGCATGGGTGTTTACGTCTTTGTAAAGGTGTTGTGTGTGTGTGTATGAGAGAGAGAGAGAGAGAGAGAGAGAGAGAGGGAGAGAGAGAGAGAGAGATTAAAAGAAAAAAATATTCCGGAATATATATGTAAACGTTTTTGTTTTCATCCGATATTATCTGATTAAGATTCTTAATGTTTTCTGGGTTCAACTTAAATATATTGAACACAACATTGTGGTTTATTTAAATTTGGTTTTTATTGAACAAATGCATAACTTCAGTTCTTTAAACTACAAAACCACCCTCATTGCTCATACAAAAGTGAGAAACTAAAATTAAGCCTCAACATTTAAAAACCATCAAATCGGTACACTGCAATGAACTTTCGTCTTTTGGAAAGATAAGAATGTAGAATAATGCAGTTCGTTGTAGCATTGTCAGATTCCCCAGTTGTGGCTTAAATTGCATGGTTACCATTTGGCAACAAAGATGATTAATCAAGTTTTATTATTTTTAGTGGGATTCTTTTCTAATTTCGTGTTGCACTAACTTCAACAAGAAAATTAAGTTATTTATAGCTGCTTTATATTGTAAAAATTTATTGTAGTATTTTTATTGCTTTCTCTAAACGTACTTTTTATATGGTGTATAGAAAAGGTAGTATTGCACCCAAAAATCCGATATCGAAATTTCACCGCAAATACATGTTTTGGGACCTCCTGAATCCAGAAAAAGCATTTCTAGGAAAAGGTCCGCGTGTGTCTGTGGACAGCATAGCTCAAAAACGAAAAGTCCGTTTAAATACAAAACTTGATATCTTCCAAGGATGTGACACGAAGCTTTTCAAGAAACCCTCCCCCCCCATCGCAACTACTCTTTACATGGAAAAATGTTCGATCATTTTTATTTTATCAAATATGACTGCAACGATTTTGATTAAACTGCCGTCCATTAAATATATTTACATGAGAAATAAAATGCATATCTTATATTTTCTGGGAATAGCCTCTAAATATCTCTTTATTCTGAAAGAATTTTGCACAACTGGTAAACCGTAAAAAATAAACGAAAACTTGCTGCACAAAAATGTAGAACACGTTAAAACACACAATTATGCCATATGCGTTTTTTTTTTCATGGAGTTGACCATTTCTGAGATATTCCTTGTTATTTGTTTCAAATTTAAAATGCTTAATTTTTTTTTTCACACGAAAATTTGTAAACTTCTGGCCATGCATGGATACGGTTTTCGTCCACATGGCAACCAGCTTTTAAAAGATATGACTATCGTTTTAGCCAAGTGTATTATTTTCCTCTACCTACAAGGAAGCAAGTAATCAAACACAATTTCTGCTAATGTTTATCTCGATTATCATAAAGTAGATAGAAGAATAAGATTTTTTAACAATAATTTGTTAGTGATGTAGAGAAAGTCATGTGAATGGAACACATCAGATTTTTTAAACAAAAGCCATGCAACTACATTCAAATGTAACCCTGTCAGCATCTAAGCGTGCCATCACACCGGCTATTATACTCCTATTTCCCTTCTACTTACAAGTAGAGGTAAGTAAATAATAACACATTCTGATAATGTTTATTTCGATTAGCACGAAGTAGAAAGAATAATAATCTTTTCTAAGAAGATAGATAAGGTCATGTGAATGGAACACATCCATTTTTGTTGTTCAGTTTCTTTATAAAATCCATATTCCTTCCTCTATCACGCCACAGGATACCCAAGCCGATTTTTTTCCATCTCGTTAATTCTATTAACCCTAATTTTCGCCTGTGTTGCCACAAGTATTAAAGCGGATGTTAAACACTATCAAAAACCCCTGATTTTTTACTTTCTCTAGCCCCTAATAAACAATGTACATAGCGGATAGAGAAGCTATTGTGTTCCACCCAAGAATTCGATACCGAGATTTCCCCCGAAATTTCCCCTGAGTCCGTAAAAAGTCTTTTTTTTAAAAAAAAAGGCGCGCGCGCGCGCGCGCGTGTGTGTGTGTGTCTGTGGATAGCATAGCTCAAAAAGAGACAGTTAAATATCAAACTTGGTATTTAAGTTAGGTTTCCAGGGATGTGACACGAAGGTTTTGAGAAAAATCCTCTGCCGCAAACTACCTTTTACATGGAAAAGTTTTGAAATTTTTTATTTTCTCCAAAATGGCTGTAACGATCTTGATTAAAATACCATACAGTAAACATGTTTATACAACAAATATAATATATATATATCTGGAATTTACTGTGAACAGCCTCTGAGGACCTTTGTATTCTGGATGAATTTTTCTGGATGTTGCAACTAGTAAATCGTAAGAGATAGACAAAAACTTACTACACAAAATATGTAGATCTCGTTGAAACAAGATCTCAATTTACACCTTTTTTTTTTCGTAGAGTTGACCATTTTTAGATATTCCTTGTTATTTGTTTCAGCTTTCAAATAAACTTCTCACATACGGGAATTTCTCAACTCCTGGTAATGCAACCAGCTTTTGACTATCGTTTTAGCCCTAATGTATCCCCTTATTTAGCTGCTGCTTTCAAGAAAGCAAGTAATAAGAAAATTCCTGCTAAAGTTTACCTGAATTAGCATGAAGCCGATAGATGAATAAGCTTTTTAACATTAATTTGTTACAGAGATCTGGAGAAAATCATGTGAATGGAACGAATCAATTTTCTTTGTTGTTCTCCTGGCCAAGCAAAGAAGCCAATTTCGATGACTGACAATCGCATAACGATAGCTTTTAAAACATTTGACTATCGCTTTAGCATAGTACATTCCTTTAGTTCCCTTCTACTTATAAGGAACTAAGTAATAAGAACATTATACTAATGTTTATGTCGATTAACATACTGTAGAAAGAAGAATGATCTGTTGTAAGAAGTCTGTTTGTAGAACAGTTAGAGAAAGTCATGCGAGTCAAGTTTTTTATGCTTAACTTTTTTGTGCCACTAAAGAGTGTTTCAATATGCTATTATCTTCTAAACTGTTGATGCTAAAGCAATATTTCTGGGTTACTGTCGGCAGGATACGAGCACAGTTAGTGAGGAAAGTGTTGTGGTATTTGTCGCGTGGGCAAACAGTGGAACGCTATAAATCAACATGGTCTTGACCTTCTTCAAGCAGGTGAGCACTGAGAATGAAGGCTTAGAGGTCATGAGGTACAACTTACAGACCTGCCCATTACAATATGTTAATGTCCAAGCACCTCGTTATGTTTTTAAATCACATCGACCCTCAAACTATTGTGTTTTTCAAATGGGAAGCGAATGAGATGCGTCATTATCCTCTGCGTTGCCAGGTCGGTACCCCAGCTCTTTATATTTGCCTCTCATTCGCACACTGAGCATGCAAATCTGGCTGGCGACTTAATGCTTATTCGTGTGTATTATGAAAACTATTTGAGATAAAAATCTGTGGTTTTTACGGTTCTGCTACGAACATTACTCCATATCTTCCTCGTGAATTTTTTTTCTTTTCAAAATTTGAATATAGTGTCTTAGCGCAAGTAGTTAGAGACGGAATTGCATAGCGCGTTACTCCCCAGTTAAACGGGCAACACACAAACCTCATCGTTTTTGAAAGTATGTAATTTCAGCATTAAAAGTAGTGTCCTTAGGAATACGAATATGTTCATTGCCAATGTCGACATTATTATCTGTTTCTGTTACTAAATTTATATCTTCTGCTTCCAATTCCAAATTAACGCAATTTAACTCTCTTTATTTTATCTACCACGTGTATAATCAGTAGAGAAAGTATTGCATTTCACCCAAAAATTTAGTACCGAGATTTTACCGGAAACACGCTTTTGAAGGTAAATAAATGCACATTTTTGTATACTTAAGGACCATGTGATAATACAGTATTTGCAGTTTTTAACTTTTTATTTTCTCTAGCCGTATGCACAAACAATGTGCAGAGTAGCTACAGTAGGTATTGTATTCCATCCAAAAATTTGATGTCGAGATTTCATATGTTTTGAGGTCCCCTAGTTCGAATTTTTTTACTCTTTACATAGAATACTTTTCGAATATCTTTACTTTCTCTAAATGTCTCTAAAATGTTTGATTAAATATCTAATTAGATATTTCCATGGCAAATGATATATGTTATATTTTCTGGCAATAGACTTTGAAGTCCTCGCTCTGTATTTTTGCATAACTGGTAAACTGTAAGACATAGACAAGAACTTGCTACACAAAAAATATAGATCTAGTTGAAACACCCAATTTATGGCAAATGCACTTTTTTCTGAGGATAACCGTTACATAGAGATTTCAAGTTGTTGCTTTAAGCGTTCCAATACTTACAGTATTCTAGTGGTAAAAATCCATCCCCGCGCGCGCACACGTGTGTGTGTGTGTGTGTGTGTGTGTAAGTGTGTGTGTGTGTGTCAGAAGCATACACAAAACAAAAGTCGCTTAAATAGGAAGCTTGATATTTATATTTAGCATCTCATAAATTACTGACAAGATTATCAACAAAATCCCCCAAACTACCATATATATGGAAAATGTTTCGAAATTTTCGTTTTTATAAAAAAGGCTGATTATTTTGATTAAAATACAACATTTTTAATTTATTTTCACTACAAAAAGATTGCATACCTTGAATTTTCAGAAATCAACTTACGTTTTGCAGAACCGGTAAATTAAGGAATGGGAAAATATATTAGTACACAAAAAGTATCGATCACATTAAGCACACACCTTCGTTTAAATATATTGTTTTCTTTTGTATTTTTAGTGGAAATTATCATTTCATAAATATTCCTTGTTAAATTTTCGAATACCTACTTATATTTTTCTCAATTTAGAAGATTTTATTCCATTTCTTTACTTTTTAATCCTTTTCCTTCAGGTCAAGCAAAGGGAACGGAATTTCAAGTAAATTACTTAACGCTCTTAAAATACTTTACTACCGCTTTAGTGTGTTCCCATATTTCCCTTTTACTTACAAGAAAATATATAATAAAACCATTTCCCGAAAATTGGTATCCGGAATTGCATCAAGTGGAACAGAAGAATAAGCTTTTATAAGAATTGTTTCTTTAAGAATATGTATCAAAAATGTCAATGTAATTTGTGAGATTTTAGTTCTATGGCCATGTTGATAATTCTAGAGAAACTCTTCTTTAAAAGTCTGATGTGTTCAATTCACGTGATTTTCTCTACATCTCTAACAAATTTTATTTAATAACTTTATTTTGCTATTCACTTAATGCTAATTGAGATAAACATTATTACTTATTTCCTTTTTAACTAGAAAGGAAATATTAGGAGTATATTAGGCTAAACCGACATTCAAATGTTTTAAAATGGGTTTGCTATGGTATTGAAATCCGTTTCTTTGCGTAGTCAGGAGTTGACAAGTTCCCGTATTAGAAGTGTTAACTATTTTAAAACTGAAACTAATAACAAGCAATATCTTGAAAACGGCCAACTCTAGGGAAAAATGTATATGACATAAATTGTATGTTTTAAGGAACTCTACATTTTTTGTGCTGTAAGTTTTGGTCTATCTCTTGCGGTTTACCACATATGCAAACTTCAAAAAATAATTCAGAATAAACAGGACTTCAGGAGATATTTCCAAAAAATTCAACACATACAATTATTTGTCATGTAAATATAAGAGATTTTAGGAGAAAATCAAAATATTCAAAATATTTTCAATGTAATGGGTAGTTAGGGGTGAGGAATTTTCATGAAAATATTCGTGTCACATCCTTGGGAGATACTCATCTAAAATATCAAGTTTGGTATTTATCAGACTTTTTGTTTTTGAGATAGACACACATGGACCTTTTTCTAAAAATGATTTTTTTTTTTTTTTTTTTTGATTCAGGTGGTCCCAAAACATGTATTTCCGATGAAATGTTGGTATAGAATTTTTGGGTGCAATACAATACTTTCTCTATACACTATGTACATATTACGTGTAGAGAAGGTAAAAATGTGATGTAGGTGTATGAAGACAGTGTATGGATGTTAACAGACTTGTTAAAATTTTAACAACAAAGCTCTTTCTGCTGTAGATACTAAATACCAAAGGCAATGCTGGTTTTCATAGAGCGTGTTTCTGCCAGCAACTGCAGAGTAATTTAGGGTTTATTGCAAGAATGTTTAAATGCACGCAACTCTGTGTGGAAAACAAGGGCTAAAATTCTCGTCCTTTTTATATCCTCTACTTCTTACATAGAACTGATATGTAGGTAGAGAACCGAGCCTGGTGGCTCAGGCGTTTTGTCTGGGATTGGCATTCCGGAGGTCCGGGTTCGATACCCGTTGACGGCACACTCTCGCCCTGGTTTTTCCTAAGGCCGCTTAGCGAATCCTGGGGTGCTGTATCCACGGTTCCTTTCTCTTTTATTTCATTTCCTTTCATCTTTCAGGTCGGCGCAGGTGTGGCTTGAGGAACGGTAATTAAAGATGATATAATAAGAATAGTAGATATAAAGATTATAACATTTTGGGCTATAAATTGAATTGCAATTAATTTTGGGAAAAATCCTAGAAATGGTGGTAAACCACCAAGATATAATATTGAAATAAACAATGAAAATTTAATGATTTGTTTGTGGTTTAATGAATTCAACAGGTATTTGCAGGCAGGTGGCACGGTTGCTTGCTCCGAGTGAAAGTCTTTCCCCACTGGTTGCGCTGGTGGAGGCTAGGTGACGTTGTAGAGGCCACCTTCCGGCCTCCCGGCGCTAGTATAACCCTCCATGGCGCGCCATCTAGAGAAACTTTTAGGGACTTTCGTGCGTCTCTGGTCTTAGCTCCCTCGTTTCCTGTGTGCTGGCCTGTGGTTTCTCCTTCTTTCAGTCCTTTCCCCAGGGGGTGATAGCTCGCAATATATCTGTAATTGGTCGCAGTTGCCTAGATGTCTCCCGCTGTTAATATGTTCATACCTCATGTAGGTAGAGAAAGTGTTGTATTCCATCCAGGTGGCTCAGACATTTGTGTTAGACTGGTATTCGGGAGGTGCGGGTTCACTCCCCGTTGACCGCGCTCACTGGCCCTGGGTTTTTCCGTGGTTTTCTTTTTCCTGGGGCCGCTTAGAGGAATGCTGAAGTGCTGTATATCTAACACAGTTGTTTTCCCTTTCATTTCCCTTCTTCATCTTTCAGGTCGGCGGCAGGTGAGGCTTGAGGCTTTGCCGGCAGATGACACGGATACTTTCTCCGAGTAAATGGTTGAAGCTAGGTACCCTTGTAGAGGCCTCCTTGCGGTCTCCCTGCGCCTGTATAGCCTCCGTGGTGCCCAGGGCTGCCATCTAGTGAAACAGTTTGGAACTTCCGTGCACTTAGCTCTTAGCTCCGCCGTTTCCTGTGTGCTGGCCTGTGGTTTCCTCTCCTCTCATCCCTTCCCCGGGTAGACCGTAATAGCTCAGTAGTTGATCGCCGTTACCGAGCAGTCCCCCGCCGTTAACATCTTCATGCTTCATGTACGTAGAGAAAGTATTGAATTCCACCCAAAAATTCGATACCGAGCTTTAACTAGAAATAAAATGTTTTAGGGTCCCCTGAATCCAAAATAGCATGTGTGTATGTGAACAGTATAACTTAAAAATGAAAAGGTTGTTAAATTCAAAACACGAAGATTTTAAAGACACTTAACTACACCTTACATGGAAAAATTTAAAAACGTTTTTATTTGCTCAAATTGCTGTTAACGATTCTCTTTTAGAGTGCCGTGTAGTAAAGATATGACAACCTTATATCTAGAATTTCTTGGGAATTAGAGAGGCGTTCAATAAGTCTTTAGCATAAGATTATTTTTGGTAGACTGTTTTTATTTTCAACATAATCTACTTTTAGCTCGATATATTCTCCCCAGCGTTTCTTCAACTGTTTTAAGCCTTCCCAAAAGTAGGATTGCGAACGGTCCTCAAGATAGACATTTGTTTGGGAGATGACCTCTTCGTTAAACGTGAATCGTTTTCCACCAAGCCAGTTTTTCAAGTTTGGAAATAAAAAAGTCACTGGGGCCAAATCTGGATGTTGTAGTAATTCGAGCCGTAATTCTAAAATTTTCGCCATCGAAACTGCGCAGGTGTGCACCCTTGCATTATCTTGATGGAAAAGAATATTTTCTTTACCAAATGAGGGCGTGTTTTTCTTGATTTCTCTGTTCAACCGGCGCAATAATGATGCATAATCTCTCAATTTATCGTTTTTCCTTTCTACAAGTAATCAATTTATATGCTACCGCGCGCTCCCCCCCCCAAACCCAAGGTCATCAGCTTGTTTTTCGATTTCGCCTTTAAAAAGTCACTGTTTCGACTGTACCTTTGTCTCTGGAGGCTGGTAGTATATCCATATTTTATCCACAGTTATGTATCGCAACGGAAAACGATCTTCCGAATCTATCACATGATTGCATCTATTCTTCATTGAGAGCAAACGTGGCACCCATCTTGCTGAGACCTTTGTCAGACCTAATTTTAGTACAACATTTGAACAATCTACCTTATGATATGCCTGTGGCATCTAATATTTTGCAAACTTTGATTCGTCGTCCACTCAAACCATATCCTGGTTTTTGTCAATCATTTCCGAGGAAGTCATGTCTACTGGACGTTTCGGAACGATGTTCATCATTTGGGATGTACAGCCACATTTAAATTCATGTATCTTATGTAAATTGTTGCAAACTCAGGAGCAGATATGACATGAACTTCGTCCAACTCGGCTTTTATCTCTTTCGGTGTTAAGCCTTTTTAATAGAAGTGCTTAATTGCCGCACGAAACTCGTTTTTTTCCATCCTTGTAAAGAAGTACAAGATAGTTGATTCAATAGCTTATGGCAACGAAGCCACGTGGTGGATATGGCTGAAACTTTAACTGCCATCTAGTAAGAGACGACGGTTTCTAAATGAAGCTTTTTTTCGATGCTACGAATGTAATTTCTTGGATGTTTTAAGGACTTATATAACGCCCCTCGTAGCTTTTGAAGTTCTGTTTATTCTGGCTATAGAAAAATTACCACTCCCATCTACTCATAAAGAAACAATAATTCATTAGCTAGAAGAACATTATTTTGTAAGAATAGTTTTCTTTCAGAATAGAAACAAAATGTCACGTGAATGGAACACAGCAGAACTTTGTTTTTCTGGATTCAGAGGTCCTTAATACATGTATGTACTTCAGATAAAAACTCAGTGTCGAATTTTTGGTTGCAATAGAATGCCTTCTCTACCTATTATGTACGCACATAATATTTGGAACAGAAAATAAAAATAATCTATAGTAGGTAATATATAAAAAAGAAATGTAATTATCAAACATTTTTGCGGAGTGTTCACTGTATTTTGGGGGGGGGGGGATTTTGAAGGTACAGATGAGAGTGAAAACCAATACGATATTCCGTTCAAGCTTTTCCTATAGTGGCTGAGAACGCCTAGTTTTTAAATTTCCCTGGAGAGACATTCGATAACCCCGCTAACCGTAGTGTCTATCTGTCTGTCTGTCTGTTGGACCGAGCTGCTTCCTGGTTAGTACGTGTTGTCTGGAAAAGCTGTATGCTGGTGTGGAAAACTAGTTCAAATATCCAGTGTAATGGCTCACCGCTGTGCTCGTATTCGGGGAGGCTCCGAGTTCACATCCCGTGTTTTCTCTCAGAGAAAGTTTTGCATTCCATCCAAAAATTCGATACCGACATTTCATTGAAATAAAAGGAACCTTTAATAAAATAAGTAAAAATAGCTCCATAGCACGACAGCTCACAAGGATCCTTGGCCTACCGCCCGGTCGCTGCGTCCCCCATCTCGGTACATGACAGACGTCATGGATGGGGTGTAGTATTGGAGAGTGAGACGTGGTCAGCGCCTCGAACGCTCCTGGCCGGTTAATGCGGTCCTTATGATCTGGAGCCGCTACTTCTCCACCAAATAGCTCCTCGATTGGCTCCCAGGGACATCACGAGGCTGAGTGCACCCCGGGCCAGGTCTCCCAGCGGGGGAAAAATCCCCACGTTGGTACCGGGAATCGAACCCAAGTCTCCCACTTGGTAATAAAATAAATATATATATATATATGTATATAGAAAATAGCCCTACACGCATGTGCGCGCGTGTGTGTAGCATAACTAAAAGCAAAAAGCGGTTAAATACCAAACTTTGAACTAAAGTTCAGGATTTTTCAATGATTTTTACAGTATTTAACGCCCGATTTTACTACTATGGCAACGCTGAATGTCACAGGAAGATTTTCAGGAAAATTCCCGCAATCCAAACTACCCTTTATATAACCGAGCGAGTGGCTCAGACGTTTCGTCTGGGACTGGCATTCAGGAGGTCCGGGTTCGCTTCCCGTTGACCTCGCACTCTGGCCCTGGGTTTATCCGTGGTTTTCCTGGGGCCGCTTAGGCGAATGCTAGGGTGCTGTATATCTACCACTGTTGCTTTCCCTTTCATTTCCCTTCTTCATCTTTCAGGTCGGCGGCGGCAGGTGTGGAATGAGGCTTTGCAGGTAGATGGCACGGTTGCTTGCTCCGAGTGAAATTCTCTTCCCCTGGTTGCGCTGGTTGAGGCTAGGTGCCGTTGTAGAAGCATTCTTTCAACCTCCCCACGCCTGTGTAGCCTGCGAAATTGCAGATTGTAGTTCAGTTTTGGATTTGACTCTACCATTGGTCAATTGACCAACATGGCTGCCCTTGCGCAAGCAGACAGAACGAACGGAAGACTGCATTGGAAAGCAGAACTGATTTTCAGAAAGTCCATTTTTACTTTCTCTACACGTACTATGTAATAGTGTATAGAGGAAGTATTGTATTCCACCCAAAAATTCGATTTCACCGGAAATACATGTCCCCCTGAATCCAAAAAAAGCAGTTTTGGAAAAAGGTCCGTGTGGGTGTGTGTGTCTGTGGACAGCATAGCTCAAAAACGAAAAGACCGTTGAATACCAAACTTGGTATTTAAGTTTCATACCTTCCAAGGATGCGACACGAAGATTTAAAAAAAATCCCCCCCGCGCCCAACTACCCTTTACATTGAATTTTTTTACAAAATTTTTATTTTCTTAAAAATAGATGTAATTATTTGTATTGAAATATCGTATATTAAAGATATTTAGGGGGATGATATTTAATTCAGAATTTATTATTTTTTTTCAGATTAATATTTTTAATGAATATTGATTTTTTTTGTTGGAGAGGTTTAAGTTATATTTTTGGTTATGATTATCCCTGACAAATAAAATGTGTATTTTGAATTTTCTAGGAATAGCCTCTGAAGACTACTTTATTCTGGATGAATTTTACGGAATTTTGCATAACTGCTAATCCGTAGGAGATGGACAAAAACTTGCCACACAAAAACTGTAGAGCACGTTAAAACACACACTTTATATATATATTTATTTATTTATTTCGTGGAGTTGATCGTTTTTTTTAGATATTCCTTATTTTTGGTTTCTGCTTTGAAAAACTTAACTTTTCTCACACAGGAATTTGTCACCTCGTGTCCATACAAACAAAGGAACTTCAGTCACATAGCAACCAGCTTTATACTATCACTTTAACCTATGGTATTTCGTTATTTCGCTTCTACTTACAAGAAAGCAAGTAATAAGACTACTTCTGCTATTTTTTTTTTTCTCGATTAGCATGAAATAAATAGAAGCATAAGCTTTAATAATAATTTGTTGCAGAGATGTAGACAAAGTCATGTGAATGGAACACATCAAATTTTTACCCCTAATTTCGATCCAGTTCATTTACATACACCTAACCTAACATAGCCTAACCTCGACGAAATCTCGAAACCTATAATTCACCTGTCACGTAGCATATCTGTCTCCGTTAACAATAGGAAAGACTCAGGAAAGAACCTTAGTCTAAAACTGAGCTAGAATCTGCAATCTGTTGTGTAGCCTCCGTGGCGCGCCTGGGCTGTAATCTAGTGACTGTTAGGGACTTCCGTGCGTCTTTGCGCTTAGCTCCGTCGTTTCCTGTGTGCTGGCCCGTGGTTTTCCTTCCCCCGGAGGTGGAGTGGTAGGCCACAATAGATCAGTACCGAGATATCCCCCCTCTGCCCTTTAGATTGATATTTTTTCGAAATGTTTGTTCTTTTTATAAGAGGGTCTAATGAGTTTGAAATGCCGTACATTATAAATATATATACCCTGTATTTCTTGGGGATATTCTGTGAAGTGCTTTTCATTCTGGATGGCATTTTCATAATAAAAGTGTAAGAGATAACTGATAGGTAAAAAATGTGATGTGTTGCATTCATATAACTTTCTCTAGCTCTTCTATATACAAACTATTCTTACAAAATCTCAGACTTTTATGTACATCATGCTAATCAAGATTAACATTATGGGAAATGGTCTTATTACTTACTTCTTGAGGTTCGGTTCGTTTTGTATGGTCCGTTTGAGAAAAGCTGGGTAGTTCAAACTTGAAATCAATAATAAAGAATATCTCGAAAAGGTTCATCTCTTACATAACATAAATTGTGTGTTTTAGCGAGATCTACATTTTTTGTGTAGTAAATTTTGCGGTTTACTAGTTATGCAAAGTTCCAGTAGAATTCATCCAGAATGAACAGGTCTTCAGAAGTTATTCCCATAAAATTCAAGATATGCATCTTATTTGTGATGTAAACAACTTTAATATCTACAGTATTTTAATCAAAATCATAGAACGATTTTTGAGATAAACATTTGCAATTTTTTTTCATGTAAAGAGTAGTTTGGGGTGGGGGAATTTTTTGAAAGTCTTTGTGTCGCATCCTTGGAAGATACCAAGACACACACGAAGGTGTTTCTAATTTTTTTTTGATTCAGGGGGTCTCAAAATATGTTTTTTGTTGAAATCTCAACACCAATTTTTTAGGTAGAGCACAATACCTTGTCTATACATTGTACATACGGGTTAGAGAAAGTAAAAAATGAAGATCTCGTTAAACACACAATTTATTACATAATTTATCTATGGACATAATCATGTTTAGATATTCCTTATTGGTTTAAAAGACAGCGGAATTTTAATGTCACCACTAATTAAGGTTTAAAAGATTTGCCTATACTGCAGTATTCCCATTTTCGCTTATACTAAAAGGAGATGGATAAAATAATTTTTGCTAATGTTTATCTTGTTATTCTTAAGGTAAATAGAAAAATAAGCATTTGTGAGGTTAATTTATTGCAAAATTGGTAGGGAAAGTCATGCGAATGGGACACAACAGGCATCTTTTTTAATTATAAGTCCGGAAGACAGTAAAAAAGCCTTAAACATTTATTCTATTGTCCATTATGAGAAAGCAAGAAAGCGCTGATTGCAAGTACAGTGTTATGGGAGGAGTTAGCAGCAGTGCTTTAAGCAGTTGAGGATGTTAGCGAAATGTGTGGCCTCTGAAGCCATACATGTTGGGGGCATTCTTTCAGTCCCAACTCGTTGCTGTCAAAGTTAGTCTACAGATATCCAATTAAGACGCGGAAAGGATAATGGATTAAATTCCGACACTGGAACCCTGTCTAGCACACTGTCTCGCTATGCGTCATGGATTTGTTTCACTCAAGTAGGTGATAACTTCACAAAAAACCAGAAGTATATATATATATATATATATATATATATATATATATATATAGTACCAGAATTGTATTTTACAGGAAATACAGGTTTTGAGAATCCCACAGAATTTTTAGAAAATAGTCTGTTTTGGTCAACACAGCTGAAAAATATACTAGCGTTATATACCAAATTTAATATTTTGGTTTACATAATATCATCCAAGGATGCGACACGAAGATTTCAAGAAAGTCCCTCCACCCCAAAATACGCTTTACATGGAAAATTTTTGAACATTTTGTTTTTCTCTAAAATGGTTTTAACGATAAAGATGAAAATATCGTATATTAAAAATATATACATGACAAATAAAATGTATACCGTGAATTTTATGGAAACAAGTTCTGAAGACCACCTTATTTTGGATGAATTTTTCCGAATTTTACTTAACTGCTAAACCGTAGGAGATGGTCAAAAGCTTACTGCACATAAAATGTAGATCCCGTTAAAACACGCAATTTATGTGATACACATTTTTTTCCCATTTTTGTGATATTCCTTGTTGTTGGTGTCGATTTTAAACTGCTTAAGACTTTTCCCATACGGGAGGTCATCTTTCGTTTCATTTCCGTTTGTGTTTACTCCTGTAATTGTATCACATAGCGACCGGTTTTTTTAAAGGATTTGACTATCAATTTAGCTTAGTGTATTCCTTTATGTCCCTTCTACTTACAAGGAAGCAAGTAAGAAAATTTCTGATAATGTTTGTCTCGATTAGCATGAAGTAGATAAAAGAATAATCTTTTGTAAGGAAAGTTTGTTTGAGGATCAGCTGGAATAAAGCAAGTGAATGGAACACACCAGAATATTTATTTATTTATTATTCTTGTAGTGTAATCCGTTTAAGCTACTTATACTTTTCTCAAGCGGGAGATCATTTTTAGTTTCATTTCTTTTGTTTTACTCCTGGCTGTGCAAAGCAAAAGCCGAATTTCAATTGTTTCACATAGTGACAGGTTTTAAACAATTTGACTATAGTTTTAGCCTAGTGTATTATTTTATTTTCCTTCTACTTAGAAGGAACTAACACAACCATTTTCGCTATGTTTACTCATGTCTCAATTACCATGATGAAGCAAAAGGAATAATCTTTTGTAATAATAGTTTGTAGAGATGGTGATATGAAAGGCACACATCAGGTGATTCGCAGCTGTTCTCAAAGGGCATCAAATTGGTGAGCCTTGTTCTAATGAGTGAATGGGTCGTCCTCATGGTTACTATGCCAACTTCATATGATCAAGGTCACGGGTTCAAACCCGGTGGAGGACGATGGAATTTTTTCGGGCATAAAAATCCTTAGCATGGCTTCCTGCGGAAGGGAAGTAAAGCCGTGTTCTCTGTCATCGATTTATGGCACGTAAAAGAACATCAAGATTGATAAAAAGGCCTCTGAGCAAACTTAGGCGGTCTTTCAGGCCCAATATAGAATGGGACTCTGAGAACCATAGTAGTTAAAGAGCGTCCGTAAATAAAACTCCAATTCATTTTGTTCTACTGAGTTCTTACATAATGGTGGAAAAATATCAAAGTTTTTTAGTCCATTGTCATTTAGATATTGTTCATACAGCCAAAGATAACAATAACAAATAACAATTGAATATAGAACACGTGCATGTAGTCTTCACAAATGTTTACTTTTTCTACGCCTTCTATGTACATAGTGCAAAGAGAAAATATTGTATTGCACCATTCCATACCGAGATTTCACCTGAAATACATGTTTTGGGACCCCCTAAATCCAAAACAAGCTTTTTAAAAAAAGTCCGTGTGTGTGTGTCTGGCTGTCTGTCCGTGGGCAGCATAGCTCCAAAACGAAAAGTCAGTTAAATGCTAAACTTGGTATTTAAGTTTGGTATCTTCCAAGGATGCGACACGAAGATTTTCAAGAAAATTTCCCCACCCCAACTACCCTTTACATGGAACATTTTTTGAAAATTTTGATTTTCTCAAAAATGACTCTAATAGCCTCTGAAGACTACTTTATTCTGGAAGAATTTTACGGAATTTTCCATAACTGCTTAACCGTAAGAGTTGGACAAAATCTTACCATAGAATGTAGAGCACATCAAAACACACAAGTCATGTTATATACATTTTTTTCGTGTTGGTCGTTTTTTTTAGATATTCCTTGTTTTTGGTTTCAGATTTGAAAAACTTATACTTTTCTCATTCATGAATTTGTAAACTCCTATGCTTAAAAACTAGGTACTTCTGTCACAGAGCAACCAGCTTTTGACTATCACTTTAGCCTATAGTACCCCTTTATTTTGTTTTTACTTACAAGGAAGCAAGCAATAAAACTATTTCTGCTAATTTTTTCTCGATTAGCACGAAGTAAACAGAAGCATAAGCTTTTTAACAATAACTTTTTGTAGAGAATGTCATATGGATGGAACACATGCGAGTTGTTACATAATGGTGGAAGAATGGACTTGAGTAGCTAGATGCTGCAGCTAGTGAGAGTGGTGCAGCTTGAGAGCCTAACGGGGCAGGTAGTACAATCTCTTCCGTCTTCGCGCTCAGGACGAGTTAACGTTTTTGGAGAGAGCAGTGACCAGGGTTCATTGCCCTGCGTGGAATCACTCAGCCAGAGGCAACCAAACCAGGCGCGAGGATTGTAAAAGAAAGAATAATAATAATAAAACCTGTTTTTTTTTTCCGAAGACGCCGTGGACACCTTCACGTCCGGCCCCCAGCGATTACAAGTATCGATACTATCGACTTGTCTTCATAATCATCTCGCATTTCTAATGAGACAACTGCGTCCTACGCTGGCTTTAAAATCAACTGCCCCTGGGGTGCTTCAAGTGGCTCTGAGGTTCACGATCATTCCCCGGGTGCCCTCTAGGGTCCAGGAGTATGCCCGATGTGCCCTCTGACACTTGCTGTTCTACGCTGGCTTTAAAATCAACTGCCCCTGGGGTGCTTCAAGTGGCTCTGAGGTTCACGATCATTCCCCGGGTGCCCTCTAGGGTCCAGGAGTATGCCCGATGTGCCACCTGCCTGCTCTGACATTTGCTGCTCTACGCTGGCTTTAAAATCAACTGCCCCTGGGGTGCTTCAAGTGGCTCTGAGGTTCACGATCATTCCCCGGGTGCCCTCTAGGGTCCAGGAGTATACCCGATGTGCCACCTACCTGCTCTGACACTTGCTGCTTTAGTACCTCCGGCTCGACATTTTGCGAGATCGAGACGGGCAGTTTTTACTTTTTCTACACGCACTATGTACATAGTGTACAGAGAAGGTATTGTACTACACCCAAAAATTCCCTACCGAGATTTCACCATGTTTTGAGACCCCCTGAATCCAAAAAAAGAATTTTTAGAAAAATAGCCGTGTGTGTGTGTGTGTGTGTGTGTGTGTGTGTGTGTGTGTGTGTGTATCTGTGGGCAGCATAGCTCAGAAACGAAAATACCGTTAAATACCAAACTTTGTATTTGAGTTTGGTATCTTCCAAGTACGCGACACGAAGATTTTCAAGAAAATCCCCCCACCCCCAACTACCCTTTACATGGAACTGTTTTCAAAAATTTTGATTTTCTAAAAAATGGCTGCAACAATTTTGATTAAAATATCGTATATTAAAGACCTGACAAAATGTATATCTTGAATTTTCTGGGAATAGCCTCTGAAGTCTTGTTTATTCTGGATGAATTTTACGGAATTTTGCATAACTGGTAAACCGCAATAGATGGACAAAAACTTACCATACAAAAAATGTAGAGCAGTTGAAAACACACAGTTTATATTATATACCTTTTTTCGTGCAGTTGATAGTTTTTGAGGTATTTGTTGTGGTTTCAGCTTTGAAAAACGTATACTTTTCTCTTACAGGAATTGGTCGACTCCTGTCCATACAAAGGAACTTCAGTCACATAGCAACCATCTTTTGCTATCACTTTAACCTATGTTACTCCCTTATTTCGCTTCTACTTACAAGAAAGCAAGTAATAAGACTATTTGTACTAGTTTTTTCTCGATTAGCTTGAAGTAAATAGAATCGTAAGCTTTTTAACAATAATTTGTTGCAGAGAGGTAGAAAAAGTCATGTGAGTGGAACACATCAGATTTTTACTTTCTCTATATGCTCTATGTACATAGTGTATAGAGAAGGTATTGTAATGCACCCAAAAATTCGATTCCGAGATTTCACCGGAGATAAATATTTGAGACCCCCTGAATAAAAAATAAAAATAAAACATTTTTAGAAAAATGTGTGTGTGTGTGTGTGTGTGTGTGTGTGTGTGTGTGTGTGTGTGTGTGTAGCATAGCTCAAAAACGAAAAGACCATTAAATACTTAACTTGCTATTTAAGTTTGGTATTGTCCAAGGATGCGACACGAAGATTTTTCCGAAAAATCCCCCCACCCCAAACTACCCTTTACATGGAACGTTTTTGGAACATTTTGGTTTTCTTAAAAATGGCTAACGATTTTGATTAAAATAACATACATTAAAGATATTTACCTGACAAATAAAATATATATCTTGAATTTTCTGAGAATAGCCTCTGAAGATGAATTTTACGGAATTTTGCATAACTGTTAAACTGTAAGGAATGGACGCAAAAAATATGGAGCACGTTAAAACACATTATTTATATCATATAAATGTTTTTCCTGGAGTTTTTGAGATATTCCTTGTTTTTGGTTTCAGCTTTGAAAAACATACTTTTCTCATACAGGAATTTGTCAAGTCCTGTCCTTACAAACAAAGGAATTTCAGTCACATAGCAACCAGTTTTTGACTATCACTTTCACCTATGGTACTCCCTTATTTCGCGTCTGCTTACAAAAAATCAAGTAATAAGACTATTTCTGCTAATTTTTCTCGATTAGCATGAAATAAATAAAAGAATAAACTTATTAACAGTAGGTTGTGTATAGAGGTAGAGAAAGTCATATGAATGGAACACGTCAGACTTTTTTACTTTCTTTACCACGTCCCTTAGCGCGGCTGCTTGCCTAACGGGAGACCTGGGTTCGATTCCAAGTACCGGCGTGGGAAATTTTCCCTACTCCGAGGTGCACTCAGCACATGAGATCCCTGGGGGGGGGGGGGCAATTGAGAAACTGATTCATTGAGAAGTAGCGGCTCCAGAATCATAATGAAAGAATGACGGGTTACAATAGCGTTATAAATTTGATAATCTGCAATTAAAGATCCAGGTTGTCCTAGTTCAGTTTTGGATTTAAAATCTTAGATATTTCTTATATTCCTGGTCATGCACCAAAGAAAAAATATACTATTCCGATATCTTTGACTTGTTGAGAATAACCATCATTGCAAGAGGTAAAATGGCTCGAGAAGACCGGGCCGGGAGGGATTCGAGACGCTGATAACGTCTCACCCTCCAGCACTGCACCCCATTCATGACGCCTTCGGGGATATAGGCAGGTCCCTTGTGGACTGTCGTGCCATTGAGTTGCGTTAGTCAGGTCATAGTACATAGAATATCTTCGGGGAACAGCCTCTGAAGACCTCTTCATTCTAGATGACTTTTGCATAACTAGTAAACCATAAGATAGAGAGAAAAATACATATTACGTGTAGAAAAAGTAAAACAGATGCACAAAAGATGTAGATCTCGTTAAAACACACAAATTATATCATACTGTTTTTACCTACGTACTATATACATAGTGTACAGAGAAGGTACTGCATTCCACCTAAAATTTCGATACTGAGATTTCACCGGAAACAGACGTCTTAGGGTCTCCTGTATAAAAAAAAAGCACTTTTTAGAAAAAGGTCTACGCGCGCGTGAGTGTACGTGTGTCTGAACGACAACTTGAAAACGAAAAGTCTGTAAATTACTAAATTTGGTATGTAAGTTTAGCATCTTCAAAAGATGCGATATGAAGATTTTAAGGAAAATGCCCCCACCAAACTATCTTTTACATGGAAAATTGTTCGAAAATTTTGAGTTTCTCAAAAAAGACCCTAAAATGTTTGATAAAAATACCGTATATTAAAGATATTTACGACAAATATAATATATATATATCTCGAATTTTCTGAGAATATTCTCTAGAAACCTCTTTATTCTGGATGACTTTTACTGGATTTTCATAAGTAGTAAACCGTAAGACAAAGACAAAAATTTATTACAAAAAAATGTAGATCTCGTCGAGACACACAATTTATGTCGTGTACATTTTTTTTTTTTCGTAGAATTGACCATTTTTAAGATAGTCCTTGTTATTGGTTTGTTGTAAAATACTTGAAATACGGGAATACACATACGGGAATTTATAAACTCCTAGTCACGCAAAGAAACCGATTTCAATCCCATAGCAACAACATTTTAAAACATTTGGCTATCGCTTTAGGCTAGTTTGTTTCCTTGTTTCTCTTCTACTTACAAGGAAGCAAGTAATAAGACTATTTCTGCTAATTTTTATCTCGATTAGCATGAAGTAAAATGGAAAAATAAGCTTCTTAACAATATTACAGAGATGTAGAGAAAGTCATGTGAATGAAACGCACATTTTTTGTTGCATTTATACCTCGCCTTTAACTGCATGATCCTATTAGCGGTATTTTCCTGTGGAACATGTTGTCTATCGGTGATGGTGTTCATTCTAGTACCGTTTGTTCTCGTTACTTTCTAATTACTTCATAGTTGCAGACTGTGAGAAGGATAGGCAATAATCTGGGTAGAGAAACATTCGCACCCGCAGCACAGCAGGGGGACTCTACCGACTGAGCTACAGCGCCAGCCGAGAGAGGCTCTTGCCACTACTTGTATATCTCTTTTTAACATGCAACAATGAACGTTAACTCTAACTATAACGATAACTACAGTGCGATCCATATAAACCTGAACCATTTCAATAGTCATTATCTCTGAAGGCTCGTAGAAATGTTAAATTTGTATTAACATCTCAGTGGCTCAGGGAGAATCGACAACAATCATGGCAACAATCGATCAATGCCATCTGTTGACTATAGTGATGATTTCGGTGGAAATTACGAGCATTTTCATGGCATTGTAGACAGTGTTTAGTTTGCAGTCCTAACAGCAACATGCAGTACTCGCTTCGAGAGCGTGTTTTCATTGTGAAAACATATTGGAAGATAAATTCCTTGGTTACAACACAACGGGAATTTGGAGGAGAATTTAATGTACGGGATGTTCGCTAGCAAAAAAGCTGGAGACAACTGGAATTCTCGTCAGCGAAAGTGGAAAATATAGACCACAATTGAGTGCAGAGACTATGTTCGAAGAAGGCGTCGATTGAGTCAGTAATCAGGATGTTCGTATGGCACATGCAACTGTCTACAATGCTAAGAAATGCTCCTAAGTTTCGGGTCAAATGTTGTATAAAAACTACCACAAAGACCGAACCAGGCGGTTTCGATTGTAACTAGGGGGGGTCCGGATTCGCTCCCCGTCAACCACGCACTGTGGCCCGAGTTTTTCCGTGGTTTTTCTGGGCAGCTTAGGTGAATGCCTTTCGTTCCGTCATTTAGTTTCCCTTCTTCATCTTTCAGATATGGTTTGGGGTTTTATAGGCAAATGGCACAGTCGCTTGTTTCGAGTAAAGCTGTCTCCCCCTTGGTTGCGCCGGTTGAGGCTAGTTACCGTTGTAAAGGCATACTTCCGACGGCCTCCCAGCGCCTGTGTAGCCTCAGTGGCGCGCCGGGGTTGTCACGGTTTAAGGACTTCCGTATGTCTGCGCTTAGCTCCGTCCGCTCCTGTGTGCTGGTGTGTGGTTTTCTCTATTCATATCCCTTCCCCCGTGGGGGGGGTGTTGCATAGTGTTTAACGCCCGCATTTACTACTATGGCACCACAGGCGATAACACTGATGATGGAATGAAGGCCGAGTACCAGTGGGGTGTGATGGCGGGGGAAACCGGAGAAAACCCGCCTCTGCGCCGCTTTGTCCACCATAAATCTCACATGCTGCCACTTGGGATCGCCCGTCTAGGTGTAAGGCGAGCGGTCTAATCACTCGGCCACGGTGCTGGGGAGGTTGGTGGACCGCAATAGATTAACATTTAATCGTAGCTGCCGAGGTGTCCTCCGATAACAAACCTCGCACCATAAGAAAGAGCAATAAATGTGCAAAACTTGAAAACTACATATCCGAATACATGGAATTAAGTATTTTAAACATATTTTTTCCACTGGAGGTACAGTGGATTATCACTTGGGCCGTGCTGATGACTAGTGCTATAAGCACTTGACTGACGAAACAGTAAGGCCTGGAACGCCACAAGTATCGGATTATCATTAAGTAGCTAGTACACGCCTTAGCCATAAATTGTATCACGACCGAGGGCTAGGCTTTGTCTTCGCATTTACATTGTATTGTAAATCTGCATATCTAGAGATAGGCATCAAGTTAACTTCCTCCCACATTCATGCAAGCCAGCTTTTTATCACTCAAACAGTACGCCTTAAGAGACCTAAAAAACCGTAAATGAGAACAAAGATAGCGCTCATTGCAAACTTCATACAACTTTTACTTCTCTACACGTGCTATGTACATAGTGTACACAGAAAGTATAGCATTCCACCTAAAACTTCGATACCGAGCTTTCACCGCAAATACGGTTCAGGATTTCCTGTGTCCAAAACAGGCATGTTTAGTAAGAGGTTCACGTGTGTATGAACACGATAATTCAAAAACCAAGAGTCGGTAAAGCACCAAACTTGCTATTTAATCTTCCAGAGATGCGACATAAAGATTTTGAGAAAAATCCTCCCACTTAAAACTACCTTTTACTTGTAGAAAATTTCGAAAATGTTGATTTACTCAAACATGGCTCACACGATTTTTATTAAAATACCGTATATTAAATATAGTTATATGACAAATAAAATCTGTTTCGAATTTTCTGAGAATAGCCTCTGAAGACCTCCTTTTACATGAGATATAGAGAACAACTTGTAACACAAAACTGTAGATCTCGTAAAAGCACACAATTTATGTCATATACGTTTTTTATTCGTAGTATTGGCCATTTCTGAGATATTCCTGTTTATTTGTTTCAGGTTTAAAATACGTAACACTTTTCTCAAACGGGAACTTTTTAAATACTGGCTACGCAAACAATCTCATTTCAATCCCATAGCAACCACATTTTAAAACATCTGAAGGTCGGTTTAGCCTAGTGTACTCCCTCATTTTCCTTCTTCTTATAAGGAACTAAGTAATAAGAACGTTTCTGCTAGTGTTTATCTCGATTAGCATGAAGTACATGGAAGAATAAACTTATTAACAATAATCTGTTACAGAAATGTTGAGAAAGTAATGCAAAATTCATTTAAGGACTTAAGGACTACTCCAAAAAAAATCGAGATATAGCCATGAAAACATATTTAATTTATAACATTTTAATTAAAATCGTTAGTCATATTTAGAAAATAGAGAATTTCAAAAAATGTTCCACGTAAAGGGTAGTTTGGTGAGAGGAACTTTCCTGAAAATTGGTGTTGCATCCTTAGAAGATCTAAATTTAAAATTTGGTATTTAAGAATTTTGCTACACATAGACACAAATACACTGACCTTTTTCTAAAAGTGTTTTTTTATTTAGACATCTTCAAGTCGTGTATTTTTGGTATTATCTTGGTATGGTATTTTAGGGTGGAATACAATACCTTCTCTACCTACTATGTGTCTGTTAAGGAAAGTGAAACAGAAAAATTATATTTTTGTGCCTAAACTACTGCTACTCAGACAAGTCAGTTTCAATTACTCGTCTAAAATAGAAAGTTAGCAGGGTATTTTGGGTTACTGTGTGAGTAGATAAGATGGAGCTCCCTGTTGGAGAGTAATTCGATGCCAGTTGCCCCTGGAGTATAGTCAAATCCCAGCCTACTGTGTAAACAGCCGCACCTGCGTACTGGGATCGGGGAGTGGTCAATTCCGCTCGAGTGGATAACAAACGCCGGCCGTTATACCTAAGAAACGCATCCGATCGTAACATACCGGCTTAAACCAATGAGATAATGCACATATTAGCTGCAGTTGGCTCCATTCGGCCGTGCGACCACACGCTGTTTACAAGCCCACATATACACAGTTACACATAGAGTAATACATTAATAAAACTCTGATGTCTTCCATTCATAACTACGGCCAGCTGTTCAGTATACGAACTTTTCTTAGGAAAAACTATTCTTTTATCTACTTGACGCTAATCGAGATATTGCTGAAGTTTTAGAATTGCAGAATTATAGAATAGGTACTAAAAACTGTAACTTATACTTATCAGGCCGAGAACACATATTGGGAATACGAGGCCTGCAGAGTCAGATCTGTTAAGTAACTAACAGTGAATACTTTTTGAAATACTTGAAAAAACTGTCAACAAAAAAAACCGATGTGTTAAAAACATCATCCTTCTATTTACTTCATGCTAATCGAGAAAAAAAAAATAGCAGAAATAGTCTTATTACTTGCTTCCTTGTAAGTAGAAGCAAAATAAGGGAGTACCATAGATTAAAGTGATAGTCAAAAGCTGGTTGCTATGTGACTGAAGTTCCTTTGTTTGTATGGACAGAGGTTGACAAATTCCTGTATGAGAAAAGTATAAGTTTTTCAAAGCTCAAACCAAAAACAAGGAACATCGAAAAAACGATCAACTCCACGAAAAAATGTATGTTTACATAAATTGTGTGTTTTAACGTGCTCTACATTTTTGTTGTAAGTTTTTGTCCATCTCTTACGCTTAAGCAGTTATGCCAACTTCCGTAAAATTGATCCAGAATAAAGTAGTCTTGAGAGGCTATTCCCAGAAAGCTCAAGATATACGTTTAATTTGTCAGGTAAATATATTTAATATACGATATTTTAATCAAAATCGTTAGAACCATTTTTAACGAAATCAAAATTTTTGAAAAAAGTTCCATGTAAAGGGAAGTTCGGGGTGGGGGGATTTTTTTAAAATCTTCGTGTTGCATCCTTGGAAGATACCAAACTTTAATACCAAGTTTGGTTTTTAACGGTCTTTTCGTTTTTGAGCTAGGCTGTCCACACACACACACACACACGTACCTTTTTCTGAAAACCCTTTTTTTTATTCAGGGGGGCCCAAAACACGTACTTACACTGAAATCTCGGTATGAATTTTTGGGTAGAATGCAATACCTTCTCTATACACTACATATTACGTGTAGAGAAAGTAAAAATCAATAATAAATCAAAATTACTTCTCTATATTTCAGTGAACATGAAGAAAAAGGTCTTCCATTCACATGACTTTTTCTGCATCGCTGTAACAAATTATTGTTAAAAACATATTCCTGTATCTACTTTATGATACGATAATCGAGATAAACATTAGCAGAAATTATCTTAATTACTTGACTTGTCAGTAAAAGGTAAATAAGGGGATACATGAGGCTAAAACAATTGTTAAACCTTTTAAAAGCTGGTTGCCATGTCACACAATTTATGTCGTATACATTTTTTTTTTTTTTTTTTTTTTTGAATTGAACGTCGTTTTCGTGATATACTTTATTGGTTTTAGTTTGAAAATATTTTTCTCAAAAAAGAACTTTTTAGCTCCTGGCCATGCAAAGAAACGGAATTGAATCCCAGAGCAACCACATTTTAAAACATTTGACTGTCTGTTTAGAGTAATGTATTCCCTTACTTCCCTTCTACTTATAAGGAACTAAGTAATAATACCGCTTCTTCTCGATTAACATGAAATAGGAGATTAAGCTTGCTAACAATAATTTGTTATAGAGATGTAGAGAAAGTCATGTACATAGTGTATAGAGAAGGTATTGCACTCCACCAAAAAATTAGATACCGAGATTTCACCGGAAATAAATGTTTTAGGGTCCCCTGTATCCAAAAAGGGTATTATCAGAAAAAGGTCCGTGTGTGTGTCCTTGTGTCAGGTTGTCCCTGTGTCAGTGAACACGATAACTCAAAAACGAAAAGTTGGTAAAATACCAATCTTGGTATTTAAGTTTAGTATCTTCCAGGGATGCGACACGAAGCTTTTAAGAAAAATCCCCCCACCCCAAACTACCCTTCACATTGAACTTTTTTCGAAAATTTTGATTTTCTTAAGAATGGCTGTAACGATTTTGATTAAAATATCATATATTAAAGATATTTACCTGACAAATAAAATGTATATATTGAATTTTCTGGGAATAGCCTCTGAAGATTACTTTATTATGGACGAATTTTACGAAATTTTACATGACTGCTAATCCGTACGACATGGACAAAAACTTACCCCACACAAAATGTAGAGTACATTAAAACACACAATTTATGTTACATACATTTTTTCGAGGAGTTGATCGTTTTTGAGATATTTCTTGATTTTGGTTTCAGCTTTGAAAAATGTTTGCTTTTCTCATACAGGAATTTGTCAACTCTTGTCCATACAAACAAAGAAACTTCAGTCACCTAGTAACCAGCTTTTGAATATTACTTTAATCTATGATACTCCCATATTTTGCTTCTACTTACAAGGAAGCAAGTAATAAAACTATTTCTGCTAATTAGTATGAAGTAAATAGAAGAATAAGCTCATTAACAATTATTTGTTACAGAGAAGTAGAGAAAGTCATGTGAATGGAACACATCAGATTTTATTATTGTAATCTGATTTGGGCTTTATATTGTAATGTTAAAGCGCATTTATTACCTTCGTTTGTGTAAACGAATACACATAGATATCAAACAAATCTAAAATAAATGTCGCATTTCTGTTAGGAATAGTATCTAGAAATGGCAGAAATCTGCATGAAAACGGCCACATATTCAAATCTCTAAATTTGCATTCCATGCGGGGAGAGACAAGTATTCGTAGATATTTTATTTTCGAACAATGATTAACGTGGTTCAAATATTCATGACAGCAATCAAATTCAACCGCATTCAAAACAAGACTGTAAATTATTCGTGTAAACAAATGACAGCTGTCAGTGGAGAGCTAAAACATATCACTGAATGTTTATCCCTAATATTATATTATTTATTGCTAAATAATTATGTTGTAGGTCACAAATTAACAATGGAGAAAGCTGTTGACAAATGTCTTGCCATATTCGTACACTATTTTCCTATTCTGCACAAGACGAATATTCCATCTATAGTAAAGAGATTACGTTTTGGTAGCCTCATATACATATATTCACACAGGCTGACGCCAAGAAGCCTGTTATTGTTTGTAGAGCTCTTGACTGAAACGTTTATGCCATTCATGTACCAGAGTTTTCTTAATCGCTGCTTCACCATAAGCTTCCATCATTCTAAATGTCTCTGAAGGAGATTTGCTTAACAAAATATAAAACTTTGTTTGAACGTGCTCCGTCGCCGACATTAAGAAATTCGATAAACGAACATACTTACACAACCCAAGCAAAGGCAACATTCATTATTAGGATGAAAATTGAAATGAAGTGTCGACATGAACGTTAAAAACTTATAAAAATCGGATTTGTTCCATTCACATGACTTTCTCTACATCTCTGCAACAAATGATTGTTAAAAGCCTATTCTATTTACTTAATGTTAATCGAAACAAAATTAGCAGAAATAGTCTTATTACTTGTTACCTTGTAAGTAGAGGCGAAATAAAGGAGTACCATAGGTTAAAGTGATAGTCAAAAGCTGGGTGCTATGTGACTTAAGTTCCTTTGTTTGTGTGGAAAGGAGTTAATAACGTCCTGTGTGAGTAAACCATACTTTTTAAAGCTGAAACCAAAAACAAGGATTATCTCAAAAACGATTAACTCCAAGAAAAAAAATGTATATGACATAAATTGTGTGTTCTAATGTGCTCTACAATTTTGTGTGGTAAGTTTTTGTCTATCTCTTATGGTTTACTAGTTATAACAATACCGTAAAATTCATACAGAATAAAGTAGTCTTCAGAGGCTATTCCCAGAAAATTCAAGATATACATTTCATTTGTCAGGTAAATATCTGTAGTATAAGATATTTTAATCAGCATCGTTGGAGCCATTTTTTAGAAAATCAAAATTTTTGAAAAAAGTTTCATGTAAAGGTTAGTTGGATTTGGGGTATTTTCTTGAAAATCCTCGTGTCGCATGCTTGGAAGAAATCAAACTTAAATACCAAGTTTGGTATTTAACAGTCTTTCCTTTTTGAGCTATGCTGCTCACACACACACACACACACGCACACACACGGACATTTTTATAAAAATGCTGTTTTTGGATTTAGGGGTACCCAAAACCCGTATTTAGTGGTAAAATCACGGTGTCGCTTTTTTGGGTGCATTACAACACTTTCTCTATACACTATGTGCATATTAATTGTAGAGAAAGTAAAAATACTTTGTTACAGCGATGCAGAGAAAGGCAAGTGGATGGAACACATAAGATTTTTATTTTTTGCAACAAACGTTAATGTGTTCATCTTGGAATAAAGAAAACAATGATCTTTGACCGAGAGATGACCTTTGGCATTCCATAAATCTCCTGATGTTCGCACGAATTTGCCACGCCTCGACCCTGGTTATTGCCCTTCTACTAAACTTATTTGCTTGCAGCGTACCTAATGAGAAATCTGCAAGTTAAATGTTAGCCTGTTTACTTGCACATAGCAATCCTTTGAGCGAGCTAACAAACAGAAGCAGAAAATCGAAGGCCCATAAGTAAATCATAAGATGAAGGAAGGTTTCTGAGAACGCTGTCAAAGAACGAGCTTTAAGAGAAATATAAATATTAAAAAGAAAACTCAAGTCATGCGAATCGATAAACCATCGTCCCTGATGACACCAATGTATAAAAACCTCCTTTGTTACACAAAGGGTCCCCTCAAGTTTGAATTTTAACCAGTCATGCAATTTGTTGCTAGCAATTTGTCAGTTCAGGTTTATCACTTCCTTAATAAACCGTTATTTGCGAGTAATGGTTATAAGTGTCATAATCTTTTTGTTTTAAACAAAAATCGTTCCGAATAAAGAGGAAAATACATGCTATTCCTGAAACTACAAACTAGTTTACAAAAGCTTATTCTTTTGTCTACCTAATGCTAGCTAGATTAGCTCAAATTAAATATTCTTTTACTCTAATAAGATCTAAGAGATCTATATTTCCCGTGTACTAAGATTTTTGTCTTTTTCTTATTGTTTGACAAATAATGCAAAAGTTTTCCAGAATGAAGAGAGCTTCAGAAGCTTTTCTCAGAAAATTTTAAGATTTCCATGTTATTTTCCTTGTAAATGTCTTTAATTTGCGGTAATTTAAAGTAGTAAGAGCCATTTTTAAGAAAATCAAAATTATCGAGAATTTTGACGTACAAAGGATAGTTTGGGTGTGGAGATTTTCTTGAAAATCTTCGTGTTGCACGTTTCAAAGACGCTGAACTTAGTTGTTGTGTAGTTCGGTATTTAACACAATTTCCTTGTTCACTTTATTTAGCACGTATGTACAATGCACATAGTAGGTAGAGAAGATATTTTATTCCTCCAAAAAATTTGATACCAAAATCTAATACCCCTTTTTTGAGACACCCTGAATAAAAAAACTGATGTGTTCCATTCACATAACTTTCTCTACATCTCTGCAACAAATTATTGTTAAAAAGCTTATGCTTCCATTTTCTTCATTCTAATAAAGGAAAATTAGCAGAAATAGTCATATTACTTGCTTCCTTGTAAGTAGAAGCGAACTAAGAGAGTACCATAGGTTAAAGTAATAGCCAAAAGATGGGTGCTAGGTGACTGAAGTTCCTTTGTTTGTGTGGACAGGAGTTGACAAATTCCTGCATGGGAAATGTACAAGTTTTTCAAAGCTGAAACAAAAAACAAGGAATATCTTTAAAACGATCAATTCCACGAACAAAATGTATACAACATAAATTCTGTGTTTTAATGTGCTCTACATTTTTGTGTGATAAGCTTTTGTCCATCTCTTATGGTTCAGCAGTTAAGCAAAATTCCGTAAAATTTATCCAGAATAAAGCAGTCTTCAGACACTATTCCCACAAAATTCAAAATATACATTTTGTTAGGTAAATATCTCTAATATACGAAATTTTAATCAAAATCGTTAGAGCCATTTTTGAGAAAATAAAAAAAATTTCGAAATTTTTTCCATGTAAAGAGTAGTTTGGGGTGGGGGGATTTTTCTCAAAATCTTCGTGTTGCATCCCTAGAAGATATTAATCTTAAATACCAAATTTGGTGTTTTAACGACTTTTCGTTTTTGAGTTGTGTTCACAGACACACACGCACACACGGACCTTTTTCTGAAAATACTTTTTTTTTTTGGATACAGGGGACGGATATTTCCGGTGAAATCTCGGTATCGAATTTTTGGGTGGAGTGCAATACCTTCTCTATACACTATGTACATAGTAGGTGTAGAGAAAGTAAAAAAGCATTTTTAGAAACGCGCGCAAGTGTGTCGATAGCTTAGTTTAAAAATCTTAAGCTTAGTATCTTCCAAGGATGTGACGCGAAGACTTTCAAGAAAATTAACCCACCCCAATTACCCTCGATGTGGAACATTTTTTGAAAATGTTGATTCACTCAAAAATACCCAACGATTTTGATTAAAATGTTTAACATATTTTTAGGGCAATGGAAATGTATATCTTGAACTTTCTGGGGGTAATCTCTGAAGACTTATTCATTCTGTTTGTATGACTCGCAAACCGTAAGAGATACAGCACACAAAATGTAGACCTCACTAGTACTCTCAATTTATGTCATATGTATTTTCTTGTAGAGTTAACATTTCCTGGATATTCCTTGTTATTGATTTCAATTTTAAACTACTTAAGAGGTGAAACCAAAGTTTGTTTTACTCCCTGGAATGTAAAACAGAACCGAATTTCAGTTATTTCACAGAGCATTAGCTTTGAATATATTTGACTTTAGCTTATTTTATTCCCTTATGTCCCTTCTCCTTAGAAGATAATAGTTATAAGACCATTTCTGGTAATGTTTATTTTGATTATAATGCCGTGGATAAAAAATAAAGTTTTGTAAGGAAAGTTTGCGGAATAGCTAGAGAAAGTCATGTTTATACTGCCCACCGAAAAAAAAAATACACAGATATACACATGCACACAAAAGGAGCTTTTCCTAAAATGGGTAATTTTGTTGGAGTACAATACCTTTGTCTACCTTTGTACTAAATAGAGAAAGTAAAACCTTGGCTGAATTGTTAGTTATTACATCAGAAGGGCTTGGATTTTTAGGTTAATACGTATTTTGTTTGCGTCCTAATATGTACTTGAAACCGAGTTTAAGTTTGATATCTTCTAAGGATGCGACATGAAGATTTTCAAGAAAAACCCCCCACCCCCAACTACCCTTTACATGGAACTTTTTTCGAAAATTTTGAATTTCTCAAAAATGGTTCTAACGATTTTAATTAAAATATTGTATACTAAAGATATTTACCTCACAAATAATATGTATATATTAAATTTTCTGTGAATAGCCTCTGAAGACTACTTTATTCTGGAAGAATTTTGCATAACTGCTAAACCGTAAGAGATGGACAAAAACTTAAACACACCAAAAATGTAGAGCACATTAAAACACACAATTTATGCTATATAAACTTTTTTCGAGGAGTTGATCACTTTTTAGATATTCCTTGCTTTTGGTTTCAGCTTTGAAAAAATTGTACTTTTCTCATACAGGAATTTAACTCGTGTCCATACAAACAAAGGAACTTCAGTCACCTAATAACCAGCTTTTGACTTCACTTTTACCTATAATTCTCCCATTTTTCGCTTCTACTTACAAGGAAGCAAGTAATAAGAATATTTCTGCTAATGTTTATCTCGATTAGCATTTTGTTGAAAGAAGAATTATCTTTCGCAAGAAGTTTGTAGAGTAGCTAGAGAAAGTCATGTGAGTGTAACACGTAAGATTTTTTGACCTATGCTGTTCACACATGGAACGATTCAATAAAATCCCTTATTTTGGAATCAGGTGGCCTCAATATATGTATTTTCGTTAAAATGGCGTTAGTATTATGGGGTGGGATACAATAGCTTTCTGCCTACCATCTATGTTATAGGAAAAGCAAAAATGAATTTAGTTTTTATCTTGAAACAGAGAACTTATTTTATTATATTTGGTAGTTCGCCGTTTCATAAACAAGGCCTTTTTTTACTTTCGAAAACCGGATATATTTGATGTAACCTTTTGAGAGCTAAATAATAATGCCTTCGGTTTTTTGTAGTATTATATCTTGTTGTCCAAACTTAATTGTTTACGAGTCGGAGATGAAGAATTTGGAACTTCCGTAAACAACATTGCGTAGAAAATGATGGTCAGTCATTTAATATATGATACAGAATGGTTCAAAGTGTAGAGATAAGAGTAATTATGAAGGGAAGCAGGAAAATGTCGAATATAGATGTCTACAGAAAATGACGACAATTTTTGTCATTTTTAATTCTTTTGCGTCGTACCTTGTATTTATGTGTGTGTCTATGGGTAGCATAGCTCAAAAAACGAAAAGTTCGTTAAATACCAAACTTGGTATTTAGGTACAGCATCTTCCAAGAATACGACACGAAGATTTTTAAGAAAATTTCTCCACCCCAAACTACCCTTTACATGGAAAAAATTTCGAAAATCTTGATTTTCTCAAAAATGGCTCTATGGACTTTGATTAAAATATCGTATATTGAACATATTTACATGACAAATAAAATGTATATCTTGGATTTACTGGGAATGGCCTCTGAAGGCACCTTTATTCTGGATGGATTTAGCAGAACTTTGCATAAGCAGTAAGCCGTAAGAGACAGACAAAAACTTACTTATCTAAAACTGTGGAGCTCATTAAAGCTCACAATTTTTGTTGCATACATTTAATTCGTGGAGTTGACCGTTTTTTTAGATATTCCTTGTTATTGGTTTCAGTTTAAAAAAATAATTCATATGGACGTGCAAATGAACTATAATCTCACAGCAACCAGATTTTTAAGCATTTGACTATCGCTTTAGCCTAAGATACTCCCTTATTTCGCTTGTACTTACAAGGAAGCAGGTAATGAGACCATTTCGGCTAATTTTTTTGATTATCATGAAGTAAATAGATGATTAAGCTTTTTAACAATACATATGTAGAGAAAGTTATGTCAATGGAATCAGATTTTTTCCCACCAATTAGAAATTAGTTAAAATTTCATGGCTTCCCCAATTATATAATACTACACATAATTATTCTATTTAGCTTAATTAAAAAAATTGTCAATTTGGTGCATACACCTAAATACTAACTGAGGGATAAGGTACAGACTAATTATGCTATCTATGTAGGTATTCATTAATTATGGCTTACGGTCTTGTAAAAGTCTTGCACATTATAAAAACTGTGAGTTCCATTCACATGACTTTCTCTAGCTGTTCCATACACAAAAAATGTTTACAAAAGATTCTTCTTTCATCTGCATCACACTATAAGAGATAAACATTGGCAGAATTGGTCTTATTACTTGCTTCCTTGTAAGTATAGTTTACTAATACAATAATCACAAACTGCCTCCGTGGTCGAGTAGTCAGAGAGCTGGCTTCTCACCCAGAGGTCCCGGTTTCAATTCCCGGCTGGGACGGGGAATTTTTCTTTAACACTATCCCCCACAGAGTCTGGAAACATGTACGTGAGAGTGAATGTTTGTGTGTACTTGAGGAAAATAAAATGATTTAAACCAAATGTAAAAGAATCTACTGACAACGAGTTGTTTCAAGTGACCATAGATGTTAAAAGAAATCATATTTTAGTTTTATATAGTTACTAGTAGTAAATATTATGTCGATAGCTTTTTTTAATTATCATCTGACATTACACTAGTGTTACATAATGAAATGATATTTTTTATACATTTCAACACTAATTTTTGATACTATTTGTTTATATGTACATACAAATAAGTACGTACATATGCTTTTTTGGAGCACATTAAGTATAGTGACAAATGATGTGTTATATGTCTATTGTGTTGTTTTTGTAACCTTTGCTTTTAGCACTATAGCTTTATATATATTTTTTTTTCGTAAAACACACGTATGTTCAGTGACATGCTGGCCAAAACAAACCTACATAATGCCTGCCAATCTAATCTAAGTAGACGTTTCGGTTCGCTTTGCATGCTAGAGAAAAGTTAAGTAGTTCATAATTGAAATCAATAACAAGGAATATCTCGAAAACCCTGTTGTTAGTTTCGGGTTAAGTTAGCTAAACTTTTCTCAAACAGGAAGGCCGCTTCCGTAACATATCTCGTTTGTTTTACTGCTGGCTATGTAAAGAGAACAGAGTTGCACCTCTTAGGTACCGCCATCTAAAAGATTTGACTATTGCTTTAGTTCAATGTACTCCCTTATTTCCTTTCTACTTATAAGGAACTAAGTAATAAGAGCGTTTCTGTTAATATTTATCTTGATAAGCTTGTAGATAGAATAAGCTTTTGTAAGAATAGTTTGCTACGGAATAGATAGAGAAAGTCATGTGACTTTATTTTGTATATAAGCTCGAACAGATTGTGTATGTTTATAAAATCACGTTATATAATTCAAATGTTGACTGCCTCCGTGGTCGAGTGGTCAGCGAGCTGACTTCTCAACCGGAGGTTCCGGGTTCGATTCCCTTCTGGGGCGGGAAATTTTTCTTTAACCAGAATTATTCCCTATCCTCCGTAGAGTCTGGAAGTATGAATGTGAGAGTGAACGTGCGTGTGTTTAGTAATATAAAGTTTATTAACCTAATGTTCTGAACCTACAGTTTCACAAGTCACAGCTGTGCAAATGAAACAATAAAAAAAATCAAATGTTGTCTACTTGCAGATTATTTTTTTTTTATATTTTATTTCTTGTGGCAAGCTTCAGCAGTGTTCCGCTGGCCTATGATGATGTCAGGGCTTTCCTTGAAAAAAACATTTTCATATAACTTTGTGTAGCTGTTCCATATACAAACTATTCTTACACAAAGTAATTCTTTTATCTACATCATACTGATCAAGACAAACAGAATTGGTCTTGTTACTGCCTTCATTGTAAATAGAAGCAATACAATAGGATAAAGCGATATTCAAATATTTTAAAAGCTGGTCGCTAAGTGAAACAATTGAAGTTCGTTTGATTTGAATGGTGCCGTTACAAAAAAAAATTAAGGTAGTTAAGAACGTAAATCAATAACAAGGAATATCTTAAAAACAATCGACTCTACAAGAAAAACATATATGCTATAATGTATGTGTTTTAATGATATCTACATTTTTTGTGTAGTAAGTTTTTGTCTATCTCTTCCCGTTTAACCGTTATGGAAAATTTTGCAAAAGTCGTTAAGAATAAAAAGAGCTTCAGAGCCTATTCTCAGAAAATTCAAAGTATTCATTTTATTTTTGATGTAAATATATTTAATATACGGTATGTTAATCAAAATCATTAGAGCCATTTTTGAGAAGAACAAACATTTCAAAAGTTTTTACATGTAAAGGTTAGTTTGTGGTAGGCGGTTTTGTTGGGAATCTTCATGTCTCATCCTTGGAAGACGTTAAACTGATAATTTAAGTATTTATCCGATTTTTCGTTTTTCAGTTTCCCGTTTACATACATACATATACATACACACATACATACATATAGGATCGTGTAACCACTCGCCTCTAACCAAGGCGACTCGGGCTCGATTCCAGGCGACCGCATGTGAGATTTGTGATGTGTGGGTTTTCTCCGTGTCCTCCGGTTTCCCCTGCCATCGCATTCCAGCGGTGCTCCATCTTTATTTCATGTATCCTCAGTGTCATCTGCGGTGCCAGATGTAGTAAAAGCGGGCGTTAAACATTATCAAAATAAATCTGATGTGTTCCATCCATATGACTTTCTCTATATTTCTGTAACAAATGATTGTGAATAAGATTATTCTTCTATCCTTCATCCTAATTGAGATAAACACTAGCAGAAACGGTCTTATTACTTAGTTTCTGATAAGTAGAAGGGGAATAAGGGAATGCACTAGGCTAAACCGGCATTCAAATGTTTTAAAATGTTGTTGCTATGGGATTGAAATCCGTTTCTTTGCGTGGCCAGGAGTTGACAAGTTCCTGTATGAGAAAAGTTTAAGTACTTTAAAACTGAAACCCAAATTGTGTGGTTTAAGCAGCTCTACATTTTTTACTGAGTAGGTTTTTATGGTTTACTAGTTGGGCAAAATTAAAAATAATATATCCAGAATAGAGAGATCTTCAGACGCTATTCCCAGAAAATTAAGATATACTTTTGTTTGTCAAAAAATATCTTTTTAATCAAAATCGGCCAGTTTTGAGAAAATCAAAATTTTCCAAAAATGCTCCTTGTAAAGGCTAGTTTGGAGTGGAAGATCATCTTGAAACTCTTCGTGTCTCATTCATTTGAAGAAAAATACTAAACTTAAATATAAAGTTTGGTGTTGAACGGTCTTTTCGTTTTTGAGCTATGCTGTTCACAGACACACGGACATTTTTGGGTTGAATGCAATACTTTCTCTATACACTATGTGCATAGTACGTGTAGAGAAAGTAAAATACTGTGCAGCTTCCTTAAACGGAAGTAAGTTTTGTATTGAAACGCAAGTGTTGATGCTGTTGTTTACCACTACGCCCCCCCCCCTAACTGTCCAGCAATTAGGCTACCAACACAAGCCAATAGTGACCTTGATCTTGACACCCACTGTGACTGTTGTGACCCTGAAAGAAAGCGGTACTATTTCACTTTCCTTCTATCAAGACACAGCTGCCCACGAGATTCCTTGATGGGAGTGGCTTCCTTCTCAGGGACACGCAGCCAGGATCCTCGATATAAACAAGACAAGAGAATGCGCTCACCATTTCCTTCATTCACACACACTAATTAGCTGTAACTGTTTGCTTACATTCAATGCGACTGCGAAACTAACCTCCAAATAACCATTAATTCTGATGCGTTCAATCCACGTCATTTTTACTTTCTCTATACCTATGTACGTAGTGTATAGAGAAGGTATTGTAATGCACCCAAAAATTAGATACCGAGATTTCACCGGAAATACATGTTTTAGAACACCCTGAACACAAAAAAGCATTTTTAGAAAAATGTCCGTGCGTGTGTGTGTGTGTGGGGGGGGAGCGGGGGGGGGCAGCATAGCTCAAAAACCAAAACGCCGTTAAATACCAAACTTGGTATTTAAGTTCAGTATCTTCCAAGGATGCGACACGAAGATTTTCAAGAAAATCCCCCCACTCCAACTACCCTTCACATGGAAAAATTTTCGAAAAATTTTGTTACTAAAAAATGGCTCTAACGATTTTGATTAAAATATCGTATATTAAATATATATACCTGACAAATAATATGTATATCTTGAATTTTCTGGGAATAGCCTCTGAAGACTACTTTATTCTGGATGAATTTTACGGAATTTTGTATTATAACTGGTAAACCGTAAGAGATAGATAAAAATTGACCACACAGAAAATGCAGAACACATTAGAGCACACAATTTGTTGTATACATTTTTCTCGTGGAGTTGATCGTTTTTAGATATTCCTTGATTTTTGGTTTCAGCCTTGAAAAACTTATTTTTCCTCACACAGGAGTTTGTCAACTCTTTTCCATACAAAAAAATGAACTTATCACATAGCAACCAGCTTTTGAGTATCGCTTTAACCTATTTACAAGGAAGCAAGTAATAAGACTATTTCTGATAATTTTTTCTCGATGAGAATGAAGTAAATAGAAGCATAAGCTTTTTCACAATGATTTGTTGCAGGGATCTAGAGAAAGTCATGTGAATGGAACACATCAGATTTATTCTAGCTGTTCCACAATCAAACTCTTATCACAACCTTTTTTTTACGATCTAGCGTAATTGAGTAGTTTCCGAGCTCATTTCAGATAGAAAACTTGATTTTTACGGAATCCACGCGCAAAAAAGTGCAGCAAGCGTAAGGTAATTTTGTTCTAACTTGACGCTCACCAAAATAATTCACGATATTAGTGTGTATCCACCACTGATCAACAGACAAACAATTAAAATTAGATATATACCATATAATGTTATTCCAACTTTAATAAGTGATACATACTTTTTCGCAGCTCTAAGGATATCATAATTCGCAAAATCCATCACAGAACAACAATAATATTGGTTTGTCACGGCCTACTCTAACCGTACCGTTGACCACACTATCCCCACTGAACGCACTCTGTCCTAACGCTGCGAAATAAATAACCAACTATAACAATTAAAATTACTCGTGCACAATATAAGGTTATGTTCAACCTCAATAAGTGACAGATACTCATTCGCAGCTCTAAGGATATCATAATTCGCAAAATCCATCACAGAACAACAATAATATTGGTTTGTCACGGCCTACTCTAACCGTACCGTCGACCACACTATCCCCACTGAACGCACTCTGTCCTAACGCTGCGAAATAAATAACCAACTATAACAATTAAAATCACTCGTGCACAATATAAGGTTATGTTCAACGTCAATAAGTGACAAATATTCATTCGCAGCTCTAAGGATATTATAGGTATAATTCTCAAAAGCTGCCATTTTCTCAAGATATGTCACAGAACAACATACACGGCCCGCTATAACCGTACTGTCATCGCCCCCAGCAGCCTCAAAGGGAAACTATATCTACTGAACACACCCTATCTCAACGCTGCGAAATAAATAACCAACTATAACCCTTGGTGAATGCCTCAAACTTAACCTCAAATGTATTTCATGTGTCTTTGCTTATCTTTTAATATAAGAAAATTCTAGTAAAAAAAAACAAAAAAAAAACAAAAGAAAAAAAAAACAACGTTGTATGATAAGAGCGTAAAGTTTCTTTTTTGATTCTCGCTCGAATCAAAAACCATAACTTTACGCTCTTAATAACTCTCATAAATAACTATTCTTTTATCTAAATCATGATAAACATTAGCAAAGTTGAGTTATTGCTTGCTTCTTTTTAAGTAAAAGGGAAATGGATAGCACAGCTATAACAATGGTGAAATCTTTTAAAAGCTGTGCGCTATGTGCAACAATTCAAATTCAGTTCTCTAGGCATTGCTAGGAGTAAACAAAAGAGATGCAAAAAAAAAAAAAAAAAACTTCTCGTTTGAGGAAAGTTTTAAGTATGCTAAAACCGAAACCAATTAATCAGAGTATCTCAAAAACAATTAACTCTACGAAAAAAATGTTTATGATATAAATTGTTAGTTTTGTCGAGATCGACATTTATTACATAGAAAGTTTTTGTCTATCTCTTACGGTTTACCAGTTATTTAAAAGTTATACAGAAGTCATCCAGAATGAAGAGGTCTTCAGAGGCTATTCCCAGAAAATTTCAAAATATATGTCTCCTAAGAAAATATCTTAAATATATGGCATTTTAATCAAAATCGTTAAGAGCTATTTTTTAGAAAATAAAGAATTTCGAAAAATGTTCCATTTAAAGGTTAGTTGTAGGTAGAGCATTTTTTTGAAAAATGTTCATGTTGCAACCTTGATAGATACTGCACTTATACACCAAGTTTGATATTTAACCGACTTTTCTGCGCGCGCGCACACACACACACACACACACACACACACCAAAGGTCGCGGATTTAAATCCGGTCTAGACCGATGGGTAAATGCCACAGATTTACTGACTGGTAAATGAACTCCTGCGGGAAAAAAATCCGGCACATCGGCGGCACTGACATGACAACGCCTTTAACAAATAAATATTTGATATTTGATTTGACCTAATAGTTGGTTAAATGCACTTACTACCAATAAATAAACAAATACAAATTTATATGTGAAAAGTACATGGAAAATAACTTTCTCAACTTTAAATGTTTCTTTATGATCATATATTCATTATTTAGAATATAAAGGTTTCATACCAATAATAATTTATTCGCAAATCCACTTTAGCATGACCTGGTACAACGAAGATACGTGGTTTGCATATAGTAGAGGGGGAAAATTGATAGATAGGGGAATTGGTGCTCTGTGTGGATTGCTTGGGACATTTCTTTAAAAATATCGGAAGTTCTATTCACATGACTTTCTCTACCTGTTCTGCAAAATAATTACGTCTACAAAGCCTTATTCTTCTCTCTGCACCATGCTAATCAAGGCAAACATTAGAAAAAAGTTTTATTTTTTTCTAAATACAAGAGAAATAAGGGAATAGACTTAGTTAAACGGATTGTCAAAGGATATAAAAAAGTAAATAACCATTTCTCATTTGAAAAAAAAAATTGAAAATTTTGAAAAAAACAATACAAATGGTAAATAAATAAATAGATAAAATAACAATAAATAAAATTTAAAATTTCCTATAATATATTACATAGTTTTAACTACATAGTTTAAAAATATAAAGGCTTTCAAAGGCTATTTCAAAGATATTCAGGATATACATTTGTCCTGTGAATGTCTTTAATATACGGTATATTAATCAAAATCTTTAGCGTGATTTTTGAGAAAATCAAAAATTCTATAAAAATCTTCCATGTGAAGGGTAGTTGGGTGTGCGGGATTTATCTAAAAATATACGTGCCGAATCCTTGGATATACCAAACTTAAATACCAGTTTGAAACAACCGACTTTTCTGTTTACTATATTTTCATCACAAATAAAATATCTCTTCATCTGGATCACATTTGCATAAGATAGACTTACAATTTGTCATATACTTTTCCGAGATATTCCGTGTTATTGGTTTCAATTTTAAAATTAAACTTTTTTTCATACGAAATTTACCAGCTCCTGGCCATGGAAAGTAATCCGGAATTCAATCACATAACAACCAGCTTTTCAAACAGTTGACTATCGCTTTAACCTAGTGTATTCCCTTATTTGCCTTTAACTTACAAGGAAGTAATAACATATATTCTGGTGTTTATTTTGATTAGCAAAAAGTGAAGTAGATAGAAGAACAAGAGTTTTAATAATAATCTGTTACAAAGAGATAAAGAAAGTCACTTGAAAGGGATGGATCTCAATATTTTTTGTATCGAGTATTATGTTTATTACTTTCTCTATACGTACTACGTACATAGTGTATAGAGGTGTTGTATTGCACCCAAAAATTTTACACCATGATTTCACCGGAAATACATGTTTTGAGACCCCTTGAATATAAAAAAAAATCATTATTAGAAAAATGTTTGTGTGTGTGAGCAGCATAGCTCAAATACGAAAAGTCCGTTAAATACAAACTTGGTATTTAAGTTTGATATCTTTTAGGGATAAGACACACAGATTTTCAAGTAAATCCCCCCACCCCCAACTACCCTTTACCTGGAAAAATTGTTGAAAATTTTGATTTTCTCACAAATGGCTCTAACGATTTTGATTAAACCCCCGTATATTAAAGGTATTTATATCCGAAATAAAATGTATATCTCGAATTTTCTGGGAATAGCCTCTGAAGAGCTTTTTATTCTGGATGAATTTTGCCAAATTTTGCTTAACTGCTAAACCGTAAGAGATAGACAAAAACTTACAACACAGAAAATGTAGATCTCATCAAAACCCTCAATTTATGTCTTTTACATTTTTATTGCGGACGTAACCGTTTCCGAGATATTCCTTGCTATTAGTTTCAGTTGTGAAGTACTTATATTTTTCTCAGATATTAAGTGATGGTTTTTCATTTGTTCTATTCCTGGCCAAACAAAGAAGCGATTTGCAATGACAATCGCATAACGACAGCTTTTAAAACATTTGACATTCACTTTTGCATAGCGCATTCCTTTAGTTCCCATCTACTTATAAGGAACTAAGTAGTAAGAGCATTCTGCTAATGATTATCTCGATTAGCAAGGTGCAGAAAGAAGAATAATCGTATGTAAGATGTTTGTACAGCAGCTAGAGAAAGTCATGTGAGTGTAACATCAGATTTTTATATGTAAACTCCATAGTATATTTTTAGAGCAGAAGCCACCGTAAAGAGTTGACTCAAAGAGACGTAAATGTTTCTATAGCAGTGTCATAAAATCAATGTGGTCTGGGAGTGGTTGAATAGAATGTGGCCAGAAGCAAAGAAAGCGTGTTTCTTTAGGAAATGGATCGATGCGCTGCAATTTCCAGGCTGTCACTACGTTTCAGATTCATACTCCATTGGATCAATAAGCAGCCAATCGCAGTGCGCGCCACTTCGCGCCGCATAACAAGCAGGTAATGTCTGGGAATACGGCGTCGCCATCATTCTTTACATCACAAGATATGTAAATCTTTGTGAACAAGTGACGACTATCAGATGTTTAGCGGAGAAAAAGGCGTGTCATGTGTGAAATTTTATAAGCTTCTTCACTCATTTGTTTTCACATTTATTCTACAAATCGTTAACATAAAGACATCTGATGTATTCCAGTCACGTGACTTTCTCTACCATATCTGAGAAACTACTTTTACAAAAGATTATTCTTTTATTTACATCGTGCTAATTAATATAAACATTACTACAAATAGTCTTATTACTAGTTCCTTATACGTAGAAGGGAAATATGAAAGAGCACTAGGTTAAAGCGATAGTCAAATTTTAAAAGCTGCTATTGGATTGAAATTTGGTTGTCTTTGAATGAACAGGAGTTGACAATTCCCCATACAGAAATACTCAAGTATTTTAAAGTTGAAACCAATACATTCAGTTCAATTAAATTATTTTTACATGCACTCCACCCAAAAATTCGATACTGAGATACACGTTTTAGGATCCCCTAATACAAAAAAAAAACTGAACACGACTCAAAAACAAAAAGTCGGTAAAATGCAAAACTTGGTATTTAAGTTTAGTATCTTCAAGGAATACGACACAGAGGTTTTTGAGAAAAATCCCTTTACTCTACACTACCATTACATAGAAAAACATCTGATGTGTACTATTCACATGACTTTCTCTACATCTCTGCAACAAATTATTGTTAAAGAGCTTGTGCTTCTATTTACTTCCTGCTCTCGAGAGCAAATTAGCAAAAATAGTCTTATTACTTGTTTCCTTGTAAGTAGAAGAGAAATAAGGGAGTACAGTAGGTTAAAGTGATAGTCAAATGCTGGTTGCTATGTGACTGAAGTTCCTTTGTTTATATGGACAGGAGTTAACAAATTCCTATATGAGAAAAGTAAGTTTTTCATAGCTGAAACCCAAAACAATGAATATCTCAAAAACGATCAACTCCGTGAAAAAATGTACTACATAACATAAATTGTGTGTTTTAACGTACTCTACATTTCTTGTGAAGCAAGTTTTTATCTAAGTCTTACGGTTTAGCAGTTGTGCAAAATTCCGTAAAATTCGTCAAGAATAAAGCAGTCTCTAGAGGCTATTCACAGAAAATTCAAGATATACATTTTGTTTGTCAGGTAAATATCTTTAATATATGATATTTTATTCAAAATCGTTTGTGATTTTTTAGAAAATCAGATTTTTCGAAAAAACTTCCATGTAAAGGGTAGTTTGGGCTGGGGGGATTTTATCTCAAAATCTTCGCGTCACATCCCTGGAAGATACTAAACTTGAATATCAAGTTTGATATTTTACCAACTTTTCGTTTTTGAGTTATCTTGTTCACACACACACATATGGAAATTTTTCTGAAAATACTTTTTTTTGGACACAGGAGGCCCTAAAACATATATTTCCGGTGAAATCTCTGTATCGAATTTTTGGTGGAGTGCAATACCTTCTCTATGCACTATGCACATAGTACGTGTAGAGAAAGTAAAAAGTCGATAATTTTGATTTTCTCAAAAAGGATCCTAACGATTTTTATTAAAGACATTTACATGACAAATAAAATGCATTTCTTGACATTTCTCAAAATAATGTCTGAGGACCTCTTTATTCTGAATGAATTTTGTCGTAAAGAGATCTCGGTAGCACACAATTTGTCATATACGTTTTCTTTTTTCGTGGAGTTGACCATTTCCGAGGTATTCCTTGCTATTCGCTTTTTAAATACTTAAAATGTTCTAATACAGGAAGTTTTCAACTACTGACCGTGCAAGGAAACTAATTTCATTCATGGGCAGCTAGTTATTAAAAGATTTGACTATCGCTTTAGCCTAGTGTATTACTTAACTTATATCCTTCCTTGCAAGGAACCAAGTAATAAGACAACTTCTGATAATGTTTATCTCGATTAGCCGGAAGTAGATAGAATGAGCTTTTTAACAATAATTTGTTACAGAGATGTAGATGTACATAAAACACATCAGATTTTTGTGTTAACGATTCTGTCGGTTGCCAGAAACATATCAGCACAGCCGGTGTGCCGCAAATTCGTCCCGCAGTAGTTATTTTAAATGTCAGTAAATGTACTGACATAGGGCTGTCGCTTTAATGACTATAAAAACAACCATCGGGCTAGGCCGGGTTTGAACCCGCGAACTCGGTATCAGAAGATAAACGCCCAAACAACTGAGTCAGCCACACCGGTATTGAAACCTAACACGGAATATCTCGGAAATGGTTAACTCTATAAAAAGAATATATGAGACAGAAACGGTATGTTCTACAATTGTTTCTGTAATAAGATTTTGACTTGAAGACCTGTTCATTCTAAATTACTTTTGGATAACGGATAAACCGTTAGAGATAGACAAAAACTTACTACACAAAAAATATATATATCTCGTTAAACCATATAGTTTGACATTAACTTTTATTATGTGGACTTAACAATTTCCAAAATATTCCTTGTTATTTGCTTCAATTTTAAACTACATTTTCTTAAAATGTGTCATCTTTTTGTTTTATATATATATATATATATATATATATATATATATATATATATATATATATATATATATTTTGTTTTACTCTTAGCCACACACAGAAAACCAAGTTTCCATTGTTTCACATAGCGTTAGCTTTTAAAATATTTGACCATTTCGTTACTTCCCGTCGTGTCATTGTCTTCAAAACAACGTCAATGCTCATTTGAATCATTGGCGGCAACATTTTTTTGAAGCGGGTATTGCAAAGCTTGTGCACAGGTACGATAAATGTCTCAATCTTTTCGGTGATTATTTTGAAAATAACCATAAGTGTACACAACTTTTAGTAATAAAATAATTGTTTTCCATGAACTTGTCTTTCATTTATAGCCTATCAGAGGTTGAAAAAAAAATGGCTCTCTTACATTTTTACGTTGAGTTGTCCATTTTTGAGATTTTCCTTGTTGTTGGTTTCAGTTTTAAAATACTTCTACTTTCCTCAAACGGGACTTTGCCAACTCTTGGTCATACAAACAAAGGAACTTCAATCACATTAGCAACCAGCTTTTATAAGATTTAACGTTCGTTTTAGTCTTTTGTATTCCCTTATTTCCGTTCTAATTGTAATAAAGCCATTTCTGCTAATGTTTATCTCGATTAGCATTACGTAAATAGAAGAATAAGCTTTTTAACAATAATTTGTTGCAGAGATCTAGATAAAATCATGTGAATTGAACATGTTAGATTTTTCTAGATCCAATACAAACTTCCCAAACTTGAAGGTAAAGGTTCTATTGGTACTTACAACTTAACAAAGGTCTAGAAACTAATTGTTTTTCTGGTTGCATTTATGACAGGCAGAAGAGAAGCAAGAAGCTACTTGTAGTTTTATTACAGCATTTTACTCGTTTTGCAGATTGTGGTTTACCAAAGCAGGCGGACTATACGTGATAAATTGTACACCAGAATGACTCCGCTACGGGTTATAGTACATGATGGTCGCTGAGGTGTAAACACCTCTGTAAACCTACCGACGAGTTCAAAGTACCCGGAGACGGCCATCATGTAATTAGCTGTTATACACAACATAGGTAAGGAATAATTTTAATTCACCTTTATACTTAGTAGTCTTTACATAGGTGAGAATGTATTGCATTTCACCCAAAAATTCAAACACCAATTTTTCACCGAAAATAAGCGTTTTACGGTCCCCTGTATCCAGAAAAGCATTTTAGAAAACGGCCCGTATGCGTGTACGTCTGAGAGAAATAAAAAAGCCGACGTTTCTGCCTCATATTCAAAAGGTCATGTGTTCGAATCTCGCTTAGGGTGAGTTACCCGGATAAGGTTTTTTTCGGTGTTTTCCCTTATTCTGAGAAGATGAATGTCTAGTAACTTTAAGCTCCATGGACCCCGAGATCATTTGAGCATCAATTCACCCATTTCATTCATCGTCCGATATGACCAACCAGGTTAAAGGACGTTAAGCTAGGGGGGAAAAAATAACACTAGGGTAAAGCGCTAGTCAACTGTTTTAAATGTAGTTGCTATGGTATTCAAATCCGATTATTTGCGTGGCCTGTAGGTGATAAGTTCCCGTATAAGAAAAGTATAAACATTTTAAAACTAAAACAAATAACGAGGAATATCTCAAAAGCGGCCAACTCCACCAAAAAGATTCGTATAGCATAAATTGTGTGTTTTAACGAGCTCTACATTTTGTTGAGCAAGATTTTGTCTATCTGAATGAATTTTGCAGAATTTTGCATAACAGGCAAACCGTAAGAGCTAGACAAAAACTTACTATACAAAAAATGTAGATCTCACTACAACATGGTTTTTGTTTTTGTTTTGTAGTTTAACGTACTTTAACCTGTTTGGTCATATCGGACGATGAATGAAATTGGTGAAATGATGCTCAAATGATCTCGCGGTACATGGAGCTTTAAGTTACTCAACATTCGTCTTCTCAGGATAAGGGAAAACCCCGAAAAAACCTAACCAGGTAACTCGCCCTAAGTGATATTCGAACTCACGACCTGTTGAATGCGAGGCATACACGCTACCACCACACTACCCAGGCGGGCAACACATATTTTATGTCGTATACGTTTTTATTGTAGAGTTGACCGTTTTAAGAGATATTCCTTGTTATTGGTTTTTAAGTACCAAACTGGAAACGAACCTCAAATATTTGTTAGCAACCAGCTTTTAAGAGATTTGACTATCGTTTTAGCCTAGTGATTCCCTTATTTTTGCTCTACTTACAAGAAAGCAAGTAATAAGACTTTCTGCTGATGTTTATCTCCATTAGCATGAAGTAAATAGAAGAATAAGCTTTTGTAAGGATATTTCATATATGGAAAGACTATAGAAAGTTAGGTGAATGAAATACATCAGGCTTTTTTAATTATGATGTATGGTCAACAAAATAAACTGGTATTTCCATATTAAAGGTTTAAAAAAGACGAAGTAGATTCGTAAGAGTCCTGTTCCCATCTCGGAAACCATCCCAAAAAGTATTTTGAAGGTTCTAAATGGGTCTTAAGCACACACTGTTTGGAGTTGTGCAGAATACTTGACTAAAGCATGATGTTTAAATTGCGAGCGTGTATTGTGTTAAGGCCCACCATGACATCTCATCCGACTGAACAAGAGTTCATTCCTGTCTAGAAGTGGTTTTCCTCGTCCAACCCTCGTTAGACGAGCTTTTGATGTCGGCAGTGCCCGCCGACGCCCTTTTCATTCCCAAGGGCACCATAACGTCAACAGTTTGTCACTTGGTCTCTCAACAAAATCTGAAACCTATCAATAAGCCTTACTCGAGTTCTGCTATGGAGATTACATCGACACAACTGCCTAAGGGAACAAGATTCCAAAAAACATTTGCTATTTCTCAAAAATTCCTCAACGAGTTTTACTTTCTCTAGCCTTTACGTGTAATGTACATTGTGAATAAGGAATGTATTTGTATTGCACACAAAAATTCTATGTCAAGATATGTTTTGAGGACCCCTGAGTCCGAAAAACATTTTTAGAAAAAAGTACGTGTGTGTGTCTGTGGACAGCATTGCTCAAAAATGAAGAGACCATTAACTAGCAAACTTGGTATTTATGTTGAGCATCATCCAAGGATGTAACACGAAGATTTTCAAGAAAGTCCGACACCATAAACTACCCTTTACATGGAAACATTGTCCATCATTTTGATTTTCTCAAAATGGCTCTAACATTATGCTTAAGATATTTTTTATGACAAACGAAATGTATGTCGGAATTTTCTCTGAATAGCCTCTAAAGACCTCTTCATTCTGGATGACTTTTGTATAACTGGCAAACCGTAGGAGATATACAAAAACTTAATGCACAAAAATGTAGGTCTCATTAACACACACAATTTATATATATATATATATATATATATATATATATATATATATATATATATATATATATACATTGTAGAGTTAAGTGTTTTCGAGATATTTCGGATTATTGGTTTCAATTTTAGCCACTTAAACTTTCTCAAACGGGAACATATCTTTCTTCTCGTTTCTCGTTTGTTTATTCCCGGCAAGCAAAGAGATTGGAATTTCAATTGTTTCACATAGCGACCGGCTTTTAAAGAACGGGATTATCGCTTTAACCTTGCATCCTCTACTTACAAGGAAGCTAGTAATTCTGCTTATCTTGATTAGCATGATGTAGATAGCAGATTAATGTTTTGAATAAAAGGTTTATTTACCAAATAACTAGAATGCGACGGTATTTTAGCACGACGCATATATTATTGATCATTAGTTTGTAATATTTAACATAAGAAATATATGCTCAGTAGAACGCAGTACCCTGTAGAAACTCCCTTTGTATTTTTCAAGGCTACGCGCTTTGTTAAAAATACGAAATACGAATTTTAGTGCATTAGGAACACAAGTGATAACCCTTAAGAGCAAGAAAGGTATTTTCCCTTTAAAACTTAAAAGAGGGAATTTCTCATTGTAGAACAAGGTCACGTGGGAGTAAATTAAAGAAAAATCCCCGATAGTCACGTGACAACGCTACTTTACACTACTTTTTCCAGCCAGGGCAATACTCGGACCTGTTTGTATATAAATGTCGTGCGTACAACAAATCGGACACACAAGGTGCACAACGTAGCTAACAAGGTTCCTAAAGCAAGAGACACAACGTAGGAAAATACGTATAAGAAAGGTGACCAAGAAATCGCGCGGCGTACGTTGTAGAAAAACGGTGTTTTATAAGTTAATCAGACGAGCAAATATTACCTTAAATGTTACGTGGACCGAGAAACTCTGTAAAGATATAACTCCGTAAAAGTGGAATTAGCACTTAAATAAAACTACTTCATCAAGTTCGCGATTGGTTATGTCGGGAGTCGCTCGTAGGCTTTGTGCCTCAAACGAACAATAATTCATCAATAAAGGAAGACTACAGTGAATTAAGTGAAATTTGAGTCTACTAAAAGTGTTACACACCTTTGCCATTGTTTCCCTCCTGAGCAAGAGACAACTCCTGGTCTACTAGAACGAGCCTAGCCGGAGCAACAAAGGGAACTTGCAAGGTATGTATACTCTTAATGTACAGAATTTCACGAGCATTAACCCTCGACCAACTCCAAGTAGACTTACCTGATAACGTCATATTGTCACAACAACGTGGCAACAACAATACAGCGACATACTGCCACCCTAACGCGGTGGCCACAAAAATTACTACAAGTGGAGATCATATGAATGGAATACATTAGATTATCTCCCTACTACTTACAAGGAAGCAAGTAATAAGACTATTTCCACTAATTTTTTCTCGATTAGCATGAAATAAATAGAAACAAGCTTTCTAACAATTTGCTGTAGAGATGTAGAGAAAGTAATGCGAATGGAACACATTCAGAAAGAACACAATTAAAATGTTACATGTGAAGTTATTTGGTAAATATAAGATGTAAAAAGAATTGTTTGGACTCGTTTTACCACATTCCTTGCTGGTGTTTATTTAATCTGGATCACTTTTACTGCACATTCCTTCGAAAGTTATCGATGCAATAGAAACCTTGATAAAGTGATGGTCAAGGGCGTTAGATATCGACAGAGACCTCGGGTATTTCCGGGCTGCCGTAGGTAGCGGTTTCCGCTTACAACTTTATTGAACATTTTACAAATCAAACAAATAATCAGAACTACCATCGCTCATGGATAATGGAATTCAATAACAGCCCGGGAGGTAACGTTACTATCAGCATCATCTAGAACCTTGTTGTTGATTTCAGTGTTGATCACATAGTTCAAGTTTTAAAGGGGATACTTTTAGACCTGGGATCACTACTATTCTGATTATTTGGGAAAATGTCCAAAATAAATTAATTTTATGCTGTGTCAAAATTATTTTGAAAAGATGTCCAAGAAATTGTGAGTGTAAAGAAGTTTCCTCACTATAGGATTAAAAAAAAAAAGATGTGTTCCATTCACATGACTTTCTCTACATTTCTGCTACGAATTATTGTTAAAAACTTAGACTTCTATTTATTCATGCTAATCGAGAAAAAATTAGCAGAAATAGGCTTATTACTTTCTTCCTTGTAAGTATAAGCGAAATAAGGGAACACCATAGGTTAAAATGATAGTCAGAAGCTGGCTTCCCGACTGAGTAGTGTGGTGAGAGAGTGCCTGCTTCACATTCCACAGATCGCCAGTTCGAATCTCGTTTAGGGTGAGTTACCTGGATAAGTTTTTTTTTTTTTTTTTTTTCGCGATTTTCCCTTATCATGAGAAGATGAATGTAGAGTAACTTTAAGCTCCATGGACCTCGAGATCATTTCACCAATTTAATTCATTGCCCGATATGACCAACCAGGTTAAAGGACACGTTAAGCTAAAAAAAATGAAAAAAAAAAAAAAAAGCAGCTGGTTGCTATGTGACTGATGTTCCTTTTTTTGTATGGACACGAGTTGATAAATAACTGTATGAGAAAAGTATAAGTTTTTTAAAGCTGAAATAAAAAAACAAGAATATTAAAAAAGGACCAATTGCACGAAAAAATGTATATAACATAAATCATGTTTTAACGCGCTGTATATGTTTTGTGTAGTAAGTTTTTGTCCATCTCTTACGGTTTAGCAGTTATGCAAAATTCCGTAAAGTTCATCCAGAATAAAGTAGTCTTCAGAGATATTCCCAGAAAATTCAAGATATACATGTTATTTGTCAGGTAAATATGTTTAATATGCGATATTTTAGACAAAATTGTTACAGCCATTTTTAGAAAATCAGTTTTCGAAGAAAGTTCCATGTAAAGGGTAGTTGGAGGGGGGGGGGAGATGTTCTTGAATAATCTTCGTGTCGCATCCTTGCAAGATACAAAACTTAAATACCTAGTTTGGTATCTAACGGTCTTTTATTTTAGATCTATGGTGTCCACACACACACACACACACACACACACACACACACACCTACACACACCACGTGGATATTTTTCCAAAAATGCTGTTTTTGGATTCACGGTAAGCCAAAGCATGTATTTCCGGTGAAATATCGGTATCAAGTTTTTAGGTGCAATACAATACTGCTCTATACACTATGTGCATAGTACGTGTAGAGAAAGTAAAAAAAGAAGAATCATTCTTTGTACACTACATGCTAAATTTAAAATGTATATATATATTTTTTTTTTTTTTTACTGTGGTTACATTATTTTTAAATAAATATGAACGCCAAGTGGTATTCAAATTGAATAAATACTACGCAAGATAAGAATTATTTCATAAATTGTATTATGTTAATATATTGCATAATCAAAATGTTACATAGGACGCAAAATTTGAGCTAATTGGCAGCATTTTGAATTGGAGCTCCGAACTTCACATGAAAACTTTACTGGATACACCTTATCCAGGTAGACTCACCCCACGGAGATTCGAACTAGGGACGTCTTGAGTACAGGACAAACACCCAACCCCTACACCGCAGAGGTGGGCTAAGGTTAACTTTCTTTCTACTTCTTGTTAATTAGATAAGTCTTCATGACACATGTATAGACTTCGTGTAGGTATAAGAAAGCTAAATGTTAGAAAATATTTTGATAACTAGTCGCTATGTGATGGCTTTGGACTGCAGGTCTCTTTGCATGCACTAACAAGAGTGAGAGAGAAAGAGGGGGCGAGATGTTAAGATAATGAGCAATACCTCACAAAAATAGTGTTCCATTCATATTATTTTCTCTACCTGATCTGTAAACAAACTATTCTTATAAAAGATAATGCCATTATCTACTTCATGGCATTCAAGATAAACGCTAGCAGAAATTGTCTCCTGACAATACACTAGCCTAAAGCGATAGTCAATCCTTTAAAAGCTGTCACTAGGTGAACAGATTGAAATTAAGTTCTCTTTGCATGATCAAGAGTAAAGCAAAACAGATAAGAAACGAATTACGACTTCCTGTTTGAGAAAAGCATTAAAACCAAGAAAGAAGAATATGATACAAATTGTAACGAGATCTACATATTTTGTATAGTAGGTTTTTGTCTATCTCTTACGGTTTACCAGTTATACAAAAGTTATTCAGAATGAAGATATCTTCAGAGGTTATCCCCTGAAAATTCCAGGTCATGGAAATATGTTAAACATTTGGCGCTTTAGTCAAAATCGTTAGAGCCATTTTTGAGAAAATCAAAATGTTCGAATAATATTCCATGTAAAGGGTAGTTAGGTGTGGGGAGGTACACACACACACACACACACACACACATAAACACGCATACAAAATCACTCTCTCTCTCTCTGTGTCGCTCTCTCTCCTCTCATTCTCAAGATGACTATTTGAAAAACACGATACCTCAAAAATATACCGGTGGAAGGAAACTAATTACATCCCTTCTAATATGTGCTTCATAGAAGCGTTACAAACAAAAAAGCCTAATGACATTTCTTCTTTGATCACCCGATTTCGAAAAAATAAATGGTTTTTGCTCCAAATGACATGCGTAAGATGCGTAGAGTAACGTATTTCTGACATTAGTTTGGTTAGCTATTATGGGACATTACACAGAGTTTCGAAATTAATTAATAATTTAAAAGCATTAAAGGAATATTCCGCGCAGCCTTTTCAGACGTGAAGTAACTTGGCAACGTTGCGTTGAGGTTGGTCAGGGCGTCTGGAGGTAAACACGTCGTCACTTGCAAACACGTCGCAGGGTGGTGTAATGTTTTGGGAGATAACGAATGCAACGGGCATTCTGATTGGTCTAATACTAATAGTTTCTTACTTGTAAGATGCGTAGTGTAACGTATTTATGAGTTTCGGTAGGAATTATAGGACATCACTCAGTGTTTCGTAATAGTTTAACATTTCAAAGCATCAAAGGAATATTCCGAGCAGCCTTTTCAGACGTGAAGCAACTCTGTAACATTGCGATGAGGTTTCTGAACCGCCTTCTGGATATACACACGTCGGTCGCTTGCAAATACGACGCAGGGTGGAGTAATGTTTTGGGAGATAACGAATGATTCTGATTGGCATACACTGGTGTGGTAGCAGCAGTGAGGCGTGTTTGTTTATGTACTGATCTAGTACAAGTGACACCCACACAACCTGTAGCGTTGCCAGCTTTTCTGTCTCTTGTTTTCGAAAAAAACTAAATTACTTCTGTAGGAAATGGTAAAAAATAAAAAAGTAAGATACAAAGTGTGTTCCAAATACAGAGATCTACTGGCTTAAGTTTATTAAATAACTTCCCTTCCATCCGGTATTTGCGATGAAATCTCGACGTCGAATTTTTGGGCGGAATAAAATACCTTCTGTGCGTATAGTATTCATAGTACGTGTAGAGAATATAATAAAAGCGAAACTTTCATGCCATCCTTGTTGTAAATATTCATTTACATCCCTAGAGCACTAATTGAAGTGCAGTGTGTCTGGCCTCACTTTTAAGTCCCTACAAAAAATATAAGATTCTTTGTTCAATTGTTAATGAGGTAAGCAAGTTACTCTTTGTGCACTGTACTGTTGTATATCACTGTTTTCCATTAGAAAGTGATGCATTATTGCTGAATGCCTCTGCTGGCGGAAGAACATTAATATGCTCTGCCTACGCTTATTGCTGGCCTCCTATATCCTCTTACACAAGTAGGATTACCTGTTTGTTCACAAGGGACTTAGAAAAGCTGTTTGGTCATCATCTTACGCGCGCGCTCTTTCACTAGATACAACATCCTATGATTTTCTCTACACATTCTACCACAAACTATTAACATGGGGCTTATTACTTTCTCTACCGCATTCCTGTCAGGTGAAAAAAGTTTTGCATTGCACAAAAAATTCGATACCGTATTAGTGTTTTACTTTCTCTACACATACTATATACATAGTGTATAGAGAAGGTATTTTTTTTTCTTTCATTTATATAGTCTCTTTTAAGATCTAAGGTCATATTGAGGGCTTTGCACTTGAAACAACTCGTTGTCTGTAGGTTTAAATCATTTTATTTTCCTCAAATACTCGCACATTCACTCTCGCATACATACTTCCAGACTCTGTAGATGATAGGGAATAATTCTAGCTAAAGAAAAAAATTCCCCGCCCCAGCCGGGAATCGAACCCGGGTGAGAAGTCAGTAGTCGAACGTCAAGTCTTCAGGGCATTAACTTAAGCTTCTAGAGGGCAGTCAGTCGAAGGTTTCTTAGTTTTTGATAAAGTAAAGCTATTTTAAAATCTGCATTTGCAAGTTCAGATTTTACTTTCTCTACACGCACTATCTGTGTAGTGTATGAAGAAAATATTGTAATGCACCCAATAGTTCGATACCGAGATTTCGGCGGAAATATGTTTTAGATACCCCTGAATAAAAAAAACATTTTTTATAAAAATGTTCGTGTGTACAGCATAACTAAAAAATTGTATTTAAGTTTTCTATCTTCCAAGCATGCGACACAAAGATTTTCAATAAAATCCCCCCCTCCGCATTTTCTCAAAAATGGCTCTTAACGATTTTGATAAAAATCTCCTATATTAAAGATATTTACATCCCAAAATAAAATGAATATCTTGAGTTTTCTGGGAATAGCCTCTGAAGACCTCTTTATTCAGGATGAATTTTGCTTAACTGATAAACCGCAAGAGGTAGAAGAATGCTTACTGTACAAAAAATGTAGATCTCGTTAAAACACACAATTTGTGTAATTTACGTTTTTGTTGTGGAGGTAACCATTACCGAGATATTCCTTGTTTCAATTGAAATGTACTTACCCTTTTCTCAGACAGGAAGTGTCCGGTTTTCTTTGCTCTACTCCTGGCCAAGCTAAGAAGTGATTTGCAATGACAATTGCATAAAGATAGCTTTTAAAACATTTGACAATCACTTTAGCCTAGCGCATTCCTTTAGTTGCCTCGATAACGAGAACATTCTGCTAATGTTTATTACGATTAGCATGGTATAGAAAGAAGCATTTTCAAGATACTCTAGGTTTGAATTTTGAACCACTTAAATTTTTTCCAATTGGGAAATCATCTTTCGTTTGCTCTTTTGTTTTACTCCTAGCCACACGAAGAGAAATGTATCGAGCAATGATGATGACACATCCTGGCTGTGTGGTAGCATTATAATTTATAATTATCATAATGTTGGCGACATTGCCAACTTGAACATTCATTAAAAGCACGATAAGCGTGGTATTGCTCTCTTTTGTATGGTGAAGTCGGTGAAATGAACATGTGCAAGAAGAAACCGAGGTAATGCTATAAAGTGTCATTTGGGTTTAGACATGTTTTCTTCCTTTTTATTTAATTCATTAAGTTTTTCCCTGTTGTATAGGATTTTGCATATATCCCTTTATGTCCACCCGTCGGAAAATATAATGTTTGCCTCAGTCCTGCCTCTCAGCAGCTAAGCGGGGCCCTTGGTATAGATGAGGGTTATCCTGTTGAGATTGTAAGAACCCTAAAGGCTCACGTTCACGTTTTACTAGGTAGTGGAGTGGCATTATGCAGCGGATGGTGAACCTTGTGAGAAACAAGAAGTGCAGCGAGCGATCTTCCGCTTGTAAACCACACAAGCAATTAAGGAGTTGCCTGCCATCTGTTAACAACATAAGGAACTGGCGGTCACAGCAACGTCACCATCTGTCAAACACGTTCCCGTAACGGGAGTGTTGCGGTTAGCTACACGACGCGACGTTTACTTTCCAACCACGGCAGTAAATTAAAACATAACCTTACAAAAACAATACCAGCTTTTTTATTATGTCCATACGAGATGGCTCAGGTGGTAACGTTTGTAGCTCCTGGGTTCAAATCCCACGGGAAACCAATCTGGGTGTTTTTACTTTCTCTACACGTACTATGTATATAGTGTATAGAGAAGGTATTGTATTGCACCCAAAAATTCGATACCGAGATTTCATCGGAAATACATGTTTTCAGACCCCTGAATAATTTTTTTTTAAAAAATGTGCATGTGTGTGTGTCTGTGGCCAGCACATCTCATAAACGAAAAGACCACCTCCAACTACCCTTCACATAAATGTTTTTTGAAATTTTTGATTTTCTCAAAAAGGCTCTAGCGATTTTGATTAAAATATCGTATATTAAAGATATATACCTGACAAATAAAATATATATCTTGAATTTTCTGGGAATAGCCTCTGATGACTACTTTATTCTTGATGAATTTTCAGGAATTTTGCATAACTGCTAAACCGAGATAGACAAAAACTTACCACAAAAAAACGTAGAGCACGTTAAAACACACAATTTAAGTTATATACATTTTTTTCGTGGAGTTGATCGTTTTTATATATTCCTTGTTTTTGATTTCAGCGTTAAAAAACATACTTTTCTTATACAGGAATTTGTCAATTGCTGTCCATACAAACAAAGGAACTTCAGCCTCACAGCAACCAGCTTTTTGACGTCACTTTAACCTATGGTACGCCCTTATTTTGCTTCTACTCACAAGGAAGCAAGTAATAAGAATGTTTATGCTATTCTTTTCTTGATTAGCATGAAGTAAATAGAAACATAATCTTTTTAACAATAATTTGTTGCAGAGATGTTGAGAAAACCGTGTGAATGGCGCATACCAGATACCTTACCTTTGATCAAACATACTTTCAGCTTAACAGTAGCATTTACTGGTGTTTCCCAAAATAGGATGCAGCGTGTGCAAGCAGCTTTTCAACAAGTGACAATAGAAAATGCAGTGAATGTGTGTCATATTGTTGGGAAGAGCAAACAAATGGAATTTGGAGGGAATGGTGGTCATTGTCCTGACAGACTAATTCTCGGTGGTGATTCAGGCAGTCGGAGTGCAAATACAAAGGTGACCTGTATCTTGAAGGAGTGAAACCACCTCCATCTTTAGATTAGCTCTTTTGGGCATTAGTGTATTAAAGCGTATGTGGTTGTCAATTTGTCAATGCAAACATCAGCAAACTTTCAAATCAACATGTCTGCATTTTGTAATTTTATAAGATAATTTAACCTTTCATTGTGATTAACAACACGCCTACCTATTTTATTGAGCTTTATTTATTATCAATTTCATAGAGATAATCATTATTGTGAACAGTGAAAGTAGGTAGCTATCTCTTTTCCTACCCACGTAGGAATACATACATTCTGGTTTGTTTACATCGCCGGTGAAGTAAATGGACAGATTAATGAAATGTGAAATTTGTTTTGATGATCTCAGTGGCTTAGGGAGAATCGACAACAATCTGGGCAACTATCGATCTGTGCCATCTGTTGACTACATTGATGATTTGATGGAAATGACGAGTTTTTCACGGCATTGTAGAGTCTTTAGTTTGCAGTCATAACAGCAACATGCAGTACTCGCTTCGAGAGCGTGTTTTCAATGTGAAAACATATTGGAAGGCAAATTCCTGGGTTACAACACACCTGGAATTTGGAAGAGAATTTAATGTACGGGATGTTCCAACAAAGGAAAAAAAATTATCGCTAGCAAGAAAGTTGGAGACAACTGGTATACTCGTTAGTGAGAGTGGAAAACATAGATCACCATTGAGTGCAGAGACTGTTACAAATGTTCCAAGAAGGCTAGTGAGCTCTCCAAACAAATCGTTGCGTCGAATCCTGTGGCACATGTAAAAGAGCTGCGACTGTCTACAATGCCATGAAAATACTCGTAATTTCCATCGAAATCATCAACATAGTCAACAGATGGCATTGATCGATTGTTGCCATGATTGTGGTCGATTCTCCCAGAGCCACTATCAGAGATCATTAAAACAAGTTCCACAGAGAAATTGTGAGCTCAGCTTTCAGAGAGAAATTATGGACTATTAAAATGGTTCAGGTTTACATGGACCGCACTGTATAACGCGTCTATATTCTGTAATTGAGTCTCTTCAGTTTTCAATGTCATTTTACTAATGCGATTTGCTTCAAATTTTACATTCTCTACATAGTACATGGTACGTACGTAGAGAAGGTATTGCACTCCACGCAAAAATTCGATACCGAGAATTCACCAGATATGAATAGTCTTTATTTCTTGCCTCCTTGTAATTAGAAGCGAAATAAGGGAGTACCATAGGTTAAATTGGTAGTCAAAAGCTGGTTGTTATGTGACAGGAGTTGACAAATTCCTGTATGAGAAAAGTATAAGTTTTTTTTAGCTGAAACCCTAACAAGAAATATCTCGCGAACAATCAACTCTGCGAAAAAATGTATCTAACATACATTGTGTGTTTTAATATGATCTACATTTCTTGTGTAGTAAGTTCTTGTCTATCTCTTACGGTGTACTAGTTGTGCAAAATTCAGTAAAATTCGTCCAGAATAAAGAAGTCTTTTGAGGCTATTCAGAAAATTCAAGATTTACAATTTATTTGGCAAGTAAATATCTTAAATATAAGAGATTTTAATCAAAATCGTTAAAGCCATTTTTAAGAAAATCAACATTTTCGAAATTTTTTCCATGTGAAGGGTAGTTGGGGATGGAAGAATTTTCTTGAACATCTTCATGTCGTATCCTTGTAAGATACCAAACTTAAATACCAAGTTCGGTTTTTAACGGTCTTTTCGTTTTTGAGCTATGCTGCAGACATAGACATTTTTCTAAAAATACATTCTTTTGTATTCAGGGGATCTCAAAACATACACTTCCGGTGAAATCTCGGTATCGAATTTTTGGGTGCAATACAAAACCTTCTCTATATACTGTACATGGTACGTATAGAGAAAATAAAAAAGATGTGTGCATACTCGTATGGGTGTGTGTTGCCGCGCCTTGTAATATGCCTCTGGCCTCTACTATTTCGCGAACTCTGATTCGTCGATCATTAAAAACCATATTCCTGATTTTGTCAATCATTTCGTAGGAAGTCACTTCTACTGGACGTTCGGAACGATGTTCATCATTTGTGGATTTACGGCCACGTTTAAATGCTTTTATCCAATTGTAAATTGTTGCAAACGCAGGAGTAGATATGCCATGAACTTCGTCCAACTGGGTTTTTATCTCTTTTGGTGTTAAGCCTTTGAAATGTAAGTGTTTAATCACCGCATCCCCCGTCTTTCTAAAGAAGCACAACATTGTTGATTGCATCGCCTACGGCAACGAACCCATGTGATGGATATAGCTGAAACTTTAACTGCCATCTAGTAAGAGACGACGGTTACTAAATATAAACTACGAGTGTAATCTCTTGGATTTTCTAAGAGCTTACTGAACACCCCTAGTAAATGCTACTGTGGGTAATAACTGGCAAACATTTCAAACACTGTGGATTTTCCAAACTTAACAGATGAATCACGTTAAGGACACTCAAAGGTAGGACCGGATTTGGGAGCATTTCCCAAAGCGATGTGGTCAGCAGAACAGCGCTTCCGCACGCTCGTCTCACTTCATTTAGACCACGCAGTCCCAGGTGTGAAGATCGTAACGGCCTAAGTTTTAGGACTCCCATCTGACCGCATCCGTATACTCCTGGGCGAGCGGGACAGCCTCTGACGTCACTGCCTGCACATTACAAGACGTTCCTACATCCTTTCGGCGCTTCACTTCATTTGAAACGATAAACACAGAATAAGCTATTTATTCAAGTACAGTGCGATTCCACAAAAACGTCAACAATTTTAATAGGCCATCATTTCTTTCCGAAAACTCGTAATGCCTTAGTTCATCGGTAATGTAAATAATAGCAACAGGTTCCAGCAGTTCTGATTGGTTGCTGAACGTTTGACTGCTTTTCTCTATAAAATACGAGGGCCGTTTTTTTTCCCCAACCTTCGATAGGCTAAAAATACTTTACGACGTTTGCGGAGAGCCATTCAAAACAAACGAAGAGGAATATTGACTTCAGGAATTGTGTTGATCCATGACAACGCTCGTCCACAACCCATCGGCTCCTTGAACAATTTCAATTGGACATTTTCGATCATCCGCCGTTCAGTCCTGACCTGGCACCCAGCGACTTTCACCTTTTCCCTGAACTGAAGACGTGGATAGGAGGGCAGGCTCTTTCAACATTTTTTGAAGCGGGTATTGCAAAGCTTGTGCACAGGTACGATAAGTATCTCAATCTTTTCGGTGATCATGTTGAAAAGTAACCATAAGTGTACAAAAGTTTTACTAATAAAATAATTGTTTGAAAGTGCTGCCCTTCTAGCCACGTCTTCAGTTCAGGGAAAAGGTGAAAATGTCCCATTGAAATTGTTCAAGGAGCCGATGGGTTGTGCCGGTAATGTGTGGACGAGCGTTGTCATAGATTAACACAATTCCTGAAGTCTGCATTCCTCTTCATTTGTTTCGAATGGCTCTCCGCAAATGTCGTAAAGTACGAAGATCTTCAAAACAACGTAATTGCTCATTTAAAATCATTGGCGGCAACATTGTTTGAGGCGGGTATTGAAAAGCTTGTGCACGGGTACGATAAATGTCTCAATTTTTTCGGTGATTATGTTGAAAAGTAACCATAAGTGTACAAAACTTTTAGCAATAAAATAATTGTTTTCTTGAACTTGTCTTTTATTTATGGCCTATCGGAGGTTGAAAAAACGGCCCTCGAAGTTCCTCTTAATTTGTTGAAAGAAATACCACATTAAACTATGCAATGTTGCCGAAATGACATAGTAATAGCTATTAATAAACGGAGATTGGTTGAATTTTAATCATTATCCACTTACGCAACAATGTACATGCCTTGTGCCGTTTATATAAATAAACATTACAACGAATGCGTTACCACGTGGAGAGCGTGTCGTACGATGTAAGCAATGGCGGAGGCATGTGATGCCTCTAAAACGTGGCGATAAAATAATTATTACCAATGTATATCATATTTTTGCTTTCTCTACACTTACTATGTACATAGTGTATAGAGAAGGTATTGCACTCTACCCAAAAATTCGCTACCGAGATTTCACCGGAAATGTATGTTTTAGGGTCCCCTGTGTCCAATAAAAGCATTTCAGAAAAAGGTCCCTGTGTTTGCGTGTCTGTGAACAAGATAAGTTAAAACGAAAAGTCTGTAAAGTACCAAACTTGGTATTTAAGTTTAGTATTTTCCAGGGATGCGACACTAATATTTTCAAGATAATCCCCCACCCCCAACTACCCTTTACATGAAACTTTTCTGAAATTTTTGATGTTCAAAAATGGCTCTAATGATTTTGATTAATATTACAAGGAAGCAAGTAATAAGACTATTTCTGATAATTTTTTTCTCGATTAGCATGAAGTAAATAGAAGGATAAGCTTATTAACAATAACTTGTTTGAGAGATGTAGAGAAAATCATGTGAATGGAGCACGTCAGATTTTTTTTTACTTTCCTTAGCACGCATATGACGGACAGACAAATTATTTCTCATAGGAATACAGGTATTCATGACATCGTCAAAAACTGTAGAATTATATCAACAAATCAAGTAAATTTCACACTACAAAATTCATTTAAACTATATAGAGTATTTGCCTTAAAAACCTGAAATGAAGGTCGTCTTATGTGCAAAGGTATGTTATTGTAAAGCTTAAGAGATATATAATGGAAATTGCGTGTACGTATACTGGGTGTGTGTGTGGGTGTGTGTGTGTGTGTGTGTGTGTGTGTATTTTTAGAATATTCGACTAACATGACTTTGTACAGAAGAAGAAGTTGTAAATGCACTAATGCAGATGTAGCTAGAGAAGCATTGTATTCCAACCAAAAATTTGATGCCGATATTTCAATGGAAATAGTAATATTTTGAAGTTCCCCGGGTCGGAAAAAAACATGATTAGAAAATGGTGAGTGTGGATGTAGCTCAAAACGTAAATACCAAACTTGATATTTAGATTTAGCATATTTCAAAAATGCGACACGAAGATTTTTCAAAAATATTCCCCACCACAAACTACCCTTTACATGGAAAAAACTGAAAATTTTGTTTTTTCTCAAAAATGGCTCTAACGATTTTTATTAAAATAGTGTACATTAAACATATTTACATCACAAGTAAAACGCATATTTTGAATTTTCTGGGAATAGCCTCTGAGGATCTCTTTATTCTGGATGAGTTTTGCATAACGGTTAAACTGTAAGAGATAGAATTTATTGATAAAAGTTGGAGCCCTCGTTATGTTACTTATGAATAAATGTTAGATAATTAACGTAAATATTGCGAAGTAATTAAGGATCTGTAACTATTAATATTATGGCTTCATAGCTACTGTTTATAAACATGCTGCTAATAAATACACACATGCAGAGACTAATAAATACACAATTTTATACTCTTAAGTCATTTTTCCTCCGCCAGATGATATCACATTCCCAAGCATACATTAAAAGCAGCAAAGAACTTGGCCGGTAAATCATTAACCTCTACTTATGCATACTTTAGTGCGATTACTTGTTTGATAGCTTGTATATGCTCAGTTGAACACTAACACGATGCGACGTGGTACAAAGACTCGTGGGTGTAGTCTCCATGAACATAAAACAAGCAAAAACTGTCATATACTCCATAATTTGTTGCTTGGAAACCAAAGAGAAATAAATAAAAGGTAAACTAAAGAGTAACAAACGAAAGGCTCGCCAACCTAGACAGTTCTTTACTCGTCTTTATGTGCCGAAGTTAGAAGATTGCAGTAATCCCAGGATAGTTGCTTAGAATTATGGACTGTCATTACAGAAAGAAAGCTACAAAGTAAACAAATATTTCGTGTGTTCCATTCACTTGACTTTCTCTATATCTGTGCAACAAATTATTGTTAAAAACTATTCTTCTATTTACTTCGTGCTAACCGAGAAAAAAATTAGCAGAAACTGTCTTATTACTTGCTATATAAGGGAGTGCCATAGGCTAAAGTCATAGTCAACTCCTTTAAAAGCTAGCTGTTCTGTGATTGAAGTTCCTTTGTATGGCCAGGAGTTGACAAATTTCCGTATGACAAAGTACAAGTATTTAAAAACTGAATCCAATAGCAAGGAATGTTTCGGAAACGGTTACCTCCACAACAAAAATATAAATTGTGCGTTTTGACGAGATCTGCATTTTTTGGGCAGTCAGCTTTTGTCTATTTCTTACGGTTTAGCAGATCAGCAAAATTCGTCCAGAATAAAGGTACTCAGAGGCTATTCCCAGACAATTCAAGATAAACATTTTATTTGGGATGTAAATATCTTAGTATGCGGTATTTTATTAAAAATCTTTTAAACCATTTTTGAGAAAATCTCAATTTTCGAATATTTTTGCCATGTAAAGGGTAGTTTGTGGTGGGGGACTTTTGTGTTGCATCCTTGGAAGATACTAAATCAAAATACCAAGGGGACCCCAAAACATATATTTCCAGTGAAATCTTGATATCGAATTTTTGAGTGGAATACAATACCTTCTCTATCCAGTATTTACATTGTACATGCAGGCTAGAGAAAGTAATTATTCCTTTATATTCACCATGCTAAACGAGATAAATCTTAGCAAAAGGCTAAAGCGATAGCCAAATTTTTTAAAAGCTATCGCTATGTGAAGCAATTGAATTTCGCTTTCTCTTTGAGTGACTAGGAATAAAACAAAACAGGTATGAAAACAAAATATGATCTCTCGTTTAAGAACAGTTTTAAGTATTTTAAAATCGAAACTAATAACAAAAACGTCTCTAAAACGGTTAATGCTACAAGAAAATGCATAACTGTGTGTTTTAACAGGGTGTATATTTTTAGTGTAGTAACTTTTTGTATATCTCTTATGATTTATCACATACAAAATTTATCCACAATGAAAAGGTCTTCAGAAAATTTAAAATATACGATGGCCGTTCTTTTACAACCTCCGATAGGCTATAAATAAAAGACAATTTCATAGAAAACAATTATTTCATTACTAAAAGTTTTGTACACCTATGGTTATTTTTCAACACAATCGCCGAAAATATTGAGACATTTATCGTATCTGTGCACAAGCTTTGCAATACACGCTTCAAAAAATGTTGCCGCCAATGCATTAAAAATATCTGATGTGTACCATTCACATGACTTTCTCTACATCTCTGCAACAAATTATTGTTAAAAACCCTATGCTTCTATTTACTTCATGCTAATCAGAAAAAATTAGCGGAAATAGTCTTATTACTTGCAAGTAGAAGTGAAATAAGGCAGTACCATAGGTTCAACTGATAGTCAAAAGCTGGTTGCTATGTCACTGAAGTTTCTTTGTTTGTATGGACAGCAATTGACAATTTCGTTTATGAGAAAAGTAAAAGTTTTTCAAAGCAGAAACCAAAAACAAGGAATGTCTAAAAAACATTAACTCCACGAAAAATTTGTATATAACAGAAATTGTGTTTTAACGTGCTCTACATTTTTCGTGTAGTAAGTTTTTGTCCATCTCTTACGGTTAAGCAGTTATTCAAAATTCCGTAAAAGTCATCCAGAATAAAGTACTCTTCAGAGGCTATTCCCAGAAAATTCAAGATATACATTTTATTTGTCAGGTAAATATATTTAATATACGAAATTTTAATCAATTTTTTCAGAAAATTAAAATTTGGGAAAAAAGTTCCATGTAAAGGTTAGTTGGGGGTGGGGGGATTTTTCTCAAAATCTTCGTGTCGCATCCCTGGAAGATACTAAACTTAAATACCAAGTTTGGTATTTTACCGATGTTTTGTTTTTGAGTTATCGCACGCACGCACGCACGCACGCACACACACACACGGACATTTTTCTGAAAATACTTTTTTGGACACAGGAGACCCTAAAACATATATTTCCGGTGAAATCTCGGTATCGAGTTTTTGGGTGGAGTGCAATACTTTCTCTATACACTATGTACATAGTACGTATAGAGAAAGTAAAAATGTTGCCGCCAATAATTTCAAATGAGCATTAAAAAAAGTGATAAATACTGCCATTCTTTTCTGACCAACAGATTTATGAGAGTTATTTAGATTGCAGATCCCATTCCATCAAAAAAAATTGTCCGCCAAAGGCTGACAAAGGTAGGTTTTGTAAATGTTGTGATAGGTATACTGCGGCGGTGTCGAGGCCAATTGATTGGACCGTTCACCTCCCACCTAGACGGCTTCTATCCCAAGCGCCCGAAGCTGTACCTGGGCAGGTTTTCTCCGGGTCCTCAGGTTTCCTCCGCTACTCATTCCACCAGTTGCTTCATCATAACCATTCCAGGTTCTCCATTCTGTGGTTTCGTGTCGTTGGCTCCCCGATAGTTTTCTGACCCCTAGGCATCTGCCTGTAAGTCCTAAATACAGGTAGGGTAAAACGACTACAACGAAAAATGTCTGAGATAATAGTTGTTTCAAAATGTAGAAGAGGTTCAAACCTCTTGTAAGAAGTGATAAATGTTGTCAGACTTTTGTGACCATACAGATTTATGGGAGTTATTTTGATTGCAGATTTCTTTCCACCAATAAAGAAACGTCCGCATTTATAGCGCCTGACAAAGGTACCTTTTGTAATTTGTGTCATAAATATATTGCGGCGGGGACACGAGGTTATACCGCTCGCCTCCCACCTACAGGTTCGATCTCAAGCTCGCGAATGTGTTGGACAAGTGGCGTTTGGGCGGGTTTTCTCCGGGTCCTCTGGTTTACTCCACCACTCATTCCACCGTTTGCCACCAGGTTCTACATTCTGTGGTTTCCCGGCGTAGGCTCCCCGATAGTTTTCTGACCTCCTAAGCATCCGGTTGTTAGTCCTAGGGGGTGTTAGAGCTTAGAGCACGTTAATGTCGGTGACTGCGACCAAGTATTGATCTAATGCGGCCTACCACCTAACCACAGGCCAGCACACAGGAAACGACGGAGCTAAGTGCAGAGACGCACGGAAGTCCCTAACATTCACTATATGGCAATCCTGGCGTGCCACGGAGGCTGTACAGGCGCCGGGAGGCTGAAAGGAGACCTCAACCAGCACAATCAGGGGGAAGACTTCTACCCGGAGCAAGCAACCGTTCCATCTGTCTGCAAAGCCTCAAGCCATCTTGCACCGACCTAAAAAATGAAGAAGGGGAATGGAATGAAGGAAAGAAACCATGATAAATATACACCACCTCAGCATTCGGCCTAAGCAGCCCGAGGAAAACTACGAAAAAACCCAGGATCAGAGTGCGTAGTCAACGGGGAGCGAACCCGGACCTCCCGAATGCCGCCGATCCCGGTGGCCGAGCTCGCTAAAGTGTCTCGCTTTGGCGCTTCGTGGTGCACAGGATCGTGGTTTCGAGTCCCGCTTTGGACATGGGTGTTTCTGTGTTTGTAAATGTGTCTGTTTGTTTATGTGTATGTAAAAAGGAAAACTTTAAGAATAATAAGGTCTACTAAGGAAATATAGGAAACTGGCTAAAATGGAGAAAAAATGAATACAGCGCCGGAGTCCTGACAAGCCTCCGGAACTGTACATATATAATAATGAAATATAAAAAAATAAAAAAATAAAAAAATAAAAAATAAATATTTGTGCCAGGCTAGACATTAAGGTAGGCACACCACATTGCTTACTTTGCATTCCAACACTTGATTCAGCCGTGATGATAGGCTGCCTTCAATAAAAAAAAAAAAAAATAGAAGCCATACAAAACTTCTACTATGCAGGCAACTTTAATATATATATATATATATATATATATATATATATATATATAATATGCCAGACCCAGACGAAACGCATGAGCCTCCTGCCTCGGTGGGGGTGGGTTTGACCACTCGCCTCTCTCGCCTAGATGGCCCGGGTTCTATCCCAAGCGACCCGGTCCCTATGGCCACGCTCACATGTGAGATTTGTGGTGGAAGCGGTGCAGCGGCGGATTTTCTCCACGTTCGCCGGTTTCCCCACCATCGCATTCCACCGGTGCTCCATCTTCATTCCATGAATCATCACTGTCTCGTCTGCGGTACCATAGAAGTAAAAGCGGGCGATAAACACTATAAAAAAAAAAAAGTCGTAGATATGGGGAGGTTAAACCAACTGCAATGAAAAATACTGACATGATATAGTTGCTGCAAAATTTAGAAAAGGTTGAAACGATATGCCACTCGAAAGAAGTGATAAATGTTGGAATTCTTTTCTGAGCATACGGTTTATGAGAGTTACGGTGATTGAAGATCCCAGTCCATCAATAAAGAAGCGTCTGACAAACGGTTGCTTTTGATAAACATACTGCCCTGATACTCGTATAAAGACAAACATCGTAATAACGCGAATGTGACCAGCATGTGATAATGCGATACGAGCAATTAGTCTGAGACGAGATTAATTTCGCAGCGAGGCAGGAAGCGTAATCCTGGGCAGGTTGCAGTAAACACAGGGGAAAGTGATACTGCAGATATTGATCCCTTATGAGCTGCGTCTCACCCGCAACTGTTCATACCTAGCGCGTACACTAACTTCTTTTGTTTCACATTCCCTTCGTCAAAACACTCGTACCGAATATTGTAGTATTAAGACATTATGCCAACTTCTTTTACTTTCTCTAGCATATAAGTACAATGCATATAATAGATAGAGGTGGTGTATTTCTTCCAAAAATTTGAAATATCTGTTCTGAGACCCCCTGAATGTAAAAGGATTTTTACTTTCTCTTCACCTACTATGTACAATGTATATAGAAGATATTGAATTCCACAAAAAATTTCCATACCGAGATTTCACCGAAAATAGGTATTTTAGGGTCCACTGTATCCAAGATAAAGCATTTTAGATAAAGGTCAGTGTGTGTGTGTGTCCCTGTGCCCGTGAACACGATAATTCAAAAACGAATTACTCAATCTTAATATACGTATAAGTTTAGTACCTTTCAAGGATGCGAAACGAAACTTTTTAGGAAAATCCCTCCACTCCAAGCTACCCTTTACAAGGAAACATTTTTGGAAATTTTTACTCTCTCAAAAATGGCTGTGACGATTTTATTTAAAATACTGTATATTAAAGAGATTTACACGATAAACAAAATACCTATATATTTGCAATTTTCTGAGAACAGCATCTGAAGACGTGTCTTTATTCGGGATGAATTGTGCATAACTAGTAAACCGTAAGCGATAGACAAAAACTTTCTAGCCCGACTGGGTAGTGTGGTGGTAGCGTGTCTGCCTCACATTCAAAAGGTCGTGAGTTCTGGTGAGTTACTCGGGTAAGGTTTTTCCCTTATCCTTAGAAGACGAATGTCGAGTGCTTTAAGCTCCACGAACCCCGAGATCGTTTGAGCATCATTTCACCAATTTCATTCATCGTCCGATATGACCAGCCAGGTTAAAGGGCGTTAAACTACACAAACAAAAAAAACTTACTACACAAAATATGTAGATCTCGTTGAAACACACAATTTGTCTTATACATTTTTTTCGTAGAGTTGGCCATTTTTGAAATATTTCTTGTAATTGGTTTCAGTTTAGTAACTTAAAACTTTTTTTTTTCAAACGGGAGATCATTTCATTTCATCTCCCTCTTGTTTTACAGTGGAAAGCGAACCAAATTTCAATGGTTTCATATAGCGGCCGGTTTAAAAAACGTTTGAGTATCGCTTTAGCCAAGCGTACTTTTTTATAACTTCTACTATAATGTTTATCTCGAGTACCATGTCGTAGTTAAAAGAACAATATTTTGTAACAATAATTGTAGAGAAAGCTATGTGAAGGAACACATCAATTTTTAGACGAAAAATCCTTCTTGCACATTATAAGATTATAATATTTTATATCACATACTTACAATATTTATAACTTTTTTAACTGCTCCCCTTACCTGTTTATTTCCATTTTAATATGATATTTTATCTGCTATTATATTCGTATTGCTATTTATGCATGTTAGATTATATAGTATTATTGGGTATACGTTTACCCTACCCCTGGTAGTGAAAAAAACAAATTTTGTCAGCTAACAAGGTTATGGCGAGTGTTTTCTGTGCTGCAAAGGGAATTATTTTTATTGATTACTTGGAAGAGGCTAAAAGTATCACTGGTGACTACTACGCAAGCTTACTGCTGCGTTTGAGTGATGTGATGAAAAGAAAAAGACCTCATTTGACAACAACAACAACAAAAATCTTGCTTCACCAGACGATGCTCCGGCCCATCCTTCAGTCATTGCAATGGGAAAAATTTGCTGTGTTCCATTTACATGACTTTCTCTAAATCTCTGCAACAAAGTATTGTTTAAAATCTTATGCTTCTATTTACTTCATGGCAATCCATAAAAAATTAGCAGAAATAGTCTTATTACTTGCTTCCATGTAAGTAGAAGCGAAATAAGGGAGTACCATAGGTTAAAGTGACAGTCAAAAGCTGATTGCTATGTGACTGAAGTTCCTTTGTATGGATAGGAGTTGACAAAATTCTGTGTGAGTAAAGCATAAGTTTTTAAAACTGAAACCAAAAACAAGGAATATCTCAAAACGATCTATTCCACAAATAAAAATGCATATAACATAAATTGTGTGTTTTAAAGTGCTCTACATTTTTTGTGTGGTAAGTTTTTGTCCATCTCTTACAGTTTAGAAGTTATGCAAAATTCCGTAAAATTCATCCAGAATAAAGTAGTCTTCAGAGGCTATTCCCAGAAAATTCAAGATATACATTTTATTTGTCTTTAATATATGATATTGTAATCAAAATCGTTAGCCATTTTTGAGAAAATCAAAATTTTCGAAAAAATTTCCATGCAAAGGGTAGTTTGGGGAAGGGGGGATTTTTCTCAATATCTTCGTGTCGCATCCCTGGAAGATACTAAACATAAATATCAAGTTTGGTATTTTACCCATTTTTCGTTATTGAGTTATCGTGTTCAGTGACACACGGACAAGCGGACACACACACTCGTGGACCATTTTCAGAAAATACTTTTTTGGATACAGGGGACCCTAAAACATATTTCAGGTGAAATTTCGGTATCGATTTTTTTGGTGTAGTGCAATACCTTCTCTATACACTACGTACATGGTACGTGTAGAGAAAGTAAAAATGTGTGAATTGAAGTTGGAATTGCTTGAACATCCACCCTATTCGCCAGATCTAACACCCAGTGACTACCTCCTGTTCCCAAATCTCAAAAAAATGTCTTGGAAGATGATGATTTCACAGCAATCATTGATGCGGTAAACAGCTATTTTGAGGACCTTGATAAATCGCACTACAGAGATGGTTTACTTAAATTCGAACGCCCATATGACAAATGTATTAGCCTTTCTGGAGATTATGTTGAGAAATAAAGCAATTTTTAAATGCTGTTTTCATTGACAGGCCCGGGACTTACCAGCCGACCCTAGTACAATCTGGTAGCTATAGAAAGAAGAAATCGTAGTACTCACATAGACTCAAAAAACACGCGTGCCGAAAGTAAAACAGTTGCTTAACCATTTTTGCAGTGAGTTGTACACCAACTAATACCTTTGTTTATACTTCTCTGGAATTAATGTAGAACATCCCAGTCTCCAGGCTTCTTATATTTCTCTGTCCTCTGCCATAACCTTCTCCGTAATAAAATTGTCGGATCTATTCTAATTAATGTAGAACATCCCAGTCTCCAGGCTGCTTATATTTCCCAGAAAACTCAAGATACATGTTTTATTTGTGGTGGAAATATGTTTAATATATGATATTATAATCAATATCATTTGTCATTTTTGAGAAAATCAAAATTTTCGAATTTTTTCCATGTAAAGAGGAGGGGGATTTTCTTGAAAATCTTCGTGTCGGAGCCTTGGAAGACACTGAATTGAAATACCAAGTTTGGTATTTTACCAATTTTTCGTTTTTGAGATATCGTATTGAAGGACACGCACAAATGCCTTTTTTATTCAGGGGTCTCAAAACATGTATTTCCTGTGAAATCTCGGTATCGAGATTTTGGTTGCAATACAATAGCTTCTCTATACATGTAAATGGTACGTGGAGAGGAAATAAAAGCAATGAACAGCTACATAACTACCAGATGTTTCTTTTTCATAGAAGTCATTTGTATCCAAACAATATTTTAATTAATGTATTAATACTCATCTTCAAAAATAGTAAGTGATATACGTGCTTTAAGTGCACTGCAGAATTTCAACTTCGTTTCGCATTTTCAAACTTTTCCTCGATTCTGCAATAGTACGTTTCCCATTATCGCAACGTACTATTCAGACAGGGAATAAATACATCTGACTTTAGTAATCGAGGGAAAAGAAAAAAATTGATAGAAACATCTGGAATGGACAGAACAAATAAAGCCACTAAAAATAATCCTACTTCGAATACAAACAACTACGGATAATACAAAACAGAATAGGCACATTGAAAGAACGGAGGAAATATACTGTGAGCTTTTAATAACGTTATTTATAGAAAGCAGAGAGAATAAATTGTTTCTGATAGGAAGTAGCCCACGAGCCGTCCACCTAGTTCCGACATCTGAAGATGAATTTGATAATACCACATGGCCCGAAAGAATTCAAAAGAGCCTCTACAAGCGAATATCGACACACAACACCGGTTGAAGCAAATTACTCAAGTAGTTAGGTGTTTGTTTTATTATTCTTTGCTTTTCATATTTTTTCTTTACTTTCTCTTCCACGTTCAATCTACAGAGTAGGTACAGAAGATTTTGCATTTCAGAGCAAAAATTTGATACCGAAATTTCGCCTGATATACATTTTGAGGATATACATAGATACAAATACTCTTTACATGGAAAAAAATTCGAAAATTTTGATTTTCTTAAAAATGGCTCTCACGATTTTGATTAATACCTCGTATATTTAAGATATTTACTTGAAAAATAAAACGTATATCTTGAATTTTCTGGAAATAGCCTCTGAAGGCTTCTTTATTCTCGAATTTTACATATGTTTGCATAACTCCTAAACCGTAAGAGATGGACAAAAACTTACCACACAGAAAATGTAGAGCACATTAAAACACACAATTTGTTATATACATTTTTTTTCCGTGGAGTTGATCGTTTTTAAGATATTCCTTGTTTTTAGTTTCAGCTTTGAAGAACATATCTTTCTCATACAGGAATGTGTCAACTCCTGTCCATACAAACAAAGGACCTTCAGTCACATATCAATCAGCTTTTGACTGTGACTTTAACCTTATTTCGCTTCTACTTACAAGGAAGCAAGTAATAACACTATTTCTGCTAATGTTTTCTCAATTAGCTTTGAGTAAATAGAAGCCTAAGCTTTTTAACAATAATTTTTTGCGGATATGTAGATAAAGTCATATGAATGGAACATATATTAGATTTTTAATCTTTGGATGAGGATACAAGTTTCCTGTATTCTTTATTACTTTCTCTACACGTACTATGTACATATTGTGTAGAGAAGGTATTGTAATGCACCCAAAAATTAGATACCGAGATTTCACCGGAAATACATCTTTTGGGTCCCCCTGAATCGAAAAAAAGCATTTTTAAAAAAAATGTCCGTGTGTGCGTCTGTGGGTAGCATAATTCAAAAACGAAAAGACTTGTTAAATACCAAACTTGGTATTTAAGTTTGTTATCTTCCAAGGATGCGACACGAACATTTTCAAGAAAACTTCCCCACCCCAACTACCCTTTACATGAAACTTTTTTCGAAAATGTTGATTTTCTGAAAAATGGCTCTAACAATTTTGATAAAAATATCGTAAAATAAAGATACTTACTTGACAAATAAAATGTATATCCTGAATTTTCTGAGAATAGCATCTAAAGATCTCTTTATTCTGGATGATTGTTATTGAGTTTTGCATAACTGATAAACCGTATGAGATAGACAAAAACTTGAAACACAAAAAAATGTAGATCACGATAAAGCACACAATTTATGGCAAATACATTTTTTCTGGAATTGATCGTTTTTGCGATATTCCTTGTTTTTGGTTTCAGCTTTGAAAAACTTATACTTTTCTTATACAGAAATTTGTCAACTCCTGCCCACACAAAGGAACTTCAGTCACATAGCAACCAGTTTTTGACTATCCCTTATTTCTCTTCTACTTACAAGGAAGTAATAAGACTATTTCTGCTTATTTTTTCTCGATTAGCATGAAGTAAATAGAAGCATTAGCTTTTTAACAATAATTTGCTGTGGAGAGGTAAAGAAAGTCACGTGAATGGAACACATCTGTTTTTTTATCTATAATTTTATGAATATAAAGGTATATTCTTAAACAGTGGTATACAAAAAATCTGATGTGTTCCATTCATATGACTAACAAATTATTGTTAAAGAGTGTATTTTTCTCTTTATATCGTGCTAATCGAGATAAACTTGAGCAGAGATTATCCTTATTACTTGGTCCCTTGTAAGTAGAAGGGGAAAAATCTGTGTTCCATTCACATGATGTCCTCTAGCTGTTCGGTAAACAAACATTTTATTCAAAACATTAATCCGTTTACTACATTTTGCTAATGAAGATAAATATAAGCACAATTTGTCTTATTAGCTTCCTTGTAAGTAGAAGGGAAATAAGAAAATGCAACAGCTAAAGCGATGGTATCGTCTTTTAAAAGCCGGTCGCTATGTGAAACAATTGGAATTCCAATCTTACTAGGAATAAACAAATGAAAAACGAGAAGAAAGATGTCTTCCCGTTTTAATGTGGAAACGAATAAGCTATTTCTGCATATTGCTTCTTCAAGAGACGGTGACATAGACATTTCCGTTTGACAGTTTTTCTCCGAATTGAGCCGCAGTTGCAGCTTTCGGAAATAGATCCTAATCGAGGATCATTATCCTAATTCCTCCGTGCGGTGACATTGCATTCTGCGGCGGCCCTTAATGAGATTTTACCACGCAAAGCATGTCGCCAACTTCATCACGAAAAGATCAGCGTCGGAACTATTACGTCAGCCCGCTATAACCATAACGCTAATCTGGAACTTTAGTCGTCAGAATTATCCAAATGTAACTGCAGGGTCTCAACGACTTACCTCGTCGATATCTCTGAATTTGTACTTTTACCACCGATTTAGATAGAAATTAGGTGAGCATTCGCTTTCTATTGTTCCCCATCTCAACTATTCCGTGCCAAATGACCCTCTACTTCAGGCGTCGCCACCCTAACAATCACAGTTGCAATCATATTCTTGAGGTGGTTCCCGAACTCTTCAGCTGCTCTGGTGTGAGCGTTGCGGACCCCGAGTGCCCGTGGTACTTCTGGTCTTACTAGAAGCAGTCAGGCCGAATATATGAGCCCCTTCCATAAGGGATCTGTTCGGATTGGGTTGAACTCGACTTGGCAGTGGCCCGATATCCGTGGGAGATTGGGTACGTCTGGGCAGGGTTGTGAGACAGCTTAATGTCCTCCGGCATCAACCTGGAAAGTTAGTAGACCTAAGCTGGTAAAGATAGGATCTACTCGTTTTCGGTAGATGGGGTTGACGCGCGTAAGTGGCGTATCCACTTCCTTCCCTGCATACAAGCACTTCAGAACTTGCACGCATGGGAATTCAGCGTATAAAATAGATACTGGTCTAACGGAAAAAACCCGTGGCTGGCACGCATACCTGAGTAGTTAGCTTATGCAGTCTTGTTTCCCCTTGAGATGGGGAGTGATTATATGATATAACTGACGCAACAGATCTGGACATGTGAAATTCTTAAACGTGAGCTAGGAAGCGGGTTGTATATTTATTGTTAACTAAATAAGTAGTTCAGTGGACTGCATGCATGCTGGAAGAGTACGTCTCTCAGTCAATATCAAATATATGTCAGCGCTTATGCACTGCATCGCAATGCGATGTACTGACAATATTAGAACTGCCGTTTGTGAAAAATGCAACACCAAGAAAGGAACTCCCAAATAACTCCAAACTTGATGGAAATGTAGAAAAGTGTGCAAGCAATAAGTGATTAGGTTTGTAGAGAGATGGGGTACACACAGACCGAGCAGAGCACTGTCGTGTCGGTCCGACAAGGTCAGTGTTGCACTAAATGTAGTCAGTGCAGAGCTGTCAAACAAGGTGGAAACAATAAAGTGAGTGCCAGTATATCTCGTCGACGTCAAAGGGCGCCATATCGGCATGTGAGTGATTTCGAACGAGGCAGAATGATCGGTCTCCGGGAAGCGGGACATTTTGGCTCGTACAGAACATGCTGCTACACCAGTGATGCGTTTGTGGATGCAGTGGATAGATGAAGGTAGTATGCAGCGAAAAGCGTATATCTTGTCCGCATGGCCATAATGGACTATACATCTTCCTCCACAGTGTTAGCTCGACGCTGGAGCACTGCAATAGGTGTGAACTTATCTGCATCAACGGTTCGTCGCCGACTGCTGCAGGTTGGACTGACTGCACACATGTCAATACGTCGGCTTCCATTGTCATCCAGAAACCGCAAGCTGCAATGGGCACGTGAACCCCGTCACTCGGGTGCTGAGTGGCAAAATGTAGTCTTTTCGGACGTGTTTTACAGTAATGGCAACGTGCGTGTCCGGTGATGCCGTGATGGCGAACCTGGAGGGCTGCATTGTTCAGCCGCATAGCGTATAAACACCAGGTGTAATTGTTTGAGGCGCCATTGGTTACAACAACCGACCTCGCCTCCTACGAATTGAGGACACTTTGAACTGCAACCGGTACCTACAGGTGGTTGTAAACCTCGAGGTACTCACCCCCTGCTTCAGGCATCTCCACATGTCGCATTTCAATAGGACAATGTCCGGCTACATATTGTGAGGAATGTACAAGCCTTCTTCGAAGAGCGACGGATATCATTGCTTCCCTGGCCTGCACGTTCGCCTGACATGTCGGCCATCGAACATGTGTGGGATATTGTTGGTCGGCGCCTGGTAAGTCACGGTCCTCCAGTAACCAGTGTCACGGGGTTGTGGGCTTGAATACAAACTGCGTGGAGCGATATCCCTCAGGAACTTATTCAGAATCGTTTTGTTTCAATGCCGCGGCGTTATAACAGCGCATGGAGGCCACACATGAGGGCTCAAAGGTCATGTATAGATTTGAAAAGTTCATCATTTGTTACTTGTCAAGTACCTAATCTGTGGTATTAAATTCATTGTATTCATGAGTTTGCTTCTGGTGTTGCAATTTTCACACGGCAGTGTAGTTAGAGAAGGTATTGTATTCCACTCAAAATTGGAGTCAAGATTTCACCGGAAATATGTTTTGAGGCCCCCTATGTAAAATGCATTTTAGTAAAGGATGAGAGAGAAAAAGAGCAACGGAACTCAAAAACGAAAAGGCGGTTAAACACCTAACTTGGTATTTAAGCTCAGTATCTTCCTAGTACACGAAGATTTTCAAGAAAATACACCCCCCCCACAAAATACCCTTTATATGGAATATTTTTCAAAATGTTTTACTTTCTCAAAAACAGCTCTATACATACACATTGACGATGGTGAGTAACACTCTAGGATGTCCGATAATTGTTTGCGGGGCTGAATGTTCTATTTCCGATCTTGGAATTTCTTTCTTGATGTCAATTTTGCTGTCAAGAGTACAGTTAAATTTAGAGGTCCAATTCCAGCTATTACCCGAGCTGCATCAGTAGATATAGGACGAAATGTTTTTGGTGATACGAAGAAGAAAACTTCGCAGTTGCCTGCAAGCCCATCTCTGAAAGCTGTGACACACATAATACCACAGCACATAAATACTTTTTAATATGTGTTTTAAGTCCCCAGCTGGGTCTAACCGCTCTTGAAATGCATGTTAATACGTGTATTAGATTTGATTTCCAGATATTTAAAATGTGATCATAGCGTTAGTTTCCAGTACAGAATTACTCCAAGGCATTTGAAATTATCAGCCAAATCTATGAACAAATTGTTCATGTGTATTTGAGAGACATCAAACTTACGTCTGTTGGTGACGAACATTGCGTAGTCTTTACACGGTTATACTTCAGTTTATTTTTACAACCCCAAGTGTAGTAAAATAGATGTAGTGTTTCATTAGCGTTTGTCCGAGGGCCGTTTTTTTTTTTCAACCTCCATAGGCTATAAACAAAAGACAAGTTCATAGAAATCAATTATTTTATTACTAAAAGCTTTGTACACTTATGGTTACTTTTCAACATAATCACCGAAAAGATTGCCACATTTATCGTACCTGTGCACAAGCTTTGCAATACCAGGTTCAAAAAATGTTGCCGCTAATGATTTCAAATGAGCATTGACGTTGTTTTGAAGATCCTCGTACTTTACGACGTTTACGGAGAGACATTCAAAACAAACGAGGAGAAATGCTGACTTCAGGTATTGTGTTGATCCATGACAACGCTCGTCCACACACTGCTGGCACAACCCATCGGCTCTTTGAACAGTTTCAATGGGACATTTTCGATCATCCGCCGTACAATACTGACCTGGCGCCCAGCAACTTTCACCTTTTCCCTGAAGGCGTGGCTAGGAAGGCAGCACTTTCAAACCAACGAAGATCTTCAAAACAACGTCAATGCTCATTTGAAATCATTGGCGGCAACATTTTTTGAAGCGGGTATAGCAAAGCTTGTGCACAGGTACGATAAATGTCTCAATCTTTTCGGTGATTATGTTGAAAAGTAACCATAAGTGTGCAAAACGTTTAGTAATAAAATAATTGTTTTCTTGAACTTACCTTTTATTTATAGCCTATCAGAGGTTGAAAAAAAAAATAACGGCCCTCGTATTTAAGATTCAACTAGCTATAAGCTTTGCTTTTATTATTAATTTTTAAACTAACTTGTTAATTTCTGAATAATATGTCTTTCATGAGTAGATACTAGCATATATTTTTCACTGTAAGAAAGGTAACAAAAATCCAGATAAATTAAGCCTAGGCACATCATGAAAAGCTATGGTATGAACTTACACTATGGTCGTGATTTCAAGAACATCCGAAAGAATACGTTTACATTTTTTTCAGATTATGCTAGCTTTTCATGATCTGACTGGGATCTTCCAGAAATGACTATTTCAATAATATCCTGCGATATGTACGAGTTCATCCAGAAAGTGGTAGACGATTTGGCATAATTAAATAATAACGAAAGTTATAAACACTAAACTTTATTTACAAAGTTACAGTATCTTATTCTATTCTTCAACGTAACCGTCATTGCTATCAAGGTATTACTGTCAAGTGGTTCCGGTTTTTCAATTCAGATGTTATACTCTTCCACAGCTAAAGATCTGAGCCAAGATGTCACTGCCACTTTGAGGTCTTCATGATTGAGAAATATTTTTTTATCCAAAAAGTCATGTACAGTGTCTAAAGTGAAACGCTGGTTTTTTTTCTGATTTTTTTAACATTTGCTTTCAACTCCTACATAACGATTGATGAACTTCCACTCCGATCTTTTTCGTGCACACTGGTTCATCCTTGAGTACTCGTAAATTATACGCCATTTCTCCACTGAAGACTCGTGTATTGCATTATTACTATACACCTGCGTTATTGGCCTATAAAAAATTCTATTGACCGAACATTTTGTGGATTCAAAAACACGAATGAGATTTTCGGCATTGAAAACCGAAACCACATGATAATAAATACTTTCATTACGTTGGAAAGTAGAATTTAGTACTATAGCTTTGTGATAAAGTTTTGTGTTCATAACTTACGTTATTATTTAGTTATGCCAAATCGTCTCGCTTTCTGCATGACCCTCGTACAACTTAACATATTGCTTATGTAAAAAGAAAGAAATGATAAAATCCAGTTGTCAAAAGAAACGCACTTTGAAGGTGAAACACCTCCAGAAAAATGCTTGCTCAATGACTGTCTACTGTTATGATGGAAACAGATAAAACACCAACAGGAGCATGCTCTATAACCAAAAGCAGGCACAACAATATTAACGCCGGAAGCATAAGACACAAGAAGCAAACGAGTTCAGCCATTGTTACCCACGCATGTGAGTAGGAGTAGATAAAACTCTTGTTGTAGGTGCGGTCTTCGTTTACTTTTACAGGCCTATGGATGAGCATTAGCACCTCGACAGGATTATAAATGTGGGGGCCTACAACTCCACCTCTCCTCATGTCTGCATCCGTTTCCATGGCTACGTCATGTCACTAAAATCTGCATTACTGCAAACTTAATGCGACGGATTTCTGATTGCGCTTCCATATTAAACAGCTGAAGGCATCCTGCAAATAATATTTATCGCCCTCTTGGGAATTATGGGAGAAACGAGTGTCACAAAATGCTTCAGGGCAATCCAAAAGTAACGCACGTTTTGTCATAACTAACGAAAGGTGCAAACGCACAACTTTATTTACAAAGTTACATTACCTTACTCTATTTCTCAACGTAATTATCGCTCTCCGTGGTGTAATGGTTACCATGCTAACTTCATATACCCAAGATCGCGGGTTCAAACCCGGCGGAGGACGATGGAGTTTTTCGGGCGTAAAAATCCTAAGCATGTTCGATTATCTACTTCAAATAGTCTGATATTATAAGGATCTAGTTCATTTTTAGGGATTATATAAGAATCAAATTCAATATCTAAAAAATCTGAATATTCATAACTTCTATATCATTGATGTCCGTTAGTTTTAAGTGGTAATGTGGGTTTAATACTTTCATAAATTATTGGATTCCTTCGAAAGAGAAGTAAAGCCGTGGGTCCCGTGTCGTAGATTTACGGCTCGTAAAAGAGCCTCAAGCCTGATAGAGTCTGAGCAAAATTAAGCGGTCTTTCACGCCCAGTGTAGAATGGGACACAGCAGTTAAAGAGCGTCCATAAATAAAACTCCATATCATTTCTCAACGTAATCGCTATTACTATCAAGGTATTTATTGTCACGTGATATGGTGTTTCAATGGCTATGTTATACTCTTCCACCTCTAAAGATCCCAGCCAAGATTTCGAGGTTTTCATCGGTTGCGAAACATTTTCCACCCAAAAAGTCATGCATGGTGACCAAAGTGAAATACCAATTTCTCTTGAATTCTTTCATCAACATTTGCTTTCACTAGGAAAAAATAATAAAATGACAATTAAATAGTTTGTTTTTCCTAAACTAAAATTAAAGATAACTGCTGCAGAGGACAGAAGGAAGGTCCAACTTGTGTGTCTGAAGGGTTTTAGACTGTTTGAAGGTAAGCAACTTAGAGGGGAAAATGTTTTGTACTTAAAAACTTGATTTACCCGTTTACAGTATTTTCAACACTTTTTGTCATTGAAAATGTCCCACGCGATGCAGGTCCTCCTCACTGAAGACTCGTTCAATGCATTATCACAATACACTTGCGTTATTTGCCTATAAAATTCGATTGGCCAAACGTTTTTTCATTCATGAAAACGAATAAGTCCTTGGCGGTAGAAAAGTATAACATGAGCATCAAAAAGTGGTACCACGTGACAGTAGCTGTCTTGACAGAATGGAGATTATGTTGAGAACTAGAGTAATGTACTGTAACTTTGTAAATCAAGTCTGTGTTGATATGGTTCGTAATATTTAGTTATGCCAAATAGTTCGTTACTTTCTGGATGGCCTTCAATGCATACGTTCAACTTAAACACCATTCTTTTAATGGAGATGAGTCATTAATCACGTAGTGTTGGTAACATTTATTACTCTAGCAATATATTAAATAGTCATGAAAATCTGATGTGTTCCATTCACATGAATTTCTCTAGCTGTTCCACAAGCAAACTTCATTTACAAAAGATTACTTTTATCTCGTGCTAATCGAGATAAAATTAGCAGAGTTAGCCTTATTACTTGCTTCCTTATAAGTAGAAGGGAAATAAATAATTAGGCTAAAGTGATAGTTAACTCTTTTAAAGGGTTGTGTAACATAGAAAGACGGTTCTCTTTTGCATTCTCTGTACTAAAACAAAAGAGACGAAACGAAATTTGACTTCCCGCTTGAGAAAAGTTGAATTAGTTTAAAACTGAAATCGATTAAATGGAATATCTAGAAACAGCTAACCTATAAACAAGTGTATATGACAAAAATTGGGTGGTTTAATGATATATAAATCTTTCGTGTAGTAAATTTTTGTCTATCTCTTGCAGTTTGCCACTTACGTAAAATTAGACAAAATTCATCCTGAATGAAGAGATCTTCAGAGGCTATATTCCCAGAAAATTCAAAATAAATATATTTCGTTTGTTATGAAAATGCTTTAATCGTGTGGTATTTTAATCAAAATCGTTAGCCATTTTTGGAAAAATCAAAATTTTCGAAAAATGTATGTTAAGGTTAGTCGGGGGCGAGGGAATCTTCTTAAAAAGCTGAATGTGCCATAAACTGCTTCTTTTAATGGGGTTTAACCGAGCGAGGTGACACTGCGGTAACGTGTGCAACTCATTTGTGAGGTTCCGGGTTCGATCCCCGGTGACAGCCCATTCTGGGTTTTACGTGTTTCTCCGGGTCTCCAGCGGTGAATTCTGGGGGTCGTTTCTCATCTACCACGATTTCCTTTTCATAACTTCTTCATTCAGTTTCCCTCTCGTCTTTCAGATGTCGCAGTTTATGGCAGTGAGAAAAGATGACGCGGATGTTTTCTCAATATAAAGATTGCTCCCTATGGGCACTAGTAGCTGCCAGGTTGATGGATCGCTGGCATAGCATCTCTATTGGCCCGGCACCAGGACGAATCATCGGGCTTTTTAGAGACTTCTGCGCGTCTCTGGTGGCCTGTCTGCCTGTAAATCCTTCACCTCATCCTCCTAGGGGGCGTGTCTCAGTAGATCTGAACAGGTTGCATTGCGCGAGATATCCTTTACCTTTTTTATGAGATCTAAATTGTTTTAAACAATCTAGTTTTTGTTTGTACCTTGTCTAGAACAATTGTAATATAAAATTGTACAAAATTTATTCAGAATGTAGTGGACTAGCGTTTGTTAGAACATCAAATTATTAGGCATTTTATTAGCATTGTAAATATCTTTAAAATGTGGAGTTTTAATCAAACCTCTAAATTATTTTTGTGAATGCAAAAATAAATAAATAAATAAATAACGAAAATGTTTCCATGTTAAGGTTAGTTTCGCATACTTGGAATAAACTGACATTAAATGCGAAATCTGATATTTATCAGACCACACACGCACACAGACACAGATAAAGCAACCTACCCACACACAGTTTTTCTAAAATATATTTGTATCAATGGAACTTCAAAATTCACTTTTCGTAATTTCGTTGTGGAATTTTTGCGTAGAATGCAATGTGTGCTTTAGCTCCTTGCTAAATACATGACAATTACTGAGATATTGAATATCGCGTAAAATAAACAATTATTATTGTTTATTAATAATTATTGTTACTTTAATTATTATTATTGTTACTTTAATTATTATTGGTACTTTAATTATTGTTATTATTTAATTATATTATTGGTTTATTGATATTGGTTTAATTGTTTTTTCACACAAGCCATGTGTAGTACAGGAGCTGGATAGGTAGTCAGGCTGAAAAATTCAATGCCGTAGCCGAAATTTGAACCACGGATCTCCCGGTCTCTAGCCGGTTGCTCTACCACTGAGCTAACATGGTATGCTGGCATGTTGACACGGTAGCGCCGTGGTAGAGCTACCGGCTAGAGACCAGGAGATCCGTGGTTCAAGCCCGGGCTATGGTATTGTAGTTTTCACTCTGATTCTATCTGTGCAATTATTATTTGTTTTTATTATTTTTATTTTATTAATATTTATTTTTATTAATATTTATTTTTATTTTGTTAACATTTATTTTTATTTTGTTAACATTTATTTTTATTTTGTTAACGTTTATTTTTATTTTGTTAACATTTATTTTTATTCTGTTCCTCCCTTTCAGCCCCGCTATTTCAATTATTCTTGGTCGGTGCGAGTTTTTCTGCCACATTGTGGCATGCAGGAAAATCTCTTCAACTGATAGACAAAAAAAGATGCAGACGCATAAAATATTTATTCCTGTGCTGCTGGTTGGAAATAGCTGTGACCCAAATAGGTAAGTGGAAATGTAATATTTTCTTAGTAAGTAGAACGGATTATGAAACATCAAGGTCAAGGTTTAAAGCCCTACCAGTGACTTCTCAAGTTGAGAAGCACGCAACACTGAGGTTTCTTTATTATTTCAAGTGATTACTGCTAAAATATCCAGGTGGCCTTGGAAAAGAAGCCATATGTATTACAGTGAAACTACAAAGAGGATGGTTTCCCAGAGAAATGTCGAACGTTTACTTTCTCCAGCGCTAAAGCGGTAGAAGTATTCTATAGAATATCAAGGTTAATAACGATATGCAGGTTTTGAGAGCTCGGGAACTGAAAATATATTTTACTTCCTCTACCCAAAAACTCGATGACGAGATTTCACGGAGACTGCACGATTTAGTACCCCCCCCCAAAAAAAAAACACATTTTTAGAAAACGTATCGTGTGCGCGAACCTATGTCAGTGAACAAGATAACTCAAAACTGAAAAGTCGGTAACATACCAAACTTGATATTTAAGTAAAGTATCTTAAAGTGACACAGATTATTGATAATAAGCTCAGTTCCTTGTTATTAGAAAGGAAACGAGGGAATCCACTAGGCCAAATCGACATTCAAATGTTTCAGAATGTGGTTACTATGGGATTGAAATCCGTTTCTTTGCGTGGCCAGAAGTTGACAAGTTCCCACATAAAAAATCTGATGTGTTCCATTCACGTGACTTTCTCTATATCTCTCTAACATTATTGTTAATAAGCTTATTCTTTTATTTCATGCTAATTGAGAAAAATTAGTAAATAGTCTTTATTTCTTGCTTTATTGTAAGTAGAAGTGAAATAAGGGAGTGCCATAGGTTAAAGGGAAAGCCAAAAGCTGGTTGTTATGTGACTGAAGTTCGTTTGTTTGTATGGACACGAGTTGGCAAATTCCTGTATGAGAAAAGTAAGTTTTTCAAAGCTGAAACCGAAAACAAGGAATATCTCAAAACTGATCAACTCCACACAAAAAATGTATATAACATAAATTGTGTGTTTTAACGTGATCTACATTTTTGTGTGTTAAGTTTTAGTCTATCTTTTACGGTTTAGTAGCTATGCAAAATTCATCCAGAATAAAGTAGTTTTCAGAGGCTATTCCCTGAAAATCCAAGATATACATTTTATTTATCAGGTAAATATTTTCAATATACGATATTTTAATCAAAATCGTTACAGCCATTTTTTAGAAAATCAAAATTTTCGAAAAAAGTTCCATGTAAAGTATAGTTGGGAGTGGGGGGGATTTTCTTGAAAATCTTCGTGCCGTATTCTTGGAAGATGCCAAACCTAAATACCAAGTTTGGTTTTTAACGGACTTTTTGAGCTGTGCTGCCCACAGGCACACCACACCTAACACACACACACACACACACACACACACAGACATACGGACATTTTTCTAAAAATGCTTTTTTTGGATTCAGAGTGTCTCAAAACATGTATTTCCGGTGAAATCTTGGTATCGGATTTTTGGGTGCATTACAATACTTTCTCTATACGCTATGTATATAGCACGTATAGAGAAAGTAGAAAGGTATAACTATTTTAAAACTGAAACTAATAACAAGGAATATCTCGAAAACGGCCAACTCCACGAAAAAAATGTATATGGCATAGATCGTGTGTTTTGACGAGATAAACATTTTTATGCAGTAAGTTTTTATCTAACTCTTATAGTTTACCAGTTATGCAAAATTCAGTAAAATTCATGTAGAATAAACAGGTCTACAGAAGCTTAACTCAGATGAGGATATACATTTTATTTGTGATAGAAATGGCTTTAATACGTGGTACTTTAATCAAAAACGTTAGAGCCATTTTTAAGAAAAGCAAAATTTTAGAAAGCGGAGCGAGAGGTTTCTTGAAATGTTTGGTATTTAACCTATGTTGTTCACAGACATACATGCGCGCGGACTTTTTTCTAAAAAGGTTTTTTATTGGATTCAGGGGGTCCCAAAACATGTATTTTCCGTGAAATCTTGCATCGAGATTTGGATGCAATATAATACTTTGTCTATACTCTCTGCATATAGTACGTGAACAGAAAGTAAACACCATGTATATATAGTATGTTGTATTACTATTATTAATTTGTATTTCTCTTTTTAGTATAAGATTATTATTGTATGCGAGTTTTTAACGTTTAACTCTGCTACCGAGCAGTATCCAGTTGCAGAGAATAAACACATAAGTACATATAGATAATTTTAAGGCGGATTAAAGTATGTAAGCGAATATACAAGTTGTAGGATATTTACTTTCTCTACACGTACTATGTACATAGAGCATAGAGAAGGTATTGTAATGCACCCAAAATTTGTTACCGAGATTTCACCGGAAATACAGTTTTTGGGTGACCCTGAATCCAAAGAAGCATGTTTACAAAAATGTGTGTGTGTGTGTGGGGGGGGGGGACAGCATTGCTCATAAACGAAAAGGCCGTTAATTACCAAACTTGGTATTTAAGTTTGGTATCTTCCAAGGATGTTACACGAAGATTTTCAAGAAAATCCTCCCACCCCCAGCTACCCTTTACATGGAACTTTTTTCGAAAACTTTAATTTTCTTAAAAATGGCTCCAACAATTTTGATTAAAATGACAAATATTTTAAAGATATTTACCTGACAAATTGAATTTTCTGGGAATAGCCTCTGAAGACTATTATGGATGAATTTTAGAAAATATTGCATAACTGCTAAACCGTAAGAGATGGACAAAAAAGTTAACACACTAAAAATGTAGAGCACATTAAAACTCGCAATTTATGTCATGTATATTTTTTTCGTGGAGTTGATCGTTTTTTGACATATTCATTGTTCTTGGTTTCAACTTTGAAAATATGATACTTTTCTCATACAAAGTCCTGTCCATACAAACAAAGGAACTTCAATCACATAACCAGCTTATGGTTATCAGTTATCAGTTTAGCCTGTAGTACTCCCTTATATCCCGTCTACTTACGATGAAGCAAGTAATAAGACTATTTCTGCTATTTTTTCTCGATTAAAATGAAGTAAATAGAAGCATAGGCTTTTTAACAATAATTCGTTGCAGAGATGTAGAAAAAGTCATGTGAATGCAACACATCATGATGTGAGGGCACGCAGATTTGTGAGGAACAGGTTCGTGTGCATGTTATTGGCAATTGTGCGGCGTGACAGGTGAATGCTCTATATGTTGGTCCAAGATCCCAAGTGCTTTGTACTCGAGTACAATAACGGCCTGACCTTGGGCACCATGGCACCCGCTAGGGCCTATCCTCGGTCCTATCAGGTTGGCAGTGACAGGGATCTGCACCTGTAATTTGTGGTCTAGCATGACCCTCACAGTTTTCGCGGGTCATTGCAGCACCACCAGAAACCGTACATTTTACTTCACAGCAACCAGTTCTTTACGTTTTCTACCACGTGCGTAAAAGTAGCGAAGGTACTGATCCATTCAAATTACTTTCTCTACATCTCTCTAACAAATTATTTTTAAAAAGCTTATGCTTCCATTTATTACATTACTTATTCCGTGCTCCCTTGTAAGTAGAAGGGAAATAAGGGAGTACCATAGGTTAATGTGATAGTCAAAAGCTGGTTGCTATGTGACTGAGGTTCCTGTTTGTATGGACACGAGTTGACAAATTCCATGTATGAGAAAAGAAACATTTTTCCAAACTGAAACCAAAACAAGGAATATCTAAAAAACGATCAACTCCACGAAAAAAATGCATATTACATAAATCGTGTGTTCTAAAGTGCTCTAAATTTTGTGTGTGGTAAGTTTTTAGTCCATCTCTTACGGTTTTGCAGTTCTGCAAAATTCGTAAAAGTGATCCAGAATAAAGTAGTCTTCAGAATCTATTCCTAGAAAATTCAAGATTTTTTGTCAGGTAAATATCTCTAGTATACGATATTTTAATCAAAATCGTTAGACCCATTTTTAACAAAATCAAAATTTTCGAAAAAAAGTTCCATCTAAAGGGTAGTTGGGGTTAGGATTTACTTGAAAATCTTCGTGTCCATCCTTGGGAGATATTAAACTTAAACACCAAGTTTATTTAGCGGTATTTTCGTTTTTGAGCTAAGCTGACCACAGAAATACACAGACATTTTTCTAAAAATGATTTTTTTCTTATGGACACAAGGTGTCTCAAAACCTCTATTTCCGGTGAAATCTTAGTATCGAAATTTGAGTGAATTACAATATCTTCTCTATGCACTATGTAGGTATAGAAAAAGTAAAAATTGAGCTCAATTACTCTATCGTATCAGATATATTTTACAAGCCCTTCCGAAAATATCTACTTAATGATAATAAAGACAAACATTAGCAGAAATACTCGTATTACTTTGTCCCGTATAAATAAATATAGGAATACGCTATACTAAAGCGATAGTCAAATGTTTTAAAACCTGTTGCTATACGATTGACATTGAAATTCGGTTCTGTTTGCATGGACCTCTTTAGTGTAGGGGTAGTGTGTCTGCCTCACATTTAAGAGGTACCGAGTTCGAACCAAGGTTAGTGACATGGATAAGGTATTTTCTGGGGTACTTGAGAAGGTATCTAGGGAAGACGAATGTCAGTAACTTTAAACTCCATGGAACCCGATGAAATGATGCACATTTCACCAATTTCATTCATCGCCCGGTACATTCTACCAGATTGAACTACATTAAACTTCAAAAAATAAATAAATAAATAAATAATAATAATAAAGGGTAAAAAATCAGTTTCCGAAAATTTGAAGTATTTAAAAATGAAAACCTAAAACAAGCAATACCTCGCAAATGGTGAACTGCAGCAAAAAGTCTATGACATAAAGTGTGTGTGTGTTAACGAGATCTACACTTTTTGTGTAGTAAGTTTTTGTCTATCTCTTAGGGTTTACAAGTTATGCAGAAGTCATCCAGAATGAAGAGGTTTTTAGAGGTTATTCCCAGAAAATACAAGATATACATTTTATTTATCATGTAAATATATTTTTATAGGGTATTTTAATAAAATATCTTATAGAGCTATATGGAAAATTTTGACATCGATTTTGGGTGGAATACAATACCTTCTCTACCTATTATATACGTAGTACGAGTAGAGGAAGTAAAAAAAAAATCTGATGTGTACCAATCACAGAATTTTCTCTACAACTCTGCAACAAATTATTGTTAAAAAGCTTATGCTTCTATTCACTTCATGCTAATCGAGAAAAAATTAACACAAATGGTCTTATTACTTGCTTCCTTGTAAGAAGAAGCAAAATAAGGGAGTACCATGGGTTAAAGTGATAGTCAAAAACAGGTTGCTATGTGACTGAAGTGCCTTTGTTTGTATGGATACGAGTTGACAAATTCCTGTATGAGAAAATTATAAGTTTTTCCAAGCTGAAATCAAAACAAGGAATTGCTAAAAAAACGTTCAACTCCACGAAAAAAATGCATATTACATAAATCGTGTGTTTTAAAGTGCTCTAAAATTTTTGTGTGCTAAGTTTTTGTCCATCTCTTACGGTTTAGCAGTTATGCAAAATTCCGCTAAATTGACCCAGAATAAAGTAGTCTTCAGAGTCTATTCCCAGAAAAGTCAAGATATACACTTTATTTATCAGGTAAGTAACTTTAATATACGATATTTTAATCAAAAGCGTTAGACCCATTTTTAAGAAAATCAAAAGTTTCGAAAAAAGTTCCATGTAAAGGGTAGTTGCGGGTGGAGGGATTTTCTTGAAAATCTTCGTGTCGCATCCTTGGAAGATACTAATCTTAAATACCTAGTTCGGTATTTTACGGTCTTTTCGTTTTTGAGCTATACTGTCCACACACACGGACCCTTTTCTGAAAATGCTTTTTTGGATTCAGGGGGACCCAAAACATGTATTTCCGGTGAAATCTCGGTATCGTATTTTGGGTGGAATACAATACCGTCTCTATACACTACAAACATAGTACCTGTAGAGAAAGTAAAAAAGCTTTCTTTCGTTAGAAAGTTGGCTATTTATTAGTACTATCATTAGCGGCTGTTGTAAAAATTTGTTGATAATATTAACTATTATGCAGAGATGCTATTTCACATTTCCAGAGCCATTTGAACTCCCAAAAATATACTGACCCGACTTAACATATAATATTAAGCTTCGCCACTTTGGTGTTAATCTGGGAAAGGTAAAGTACCCTTCTAGCCCAGTGTATGCTCGGGAAAAAGACTAGGCACGTTTGTAGAGGGTAGCGCGACATTTGGCATGTAACAAGATAAGCAGCTCCGTTCCGTTATGGAACGCATTGTATGCACATGAGTACACCTTTAATCAAGAACCAGCAATAAAAATCTGAAGTGTTCCATTCACATGACTTTCTTTGCATCTCTGCTACACATTATTATTAACAAACCTATTCCTCTATTTACTTCATGCTTATTGAGAAAAAATAGCATGAAATGGCCTTATTAGTAGTTTCCATTTAAGTAGAAGAGAAATAAGGGTGTGTCATAGGCCAAAGTGATAGTCAAAAGCTGGTTGCTATGTGACTGAAGTTCCTTGTTTGTATGGACAGGAGTTGAAAAATTCCTGATTGAGAAAATTATAAGTGTTTTAAAGCTAAAAAAACGGTCAACTCCACGAAAAAATGTATATAATATAAATCATGTGTTTTAACGTGCTCTACATTTTTGTGTGGTAATCTCTTATGGTTTAGCAGTTATGCAACATTCCATAAAATTCATTCAGAATAAAGTAGTCTTTAGAGGCTATTCCGAGAAAATTCAAAATATACATTTTATTTGTTATTTAAATATCTTTAATGTGAGATATTTTAATTAAAATTGTTGGAGCCATTTTTGAGAAAATAAAAAAGCTTTCGAAAAACACTTCCATGTAAATGGTAGTTTTGGGTGGGGAGGATTTTATTCAAAATCTTCGTGTCTCATCCCTGGGAGATACTGAACTTAATTAACAAGTTTGGTATTTTACCAACTTTTCGTTTTAGAGTTATCATGTTTACAGACACTCACGGACCTTTTTTCTGAAAATGCTTTTTTCTTTCTTTTTTTTTCTATATATATACAGGGGACCCTAAAACATATATTTCCGGTAAAATCTCGGTATCGAATTTTTAGTGCTATACATAGTGCGTGTGGAGAAAGTAATAAAAACTATTGCTCAGTAACATTTTACAGTCCAGTCTATTTACGCATAAATTAATGTGAACCATACGGGCACTAATTTCTCCAGCAAGTTTTGAAACCACTTTCTCTGCCTGCCCAATAAAGCCGGTTCCGCTATCATTCATTTACTGCTACAGAGATTGATAAATTGGATTTTCCTGGTGCGGTACGGCACCAGCTCAAACTCACTTTACGAATTTTAAATCACAATCATGGAGTCATAATTAGTTTATAAGGAGAAAGTTAAATCTAGGGAAAGTGTTATCGATCCTCCTCGTGTCGTAATCACAGAGTAGACAGCAAAAGCAGGAAGATCCCATGTACATAGAGTAGTAAAATTATTACACAAACATTTACTGCGTTGGTCGCTGACCGTGCATGCATATTTCAGATACAGGAACACTATTTATATTTTGAGCCTTGGCAACACTGATTACTGTAGATACCGTCTGATGTTTCCCCTTGACATTGTTGATATAAACCTACATCATATATTTTGTCATTTGAGCGTTATTTGTATTGTTTACAGTGATTTTAAAGTTAGTCTCAGCGAAAAGATGCAGTTAATTCTCGAAAATATTCGTGCGATGACTTCTTATGATTTTCTTTATCAAGAAAAGAGTGCAGTGATTAACTTACTACTACGTTTGAGAATAACGCTCCTCCTTTGCCACTGTGAAGCGCTGGTATAACGAGTTTAATCGTGGCCGCCGTTCGCTCAATGACGAGATTCATGAAGATCCTCCATAAGCAGTTGTCGTGCAACATTGATGCTGTACAACAACTGATTGTGCAAGATCATAATGCCACATACTGTGAGATAAAGGTAATGCTAGGCATTAGTTTTACCAGCATATATAACATATTGCATGATAACTTAGCCGTGTAAAAGGTTTTCTTTCATTGGATCTCAAATAATTTGACACAATCTAAAACAGGATGTTCGTATCGATTGTGTACGCAAATGCTCAAAAAATACAATGCCAGGCCTTCAAAAGACGTATATAAGGTTGTAAGAGGTGGCGAATCATGGATCTGTGCATATGAGCCGGAATATAAACAGCAGTCAATTGTATGGCTGTTTTAAATGATCCAAATCCAACATTCGCATTTGAATCACTTTGAAACAAATGGTCGCCTGTTTTACTTACTTTTTACACTGTGTACATAGTGTTTAGAGATGCATTCCACCCAAAAAATCGACACCGAGATTTCACTGGAAATACATATTTTTGGTCCCCCTGAATCCAAAAAAAAAAAATAAAGCTCGTGTATGTGTGTGTGTGTGTGTGTGCGCGCGCGCGCGCGCGTTTGTGTCTGTGAATAGCGTAGCTCAAAAACAAAAAGACCGTTGAATACCAAACTTGGTATTTAAGTTCAGTATCATCCAAGGATGCTACACGACGATTTTCAAGAAAATCCCCCCACCCCCAACTACCCTTTGCATGGAAAAAGTTTTCGAAAATTTTGATTTTCTCAAAAATGGCTCAAACGATTTTGATTAAAATACGGCATATTAAGCATATTTACCTGACAAATAATATGTATATCTTGAATTTTCTGGAAATAGCCTATGAAGACTACTTTATGCTGGATTCATTTTACGGAATTTTGCATAAGTGCTAAATCGTAAGATCTGGACAAACACTTCCACACACACAAAAAAAAAAAAAAATGTAGAGCACGTTAAAACACACAATTTATGTTATATATCTATTTTTTCGTGGAGTTGATCATTTTTTAGATATGCCTCGTTTTTGGTTTCTGCTTTGAAAAACATACAGGAATTTGTTAACTCCTGTCCATACAAACAAATGAACTTCAGTTACATTGCAACCACTTTGACTATCACTTTAACCTATGGTACTCTCTTATTTCGCTTCTACTTACAAGGAAGCAAGTAATAAGACTATTTCTGCTAATTTTTTTCTCAATTAATGAAGTAAATAGAAACATAAGCTTATTAAAAATAATTCGTTGCAGAGATATGGAACACATTAAGATTTTTTTCAGAAGGACTCTGATCATGTGGCAACAATCCTTTTAGAGGAACATAAAACGGTCAATTCTAAATATGGTACACAACCATTTGTTTGCCGAAAGTCTTCGGTGAAACGAGGAAAACAAACAATTGCCGTCGGATCGTTCTTCATGAAGACAATGCGAGCGCTCACACATCTCGTCTGGCAGTCAGATATTTGAACATTAAAAATATCAAATTGATGACTCATCCGCCGTACGGTCCTGATTTGGCACCCAATGGCTTCTTTTTGCTCCCGCACATCAAGAATAAAATGTGTGGACATTGATTTTCATCGGCAGAAGAAACCGTTGACACGTTCAAAAATCATGTTTTGGAGGTGTCTCAAGCTGATTACTTGACACATAGTTCGAACGCATGCAAAAGTGTATTGATTATAAAGGAGAATATTACTGAAAAGATAAAGCAAATTTCAATATAGAAAATTACTGTTTTCTTATTATTAGGCACTACATATATATAGTGTCCCTCGTACGAGTTAAACGTGACAGAGAGAAACAAAAGGGAAGAGTAAAGAAAACGATAAGTTGCCTCTGAATAACTGAACAAATCTATCTGGTACATCTTCACAATGAACTCATCAAGATCATCTAAACGACGTGGCATACGTCCTTTCCATGCCAGAATTATAGAGTACAGCAAAGAATTAGGTTTTAAAATGCCAAATATTCATCCCCAACTTCATGAAACGAGCACCTTCTGCGGCCAACAATCAACATTCAAATTCATTGTTACACAAAAACTAAAACACCTAATTTCATCTGCAAGCAAATGTACAACGCTATACGAGACAATCATGGAGATGCTATGGAAATCTTCACGGATGGATCAGCAACAAATGATGGACATCGTGTCTGTGCAGTCATATATCCACACCATGCTCTACGCACTACCGAAATAGTGAAGTTTTTGCAGTTATGGAAGCACTACATAACATTAGTTGAAATGCCAGACAGAATATGTAATTTACACTGATTCACTAAGCACAATTCCTGCCCCTCAGAATCTAAGTCCTACACATCCTTTAATGAATGACATACTTCACCTATATTCTATCACTCTGGAAAACAAGTACTCCTCACTTGGATACCGTCACATGCTAATATCGATGGAAATGAAAACGCCGATAAAGCTGCAAAGGAAGCCACCCGACATTCCGTCAGTGACCACGGAATAACTTGTACACATCAAGACGTCATTAGACACACCAAACTAGAAAACAACATCCCACAGCAAACTTCTTGATACCCGAGCTGGATCTACCAATTTCTTCAAACCCCTCCGAAAACTAGCACGTCGTGAGCAAACAGTAATTACCCGCCTCAGAATTGTTCACTGCAAACTGACACATTCCTTCAACATTAATAAAGAACTGGCACCAAAATGTGGGACCTGCAACATACCGGTTACTGTACACGTTCTGCTACAGTGTCTGAAATTCACCAAACAGAAACTTCAGGCCAGCTTCAGTGACTTACCAGGTGCTCTTCACAACAATCAGACAGTTAAAAATACTATAATATGTATAAAACAATGCATACTCTTTGATTTACTGTGAAGTATAAATGTAAACATTTTTACCAATGTGCAAATAACTATTTATGAACAATTTGAAAGGTCGCGATATGACTATGCTATTAAAGCGACCCAAAATAAATTATATTGTAAAACATAATAATAAAAAAATCTATCTGGCTTTGCGCCTTTTAGCTAGAAAATTTCCTATGTTTTGCCAGTTCAAATGGTCAGCCAGTAGATCCCAACATGCCAATTTCGTTCTAGTGAGACTGAAACATTTTTCTTCGAGTTTAATTGTTCCTGGTCCTCCAACTGCGCACATTCCGCCAAAGTACTCAGTTTTCATCCAAACCACAAAATGTGCTGATTCTCCTACCAGAGTTATCTGTCATATTCTGTGTCCTATAACCCCCCCCCCAGCTTAACTCTTAGTTGCCTGCACTAGTATACTACATATGCCGTTTAAATCTGAAGTTCTAGTAAAATAAATGGGAATAAACCTATAAAAGTATTACATAAAATAAGAGAAGAAATGAAAATAAATCTTTATTAAAATTTTTCTTCCCAATTAAAAGTTTAAATTCTTCTAAACCAGTTTTCATAATGCTGCTAAAGATGCTCCAAAAAAAGGGGTTCAAATGATCATTAGTGTTAGGTGACAGGTAATGGACCGGCCATCCATTCAAAGCCAAATGTTGCAAGTTCAAATCCCAGTGATTGTGATAAATGAAGGGGAGAGCCCAAGTGAAGTAATCGGTGTGATGCTTGGAAGTTAATGTGGTTACATTTGACTGTAGTTATGTCGCTTTTGTCTTTTATTTATTTAAAAATATCACTGCAATTTTATGTCAAAATTGTATATATTTACTTTTCCTACACGTACTATGTACATAGTGTATAGAGAAGGTATTGTATTCCACCCAAAAATTCGATACCGAGATTTCACCGGAAATACACGTTTTGGGTCCCCCTGAATAAAAAAATTGGAAAAAGGTCCGCGTGTGTGTGTCTGTGGAGAGCATAGCTCAAAAACGAAAAGACCGTTAAATACCAAACTGGTATTTAAGTTTAGTATCTTCCAAGGATGTGACACGAAGATTTTCAAGAAAATCCCCCCACCCCCCGCTTCCCTTTACATGGAACTTTTTTCGAAAAATAGCTCTAACGATTTTGATTAAAATATCGTATATTAAAGATATTTACCTGACAAATAATATCCATATCTTGAATTTTCTGGGAATAGCCTCTGAAGAGTACTTTATTCTGGAAGAATTTTGCATTACTGCTAAACTGTAAGAGATGGACAAAAACTTAAAACACAAAAAATGTAGAGCACATTAAAACACACAATTTATGTCATATAAATTTTTTCGAGGAGTTGATCGTTTTTGAGATATTCCTTGTTTTTGGTTTCAGCTTTGGAAAACTTGTACTTTTCTCATACAGGAATTTTGTCAACTCATGTCCATACAAACAAAGGAACTTCAGTCACCTAGTAACCAGCTTGTGACTTCACTTTAACCTATGATACTCCCATATTACGCTTCTACTTACATGAAGCAAGTAATAAGACTATTCCTGCTAATTTCAGAGATGTAGAGAAAGTCATGTGAATGGAACACATATTTTTTTATTACTTCTCGTTTATGGTTGAAGGTTAGAATAACATGAAACTAGTCCTAGAGTACAACCCTATTTGTTTAGTTACGCTTAAAACAAGCGAAACTTATAGGTACCGACAGACAACAAAGGGTTCAATCATACCATTATTGAGCTTTCCTTTCTTCCTAAGTGCAGTAAATATCCAAGTTTGTTATGTGTTTAACGCCCACTTTCACTACATATGGCACTACAAGTGATAATACTGAGTGGTATTTGGAATGAAGATGGAGCTCCGGTGGAATGAGAAACCGGAGAAAACCCGCCCCTGCGCCACTTTGTGGGATTTGTGGTAGAGAAATCACCTGGGATTGAACCCGGGCTGCCATTGTGAAAGGTGAGTGGTCTAACCACTCGAAAACGGCGCGGCCGTACGTATATGCCTGTTTATGCCAATTCAGTTTTATTCCTTTTGCTAGATCTAAAGAAGGTTTAATTTTACAAGTAGATTCAATTTCTGTTAATTGTCTTTTGACATCTTTCCATATGTGTTTATTATTTTTTTGCCCCTTTGCCGTATTAATCCATTCCTATCATTTTCAAACTACTTTCTAATTCAGCAGTCCAAAACTTGATAGAGAAGTTTTATTTTTTATTTATTTTTTTTTTTTCATTCGTATAGGATCCCCCCTCCGCCCCTTTAAATGCTATGGCCACATATCAGGAGCTCTCTAACTTGTGAAACAACTCTGTATTAATGTTAGGTTGTCATTACGTTATTAATTTTATCATTAACGTACGCACATTCATACTTCCACACTTTGTGGAGGATAGAGAACAATTCCAGTTAAAGAAATATTCCCCGCCCCAGTCGGGAATCGAACTTGCACCTCCAGGTGAGGAGAAATTTTCCCGCTGATATTTATCGCATATTGAACGTAGAGTGCAATTATCTCCCTGCATCAACCTCAGCCAGAAAGATTTATGTATGATAGTGAATCAATGAAACGGAAATGACGTCATACTTCTATTCCAAGCCCAACAAATCCTTGCGCAGCCCGCGCATTTTTGCAGTGAGCCTATTGTGTACTCAAAGATATTAACATAAATAATGTTAAGGTGACTATTAGATAATCTCTCTACCACGATATGATGTACATAGTGGGTAAGAACATTTTGCATTCCTCCCCAAAAATTCTATATTGGAATTTTCCCGAAAATGCATATTTTGTGGACTCGAAAACCAAATATCTAAGCAATTTTCACTTTTTCTAACAATACTGTGTGTGTACATAGGCAGGGAAGGTAGTGCATTCCACCCAAAAAGTAGATACCGACATTTAGAAAAAAAGTCCCTTGTGTGTGTGTGTGTGTGTGTGTGGACAGGATAACTAAAAAACGAAAAGTTGACTAAACATGAGACATAATGATTAACTTTAATATTTTCCAAAAATGCAACACAAAGATTTTCAGGAACATCGCCCGCCCAAAACTACTATTTGCATCAAAGATATTTTATTTTCTCAAAGTGTCTCGACGATTTTGGTTAAAATACAGTGCATGAAAGATATTTACATGGCAAATAAAATGTATATCTTAAATTTCTCTATGAAATCCTTTTTGTTATGAACAGCATTGCATCACTGGCAAATCGTAAGGGATAGACAAAAAAAGGCATCACGTACCTAATCAATCGTCGCACACAATTTGTTATATACAGCTGATCATTTCCAAGATACTCCTTTCTATTTGTTTTAAAATTCCTATTAATTGGGATTTTCTAGAATGGGAAATAGTTATTCACTTATCTCTGTCTTGATCGTTTATCCATGCAAAGAAGGGATAATTTCAATCGCATCACATAAAGACCGGATTTTAAAGAGTTTTGGCTATCGTTTAAGCGATGTGTATTCCTTTATTTCACTTATAATTACAGGGAAGGAAATGATAAGAACACATCTGATAATGTTTATTTTGATTAACACGAAGAAAATAGAAAATAAGCTTGTGTAAGAGTTTATTTGCAGAAAAGGTAGAGGATCCCCGTGAATGGGACACAATATTTTTAGAAACGGTCCATGTGTGATGTGGATCTGTTGAATAGTAGAACTCAAAAACGAAAAGTCAGTTAAGTACCAAATTCGGTATTTACGTTCGGTATCTTCCAATGATGCATATTGAAGATCTAATTAATATTTCCCATCCTAAACTACTATTTGCATGAATGATTGTTCAAAATATTTGGTTTTCCCAAAATGCTTAACAATCGCATTAAAATGTTCTGAATTCTCTGGGATTGGCCTTTGAAGAACCTCTTCATTCTGGAGGACTTTTTATAACTGTAAACTTACTACACAAACTACTACTAATACTAAAAAAAAAAAAATAATTAAAATATCCAAATTATGTCGTACACAATTTTTGTGGAGTCATCCGTTTCCGAGATATTCCTTGTTATGGTTTAAATGCATTACTTAAACTGTTATTAAACGGGAAATCAACGTTCGATTCATCTCTTTTGTTTTACTTGCGAAAATGCCAAGAGTACCGTCAATTGTTTTACAAAGCGATATGACAAGGAATTTGCATTATTTAAAGAATGGGAAGGTGCCAAAGGATTAAAATAATTTACAATGAAATAAAACCGGCATGCACAATGTACATAGCGGATAGTGACGGTACTGTATTCCACCCAAAATTCGATGTCAAGATTTCATCGAAATATATGTTTTGGGGTCCCCTGAGCCCGAAAAAAGCATTTTTGGAAAAAGGTTCGTGTGTGTATGTGTGTGTCTTTGGACAGTGTAGCTAAAAAGCGAAAAAAATCGTTTAATACCAAACTTGATATTTAGGTATAGTATCTTCCAAGGATGCGACACGAAGATGTTTAAGAAAATCCCCCCACCGCAAACTTACCTTTACATGGATAAATGTTTGAAAATTTTGATTTTCTTAAAAATAGCTAAGGATTTTGATTAAAATTATATATATTAAAGCTATTTACATCCCAAATAAAATGTATATCTTGAATTTTCTGGAAATAGCCTCTGAAGATCTCTTTACTCTGGATAAATTTTGCCGAATTTTGCTTAACTGCTAAACCGTAAAATATAGACAAAAACTTACTGTACAAAACCGTAGATCTCGACAAAACACACAATTTATGTCCTCTGTTTTTGTTGTAGAAGTAACCGTTTCAGAAATATTCCTTATTATTTGCTTTAATTGTGAAGTACTTCCTCTGTTCTCAGAGAGGAAGTGTCCGTTCTTCTTTTGCTCTAATCCAGGCCAAAAAAAAAAGAAGCAATTTGCAATGACAATCGCATAACGATAGATTTTAAAACATTTGACTATCGCTTTAGTATAGTGCATTCCTTTATTTCCTTTCTACCTATAAGGAACTAAGTAATAAGAATTGCTGAGATTTTTGCTGTTTCCTAGGATAAATGAAATGCATAGGACAGAATAAAATAAATTAGAACCATATCCCTTAAATTTCTGTTACTGCCCAAACAAAACAAAACAAAGTCACTTCCCGCTACCAAAAAGCTTCAAACATGTGAAGACATTTCTGAAAGTAGGGCAATTCCAATGCAAAGAGAGCATTTACTTTGGGACTGAGGATGTAGAAATAACAAGTTAGGTTACTTTTGACTGTGAGAACGGACACACCTGCCCCCCCAAAAACAAAAACTAAAATGATTAGTCACTTCTCAACGGAAAGAGAGAAAGTTGACTACAACTCGATGATATAATGAAATTGCAAAATAATTAACACTTCAGGACGTGCTGATTGATGGTCGGTCATAAAACAAACGCCACTCGGCAGGCCCATATATTTAAATGGACAACACTTTTAAACTTGTGAAACTATTGCTCTAAAAACTTGATGTTATGTAACTTTAATTTTCGTTCGGTAAAATATGAAAGGGAATCCTTTAATTGGCATATTACCCTAGATTCTTCTTCTCCTTCTGACCAACACTAAATCTTACAAGCTAATAAACTGTGGATATGATATGGATGGAATATATAGACAAAGTATTGTATTCCACCCAAAAATTCGATACTGAGATTTTACCGGAAACACAAAACGCATCTTTAGAAAAAAAAATCAGTGAACGTGTGCTTTTGGACAGCATAGCTCAATAACGGAAAGACCTTTAAAAATTACATTTGGTATTTAACGTTTAATATCTTCCAAGGGTGCGTCACGAAACTTTTCAAGATAAAGTCCCCACACCCCATACTACCCTTTACATGGATTTTTTTTTTTAAAACTATGTTTTTCAAAAAAAATTGGCTCTCACAATTTTGATTAAAATGCCGTATATTAAAGGTATTTACATGAAAAATAGAATGTATATTTCAATTTTCTGGGAATGGCTCTGAAGACTTCATCCTGGATGAATTTTGCTTTATTTTACATAAAACAGGCAATTTGTAAACTTTTTTTTTTTCAGAGATATTCCTTTTTATTGGTTTCAATTTTATACAACGTAACTTTTCTCAAACGTGACGTCACTTTCATCTATTTTTTGTTTACTGCTGGCCGTGCAAGGCGAAACAAATTTTACTTGTTTCATATAACGAGCAGCTTTTTAAAAGGTTTGACTATCGCTTCATTCTTGTGTGTTGCCATATTTCCCTCCTACGTACAAGGAACTAATACAGCCATTTGTGCTAATATTTATTATAATTACCACGATGTAGACAAATGAATTATCATTCGTAACAATAGTTTGTAGAAAAAGTCATAGGACACATCAGATATTCAATATATAATTTTAATCAAAATAGGTATAACGATTTTTAAGAAAATAAAAGCGTAACGAAAAATGTTCTATATAAAGCATAGTTTTGTGGAATGATATTTTCTTGAAAGTTTTTCATAACGTGTGTGTCTCCCATGTCTTGGTTCTTTTAGTGTTTTTTGCTCTGGTAGCCCAGGCGAATACTGGGATAGTGATTTCTAACACGATGGTTCCTTCACTGATTCCCTCGAACAGATGAAATTTGCTTGCCCTCTGGAAGGATTTCTCCCCGTGAACGAGAGAGAGAGAGAGAGAGAGACAGACAGACAGATAAACAGATAGAGCGAGAGTGGTCTTGATTCCCAGAGTCGCTGTACCGACCTCTTGACATTACTCCCTATTGGTGCGCTGGTGTTAAAACTAGGATACATTTAAAGGGACCTCTGCGCATCTGTGACCTTGAGGTCCGCAGTCACCTACGGCTCCTTTACTTCATCCGTACCTGCGTTGGAGTTACAGTAAATCTATTTTATTTTATTTACTTTCTCTATTTCAATCATTTATTAAATTCTCTACTATATGAAGAGGAAGTGTTGCATTCCACCCAACAACTCGATATAAATATTTCATCGAAAAAAATCACATATGTATATATACATATACACACTCCCAGGTATACATGGACAATTTTTAAAAATGTTCAAGGAGTCTCAAAATGTGATTTTTTTCGATGAAATATTTATATCGAGTTGTTGGGTAGAATGCAACACTTCCTCTTCATATAGTAGAGAATTTAAGAAATTATTGTAATAGAGATAGTTAATAGAATAAAATAGTAGATTTATTGTAGCTCCAACGCAGGTACGGATATATATATATATATATATATATATATATATATATATATATATATATATTTTGTGTGCGTGTGTGTGTGTGTGTATGTGTTAACCACATAACTCAAAAATGAAAAGTCCGTTAAAAACCAAACTTTGTATTTTAGTTCAGTGTCTTCCAAAAATGCGATACAATAACATTTTCAAACACCCCAAACGATTCTTTATGATTTTCAAAGTATCCGATTTTCCCAATTATTTTAACAAATTTGTTTGAAATGTCATATATGACGCACATTTTCGTGACAAAATGTATATCTTGAATTTATTTGAATGACCTCTGAGGATTATTTCTGGATGACTTGTATAACTCGTAAACCATAAGAGATAGACAAACTTACTGCACAAAAAATTTAATCTCATTAAAACACAGAATGTGTTAGATACATTTTTGTAGAGTTACTCTTTTCCAAGATATTCCTTGTTATTAGTTTCAAATTAAAACTACTTGTACTTTTCCCAAGTGGGAAGTAAACTTTTCGTTTCATCTCTTTTGTTTCACTCCAGAGGATGCAAAAGAGAACCTAATTTCAATTTTTATATAGGTGGGTTCGAGTCCCACCTTGTGCATGGGTGTTTGTAAATGTGTATATGTCCGTGTATGTAAAAAAGGAAAGCTGTAAACAAATAGATTAACAAAAGTATATATGGGAAGAAAGGAGGAAAAAGAAAAATGAAGGTTTGTCTCGATTAGCATGACGTAGGTGAAAGGATAATTCTTTGTGAGGACAGCTTTTGATGGAATAGCTAAAGGAAGTCATTTAAGTGAAGATATCAGTTTTTTGTTTAGATAACACTTCCTTTTTTTGTTTAAAATTTTCAATACTTGTCATTTCTTAAATGGTAAGTCTTCATTTGTTTTTATCCCCTTGATCAAGCAAACAGAACGGAATTTCATCACATACCTATAGGCACCATTTTCCCGGCAACTTTCGGATCTCTCCCGCAGTGGGGAGAGGCCGCGATATATACCTTATAATTTAACGACCCTATACTGGTGCCTCTACTTACTAAACATAGAAGAGAAAGTAATACTACTAAAAGCTTCATTGCAGGAATAAAATGTAAAATATTTCCCAGAACAGGTGGATGTGAAAGCAATAAATACTTCTTGTTGAAGTTTTCACATCGTATCAATACAAGTTGATGAACGTGACATCCATTCCATGTCTTGAGTAACAACTGTCTACCTCACTCTGGCTGTGACCTGGTTTCGATCCTGGTTAAGAAAGTTGTTTGGGTGATGGTTTTTGTTAACTTTTCCCTCGTCCTGAAAAAGCAAAAATGCATGCTGCAAACTCGTGATTGTTTTGTTAAAAGGATTGAAGCTAATATATCGGCAACAGCGACCGAACCGCAGAAATAGGTCTCTGCATGTTATGACTTGTATAGCAAGACACTGCAGGTTGGCCAATATTACCAAGAATACTTTGTTAAAGGTGTTAATGCTATGGTAAACATACCACAGTGTGTTCATAAGCTAGTCATGTATCCTGTATTTCGTTGTTGAAGTTAACAGCTTTTTACATTGAAGAAATTTAGGGCTTAGATACTGATAACTTTGTTGCTTTTTTACATAAAAATATAAACAATACTGGAATATCAAGAAGAATTCTTGGTGGTTTAAGCTGTTCCTCCGCTTTCCATGTTCTACAAGTTTATCTAAAGATGTAAGGAAATAAAGGGAATGCACTAGGTTAAAGTAACAATCAAATCTTTTAAAATATGTCACTTTGCAATCAAAAGTTGCTTATCTTTCCATGGCCAGCAGTAAAACAGGAGAGAGATGAAACTGATGACTTACCATTTCAGAAAAGTTTATGTATTTTAAAATAACAGGCAGTATTTAAAAATAATTACTTCCGCAAAAATATATACGACATAGAGTGTTGATGAGATCTACATTTTTTGTACAGTAACTTTTTCTCCATATCTTAGGTTTACCAGTTATATAGTGAAAAGGACTTCAGAGGCAATTCCTATAAAATTCAAGATATATATTTATTTGTAATATTTGTGTATTTAATTTACGGTATTTCAATAATAATCGTTACAGCCATTTTTGATAAAATTAACATTTTCCTAATTTTCTCATCTAAAGGGTAGTTTGGGGTGGGGGACTTTGTTGAAAATCTACATGTCGCATCCTTGGGATATTAAGTTTGGTATTTAACACACACACACACACAAAACCTTTTTTTTTTTTTTTTTTTGGTTGTTTTTTTTTTTTTGTTTTAACAGTAGACCCTAAAGCGTGTGTTTTCAGTGATATATCGGTATCGAACTTTTGCATGCAGTACCTTCTCTACCTATGTACATTTTTTAAATAGAGGAAAGTAAATCTATAAATGATTTTATTGTTTTTCAAAAAAATTCCCCATTACATCACTAAATGTTGGCTTTGACTTTTTGTAGGCATCGATAACTGTGTATCTGTTTAATTAGGTAGTTGATGAAGTGGAATCTTGCCTGTTATATAATTTCCGAGTATATTATTATTATTATTATTATTCCGTAAATGCAACTGAAAAATATAATTGGGAAATGAGTATTTCGAAAATGAATTCGGACATTGCGATGAATTCGCTGACCTCACACAATCAAGGAATCTATACGACGCTAAATAAATAATTGGAATGTATTTTTGCACATCTTTTATTATCGTGCTTAAAAATATTCATGGTTTACTTATAAACACGCTGGTTTATATGAAAATCTGATATTTCGATATTCAAATTAGAATTGAAAAGTCCCAATTATGAAACGACAGTCTAAAAAGGATTAATATTCGGAGTGACATATGATTAATTTTAAACTAATAGGCGACTGCTGTTCTTTTGTCAACAGCAACAGCGAATCCATTGGAATAATTTGGTGTCCTGTTTTAAATACCAACATTAAAAAGGAAAGTTACTGCAACATTGAGTTCCGCATTGTTGTAACAATGGGCAAGCCTTGATAGAAATGATATGGTCTGTGAAATAGAGAAACGTAACTCCATTGCATGTCAATGTGAAGAGAGTGCTTAAAGTTTGGGTATATATCTTAGTGTAACGTGCACAGATAACAAAAGAAACACAATCCATCAGGAATGTGTGGGAATGGAATTTAGAAGGAAATGGATTGTTCCATGGTAAGTTCTTCAAATGTGCTGTACAGATTGAAATATTCGCTAGCAGTAGAGGAATTCATTGCTGCTTCATTTTCCGTTATTCCGCTTTAAAGTTTGTTTCGTATTTAATTCACGTGGAGTTGCAGAGAAAGTCATAGATGCTACTGTGGATTTCTGTTATTGATGTATTTGGTGCATTTTCTTTGAGAACCACTCGTCGTTATTCGTGACACAAACCAACGTTTCATAATAATAATAATAATAATAATAATAATAATAATAATAATAATAATAATAATAATAATATATTGATAAATAGTAACACATATTAGTATTATCTCAAGCGTTAGCAAAAACTGTTATTGTATCTCTTCCTAAATGATTACGAACAGCATTAGAGGTTACAGCAATTCAATAACGTAGTTACAAAATATTAAGGGACGAGGAATTATGCATAGCGGTGCATTTTTAAACTATTTGCCTAAATTAAAATACATTATTTAATTTTGAGTTTTACTTTTAAAATATCGTTTTTGTATTCATAGATTTTTGCTATTATTATTTTACTATTTTTACTTTCTCTAGCCCGTATGTACAATGTAAATAATGGGTAGAGCAAGTATTATATTCCACCCAAAAATTCGATGTTGAGATGTTACCGCAAATATATTTTGAAGTCTACTGAGTCCGAAAAAAAAAAACATTTTACTTTCTCTACACGTACTATGTACAAAGTATACGGAGAAAGTATTGTAATGCACCAAAAATTCGATGTCGAGATTTCACCGGAAATTATTTTAGGTCCCCTGAGTCCAAAAAAAGGTATTTGGAAGAAGGTCCATGTGTTTGTCCGTGAAAAGCATAGCTCAAAAACATAAAGACTGTTAAATATCAAACTTTGTATTTAAGTTTGGTATTTTTCAAGGGTACGATACAAAGATTTTCAAGAAAATCCCCCCACCCTAAACTACCCTTTTGGACACATTTTTGAAAAGTTTGATTTGCTCAAAAATGGCTCTAATGATTTTGATTAGAATAACGCATATTAAAGCTATTCACATCACAAATAAAAATGTATATCTTAATTTTCTGGGAATAGCTTTGAGGACCTCTTCATTTAGATGAATTTTGTCCATTTTGCATAACTGGTAAATCGTAAGAGATAGACAAAAATATACTGCACAAAAAATGTAGATCTCGTTAAAACATGTAATTTGTTACATATATATTATGTAGAGGCGACCGCTTCTGAGTAAATTCTTTCTTGTTGGTTTCAATTTTAAACTACTTACTTTCCTCAAACGGGAAGTGATGTTTCGCTTCATCTCTTGTTTTATTGCAGACCATATAAATTAAACTGAATTTAATTGTTTCACTTAGGATCAGCTTTTAAAAGATTTGACTGTCAATTTAGCCTAATGTACTCCCTTATATTCTTTTTACTTAAAACGAAGCAAGTAAAAATAGACAAGTTGTGCTAATGTTTATCGTAGATAAAATAAGAATTTTGTGTAAGGAAAGCTGTTTGTGTGAAGCTGGACAAAGTCATGTGAATGGATCACATCAGATATTTTAAGTAAAGCCAACCCTTCACACGCTAGATCCTGGCTATGTCTCTGCAACAAACCCGTAGCACGTATTTGAGGGAGGCAGAGGAAATACTGTATTCCATCCAAATATTTAGTACTGATATTTCACCTGAAATGTACGTTTTGAGGCCCCATGAATAAAAATTGTTAGTACGCGTGCATGTGTGCGACAGTGTACAGAACGTCTCAAAAATTCAAATTCAAATAGATATCCTCTTTTTCTTTGCGCTATGGCAATGCTGAATGGCAAACATCAACTTTGTGTTGAAGTTAAGCACTTTAAGGATGCAACACAAAAGCCCAATAAGTCCCTCACCCCAAACAACCCTTTACATGAAAAGTGTGTCTTTATTTTTATTTTCTCAAATGTTTAAGTTTAAGACATTTGCAAGACAAATACAATGTACGTATATACCTACTGTGTTTTTGTGAAGGAAGTGTGCTAACTATAATTTACTATAATTTACGAGATAAGAACTATCCTGAATAAGGCTTGATTGGAATTTACAAATTTGAAACTTAATTTTAAAAAATTGGTCCAGAATTAATGCCACTACTTGTATGAAATGCTATTGGAATATAATCTAACGTATATCTTATCTGTGGCTTTATAATCGTGGATACTAAAACGTATTGTTTACGTAGCATGGTCGTTACCAAAAATGAAAAGGAAGTAAAAAAAAATGCTATATTTCTTGCCAAATTCACATGCACTTGATGCTTTCCCACTTTTTCCGTGGATATTTATTGTGCCATTTATGCATGTTTTCTTTAAAGCATATTTATGTTTTGTCAGATCTGCTGTATTATTGCTCTTCATTTCGCATGCTTACCTGTTACTCATGTTTATGCATTTTTACTTTTTCTACCGAGTAGTATGTAAATAGTTTCAAAGAGGAGGTATTGTTCCGAGATTTTACTGGGAATACATGTTTTAAGGACCCCTGGATCTAGTTTTTTTTTTTAAAAAAAAAGATCTATGTGTGTGCGGGTATAAATAACCAAATGTGTACCTGTTTTTAAGTCGAGTGTCTTCCAAGGATGCGTCAGGAAAATTTGTAGGAACATTCTCCCACCCCGAACTACCCTTTATATGAAATATTTTTCTCAAATTTTGACGTTCTCAAAAATAGGTCCTAGGATTTGTATTAAAGTACCATATATTTTAAGATATTTTCATGGCAAACGAAATGTATAACTTGAATTTCCTGGGAATAGCCTCTGAAGACCTGTTCTTTGAGAATTACTTTCATACAAGTGGTAAATCGTAAGAGATATACAAAAACTTACAATGCAATAAATGTAGAGCTCGTTAAAACACAGAATTTGTTATCTCCGCATTTGGTTTGTATAGTTAAGTTTCCGAGACATTCCTTCTTATTTGCAATTAAAGTTATCTCAAACGAGATGACATCCTACATTAAATATATCTTTTATTTTACTCCTGGCCTTGAAAAGAGTACAGAATTTCAAGGACAAACGCATAACAAGCATTTGACTCTTGCTTTAGCCTAGCGTACTCCGTATTTTCCCTTCTACGTACAAGTGAGTAAGTAGTAAGACAATTTCTGTTAATGTTTATCTTGATTAGCATGATGTAGAAACAAGAATAATCCTTTGTAAAAATAGTTTGTTTGCAGAACAAGTAGAGAACGTCATGTGAATGAAACGTATCAGATTTTTTTTTTTTTTCGTCAATGGAACACATTTGCCTTTTATAAAGATATGACGATCGCTTCAATGTTCTGTATTCCTATTTTATCTAGCTATAATACAGTGCGTAATAAAACCCTTTCTGCATGCATTCATCTCGATTAACGTAAGGGGCATAGAGAATAATTTCAATTGGACTAGTGGTTAGCGCGGCAATTTGTGGATTCAAATAATCTGGCTGAAGGGGATTTTTCTTGAAATAGCTATTCCCCTTTATAAAGTCTGGTAGAGGTAAATAAAAATATGAATATTCCAACGTTTAAAACTACGATTAATAAAGCCCAGCGTTTGGGCGACATATAACGTTACATTACGCTAACAATATGATAGTTTATGCTCAACAGTTTACAAAAAAAGCCGACAGGGCACCACTTTGTCGAGCACTAAATGAAGTACCAACCTTAGAAGAGTATTCGTTGGATGCGAGTCGCTATTTCGATAAACATCAAATTGATATAAAATTAGGTTTCATAGATAGCACTTGGTGTATATAAATTAGCAATAGTGGATTTAGAGAAAGTAATGTGTCAGAGGGTGTTTTAATCTTAATGCTTTTTTCGAAATGCTCTTTGAATCTAATTTAACATATGTCATCATCTGTGGCTTTAAATCACTGTTAGTAAAAACAGCGAATTAATTAGGTAACACGAAAATACAAATGAAATGGTCGAAAGGTAAAAGAAATTAGAAAGTTCTCTGTATTCGTTTGCTTTTCTTTAAACTCAAGTATGATATGTTTGATCTACGTGTTTTATTTTTGGTTATTATTGCTTTTCATGTGTGTGTTTCCGTACATATATACGTGGTATATAGTCATGTTTATGTCATTTTTAATTTATGGATACTTTTCAACTGATGTGGTTCTCAGGGTCCCATTCTGTATTGGACTTGATAGACCGCTTAATTTGCTCAGGGGCCTCTTTATCAGACTTGAAGTTCATTAATGTAAATAAATCCACGACATGGGGCCGGCTTTACTTCCCTTCCCTTCCGACGGAAGCCGTGCTAAGGATTTTTACCCCCGACAAAGGCTATCCCTTTTCGCCGGGTTTGAATCCGCGACTTTAGGAACCAGAGGCTGGCATATTACCTCTAGACCACAGAGGACGGCTGGCGTTGTTTTTAGTATTTTATTTATAAGTATATTAATATGTATTATTTCTCTATGTTCTGATTTCAATTAATTTATATTTTATTTAAAATTGATTTTTATTGCTTTTTTGTATAGATTTTTCCCAAAATTAACTGCAGTTCATTTTATAACTTGATAACGGTTGGCATTCATCAAAATAAATTCTTCTGAAGTTGGTATTGCATTTAGCGCCCGCCAGAATTAAAGTTCGTTGGGCAAAATTGACCGCGGATAATAGCACTGTGCAATTTTGACCATAACTTGTTTTCAGTGAGGATTTGCTGAACTCCTGGACTGCTTGTGTCTTATGCCTAGGCCCGTACAGTGTAGAAGTCATGCCAGGAACCCGATAACCCTACCTCCACCAAGAAGTATCTCCGGGAAGTAGACGCACCTTGCTTGACGGCGAGGGTGGTAGCGGTTGTTGTCGTGGCAGTGTTGGTGGTGGAAACGGCAGGAATGGGCTGCAACAGAATGGGGGCGGCTGTAGCAATCACCTGGGGTGGCAGGGCATGGAGCTGCGGCGGTGGTGGAGAAGACGCCGACGCCGAACCCACGGACCCCGGGTCGTCGCTGAAACCCTGGGTGCTGCCGTCTTCGCCCGGCGCGCTGTCGAAAAAGCTAAGATTGAATTCGGAACCGGCGTCGAAGGACACGTCGGCGGTGAGTTTGTCCGGAGGCGGTGCATTGCCGAGATTTGCGCTCAGCGATTGGTCTATCTTAAAGACGTCCATGGTGCGAGTAACAACACAACACAGTACTGTAACAACAACAACACGTAGAGCGGCACACACACACACGCACACGTGAGTCTCCCGACGTCCCCTCTACCCCATTTCCAGGGGGTGTAGACGCGTGCAGGGGCCAACGTCCGTCGACGAGTTATTGAAACCGAACGTTAAAGTTGTTGAAGATGTGCCATTTCAGTGTTCCCCAGATGATGGCCTTAGGGCGACAATCTGTCATGATGACTGCTCCATTCACTACCTCCTGGCGACACAGCGACAATTTGACACACGATTCCTTGCACTCATTTTCGGACGTCGGCAAGGAACCTATCTTTTTCACAACACATGGACACGATACCTAACTGCAGCCAACTGTACGGATACGGATTCATCACCACAGCGCCACCTACCCCCCCCTCTCAGGGGCTATCCCTCCCCCTTGAAAACTCGCGAACTTTTCGCTGCTGCCCACGAATATTTGGCTCCGCGAGGTTGGCAGCAGTGCTATCAATTTATAAGCGGGCCCAACGCGGGAGGGGGGAACCGCACACACACAAAATGTAGTCTTCGTCCTTTTTGCACACGCTCCTCGGAGTGGGCTGCAGATTGGAGCCGGTCGTGGAGTTTTCTTGTGTCATTGACCTTGAAGATCGCGCACCTTGAAGAGGAGCGCTGCTGAAAATTATTCTTCTTCTTCCCTCCCTACCTCCCACCCCTCTCGGATTCGCTTTTCTTTCCGCGTACGATTCCCACCAGCACGGTTGCCGCACCTGCGGGCTCCCAACAACAGAGGTCATTTACTGACAGTGATTTTCGCTTCACAGACACACTGTACGTCACGTGTCAACACTACATTGTTGGTCCAAAGTGAAATATACAGACTGCAAGAAGAGCGGCCGAGTCGTCTACTGCGGTTCGAGTTCAGGTAAAAGGAGGGGCAGCTCGCTCAACTGGTTGGCTACGCTGTAGTGTGAACGTCCCTTCTCTCCCCCTCCTAACCCTCCCCACCAGAACAGGCGTATACAACATGCTGCCGAGTTCAGTGACCGTAGTTGTGTGTATGTGTGAGGAGAGCAAACATAGAGGGGAAGGGGGGCTTATGGTTAAGAGCGAGAAAAGATGATCTCGGCTTGAGGAAGAAAATCTGGACAAGAATTTGGGGATGTCATTTTGAACCACGTCTGATTAATAATGTCGCCAAAATGAGCATCAACTTTTCATCTTCCAACTGGAGGCGACTTGAGGTTCTTGCCCCTCTCGAAATTCACGCGTCTTCGTACTAACTGTATTACATTAGCGACTTATCTTTTGCAAAAACGCCTCCAAGGGATACAGAGACACTATTACTTTCTCTGCCAAATACTATATGTACATAATGGGTAGATGAGGTATTGTATTTCACTAACAAATTTCATACCTAGATTTCGTCGGGAGTCCTGAATAAATAAATAAATAAAAAAACTCAATTACCCTTGGAACATTTTTCGAAAAGTTTGATAGGCAGAGTCGGACTGAAAAATTCAATGCCATAGCCGGAATTTGAATACGGATCTCCCGGTCCCTAGCCGGTAGCTCTACCACTGAGCTACCATGGCAACCTGCAAGCATGGCATTGAATTTCTCAACTGACTTGCATGTCGGTAAACCACAAGGTGATCTGATTATTTTGAGATGATGTACTCCTATGGCGACTTATAATGTTATAAGTACTTTAAGTCCCAGGATTCATAGTATAGCCAACTACTATGGTCAATTATTATTCATTTAATTGTAAGCACATGTGTAGGACAGGAGTTGGATTGGCAGAGTCAGACTGAAAAACGCAATGCCATAGCTGGGATTTGAACCACGATATCAATCTAGACGGTGACTCTACCACTGAGCTACCATAGCAACATGTCAGCATAGCATTGAATTTCTCAACCGTGGTTCAAATCCCGGCTATGGCATTGAATTTTTCAGTCTAAGTCTGTCCATCCAACTCCTGTCCCACACATGGTTTGTATGAGAAAAAAAAATCTGCGTTCCATTCACATGACTCTCTACATTTCTACAACAAATTATTGCTAAAAAGCTTATGCTTTTATTTACTTCACGCTAATTGAGAAAAAATAGCAGAAATAGTCGTACCACTTGCTTCCTTGTAAATAGAAGTGAAATAAGAAAGTACCATAGGCATCTTTAGAAAAATGTCCGTGTGTGCGTCTGTCCATCTCTCTATCTGTGTGGGTGTGTGTTTCTTTGGGCGGCATAATTCAAAAACGAAAAGACCGTTTAAAACCAAACTTCATATTTAAGTTTGGTATCTTCCAAGGATGCGACACGAAGGTTTTCAACAACCCCCCCCCCAAACTACCCTTTCCATGGAAAAAAATCTAAAATGTTTATTTTCTTAAAAATGGCTAACGATTTTGATTAAAATCTCTTATATTTAAGACATTTACTTGCCTACTAAAGTGTATATCTTGAATTTTCTGTGACTAGCCTCTGAAGACTACTTTATTCTGGACGAATTTTACGGAATTTTGCGTAACTGCAAAACCTTAAGAAATGGACAAAAACTTACCACACAAAAACTGTAGAGCACGTTAAAATACACAATTTATGTCATGTACATATTATTCATGGAGTTGATCGTTTTTTAGATATCCCTTGTTATTGGTTTCAGCTATAAAAACATACTTTTCTCATCCAGGAATTTGTCAACTCCTTCCATATAAACAAAGGAACTTCAGTCACATAGCAACCAGCTTTTGACTATCACTTTATCCTATGGTGCTCCCTTATTTCGCTTCTACTTACAAGGAAGCAAGTGATAAGACTATTTCTGCTAATTTTTCTCGATTAGCATGAAGTAAATATAGGCATAAGCTTTTTAACAATAATTTGTTGCAGAGATGTAGAGAAAATCATGTGAATGGAACACGTCAGACTTTTTTTTAGAGTTAACCGTGTGCGAGATATTCCTGGTGATCGGTTTCAAATGTAAATAGATGGATGGATGGATGGATGGATGGATGGATGGATGGATGGATGGATGGATGGACGGATGGACGGACGGACGGACGGATGGATGGATACTTTATTTCACTGCTTAGGGCGTGGCCCGGTGGCAGCGCTGCCAATGTAATAATACAATGAATTAAATAAACAATAATGTGAATAATACACTGTTAAAATGCCAATGACATCATAGTATATATACATAATTTAATATATACATAATTGTAACAAATAATAATAACGCAATATTTTTATTTACTATTCTGACTATAAATCACTCTTCTTTAGTCTCTTTTTAAAACTATTTACACTTTGAGGCAAAGTCTCCAGAGGCAGGTATTTTGTTCCATTCGTTTATTGTTCTGTTTGTGAAGGAGAATTTACCTATGTCTGTTTTCTGTTCCCTATTTCTTATTTTATCCGAGTGATCATTCCTCCCACAGTATAATGGCTTTAATAACCGTTTGGATATGTCTTTCCATGCAGGTTCCCCCTTATAGGCTCTAAAAATTGCACATAGCCTTGCTCGTCTCCTACGTTTTTCTAGTGTTTCCCAGGAAGTAGCAGTGCTGGTATGATTTTCGAATCGTTTACTTCTGTTTACAAATTTAGCTGCTCTTTTTTGAACTCTCTCTAGTGCCAGCTTTTGCCCCACCCGATACGGATCCCAGCATGCAGCACTATATTCTAATATTGGTCGAACTAAAGAAGTGTATGCCAAATTTCGCGACTTTCCATTGCTGCGTTTTAAAATCCTCATTACGAAATGCAACGCTTTCCACGCCTTCCCAGTGATCGAGTTTACATGTTCCCCCCACTCCAATCTTTGATTTAGTATTACCCCTAAATATCTGGTGCTATTTACTCTCAGTATTTTCTTATTGTCTAATTTATATATTATGTTTTCTACTATTCTTGCCCTTGAAAATATAATTGTTTTACATTTGTTTGGATTTATCTCCATTTTATTATATTTTGCCCAGAGTTGAATTTTGTTTAAATCTTCTTGTAGATCTATTGTGTCACATTTACCGCTAATATTTCTATAGATTATACAATCGTCTGCAAATAGGCGAATCTGAGATGTTATCCCTTCCCGTAAATCATTTATATATGCTAAGAAAAGCAACGGCCCGATCACGCTTCCCTGGGGCACACCAGAAGTTACATTTGTAGGAGACGATAGTTTATTTCCCACCCGCACTCTTTGGGTTCGTTCGCTCAAGAATTCCCGAATCCAAGTTATCACTCTGTTGTCTATTTGCAGATTACAAAGTTTTTCTATTAGTCGTCCATGAGGTACAAGGTCAAACGCTTTAGAAAAATCAATTATTATTGCATGTACTTTTCCACCCGCGTCAAGTGTATCGGCTACATCCTGACAAACAACTACTAGTTGACTCTCACAGTAATGTCCGTTCCGGAAACCATGTTGGCCTTCGAAGAGCCAATGCGTTTTATCCCATTCGCGTCTTAAATATTGTGCTATAAGATTCTCAACTTGTTTGCTTACTACTGATGTCAAACTAACTGGTCTATAGTTTGCCGCATTTGTTCGATCCCCTGCTTTATAAATAGGCACAACTATAGCCTGCTTCCAATCTTGCGGTATACTTCCGTTATTTACTGTTACTTCGAATAGCCGCAGTATGTATGGCACGATTGCCTCCCCCCAATCTTAAGAAAGTCGCCCGAAATGCCATCTGGCCCGACTGATTTATGTTTTCCTATTTTAGTTAACCGTCTTCTAATGTCCCTTGGTTTCACTGTCATGGGGGGCCCTTCCGTTCTTTTAATACAGGCATTGCTCTTTACTCGAAAAATTGAAGCGAAATGTTGATTAAACACTTCGGCTTTTAACAATGAATCGGCCATTAGTATATTTCCATTCTTGATTTCTGGAATGATTTCTGCGTTTCCCCTGCGCCTTCTCACAAATTTAAAAAATTGCTGCCAACTATTCCTGTCAGACGAGAGAATACTTTTTAAGAAATGTTCTTCCATGGTAATCTTTTCTAATAGAAGTTTGTTTGACAAAACTCGGAATTTATTTGCGTGATAACTACTATTTTTTCGTGAACTATATGCTCTCCTGACTTGTTTCTTTAACCGTTTTATTGTAGTATTCCGGGTCAGGGTTTTTAGTTAGCATTTTACGGGGTATAAATTTATATGTTGCTTCCATAACAATTTTTTTAAAATTTTGCCATATTTCTTCTACCGAGCTTCTTGATTGGGACCACAGCGAATATTTTTGGTTTAAGAATTTTTGCAGTCTCGGAATGTCTCCTTTGTAATATTGGTAAAAGTGTCTCATTTCATCCGTGTGAAACTTGGCACGTATTCCTTCTACTTTAAGTAATACGCAGTTATGGTCACTTATACCTGGAAAAACCTCGCATTCTAGTACAGCTTCTTCTGGCTTTACAAGAAATACGTCCAAAACCGCCCCTTCTCTGGTTGGGGTTTTTACAGTTTGAACACCTTCCCAAACCATGTCATTAACAATAGCCTGCGATTCCCCACCCCTCACGTCACCCGCCCAGTTAACTCGCGGAAGATTTAGGTCTCCCCCTACAATTACCTGCTCACTGGCCATGTCACTCTTAAAAATTCGTTTTGCAAGTGATTTTAGTGATCCTAAGTGATCACCTGGTGCCCTATATATTCCTATTACCTGCCATTTATTTTTACTATAGTTTCCTGAAATTTCTACTTGTAAGATTTCATATTCCTCATCCCTCCATAATTCGACAGCATTGTATATATTCTTGACACAAATAAATATCCCACCTCCTCTGCCATTCCTATTTCTTCTTATTGTCGTGAGGTTATTCCCTAATACTTCAGCGTTTGTAATATCTGGATGAAGCCATGATTCGGTTCATATTACTACGCCTGGATCATAAGCATCTATTAAGTTTGAGAATTCTAATTTTTTGTTTAAGATACTTGGACAATTTACCTGCAAAATCACTAGAGACTCACCTTTACTATTAGGTTTTTCGTCGGCGTTCCCACCGTTCCATTGCCAGTTGCCACCGGCCTCATCCCGTCCACCATCACCTTCCTCGTTTCGTCCGCAGCCCCCCTCGCCAGATGCGCCACCGTCGTGTTCATCACCTTCCTCGTCTCGTCCGCAGCCCCCCTCGCCAGATGCGCCACCGTCGTGTTCATCACCTTCCTCGTCTCGTCCGCAGCCCCCCTCGCCAGATGCGCCACCGTCGTGTTCATCACCTTCCTCGTCTCGTCCGCAGCCCCCCTCGCCAGATGCGCCACCGTCGTGTTCATCATCGTCCTCGTCTCGTCCTGCGCCGTCCTCTTCCCGTTCTCCGCCGAACGATGCAGCCACTCTAGTAAAAAGTGACGCCAATGACGCTGCTCCTCTCCTATTTAGGTGCACACCATCACGCCCTAAATCATTATCACCGAGCCAGGAGTTTGGGTCAACGAAGCGAAGACGCAGTCGCTCTGCCACCCATTGAAAAGAGTAATTTACTCTACCAACCTTGCGCCAGTTTACGTCTCTACGTCGTACCACTCGACTTAAAATTATTTTAGCAGCGGGAAATTTACTTTTCATTGTTGTAGCCAAATCGTACATGTTCCCCATGATGTGGTCTATGCTTCCCCTCAGGTCATTTGATCCTACATGCACAATTACCGTTTCCGGATTCCTTTGTTCCTGCTGCTCCACAACGTGCCTCATCTGCTCCGTTCTTATTCCAGGGAAGCACTCTACAGTCAACTCTGCACTGTGATGTCCAACATGCTTTATTATTGAGTCTCCCACCAATAAACATTGTTCCCGCTTTGTATGCACCTCCGGAGTTTTTAACATTTTCCTTTCTTCTTTCAATTGTATTTGTTCTTCGGCTCGCTGCAACTTTACTCTCAGCCGCCGAATCTCATCCATCATTTTAATTTCTTTTTCCATTAACATGTGGGTTTTCTCGCACTGAATACACTTCCAACTGTCTTCAATTTGCTGTGTTTTCTTTATTTTTGGCAGCTGAAATGAAACCAGCTCATACAGCGACTGCAGAGAAGGCCCGTCCGTAAGTTCTTTTTGCATGTCTGGCATTTCACCGCCTCTTGCACTGGTCCTGGGTTTATTTCTACCCCACCACACAGATAACACCAATGCATAGAAGTGCATATGTCTTGGTGCATCTTCGTATCTTTCCCGATGTAACTTTAGTCCCGTTCGTCCCCCCCCCCCTATCTGTCCACATGCCGATCCTCGCCCGGTACGTCTGCAGGTCACACACCATCACGAGCAGGTAGCAAATACGTCCGTCCCTGATGGATCTCCGGATCTCCCTGAATGTATTTCTTTTTTTTTTTTTTCTTGGAAAAAGATGTGTATGGGTGTGTGGGTTGTGGGGGTGTGTATTGGTATTTAAGTTCAGTATCTCCCAAGTATACGACACGAAGATTTTAAAGATAATCCTCCCCACCGCAACTAGTCTTTACATGGATTAAATTTCGAAAATTTTAATTTCTCAAAAGTTGCTCTAACGATTTTTATTAAAATCTCATATGTTTAAGATATTTTCATGACAAACAAAATGTATTTCATGAATTTTTTGGGAATAGCCCCTGAAAACCTCTTCATTCTGGATTACTTTTGTATCACTTTTATATAAGTGGTAAACATAACAGACAAACAAAAACTTGTTACATAAAAATGTAGATCTTGAAAACACGATTTATGTCATATGGAGATATCTTCCTTTTTGTCTTTCGTTTGCTTACTCCTAGCAAGCAAAGAGAACCGAATTTCAATTGTTTAACTTAGCGCCCGGCTTTTAAAAGATCTGACTATCGCTTTACCTTAGTGTATTCCCTTATTTCGCTTCTACTTACAAAGGAGCAGTTAATAAGACCAATTCAGGCAATGTTTATCTTGAATAGCATGACGTAGATAAACATTTTTTATAAGTTTTTAAAGAAAAGATAGGGAAAGTGATGTGAATGGAACACAGATGTATTTTTTTTTTTTACTACAATAGAGCGCTTTTTACTTTCTCTAGTACGTTTTTACTTTCTCCATACGCACTATGTACATAGTGTATAGAGAAAGTATTGCACTCCACCCAAAAATTCGATACCGAGATTTTACCGGAAATATATGATTTAGGGTCCCTAATATCCAAAAAAAGCATTTTCACAAAGAGGTGTGTGTGTGTGTGTGTGTGTGTGTGTGTGTGTGTGTGTGTGTGTGTGTGTGAGCACTATAACTCAAAAACGAAAAGTCGGTAAAATACCAAACTTGATATTTAAGTTTTAGTATCTTCCAGGGATGCGACACGAAGATTTTGAGAAAAATCCCCCCACCCCAAACTACCCTTTACATGGAACTTTTTTCGAAAATTTTGATTTTCTCAAAAATGGCTCTAACGATTTTGATTAAAATTTCGTATATTAAACATATTTACCTGACAAATAAAATATATATCTTGAATTTTCTCGGAATAGCCTCTGAAGAGTAGTTTATTCTTGATGAATTTTACTAAATTTTGAATAACTGCTAAACTGTAAGAGATGGACAAAAACTTACTACACAAAAAATGTAGAGCACATTAAAACACACAATTTATGTTATATACATTTTTTTCGTGGAGTTCGTCGTTTTTGTGACATTCCTTATTTTTGGTTTCTGCTATGAAAAACGTATACTTTTCTCATACAGGAACTTGTCAACTCCTATCCATATAAACAAAGGAACTTCCTTGACATAGCAACTAGCTTTTGACTATCACTTTAACCTGCGGTTGTCCCTTATTTTGCTTCTACTTACAAGGAAGTGAGTAATTAGACTATTTCTGCTAATTTCTTCTGATTAGCATAAAGTAAATAGAAGTATAAGCTTTTTAAGAATTATTTGTTGCAGGTATATGGAGAAAGTCATGTGAATGGTACACATCAGGTTTTTTAAATATTTTGACTCACTAAGCCTTCTATCGTACGTGTAAACTACTTTTCCTGTACTAATCTTTTAGCCATCGTAGTTTACTTTTCTTTGTATCACAGAAAATGCTAAAGAAAACGGCTGTACAAGTTGCGTTTTACCACTGAGCATGACTAAATAATTATTGGGCAAAATTGTGGAACGTCGTCTGAGGGGTTATTGCACAGTAATATTGCCCATCTAGGGATCGCCTTAATACAGTAACATTAATGCCTTCAGAAATATATTTTTTGTATTAATGAGGTGATCCAATATTGCCAACCATTCACATGGCTTTCTCTATCTGTTCTGCAAACAAACTTTTCTTAAAAAGATTATTCTAATGTCTACATCGTGGTAATCCAGACAAATATTAACAGAAATAGGCTTATTACTTGCTTTCTTTTAAGTAGAAGGGAATACACTAAGCTACATCTTTTAAAAGCTATCGCGTTGCATTTCTAGCAAAACAAAAGAGAAATTAAATGAAAGGTAACATCGTCCGAGAAAAAAATATATAGTTTAAAATGTAAACCAATAACAAGAAATATCTAGGAAACGGTCAAGTCAACAACAAAAAATGCATACGATATACACCTATATTGTGTGTTTTAACGAGATACATTTATGTGTAGTAAGTTTTTGTCTTTTTCTTATGGTTTACTAGTTATGCAAAACTCATCCAGAAGGAATAGGTATTCAGAAGCTATTCCCAGAAAATTCAATATACATTTTATTTGTGGATATCTTTAATATATTGTATTAGAACATTTTTGAGAAAAACCAATTTTTAAGTGTTTTCGTGCACTTTGGGTAGGCTGATTTTCATGGAAGTCTTCGTGTCACATTCTTGAAAGATACTAAACTTATTTGCCAATTTTAGTATTAAAGGCCTTTTAGTTTTTCAGCTATTCTGTCCGCAGACACACACACAAACGCTTCTAAAAATGCTTTTTATGGACTAAAGAACCTCGAAACATATTTGCCGCGAAATCTCGGCTGGAATACAATACCATCTTTATATACTATGTACATCGTACGAGTAGAGAAAGTAAAACTAGATTAATATAAATACGCAAATGTTCAAGATTATTAAAATATTACATAGCACAGAAAATTTACATAGCACTAGAGACTCGATCAATGTCTTTGAAAATGGTTGATTATGTTTCCTTAACGGATAATCTGAATTATGCTATCCATTCAAGAATGAATACACAGATGCGGTTTCTGAGCGTTTAAAGTGATTAATTTACAAGCTGACTTCGTAAGAAAACATAAAATCGCTCCCACTAGTGTCAATATTGGTATAATGATTCAAAATGTGCAGAATGAGGAACTTCTCCGTTGGGGCCAGTGTGCAGGGTCCAACTATACGACAGGTATTTACCAGAAACCCAAAAGTATCAACCAGGATGCACAGGTGTGCAAAGTCAAAAATCAGCATGCTGTTAACTGAGCTTTTAATCTTCCAACTAGATAGGCGACTTCAGGATCTTGCTCCTCCCGAAATTTTAGGGAAGTCTTCGTGCTAACTGAGTTACCTCACCATTTGTCGTTTACTTAAGTGAAACACATCATTTTCTGTGCTATTAAAGCAATGGTCATTGCGCCATTCATGATACAATTCTTATTGACCGAGGATCACTGAAACGTGATCAAAATTGTAGTTGCGGTGCGTAATTCTCGTTCAGCTCACTGCCGTCACCTGACCTTGCGCTATGCTCATGATTCTATAAGAATTACTCAAAGGAAAGCATCCAACTGTATAGAAAAAGAGGTTGAAATTTAATTATAATTCTTCTCTATATCTCTTCGTTTTTATTTTGTTTTGAAACGTTTTATAGTTGGGCATTCTTTTGGCAGCAAAAGAAATAGAAAAAAATGTCATCTGTTCCATTCATGTGACTTTCTCAAGATGTTCCATACACAAACTAGTCTTAGAAAAGATTACTCTTTTATCTACATCATGTTAATCCAGATAAACATTAACAGAAATGGTCTTTTTAGTTGTTTTTTAAATCTTAGCGTTCTTTAACCTAGTTGGTCATATAGGACGATGGATGAAAACGGTAAAATGTTGCTCAAGATAAGGGTATACCCCGAAAAAAACCATATCCAGGTAACTCAACCTAAGCGAAATTCGAATTCGCGACCTGTTGAATGTGAGGCAGGCACGCTATCTCCACATTACTCAGGCGGGCTGCGTAATTCTTTGTGAGTACACGGAAAATCAAACTATCCAGTGTCCAGTGTGATTGGCAGGCTGAGGGCAGCCCGAGGTGTGTTAGACGTGTCCCTGTTCTCAGAGAGAACTTAACCACGTTCTGACGGGATTGTGGGTTTTGTAGGATGGCGGGTGTGTATTGGGGTTGTGGAGTGACAGGAGGAGGCGAATATTGCTCCTCGACGGTTGCCTTGCTGGTGCAACGGCCCTTGTGCACCGCTGGTGTGTTTTTATCAAAATGTTTCTTGAGGTTAATTTTGAATCCAAGCAACTCTTGAAGGATAATAAGGAGCTTAGCCGTAGCAGCTGTTGGTGGTGCTCCTTCGTTACCGGGGATGCCCGCAAGCCATGCGGGGAAGCCGGTATCGCCTGAAGCGGCGGTTTGTGGGATCGTAATCCCCAAGAGACCTAACGAGGGCGCTCCGATGGAATGGTAACCCTTCGTTGAATTTTGTTGCCCGACGCCTAATCTCGTCCTCCAGGTATGGTAGACCAGAGGCTTCGTGCAGGAGTCTCGTTGGAAAGCCTCGAGGCACAGAATAGATAGCCCGGAGACACCTATTCTGTACCCGCTGAAGCAACAGCAGACTGGAGTCTGCCTCCATGCCCCAGATCTCACAGGCGTAGATTAATAAGGGGATAATAAGAGCCCTCAAAAGGCGCAACTTAAGGGGAACGGTCATCGAGGACCTCAGCATCGGGTACAGTGAGGCCGCAGCCCCATTGCCCCGGCACCACAGCCCCCGGACATGCTCCCTAAAAGTGACGCCCTTGTCGAGCTTCACCCCCAAGTAGGTGATGGTGTTGGTCCATTGTATCCTTCGTCTGAGGTACGTGAATGTGGGGAAGTTTGCGGGAAAGCGGCGCTTGGTGAAAAGAATAGCGTGGCTTTTCTCCGGATTTATGGACAATCGCCAACGCTCGCACCACTCTTGGATGAGGCAGAGGTGTCTCTGGATAGGGTTGAAGGCTCTGCGTGGGTGTTTATTTGTACAGTATAACAGCACGTCATCAGCATACTGAGCTATGTTGACTTGCTGCACTGTTGGTAGGTCGGCCATGTAGACGCTAAAGAGCGTAGGGGAAAGTACAGAGCCTTCGGGGACTCCGCCTCTTACTGGCCTAGGTGTTGATTTGTGTCCCGCAACTGAAACTACAAAAAATCTGTGTTTGAGATATGAGTGTAGTAGGTGTATGATGTGTGTCGGGAGCTCCAGTCGGATGAATTTGAGGAGCAGACCCGCGTGCCAGGTCGTAGAGAAGGCTTTCTCCACGTCCAGCGACACTGCCGCAGTGTAGGCTCTGTCCTGGAAGCCCAGGGCAGCGGCCTCCACCACTCTCAGTAGTTGCTGGGGTGTAGAATGCCCAGGGCGAAAACCAAATTGGTGATCTGGGATGGCATGAATGTCGCCCAAAAGAGGGGACAAGCGGGCTAGTATTAGCCTCTCGAAAACTTTCGAGAGAACTGACAGGACAAACTAAAGCGATAGTTCAATCCTTTAAACGCTTGTCGCTATGTGAAGCAATTCAGGTTGGGTTCGTTTTACATGGTCCCGCTTGAGAAAAGTTAGCTAGCTTAAAACTGAAACCAATAACAAGGAGGGTTTTGAAAACGGTTGACTCTACAAAACAAACAAACAAACAAACAAACAAACAAAACTGTGGGCGCGTGTATGTATGTATATGTATATATATATATATATATATATATATATATATATATATATATATATATATACATATTATGGTAAGGGGATTTTCTTGAAAATCTTTTTTGGATGTCAAAACTATATTTCTGGCGAAATCTCGACATCGAGGTTTTGGTCGGAATAGAGTAGCTCCTCTTGCTACTATGTACACTGTATGTAAGTACATACGTTCTAGAGAAAGAAATAAAAAGAGGTCTCCAAGTTTTCCTCAGATGTTGATAGATGTTCTATTGGAACTGACTGCCGCATATTTCAATAAACTGTAAAATAAAAGTATTCATTTTCTTTAATGAACAAGCAGGAGGAAGTATTGTATATAACCAAATAAATAATAAATCGCTATTTGTTAAAATGGTGTGCGTTATGTGTACATTTTCGGAAAAAAATGCTACCATTTTGATAATTCAAAAGAATTGGCTATCTCATAAGTATTATATGACGTAAATTATAGGCTAACAACCGTCATATTTTACGGTTTGGATTTTGGTGAGCCCAACTTCAAATGCAAGAGATTCTCGAGTTCGAATCTCGGTTAGAGTCAGTTTGCCCGATAAGCTTTTTCATGGGATTTCCCTTATAAGATGGATTTGGATAACTGTAAGCTCTATGAGCCCCGGTCATATTTGAGCATTTTTTTACCCATTTCATTCACGTCCTATATGACCTACCCGGTTAAGTGGTTTTAAACTAACCAATAAATTGCCTTCAAGGAGGTTATTAAAATGACCGACGTTTTAACGACTGCTAAAGCATCAATAAGTAAATGTCTATAACTCCCTCGACACCCGGAAATCCATCGAGTTGATGAAATCTGTTCATCGCAGCTCTTAATTCCACGAAAACCGGGGATAGAGGGAAGCAATTATTTTTACACATCACTGATAATACGCAATGTCTAGCAACACCAGAATCCCAACATTAAAAGCTCCTGTACCATATAATCTGGGAGTTCATTGTTTGGGGGCAAATATGATTCGCAGGAAACTCTAACCTCTGTCATTTTATTTACTACCTGGTATTTTTTGATGCCCGAAATCATTTACAAACTTTCTGTTCCCATACTCTTTAAAAACCTCTTTCTACAATGATATGGTTTTGATACTCGTTCCGATTTAAGTAATCCCGGCATATTATCTTCCCATTAATACCTTTAAGAAAATCGAAACGGGCAACCATGTTGGTAACTTGATCGCAATCAGCAGAATTGATCAGTCTAACATCCGCGGTGAAAGCTAACCAATCAACTACCTCGTTTATCTTTGATCATCGTCGACGCACCAAAAATTCGCGATCAAACATTAATCGAAAATTATACAAATTACCCCTAAGGTTTTAAAGTTTTGTACAGATATTACTGGAAACAAAAGCAGTATTCATACAAGTTTCACACAAGTATGCGTTTTAATTCTGGATATATTAATTTATTCGTTTTAATTAGCTAAGATCAAAATCTAATTTTTCCCACAGATATTGAGATACGTGCTCATGTTTTAAATTACATTTCTTAATACCTTTGTAACAAATTTTCTGATTGCATTTTCAGATATACTTTAGTCATTAAACAAATGCATTTTATATCACAACGAGGAAAACATGATTATACTAATTAATTTTTTAAAATGAATATGTGACCAATATCAAAAATCCAACCAGACATATTATGACACACATAGTGTAATAAAGTACAGGGTTACTACAAAAGAAATAGACAACTTCAACAAAAACTATTAGAGATAGCAACCTAATTATTTTGGAGGTATGTTGAGAAACTCTCAAAGTTTCGTTTGTTACTATTGGTAACGCTGTAGTGTTTTGTTTGTTGTTGCAGAAGCTGAAATGGCGGAAAATCCTGTGGAAAAGGCATATTGCATGTTGGAATTTGCTAGAACGCAATCAGCAACTTTGTCCAACGACATTTTAGAACACGTTACCACAAAACGCCACCGACTAGACAGTCAATCTACGACTGGTATAGAAAATTCGAGACAACGGGATGTTTGTGCAAAGGGAAGAGCTCGGGAAGACCAAGAGTTTCGGAAGAAAACGTTGAACGTGTTCGTTCTGCCTACATAAGAAGCCCACAGAAATCGACATCTAGGGCAAGCATGCAATTTCAAATTCCACAGCAAACTGTATGGAAAATCTTGCGGAAGCGACTGCACATGATGCCTTACAGATTAAAGATGTTGCAGTTTCTGAGTGAAGAAGATAAGGTCATACGGCGTGACTTTTGCATCGACATGTTGCGACATGATTAAGACGATGATGGTTTTTGTGAGCGCATCATTTCATTTTTGTGGTAACGTGTTCTAAAATGTCGTTGGACAACAATTGCTGATTGCTTTCTAGCAAATTCCAACACGCAATATGCCTTTTCCACAGGATTTTCCGCCATTTCAGCTTCTGCAACAACAAACAAAACACTACAGCGTTACCAATAGTAACAAACGAAACTTTGAGAGTTTCTCAAAATACCTCCAAAATAATTAGGTTGCTATCTCTAATAGTTGTTTTACAGGCAGTTGAAGTTGTCTATTTCTTTTGTAGTAACCCTGTATATGTAGTGCTTTGGGAAACATGTTCATACCTCTAACTGTATTTTTGTGGAAGGATATGGATTTTGAATATGGGGGAAATAACAAAAAATAAATAAATAAACTGAGAGGAATGGCTTTAAAGTTGTACATAGAGAGTCATTAACAACCAGGACGCTTTAAAGTGTCATTCAAAACATACAATAAGCCTCCCTAGGAAAATAAATCATTGCAAATATGTGCCTTAAAGTACACATTAAATATTAATTGATATTTTTTACCTAAATCCTAAAAAGAAGCATTTCTGTGTCTCTTTAAGGGATGCTGAGTGAAGTTTGAAGTTTATTTATGTATACATTTTGAAAGTTTTACTGTGATTTTATTGTTATATTAATTATTTCATACATTTTATGATGTAAATATGCTGGATAATTAAACTGTACCACACGCCTCATCATTTGAGAAAATTGGTTGTAATTTTCTCAATTGAAGACGCCTGGAACATTTTAAAAGTGTAAGCCGAAGCAACGAGAGTACAGTTGAATGTTTCTATGGATGCCCAAAGGTTCCAACAACTACTTTTAACAAAATAGGCTAATTTCGTAACAAAATATCATTAAAAAACCGCTTCCACTAGTGCCAACATTAGTTCTAGGTTTCAGCAATTTAGGACCACGGACAGTGTGCAGGATGAGAAACGTCTCGTTATAGCCTGTGAAAAATGTTGATGTACAAGGTAATTTGGGATGGATTTTCCTGGCAATCTTTGTATCACATTCTTGGAAGGTGTTGATCTCTCATGCAACTGCGCGTAGTCAAAACTGAACTGGCCTGTCTTGCAGCCTTCATTTTTATAACTGACAACGATGTGGCCAAAAATTTCCAGAAAAGGCAACATTGTAGCACGTGTACATAACGCCCAGGTATGGCACTCCAAAGCTTTGGGTTACTGCCGCTCTTCAGGTGTTAAATTGCATCAATGAGTCCACCTACGTAAAGTAAGCCGATCGAAAATTGTTTGTGAAAATCAGTTAATGTTTTCAACCGGTTTGCAGTGTTCCTGTATATGAGATCACGGACTCTAATACAAACCTGGGAACTACACTCAATGAGCGATATTCCCTCACCCTTTCCGCTGATGTTCAAGATGAGAAGAAAGCAGTTCGCTTCCGTTAACACTAAATAAATAAATAAATAAATAAATAAATAAATGGCGTGTTATTTATGGACGCTTTTTAACTGCTGTGGTTCTCAGCGTTCCATTCTATATTGGGTGTGAAAGACCGTTTAATTTTGCTCAGAGGCCTCTCTCTCAGGCTTCAGGTTCTTTTACGTGCCATAAATCTACGACACGGGACCAACAGCTTTACTTCCCTTCCGAAGGAAGCCATGCTAAGGATTTTTACACCCGAAAAAAGCCATCGTCCTCCGCCGGATTTGAACCCGATTACACTGGCACTGTGCAGCGTTTACTTGGATTTTCTCGTTGAACTCTGAAATTCTTTTAAGCACACGAAGGGCTATCATCACACGTGAAATACGACGCTGTTGAGACACCTGGTACAGCTGCTTCAGATACATGCAGCCCAGATTGTGTTGTTTAAAATAGATAATTTTGCTTGGGAGAATCAAAGTTACAGTGTATACCCCTGATACAGCGGCAACTTCTCTGCTTCAGCTACGTGGCGGGGCTGCGTGTTCTATTGAAGGAGAGATTGTCAAGGTCAGTGCTGTGTATGATATCCTGACGTGGCAGGTTCTGCGATCAAATATGGTCAGGCAAAGTAGCATCGAAGTAGCATCAGCAAACTTGTGAAGATCGAATTTTGAAGAATGGGAATATTGTACTCTATATGCATATTTCTATCCGATAATAATTATTATATGAATGCGTTGTAAATGAAAGCACGTCTATTCTACTACACTAATACATATTAAGTTTATTGTGCATTAGAAATTTATTATTTGTACTTTCAGAGCATGTTAATCTGATATAATCAATTCTACAATTGAACATGATAAACAAAATGTAAAAGTAATAAACAATGCAGAAAATATTCTATATGTATATTAGAATATGAATATAGAAAATGTATTGTTCATAATAAACTATTATATATTAACATAAATTTCACTCTAAATTACACTTTATTTTCCAAAGTTGTCGATGTTTACTTTGTATACCATGTACAATGCAAACAGTATATAAAACGATATTGAATTTCAACAAAAAAATTATCAAAATTTCATCATAAATACATGTTTTGAGATCCTCTGAATAAAAGAAAGGCATTTTATGAATAAATTCATGTGTGTCTGTGAACAACATAGCTCAAAACGAAGGTTTAGTTAAATATCAAACTTGATATTTAAGTTAAGCATCTTTTGAGAACCCGTCACCAAGATTTTGAAGAACATCCTCCGCCCCAAACATCTCTTTACCTGGAGCATTTTTCTAACATTTTTATTTTCTCAAAACTACCACTAAAATTGAATTGAGTTTCATTTATGGATGCTAATAACTCCTGTGGTTTTTAGCGTCTCTTAATATTGGTGAAAGACCGCTTAATTTTGCTATCGTAAATCTACGACACGGGACCAACTTCCCTTCCGAAAGACGCCATGCTAAGGATTTTTATGTCCGAAAAAAAAATGTATCGCCCTCCGCCGGATTTGAACCTGCAAACTTGGGAATCAGAGGTTAGTATATTACCCCTAGAGCACAGAGGACGAAAAGTGACTCTAAAGATCATATCTTTAAGGTATTTTATCATGCTAATCGAGAAAAAATTAGCAGAAATAATCTTAATACTTGCTTCCTTGTAAATAGGAGCGAAATAAGGGACTACCATAGGTTAAAGTATTCGTTAAAAGCTGGTTGCTGTGTGACTTGCTTGTATAGACAGGAGTTGGAAATTTTCTGTATGAGAAAAGTGTAAGTTCTATTAAAGCTGAAACCACAATCATGGAATATCTCAAAAACGATCAACTCCACGAAAAACATGTATATAACATAAACTGAGTGTTTTAACTGCTCTATAATTCTTGTGTGGTAAGTTTTTGTCCATCTATTATGATTTATCAGTTATGCAAAATTCCGAAAAATGCATCTAGAATAAAGTATTCTTCAGAGACTATTCCCAGAAAATTCAACATATACACTTTATTTGTAATATACGATATAAATATCTTAATATACGATACTTTAATCAAAGTCGTTAGAGCCATTTTTGAGAACATAAAATTTTTCGAAAAAAGTTGCATGTAAAGGGTAGTTTGGGGTGGGGGATTTTTCTCAAAATCTTCGTGTCTCATTCCTGGAAGATACTAAACTTAAATACCAAGTTTGGTATTTTACCGACTTTTCGTTTTTGAGTTATCGTCTTCACAGACACACGGACCTTTTCTGAAAATGTTTTTTTTTCTACAGGGGACCCTAAAACATATTTCCGGTGAAATCTCGGTATCGAATTTTTTGGTGGAGTGTAATACTTCTCTATACACTATGTACATAGTGCGTGTGGAGAAAGTAAAAATGTATAATTTGAACGTTTTAATAAATGCCTTTGCATAATTGGGAAACCATAAGAGATAGAGATAAATTTTACTACACACACACACACACACACTCGGACATTCGCACATTCGCACGTGTGCGGACTTTCTCTGAAAATCTGAAGTGTTTAATTTAAATTAATTTTCTACCTGTTCCTCAAAAATGTTTTTCACCAAAGATAATTGTGGTGGTAGCGTGTCTGCCTCACATTCAAACAGTCGCGAGTTCGAATCTTGCTTAGGGTGAGTTATCCGCATATGTTTTTTTTTTGGTGGGGGGTTTCCCTTCGCTCCATGGACCCCGAGGTCATTTGAGCTTCATTTCAATAATTCCATTCATCGTCCGATATGACCAAACAGGCTAAAGGACGATAAACTACATAAAAAATTATTTTGTTTAATCATGCTAATCGAAACAAACAGTAAAATTGGTCATATTACTTGTAAGGAGAACGGAAATAAACAAATACGCTAAGCTAAATCGATAGACAAATCTTTTAAAGATGTCGCTATGTGAAACAATTGAAATTCGGTTTGTCCAGTAGTAAAACAAAAGAAATATGAAACGAAAGATGAATTCCGTTTAAGTTAAACTTTTAAGTTTTTAAAGTTGAAAAAAGTAATAAAGAATATTTCGGAATGTGTTCAAGAAAATGAATATAATGTATATAAATGGTGTGTTTTAACAAAATTTATTGAGTTGGAGTTGGTCTATCTCGTACGGTTTTGTAGTTATTTAAATGCCATCCATATTAAGGAAGACTTCAGAGGCTATTCACAGGAAATTCAAAATATACATTTTATTTATCACAAAGTGTTCTTAAATATACCGTGTTTTAATCAATATAGAGCCATTTTTGAGAAAATGAAGTTTTCCGTACATTTTCCATGTAAAGGACATTTTGGAGAGGAATTTTGTTGGTAATCTTAATCTTGCACCCTTGGGAAATACCAGCTTAAATATCAAGTATGGTATTTACCCGAATTTTCGTTTTTGAGTTACGATGTTCACACATAAACATAAGCAAGGACCTTATGTTAAAATGCTGTTTTTGGATCCATCGAACTCTAAAATGTATTTCCAGTGAAATATCAATATCGAATTTTTCGTTATAATGCAATACTTTTTATACCTAGAATGTTAAAAATAAAAATATTAAACAAATTGGTGCAAGTATTTTCTTGACTGTTTTACTGCAGGTTCTTCAAGCAACACACGTAGCAACGAAACTAGCTTAGTATTCAAGCTGGGAGACAAACAGACAGAATGGGAGCCAATTAGGAATTAGCAATGATGACTATCACGAAAAGCCAACATGAGTGGAATTGACACGACTGTTCATAATACTCCTGAGCGACAAACACAGAGAGATGTGTTTACGTAATTGGATATTACTCCATCTCCCTGATGCGACACATTTATAGTGTAAGTTACAGCAAAAAATACTGGCAGATCAGTTGGTAAAAACAAACACTGAAATCTGGATATAAAACTGGAACGTGAGCGCTGCATTTAGAGAGACAAAATCTAGCTTTGGCAGTGTCAGGGAAGTCTATTTCACGTCTATAAACTGACCTCTCATTGCGAGCTGGCTGCCCCACACGTCAGGCTTTCTGTCCTTCAGTTATCACCAACTCATTAACGTCAGTAATTTTAGTTGAATTTGCGCAGTAGGGAAGCCAAGGTATCTTTCGACAGCGTGGTTCAAATTCTGGGGTCTGAACTTTATCCTCGCAAGCAATGCATACAGCACAGACGAAAAAAAGTATTATTCTATTCACATAGCTTTCTCTACCTTTTCTACAAGATGTTTCTTCTTTATGCTCCTTAATCTAGTTAAGCATTAGCAGAATGGTCTTATTATTTAGTTCCTTGTAAGTAGGAGGGAAATAAGGAAATACACTAGTAAAACGATAGTCAAATCTTTTAAAAGCTATTACTAAGTGATTATTATTGAAATTCATTTCTATGATTGCCTAGAGTAAAACAAAAGAAACAAAGATAACTTCCTATTTGAGAAGTCTACAAAATGTAGCAAAAAGTATAACCATTTTAAGTTCAAAAGAAGTATATTAATCAAAATGTTAATTCATTTATAACGATTTTAAAATTGAAACGAATAGTAAGAAATATCTCGGAAACGTTAGCTCAAGAACAAAATTGTAACGGACGTATATTGTGTGTTTTGATGAGATCTGCACCAGAATGAAGAGGTCTTCAGAGGATATTCCCAGCAAATTCAAGATATATATTTTATGCCATGTAAATATCTTTAATATATAAAATAAGAACTAAAGCTTTCCTGGCGACGTGTTAATTCAAAATCTTCTCGGGCTTCTAGCCAGGTAAAAACTTGGCTTGACACCAACGTTTCGAAGAAGTGCATCTTCCTCGTCTTCAGGGTGAGTTCACCCTGAAGACGAGGAAGATGCACTTCTTCGAAACGTTGGTGTCTAGCCAAGTTTTTACCTGGCTAGAAGCCCGAGAAGATTTTGAATCTTTAATATATGGTATGTTAATCACAATCTTTAGAGCCATATTTGAGAAAATCAAAATTTTCGAAATTTCTCCCCTATAAAGGGTGGTTTGGGAGGGGGTCCTTGAAAATCTTCTTGTTGCATCTTTGGGAGTTACTAAACTTAATATCTAAGTTTGGTATTTAACATACTTTTCGATTTTGAGTCATTGTATTCACAGGCATACACACAGATATCTCGACATGGGTGGAATGCAATAACTATAGATAGTACGTGTTGAGAAAGTAAAAATGACACTATGAGTACGCCTTGCGGCCCTGATTGCCGCGCCTGTGTAAGCGACTTGATTCGAAAGTCTAGTTGATCTTTACCTGCGTGAGTGGGCAACTCTACCTGCGGCATCGAAGCTACGATTGTTGCGTAGGTTTGAGACACCTGCGGTGATTAACAAATGCGAATGCTTCTGGAACTTTCTTGGCACGTCATTGACAAGCCAATGTGACCTGGAATCCATACACACTCCACATTAACGCCGGAAGAATGTAAAATGTGAAGGGCATACTGGATGCGCTCTACGATAGGATAGTAGTTGTACACTCACTAAGGGAATGTAAGGAGTAAGTGTAAACCAATTTCCACGGCGAACATACAGAATGGCTGGGTATATGGCATACAGCTCTGCACTATAAATGGACGCTCTCCTATGAACACTGAATCTATGTGGTTTGGTTCCATGAAGAAACAGTAATCCAACACCATCGGCGAACTTATTTCCATAACAATATATACACATCCGATAATTTAATTTGACAGAACTTCTAAAAAACGTATACGGATACTAGACACAGGCATCGTATTCATGTGATGGACCATCACAGATGGACGCATAATACGAGAGCCGTTTTTTTTTTTTTTTTTTGTTTTTGTTCTTTTTTAACCTCCGATAGACTATAAATAAAAGACAAGTCCATAGAACACAATTATTTTATTACTAAAAGTTTTGTGCACTTATGGTTACTTTTCAGCATAATCACAGAAAATATTGAGACATTTTTCGTACCAGTGCAGAAGCTTTGCAATACCCGCCTCAAAAAATGTTGCCGCCAATGATTTCAAATGAACATTGGCGTTGTTTTGAAGATCTTCGTTGGTTTGAAAGTGCTGCCCTCCTAGCCACGTCTTCAGTTCAGAGAAAAGGTGAGTCACTGGGTGCCAGGTCAGGACTGTACGGCGGATGATCGAAGATGTCCGATTGAAATTGTTCAAGGAGACGATGGGTTGTGCCAGCAGTGTGGACGAGCGTTGTCATGGACCAACACCATTCCTGAAGTCAGCATTCCTCTTTGTTTGTTTTGAATGGCTCTCCGCAAACGTCGTAAAGTACGGAGATCTTCAGCACAACGTCAATGCTCATTTGAAAGCATTGGCGGCAACATTTTTTGAAGCAGGAGGACTAGGTGTGTGCTTTCATCACCGGCTGACTTGTAGCTCAGTCGGCACAGCACCTGTCTGCTGTGCGAGGGGTACTGGGTTTGATTCCCGGCTGGGAGGTGGGAAACTTTTTACTTCCTAAGTTCAGATCTCGCGCTGCTTGTCATTTTTGTCAGTTCACGTGGCAGCGAACGCTTTGGTGCTTCGTGGCGCAGGGGATCGTGGGTTGGATTCCCTCCTTTGGCGGCATGGGTGTTTGTGCGTTTGTAAATGTGTATATGTAGATATGTTTATGAGTAAAAAGAATAGAAAACGGTAAACAAGTAGGTCAAGAAAGGAAATGTAGGAAACTGGAAAAGGGGGAAAAAAAATGGAATACAAGCGCTGGGTCTTGACAAGATTCCGGAACTGTATTAAAAGGAAAGGTAAAAAAATCTGCAGAAGGGAAATGGCAACACTACCACGGTATTATACATTGGTAACAGTATATTATACCAGAAAGTACCTTTCGCAGAAAAAAAAAAAACTATTCCAATGAAAACTGGAAATAACGGTGTTTAATTTTCGTCTGAAAATAAAATATATAGAAGCTACATTAATACTTTCCGTACCGAATACTAGACAAGGTATTGTATTCTACACAAAGATTCGATGTCAATATTTCTTTGGAAATATATATTTTGAGGTCCCCGTAAATTACAAAATAACATATAGAATATATTCAGGGTGTTAATGAACTACACCAAAATAATTTACGAAATTGTGCACGTGACTGATATAAGTAATTTGAGATCGGCGATGCATGGTCTTCGGATAAACAATACGCAACTAAATAGCGTTAAATGTGTGCGTATCAGGTGCTGATAAGTGGGTGTTAAAGCAAAGCAGGTTGGAAAAAATGGCTTAGAATGTCTTTAAAACTGCTGACCGAGTATAGAAATATCGATTTTTAGCAGCTCGTTACTAGCGTTCTCAAGATTTAATGTCGCAAAAAGCTGTAAAATCTCGAACAAATCACTGACAGTGCGACACTGAGTATTCATTAACTCACGGTCTTGAGTCATGTAGCCTACTCCGGACACTTTTTTTCAACTGCTATGGTACCTTAAAACGTGACGCGGGAAGCTGCTATCCCAAAGGTCATGAGTTCTATTCCTGTCATAGAGTAAATGTTATTATTATTATTATTATTATTATTATTATTATTATTATTATTATTATTATTATTTTCATTCCAGACGAAGTGCCGCGATACGTGAATGAGACCCGAAACTCTTTCACTTGAAAGCCAGTATCATAACCACTACGCTAGAGAGGTACGCTGTAATATGTCCCTTCGTTTTCCGTGTTATGCTCTCGAATGGTTGATAAAATAGCCAGTGGCGTACTGGCACTTCAGAAACTTATAGCCGTTACTTCGAAATTTCATAAACAGGCCTTAAATCTCCTCTCTCAAATTACTTATTTAAGTAATCTACATATTCTGTGAAAATATTTCGGCATAGTTCATTAACATCCTGTATATATTCTAAATGCTATATATTACAATGTACATATTACAATCACTTTCTGAGAAAATTATAAATTTCGAAAATTTGCCCACATAATGGGTGGGATCTTTGTGACTCATCCTCGAATATATGCGTGTCTGTGAACAGCATAGTTCAAAAACGATCGGCCGGTTAAAAACCATATTTGCTATTTAAGTTCTCAATTTAGCAAGAATGAGAAACAAAGGCGTTCAAGAAAAAACCTCACCTAAAATAGACATTTCGAAATGTATAATTTTCTCAGAAAGTGACTTGTAATGGATTTTCTTAAAATATTTATATTAAAAATGCTGATGGCGCACGATAAACCGACCCGAGAAGTAGACATCTCATTGTCGCTCGCCAAATAGATAAAAAAAAAAAAATCTGAAGTGTTCCATTCACATGCCTTTCTCTACATCCCTGTAATAAATAATTGTTAATAAGCTTATTCTTTTATCAACTTCATACTAATCGAGATAAACATTAGCAGAAATGGTTTTATTACTTAGTTCCTTATAAGTAGGAGGGAAATAAGGCAATACACTATGCTAAACCGACAGTCAAATGTTTTAAAATGTGGTTGCTATGGAATTGAAATCTGTCTCTTTGCGAAGCCAGGAGTTGACAAGTTCCCGTATGAGAATTTTAAAACTGAAACCAATAATAAAGAAAATTTCGAAAACAGCTAACTCCACGAAAAAAATGTATATGACACAATATACATAATAAATGTATATTCAAAATTCAGAAGATTCACTGAGAATTGAGGTTTTCAGTGGCTATTCCCAGAAAATTTAAGATATATATTTTATTTGTGATGTAAACATCTTTAATAAAGAGATTATAATCAAAATCGTTAGAGCCATTTTTCAGCAAACCAACATTTTCGAGTAATGTTCCATGTAAAGGGTAGTTGGGCGTGGGGGGATTTTCTTGAAAATCTTCGTGTCGCATCCTTGGATGATACTGAACGTAAATATCAAGTTTGGTATTTAATGCAATTTTCGTTTTTCAGCTATTCCTATCATCAATTTCGCCTATATTTCATATCATCCACTTCCTCATGTTCCTCATAGCTAGGGGCCGACCCCTGGAGTGGTAACGTTGGTACGGGTTCGTAACCCGGGTGCAGGTTCTGGCTATTATTAATGGTGTGGATTTGTGGGTGCCCTATCTCAGGATGTTTACTAGCATGGAAACTCTTTTCAGGTGTGTTAGGACACAAGTGCTTTATTCAATTAGTTCGGCCTTCTTCCGCCGTCGAACACGTACGCATTCCTTCTAAATGTTCTATTGTGAAACTATGCTTTACCTGACCGCGAATCTTTGATCTACCGATGTTCTACGCCAAGTGCCTCAAAAAGTGTCCCCTGGCCAGCGGGAGCATTGTTTTCCGTATGTTCCCCTCGGGCAGTGTTCTCTCATCCCCTTCGGGTCAATGCTCTACGCTAACGGTATACTGTGCTACCAGCTCGTGACAACTCGGCTACTTAGACGTGTTTGAAATCTTTCTTCCCTTCCCATTTTTATTTCCTTTCTTGGTATAATTTATATTATTAATTATGATTTATCTTTTCCTTCTGAATAACTCTTTGCCCCGAGACATGTACTGTCTCACCCCCTCGTAACAGGTTATCCTGTGGTTTCGTGCCGTTGGCTCCCCGACTGGCTTCTGACCCCGAGGCATAGGCTTGTATGTACGAATAGGGGGAGTGTAACTGTATCGAATCGAAGTATACTCATATCGATTTCATTTCCCCTTGGAAACTTGGTAATTATAGGAAATGTAGTGTTATTTACAAGAAACTAATATTTTAAATAACTTCGAGAATATAGAATTGGTAAATTCAGTGTGAAGGAAACACGATAAACGACAGGTAAGAATGAATTACACCAAGTTTGGAACTAAAGAATGTTTTCGTGGTTGATTGAAGTGCCAGATGTGCGACTCATAATTGTGGAAGTTTTAAAGAAAGACGTGCGTGAATGTTATCAGCTATCCTGGAATCTGGGCTAGAAACAGATAAACGCAGCAAAAATTGGTACAAGACACGAATTTCTCGCAGGACGACACGTGTTCCACTCGAGGTCACAAACCGCGTTGCGCTTGCACAACTCATTCTTTCCTTTAAACACTAAAAATAGGGCAGGCCGAGTTTTCGCTGTTTACTACTCTTTACAACTGACACGGTTCCAACAATAGACTGGCGCGCGCGTGGCGTTGCTCAGGCCAGCAGCATTTCCGGCAGAAGTGCAGCACATCTGTGCATGTCTGTTGCAGTGTTACCAACCGGACACCTGCTTTTGCGATTAAAGTCCCGCCTGGGGCATGGGTGTTCATATGTTTGTAAAATGTGTATGTGTGTACTGGAAGAAAACAGTAATCAAACAGAAAACAAAGCAAATGTTAGGAAAATGCAAAAAGAGGAAAAAGGGTATACAGCGCCGGAATCCCGACCAGCCTTTCACATCCTTCTTGAACGTATAAGGAAATGTACAATGAAGACATTTATCTCGATTAACAAGAAGTAATAGAAGAGAGAATTTTTGTAATATGAATTGCACACAATATACTAATGCGTGCATTATGAAATTACCTTGCTTGTTCTGGACGTCTGGAATTGAAGCAACTTTTCATTTTTGAGTTATCGTGTTCACAAATTCACACATTTGCACGCAAGCACGTGTACATTCACAAAAAACATGACGTTTTTCTAAAAATAACATTTTATACAATACACAGACCTGTATATCCACTAGGTATCGAATTTTTGGGTAGAGTGCAATACATTCTCTATGTCCTATGTACGAAATAGAGGTATAAATCTTGTGTGATCCATTCACATGACATTCTCTACATCTCTGTAACACATGATTGTTAAAAAGCTTGTTCTTCTATTTTATGCTAACTGAGATAAGTATTAGCCGAAACGCTTTTCTGTAAGTAGAAGGGAAATAAGGGAATGCACCAGGCTAAAGCGATAGTCAAATCTTTTAAAAGCTGGTTGCCATGTGGTTGAAATCCGTTTCTTTGCATTGCCAGGAGTTGACAAATTCCCGTATATGAAAAGTATTGCAAGGAATAACGTGTTTTTTGATAGTTTTTAAGATATTCCTTGTTTTTTGTTTCAGCTTTGAAAAACATACTTTTCTCATGCAGGAATTTGTCAACTTCTGTCCATACAAATAAAGGAACTTCAGTCACAACAACCTGTTTTAACTATCACTTTAACCTATGGTACGCCGTTATTCCGCTTCTACTTGCAAAGAAGCAAGTAATAAGACTATTTCTGCTAATTTTTTCTCGATTAGAATGAAGTAAATAGAAGCATAAGCTTTTTAACAAAAATCTGTTTTGCAGATATGTAGAGAAAGTCATGTGAATGGAACATATCAGATACTTTTTAACTTTTTCATTTTTGTACATAGTACAAAGAGAAGTTATTGATTGTATTACACCCAAAAATTCGATACCGACATTTCAACGGAAATATGTTTTGAGACTCCCAGAATTAAAGACAAAAATAGAACAAAGGCCAGTATGTGTGACTGTGGATAACATAACTCAAAAACAAAACGTCTGTTACGTACCACACTTGGTATTTAAGTTGGGTATCTCCAAACGATGCGATACAAGAATTTCAAGAAAATTCCCTCATACCAAACTACCCTCAATTGGTAAAATTTTTGAACATTTTGATTTTATCAAAAATGGCGCTAACGATTTTTATTAAAATACCGCACATTAAAGATATTAACATGGCAAACAAAATGTATATCTTGAATTTTCTGGGAATAGCCTCTGAAAACATTCTTTCTAGATAAGTTTTACATAACCGCAAGAGACAAAATGTAGATCTCGTCAAACACACAACCTCTTTTCTGGAGGTAGCCGTAGCCGAGATATTCCTTTTTATTGGTTTCACATTTAAAATACTTGCACTCTTCTCATATGGGAATTTTTCAGATCCTAACCATGCAGAGTTTCAACCGAATGACAACCAGTTTATAAAAGATTTGACTATCGTTTTAGTCTAGCGTACTTCAATATTTCCCTTTTATTTAAAATAAGCACGTAATAATAGCACTTTTATCACTTTTTATCTCGATTAGCATGACGTAGATAGAAGAATAAGCTTCTTAATCATAATTTATTACAGAAAGGCATGTGAATGGACACATCCTTTTATTTTTTTTTTTTTTGGCACGGATCAACATAAAGCTGAGTAGATAATATATAAATAAATATAATCCGAATATTCTACCTAGGCAACTATACCAGAGCATATATTCAAAATTTAAATTTATTTCCAAAAACAAAGATTTCTAATTTTATCTATTATACAATTTTTCTAGAAAATTAACTAATCTAAAAACTAAAATTTCAAATTAAAATCAATAAATTAAGCTGTAAATAAATTAGAATGCAATATATTAAAGCAAATTATTCTAAAACTAAAACATTACTGGAAAACCAGCAACTTTACAACTGCTATCCTGCCACTTCGTATTCTACACTAATCACTGGTATCCAGCGAAAGGTGCTTGTACTTAGCACTAAGTTGTATATTTACTGCAAGAAATTTATTCTACCTACTAATAATATAAATTTAGGTATATGTATTTAACTATATTACTTTCCACATTATTTTATTTATATAATTTAATATTTAATGTTATTGTGTTATACTAACAAATTATTTTGTTGTAATTGTCCTTATATTCCTTTAATAACTGTTCACCATTTCCACGCTTATCATACCCTCATGGCTACAGATTTAGCAACGATTGCCCTATTCTGTAAAGCGGCACCTTCTTCTCTCTCTTTCATCTCCATCCTTCTTCTTCCTCGCTCACTCTATAGCTATAAATTCCGCAATAATAATCCTTGTCACTACACCGGCACCTTCTTCTCCCTCACATTCATTCATCTCCTTTCTCGCTCACCATCATTACTGTCAATTCAACTACGGCACCTCACCGGCACCTTCTTCTCCATTCTACAGATGATAATGCGACTATGTATACATTGGCATCACACGTGCGAGGTCAGACTCCTTTACATGCCCAACTCGTTATCGCAGGTGTACGGTCTGTTTACATGATGGCACACCTGCTAGCAGGTTTTTGTTTGGCAAGCTTGGCAACATCGGTCCTCATCTCTTGGATACAATAAGCGCCTTGGAGGCTGCCAAATATTCGCAGGTTCTGCTGCTACCGGAAATAACTAGAAACATTTGAGAAAATAAAGAAAAGTTGAAAGCGTTTTGACGCGCTGTTCTTGGCATGTTCCATAGTTTCAGCTTTGAGTGCTTTTCTCAGAAAGAGCTTTGTGACTCACATAACAGGAACATAAAACTGTTGATAGAAACACGCAAGTCATAAAATGCAAGACGCGTACAAAATAAAAGCCGTGGTTTTCTTTATTGCTGGACATTATCGGTGTACGCTACTTTTTCTGATTCCTGGAAGATATGCAACGCTGCAATAAAATTAATGTGCTGTGCAAGTAGAACTATATTAAAAGAGGCAGGAAACGGCTGAATGGATTACCGCCATTTGAAGGATGTGCTTCCTGGCAGTTCTCCAAACTTGAGATTTATTTGCCGAAAGCGTGCGATTGGAAACGTATAGACAGGACTCTTTCGTGCGTATACAGAAACATACAGGAATGTGCCAGAGTTAATATTTCAAACTTGTGTACATCAGTTGCCATGGAAACCTGTATTATATTGAACTGTTTTTTACTTTCTCTACACGTAATACGTACATAGTGTATAGAGAGGGATTGCACTCCACTCAAAAATACGATACTGAGATTTCACCGGAAATACGCGATTTAGTGTCTCGGGAATCCAAAAAAAAAAAAAAAAAACATTTTTAGAAAAAGGTGTGTCCGCTTGTCTATGAACATAACAACTAAAAAAATGAGTTCTTTAGTTTACTATTTTTAAAGGACGCGACACGAAGATTTTGAGCAAAATCACTCCACCCCAAACTAACATTTACCTGAAAAAAAATCGAACATTTTAATTTTCTGAAAAAATGGCTCTAACGATTTTGATTAAAATATTAAAAAGATATTTACATGACAAAAAATGTATTTGATTTTCTGAACTCTGGATAGTCTCTGAAAGCCTTTTTTACTTTCTCTACACGTACTGTGTACATAGTGTATAGAGGATGATTTTGTATTGCAAAAATTCGATACCGAGATTTCACGGAAATACATGTTTCAGTACTACCTGAATAAAAAAAACAACAAACAAACAAAAAAGAAATGTTTAAAAATATCCGTGTGTATGTCTGTGTGTCAGTATGTGTGTGTGTGTGTGTGTGTGTGTGTGTGTGTGTGTGTGTGACGGCGGGGCAGTATAGCCCAAAAACAAAAAGTCCTTTAAATATCAAACTTTATATTTTAAGTTCAGAATTTCTCAAGGATGCAACACGAAGATTTCCACTAATTCCCCCATCTCCAATTACTCTTTAAATGGAAAAAAAATTCTAAATTTTTGATTTTCTCAAAAATGACACGATTTTGATTAAAATGTCCTATATATTTAAGAGATTTACATGGAAAATAAAATGTAGGTATATCTTGAATTTTTTGCAAATTACCTCTGAAGACCTCTTTTTTCGCGATGAATGTTTTTGAATTTTGGATAACTGGTAAACAATATAAGAAAGACGAAAAATTAACTGTACCAAAAGTGTAGATTTCATTAAATACCAAATTTGTCAAATACTTTTTTATTGCGGCGTTGACCGTTTCCGAAATATTCATTGTTATTGGTTTCAATTATAAACTAACTTTTCTCAAACGGGACCATGCAAAAACCGAACCTCAGTTGATTCACATAGCGACCAGCTTTTAAAAAAATCGACTTTCGCTTTAGCCCAATGTGGGCCCTTATTTTCCTTCTACTTACCAGAAAACAAGTAATAAGACCACTTCTGCTAACGTTTATCTAGATTAGCATTACGTAGATAAAAGAATAAGCTTTTGTGAGAAGAATCTCTTGTGTTCCATTCACATGACTTTCTCTCTTCTCGGTAAGGAATTATTATCATTAAGACTTATTTTTGCATCTACTTGATGATAATTGAAATAAACATGAACACAAATGGTCTTATTACTTGCTACCTTGTAAGTAGAAAGGAAATTAGGCAAAAGTGGCAGTCAAATCTTTTATAAGCTGGTTGCCATATCTAAGTATTTTTAAATTGAAACCAATAACAAGGAATATCTTTAAAATGGTTAACTCAACGTAAAAAAAAGTGTATAAGACACAAGATGTGTGTTTAAACGAGATCTACCTTTTATGTGTAGTAAGTTTTTGTTTATCTCTTACGGTTTACCAGTTATGCAAAATTCATCCAGAATAAAGAGGTCTTCTAAGGCTATTCCCAGAGAATTTAACTTGTCGTGTAAATTTCTTTAATATATGCTATTTTAATCAAAATCGGTAAAGGCATTTTTGAGAAAATAAAAGTTTTCGAAGCCATTTTCGAGATAGTCCTTGTTATTGTTTTCAATTGTAAAGTACTTATACTTTTCTCAGACATGAGATGTCCGTTTTTCTTTTCTTTTTACTCCTGGTCAAGAAAAGTCAATTTCAATGACAATCGTATATCGAAGCTTTAAAACATTTGACTATCACTTTAGCATAGTGCATTCATTTGGTTCTCTTCTAGTTGTAACGAAGTAAGTAATAAGACTATTTTGCTAATGCTTACGTTGATTAGCATGGTGTTGAAAAAATATTAATATTTGGTAATAAGTTTGTAGAACAGCTAGGAAAAGTCATGTGAGTGAGACATCAGATTTTAGTTTAAGTTTAAATATAGACAACTACACTAAGAGAATATGTGGTATATGTTAAAACTTCGTGTGAAATATCACACAAAATGGGCAGACAACCATATGTCAGTTATGTATGTACAAAGCCTAATGGAGTGTTGTTGATTTCTTAGCCAGGATGTGGACGCTTGTAGCAGAACAGGAAATGAGAAGAAGAAAGCAAACTGATGAGCAAATCAAAACCGGTTTCACTCTAACGCTTCTAATGTCGATAACGTTATATCGCTCCAACCTGTTGCTACAACATTTAACTAACAGTTAGAATCCTGGAAGAGCTATTAACAACCCCAAGGCGATGAGGATTTTGGCCAAACAAATATTTGATTTAGGCAGCTACTCCACTCAGTGTTACCTTCTAATGCAACACATTAACGGCATCAATTTTGGAAATCTACTTGGTGCGTAATAAACACAGCGAGGAACGGTTTGTTTTGCGTACTTCCTTTGCAGTATTTAAACGTGGCTTGAAGCTGTGCCTTTTGCTATATTTCTGCTGCAAAAATTCTTTGGGAATTCATAATTCGCTCGCCTAGTTAATATAGCGGGTAGCGTGTATACCTCACGTTCAAGAGGTCGGGAGTTCGAATCTGGCTCAGGGAGAGAGTTACCCGGTATTTTTCAGGGGTTACCCGAATGTCGAGTAACGTATAGCTCCAATGACTTCCAAGTCATTTCAGCATAATTTTACCAATTTCATTCATCGCTCGATATGGCATTAAGCTATCCCCAAAAATCATAATTAAGGCTCGGAAGTTAATGAAATTTCATGTTTTTCTTTACTTTCTCAACCAAGTACAAAATATTTAGTAGGTAGATAAAGTATTGTATTCCAGCTAAAAATTCGATATCAAAATTTCACTGCATGTTCTGGGGTCCACTGAATCCAAAATGGTATTTTGGAAAATGTCCGTGTGTGTCTCTCTGTGTGTGTGTGTGTTTTTTTTTTAGGAGAACATAACTGAGTTTTCATTTTTAAGTTGAATACAAAATTTGGTATTTAAGTTCAGTAACTTCCAAAGATGGACACAAGCTTTTCATGAAAATAGCCCGATCCCAAACTACCCTTTTACAAATTACAGAATTTACACAACGGTTTTCATTAAAATGCTGTTTAAGACAATTTCATTACAAAACGTGTATCTAGAATTATCTGAGAATTGCTTCTGAAATCATCTTCCCTCTGTAGGATGACTTTTGCTTAACCGGTAAACTGTAACGCAGACAAAACGTTGCTACACAAAAATGTAAACCCCCTTAAAGTACACAATTTATTGCAAATACATGTTTTGTGCAGTTAACTGTTTCAGAGATATTCCTTGCTATTGCCTTCAATGTTTCGATACTTGGTCTTTACTTTTTGTACACGTACTACATCGTTTATAGAGAAGGTATTGCATTCCACTCAAAATTCGATACCGAGATACACGCTTTAGGGTCTGCTGTATCAGAAAAAACATTTTTAGAAAAAGGTCCGTGTATGTTTGTCAATATGTTAACTCAAAAACTTAAAGTAGGTAAAATACCAAACTTGGCATTTCAGTTTAGTATATTCCAGGAATAAGACACGAAGATTTTGAAAAAAAAATCCCTCCATCCCAACTATTTTTACATGGAAAAAATTATGAACATTTTAATTTTCTCAAAAATGGCTCTAACGATTTTGATTAAATTACGTATATTAAAGATATTTACATGACAAATGAAACGTTTATCTTGACTTTTCTGGAAATAGCTCTTTATTCTGAATTTTAGTAACTGCTAAACCGTAAGAGAAAGGCGAAAACTTACACAAAAAAGGCAGATCTTTTTAAAACACATGCGATATACATTTTTTTCTTGGAGTTTACCGTTTCTGAGATATTTACTGTTATTTATTAAAATACTTTTCTCACACGGCAATTTATGAACCCTTGGCTATGCAAAGAAATGGATTTTATTCACATGACAACAGCTATTAAAAGATTTTAGCTCAGTGTATTCCCTTTACTTACAAGAAAGCAAGTAACTAAACAATTTCTGCTAATGTCTATTTAGATTATCATGAAGACGAATAAGCTGTGTAATAATATTTTGTTACAGCGATGAGGAGAAACTCAGATGTTTACTTTCTATAGCGTGTACGTAAAATGCACGCATTAGATAGAGAAAGATGGAGAGTTCCCTGTATACAAAAATCTGATGTGTTCCATTCACATGACTTTCTCTATATCTCTGCGACAAAGTATTGTTAAAAAGCCTATGCTTCTACTTACTTCATGCTAATCGAGAAACTATTAGCAGAAATAGTCTTATTACTTGCTTCCTTGTAAGTAGAAGCGAAATAAGGAAGTATCATAGGTTAAAGTGATAGTCAAAAGCTGGTTGCTATGTGACTGAAGTTCCTTTGTTTGTATGGACAGGGTATATCTCAAAAGCAATCAACTCCACGCAAAAAATGTATATAACATAAATTGTGTGTTTTAAAGTGCTCTGCATTTGTTGTGTGGTAGGTTTTTTGTCCATCTCTTACGGTTTCGCAGTTATGCAAAATTGCGTAAATTTGACCCAGAATAAAGTAGTCTTCCGAGGCTATTCCCAGAAAATTCAAAATGTACATTTTATTTGTCAGGTAAATATCTTTAATATACGAAATTTTAATCCAAATCGTTAGAGCCATTTTTTAGAAAATCAAAATTTTTCGAAAAAAGTACCATGTAAAGGGTAGTTTGGGGAAAGGGATTTTTCTCAATATCTTCGTGTCGCATCCCTGGAAGATACTAAACTTAAATACCAAGTTTGGTATTTTACCGACTTTTCGTTTTTGAGTTATCGTGTTCAGACACACGGACACACACTCACACGGACCTTTTTCTGAAAATACTTTTTTTGGATACAGGGGACATTAAAACATATATTTCCGCTGAAATCTCGGTATCGAATTTTTTGGTGGAGCGCAATACCTTCTCTGTACACTATGTACATAGTACGTATAGAGAAAGTAAAAATAGCATTTTTAGAAAAAGGTACATATGTGAGGGTCTGAAAATAATATAACTAAAAGTCCGTTAAATACCAAACTTAGTAGTTAAGTTGAGTTACTTACAAGGATGTGACGTGGGGATTTTCAGGAAATTCAACCTCCTCAACTACCTTTTACAAGGAAGAGTTTCAAACAATCGGTTTGGCCATTCTTGTTCACACACATACACAGATTAAAAATCTATTGAACCTATAATATGGATAAATTTTGAAACTGCGAAAAGAGAGAGAGAGAGAGAGAGAGAGAGAGACGATAAAATATGTAAAACTTTCAAAATGATAAAGAGAGAAAGAAGAATAAATAAAGGGAAGATTTACCTCGAGAACAGTTGACAGCGGGTTCTATTTGCCACAAATAATCATAGGGGAAATTTCTGCATAGGCATCACATGGACACGGAACAAATTGCCAGGGTACACAACTGCAAATATTTGGGAGTTTGCTTGGCGAGTAGCACTGGGTGGGACGATCAGGTGAATTCTGCATCTAGGAAAGCGTAAAATGACCAACTCAAAAATGGGGAGCGATATTGCCTTCGGTCCTTAGCGTGGCCGATTATGGAATATGGAGTAGCATGTTGGGGCCCATATGGACTGAAACAAATTTAAAAGATTCAAAAAGGGCTCTAAAATTCACAAAAAGGGACAAATATTTTGGGGCTACAAAGGTGAGAAAATGAAATGGCAGCCTTTAAAAGTCACGCTTAAGGGGAGTGGAAATGGGATTTTCAATTTTGTTCCATTTTCATGTTTTAGTTGCATATGAATATTTCGACTCTTCCACTCATGTTTGTATAACTTTCATAGAGGTTTCGCTAGTTTTAAATAGTGTAAAATATCATTGAAAAAATGCTGCGTAGCAGTTTTTATAATTTTTTGGTATCCTCATTTGGTAAAACATCAATAACTGTAAATATTAGTGTTAGAGAAAAAATCAGCATTATCCTTTCGCTAATATTTCCTTTATGTGAGAGCTTCAAAGTACTGCGTGCTTGTATTTTGAAAGTTAGGCTACATATTTTTACTTTCACTACACGTACTATGTACATAGTGTATAGAGAAGGTAATGCACTCCACCCAAAAATTCGATACCAAGATTTCACCGGAAATACATGTTTTAGGGTTCTCCTTTATTTAAAAATAAACATTTTCGGAAATAAATCCGCGCGCGCGCGTGTGTCTATGTGTGTGTGTGTATGAACACGATAACTCAAAAACGAAAAATCGGTAAAATATCAAACTTTGTATTTAAGTTTAATATCTTCCAGGGATTGACACGAAGAATGTGAATATTCCCCAACCCCAAATTACCTTTTACATGGAAAACATTTCGAAAATTTAGATTTTCTCAAAAATGGCTCTAACGATTTTTATTATGATACCGTATATTAAAGATATTTATATGACACATAAAATGTTTCTCTTGAATTTTCTGGGAATAGCCCCTAAAGATATCTTTATTCTGAATGAAGTTTGCCGAATTTTGCGTAATGGTAACCCGTATTAAATAGACGGAAACTTACTACACAAAAATATAGATGACGTTAAAACACACAATTTATGTCATATACTTTTTTTTTTTAATTTACCATTTCTGAGATATTCCTTATTATCTGTTTCAGATTTAAAATACTTGAACTTTTCTCACACGGAAGGTTGTAAACTCCTGGTAATGCATAGAAATGAATTTCAACCACATGGCAACCAGCTTTTAAAACATTTGGCTATCGTTTTACCCTAGTGCATTTCCTTATTTACCTCTACTTAGATAGAAACAAGTAGTTAAGAAAATTTCTGCTGATGTTTATCTCGATTATCATAAAATAGATAGAAGAATATACTTTTTAGCTATAATTTGTAACAGCGATGTAGAGAAAGTCATGTGAATGGAACACATATTTTTTTTTTCCCCATCCTTTAACCTGGTTGGTCATATCGGACTATGAATGAAATCAGTGAAATGATGCTCAGATGACCTCAGGGTCCATAGAGCTTAAAGTTACTCAACATTTGTCTTCTTAGGATAAGGGAAAACCCCGAAAAATCCTTATCCGGGTAACAAGCCCTAAGCGAGCTTCGAATTCACGACCTCTTGAATGTGAGGCAGACACGCTACCGAGGCGGGTGAGTTGTACTTATGTATGTATGCTCTTTAACTTCCGTGGTTCTCAGCGTTCCATTCTATCTTTGGTTTTAAAGACAGCTTAATTTTGCTCAGAGGCCTCTTTATGAAGTTTGAGATCCTTTTACATGCCGTAATTCTATCAGCAGATTTACTAATTTTCCGAAGGAAGCCATTCTAAGGATTTTACGCCCTAAGAAATCCATCACCTTCCGCCGGGTTTGAACCCGCAACCTTGGAACAGATCCTAGCACCCTGAGACCACGGAGGACAACTTAGGAGCTATAGGCGAAGAATGCTATTTTATCAACTTGTCGCAGCTGTCGCCCATGAAGCTATTATCAGTATTACTGGACGTTAAAGCTTCAAGCCTGAGCAAAATTAAGTGGTCTTTCACACTCATTATAAAATGGGACGCTGATATACCCTAGTTAAAGAGCGTCCATAAATAAAATTCCATTTCATCTTTATTTATTCCAAGTTTTATGTATATATGTACGTAGTATGTATATGTTATGTCGCCATGCTAGCTTCATATACCCAAGGTCGTGGGTTCAAACCCGGCGGAGGACGATGGATTTTTTTTTGGGCGTAAAAATCCTTAGCATGGCTTCCTTCGGAAGGGAAGTAAAGACGATGATCCCGTGTCGTAGATTTATTGCACGTAAAAGAACCTCAAGCCTGATATAAAGGCATTTTACAACCAATATAGAATGGGACGCTGAAAAATATCGCTCACCAATAAAACTTCATTTGGTTAGGTAGTCACACTGAAAAATTCAATGCCTTAGCTGCATTTGAACCACGGATCTCCCGGTCTCTAGCCGGTTGCTCTACCACTGAGCTACCATGTCAACATACCGGCATAGCATTGAATTTCTCAACTGACTCGCATGCTTCCCGGTAAACCACAAGGTGATGTCAAATTACTTTGAGATGACAACCCCAATGGTGACTTACAACGTTGTAAATACTTTTAAGTCCCAGGATTCATAGTATAGTCAGCTATTATGGTCAAATGATACTACTATGGCATTGAATTTTTCAGTCTGGCTCTACATATTCAAGCCCTGTCCTACACATGGTTGTGTGAAAAAACTATTAAATCAAAACTCCATTTATTTATTTTGTGTACGTATATTAAACATTACATTTTGCAATTCTTTCCAATATCAAGTTTAACAAACGTGGACCCTTGATTTATAAGCACAAGCAACACGCTGCTGAAGAGTTCCTAAACCTTGTTGATGACCAGAGGAGGGAGAGAGAGATGGAGAGCAAGGAAATGCACTGCGGAGGTGACACGTCCAATTCGTTTTGGCAAGTCGACTGTGTAAAGATAGAGGACTGGGTGTGGCCTCTTGGTCTCTTCAAGCCCACAGTACTACCCAGCGTGACGTCACCCTAACACGTGTTAACAAAAATAGCGATTTGGGATACTAGCAAGCAACTGGCCTATTCACTCACTTCGTCATCAACACAAGCTGCAATGAAAATGTACTGCATTTATTTATACATCAAGAGGGAGGTTGGTAGACAAAAGAAATAATCAAAATACTTAAGATTTGAAATTCAGTGTAAATTGGTTTGAGAGATGTGGCATGGTTCACAATGCTTGTTACTATCTCTACACGTACTATGTAGGTATTGCAGTGCATCCAAAAATTCGATACCGAGATTTCACCGGAAATATATATTTTATGTCCCCCTATATATATATATATATATATATATATATATATATATATATATATATAAAAAAAAAAAACATTTCCAGATGAAGGTCCGTAAATGTCTGAGTGTCCGTGAACATGATAAATCATAAACAAACAGACCGTTAAATACCAAACTTGGAATTTAAGTTTAGTATCTTCCAAGCATGTGACACTACGCTGTACATGGAACTTTTTTCGAAAATGTTGATTTTTTCAAAAATGGCTCTAAATATTTTGATTAAAATATCATGTATTAAAAATATTTACTGTCAAATAAAATGCATATTTTGAATTTTCTGGTAATAGCTTCTGAAGACTACTTTATTCTGGATGAATTTTACAGAATGTTGCATTACTTAACCGTAACAGATGGAAAAAAAACTTACCACACAAAAAATGTAGAGCACGTTAAAACACACAATTTATGTTATATACATTTTTTTCATGGAGTTGGTCGTTTTTGAGATATTCTTTGTTTTTGATTTCAGCTTTAAAAACGTATACTTTACTCGTACAGAATTTGTCAACTGCTGACCACACAAACAAAGGAACTTCAGTCACATAGCAACCAGCTTTTGACTATCAGTAACTTATGGTACTCCCTTATTTTGCCTCTATTTACAAGAAAACAAGCAATAAGACTATTTCTGCTATTTTTTCTCGATTAGCATGAAATAAATAGAAGCATGAACATTTTAATAATAATTTATTGCAGCGATGTAGAGCAAGTGAAAGGAAAACATTAGATTTTTATACTGCTAAACGCTTGCTTTTACTGCATGTGATACCGCATGCAGTGATATTGATGATACTCGGAATGATGATGTTGCACCAGTGGTACTTCTGATAACTCAAAAACGAAAAGTCGGTAAAATACCAAAATTGGTGTTTAAGTTTAGTATCTTCCAGGGATGCGACACGAAGATTTTGAGAGAAATCCCCCACCCCCAACTACCCTTTACATGGAACTTTTTTCGAAAATGTTTATTTTCTAAAAAATGGCTCCAACGATTTTGATTAAAATGTCGTATATTAAAGATGTTTACCTGACAAATAAAATGTATATTTTGAATTTTCTGGGAATAGCCTCTGAAGACTACTTTATTCTGGGTCAATTTTACGGAATTTTGCATAACTGCTAAACCGTAAGAAATGGACAAAAACTTACCACACAACAAATGTAGAGCACCTTAAAACACGCAATTTATGTTATATGCATCTTTTTCGTGGAGATGATTGTTTTTGACATATTCCTTGTTTTTGGTTTCAGCTATAAAAACTTATATTTTTCTCATACAGGACTTTGTGAACTCGTGTCCATACAAACAAAGGAAATTCAGTCGCTGAACAACCAGCTTTTGACTATCACTTTAACCTATGGTACCCCTTATTTCGCTTCTACTAACAAGGAAGCAAATAATAAGACTATTTCTGCTAATTTTGGCTCCATTAGATGAAGCAAATAGAATAATTTGTTGCAGTGATATAGAGAAAGTCATGTGAATGGAACACATCAATTTTTTTTCATTGTCAGGAGTAGACAAATTACCGTAAGAATAAAGTTTAAAATATATTAAAATCGAATTCAATAATAATGTTTATCTCAAAAATGGTCAACTTCATATAAAGAGTAGTCTGAGGTTTCTAGATTTTCCTAAAACTTTTCGTGTCGCATTCTTGGAAAATACTAAACTGAAATACCAGGTATGATATTTTACCAATTTTTCGTTTTTGAGCTATCGTGTTCACATACAGACCTTTTTCTAATTTATGTCACCTTATAAATTGCTTTGTTTCCCGAAATATTCTCCTTTATAATTAATTTACTTTTGTATGCGTTCGAATCATTTGTCATAACATTTTTTCCAATCTGCTTGAGCCACCTCCAAAACATGGCTTCTCTACGCATCAAAGGCTTCTTCTGCCGATGAAAGTCGTTGACCAGCATTTTATTCTTGAGGTTCGGTAACAACAAAAAAAAGTCGTTGAGAGCCAAATAAGGACTGTACGGCAAATGAGTCATCAATTCGATTTTTTTTTCGGTTGTTAGACGAGATGTGTGAGCGCTTACATTGTCTTGAAAGATCCGATTCCAACGAGAGCAAACTCTTTTTACGGCTAAATGATCATGCAAATGTTATACAGGGTGTTAGTGAATTATACCGAAATATTTTCACAGAATGTTTAGATTACTTAAATAAGTAATTTGAAATAGGAGACTTATGGCCTGTTTATTGAAATTTCGAAGTAACGGCTATAAGTTTCTGAAGTGCCAGTACGCCACTGACTAATTTATCAACCATTCGAGAGCATAACACGGAAAACGAAGGAACATATTACAGCGTACCTCTCTAGTGTAGTGGTTATGATACTGGCTTTCAAGTGAAAGAGTTGGGTCTCGTTCATATATCGCGACACTTCGTCTGGAATGAGAAACCTAATAATAATGACAGGAATGGAACTCATGACCTGTGGGATAGTAGCTTCCTGCGTTACGCACTAAGCCACCAAAGCAGTTGAATAAACGCCTCCAGAGTAGGCTACATAACTGAAGAACGTATAAATGCTCAGTGTCGCACTGTCAAGTGATTAGTTCGAAATTTTACAGAGTTTTGCGACATTAAATCTTGAGAACGCTATTAAGGAGCTGCTAAAAATCGATATTCCTATACTCTGGCAGCAGTTTTAAAGACATTCTAAGCCATTTTTACTTCCTCTATACATGCTATGTACATAGTGTATACAGAAGGTATTGTAATGCACCTAAAAATTCAATACCGAGATTTCACCGGAAATACATGTTTTGAGACCTCCTGAATAAAAAAAAAAAGCAAAATGTCCGTGTGTGCGAGTCTGTTTGTCAACACGACAAATATGACAATACCCAAGCTGACCCACATTTCAACCATTACTGTTTGGAGGAAAAATAGTTAATCAACACCTCTTATAAAACATTGTTCTACAACACGGTTTAGACTATTAGTCCGTTCCGGCTCCAAAGTCTTGCTCTTTCCTCCTTTTTCTCTCTTGTGCCGCTTTTCTTTGTCCATGTGGCTAGTATGCGATGTTTGGAATTCTATTTTCTTTCATTCTGTTTAAAAGTTGTTTCCAGTTTGTGCTATATTATTTTTTAATTTAATTCTCCTGTTTTTAGTTGTCTTACATCGTTGCTTTTATCTGATCTAGTATACCCAGCTATGGTTCTGAGGAACTTCAGTTCTGCCGTTTGAATACTTCTTTTGTGTTATTTTGTCTTATGTTTCTGAACCACATGTTATAATTGGGATATCCATTCATTTATACAATGTTATTATAATATGTTTTCTTGCTTTATTATTTAAAACTCTTTTTACTATGTACATAGAGTATACAGAAGATATTGTATTGCACCCAAATATTTGATACCGAAATTTCACCGGAAATACATGTTTTGAGATCCCCTGAATAAAAAAAACATTTTAAGAAAAATGCCGTGTATGTGGGGGAGGGCAGCATAGTCCGTTAAAAACCAAACTTGGTATTCAGATTTGGCATCTTCCAAGGATACATCACGAAGAAAATCAAGAAAATCCCCCCACCCTCACTACCCTTTACATGAATCTTTTTTCGAAAATGTTCGAAAAATGACTTTTGACGAGTTTGATTAAAATATCGTATATTAAAGATATTTACATGTAGCGAAGCAATGTTTTATAAGAGGTGTTGATTAATTATTTTTCCTCCAAACAGTAATGGTTGAAATGTGGGTCAGCTTGGGTATTGTCATGTTTGTCGTGTTGGTAATAAAATAAAACCTCAAAGCAGTTCATTCAATCCCTCAGGCAGTCCGTGCTTTTATGCGTTGGATATGCTGTAGAGTTGCCATGAAAAATAAAGCAGGTTACATGAGGTATTATCTGCTTATTGATATGAAAAACTTTACGCTTCATCAACGTTTTCTAATCTGCATAGATTGAATGACTGTATAGCATAAAACATGGGGATAAAAAGCAATCTGATAAGAGAGAAAAAATTCTGCTCTGATTTATGGATGTTCTGTAGGATGTACTTTGTACGGGACTGCGCATGCGTGAAACACAGTAGGGTATAGAAACTCTCTGTAACAGAATACTATTGAGCTAACAGGTACCATATATAAGTTCTATAGTCTAGTACATAGTGCATAGAGAAGGTATTGTATGGCACCCAAAAAATCGATACAGAGATTTCACCGGAAATAGGCATCTCCTGTATCCAAAAATTACACTCTCCAATACTAATGGAGATAAACATTAGCAGAATGTTCCTATTACTTGGTTTCTTATAAGTAGAAGGGAACTAGAGGAAAAATGAAATGGCCTGTTATTTATGGACGCTCTTTAACTGCTTTGGTTCTCAGCGTCCCATTCTATATTGGGCGTGAAAGATAGCTTAATTTTGCTCAGAGGCCTCTCTTATCAGGCTTGAGCTTCTTTTTCGTGCCGTAAATCTACGACACGGGACCCACGGCTTTACTTCCCTTCCGAAGGAAGCCATGCTAAGGATTTTTACGCCCGAAAAAAATCCATCGTCCTCGCCGGGTTTGAACCCGCGACCTTGGGTATATGAAGTCAGCATGGTAACCATTACACCATGGAGGGGAACTGGAGGAATGTGCTATGCTAAAGTGATAGTCAAATGTTTTAAAAGCTGCCGTTATGCGATTGTCATTATAAATCACTTCTTTGCTTGGCCAGGAGTAGAACAAAAGAAAAACGGACACTTCCTGTCTGAGAAAAGTATAACTACTTTACAATTGAAACCAATAACAAGGAATATTTCGAAAATGGTAATCTCTACGAAATATAACAATGTACGATAGCGAGATTACATTTTTTTGTGTATAATTTTTTGTCTATCTCTTACGGTTACTAATTATGCAAAATTCAGCAACATTCATTTAGAATGAAACTCAAGAAAGAGGTCTTCAGAAGCTATTCCGAGAAAATCCAAGATATACATTTTATTCGTGATGGAAATGATTTTAATATGTGGTATTTTAAACATAATCGTTAGAGCCATTTTTGGGAAAATACAAATTTTCGAAAACTGTTCCCATGTAAATGCTAGTAGGGGTGGGGGGATTTTCTTGAAAATCGTCGTGTCGCATCCTTGGAAGATACCATTTTCGTTTTTCAGCTATGCTGTCCACAGATAGACACACGCAGACCTTTTTTTAAAAATATTTTATTTTGGATCCAGGGGGATCCAAAACATGATTTCCGGTGAAATCTCGATATCGCAATTTTGGGTGCATTACAATACCTTCTCTATACACTATATACATAGTACGTTAGAGAAAGTAAAAAGATATTGTTGGGTGATACCAGAGTGGTAGATAGGAGTTTTACATTTTTATCTTCCCTGCCTTTTAAGATTACGATCTAATTTTATTTCTATTTCAGTTGATCTGGCACACTCCTGGAGTGGTAGCTGCGGTTTTTAACTTTTTTACATACGTATATTTTAGCACTGGTGACTTCGTTTTAGTCATTTTTAGCTTCATTGTTTTAAATCGTTTTTAGCTTCCCTATGGCTTCTGCCATAGGCCGCTTTATTTGCTTTGCATTTTATTTGTCATTTTAGTCCTTTTTTATGGAATATTTTTATTCCTTTTATTATATTTTTTGGTTTTACCAACGATTGTTTTGAATAGGACGTTAATAACCCTTAAGTTGTGCGCCCCTAACCTCCAATAATCATTTCTCGTCGCTTCGACGTGTAACAGTTGACTGCTCTCTCATTCGCTCACTCACTCTGTCTGTCTGTCTGTCTCTCTCTCTCTCTCTCTCTCTCTCTCTCTCTCTCACACACACTGCATGTTGCACGCTGTGAACTCCAGTCCAAAACTGACTCGCCTGACTTGGGGTTCTTCCTTTCATAGCTTTTTATGTTGTCGACAGAAATTTACAGAAAAAGCATACTTTCTAGCACGTGTCAGCTTCGCCCAGGTGACGCATTCCTAAGCTTTGAGGCAGTGCCGCCGCTCTTCACGTGTTAATTTTTCGAGCACCTGTGACAATGACAATGGACTGAAAAGAAGCGACCTCACAGGTGCAACAAATGCTACACCACTAAAAGCATGACACTTATATATTTTCGGTGACTACAATGAAGAAAAAGCGCAATCATGTGATGGATTCTGAAGCTAGTTTGGCACTTTTCCATCGTAATCTTGTCGAGTTTCTGTGTCAATGCACAACTGTGGATAAAACATGGATGCACTACGTCACCAAAGAACACTTGGGTATTTAAAGATGAGCCAGCCCCGAAGAAGGCAAAGGTGGTGAATCTGCAGACAATGTGTTAGCCACATCTACATTGATTACTTACAGAACAAAAGAACAATAAATGGAGAGTATTATGAATCATCATTGCACCGGTTGAACGGAGAAATCAAGAAAAAAAAAACGCCCTCATCTGGCAAAGACATGATTCCCTTCCATCAAGATAAGGATGCACACCTGCCCAGTTTCGATGGCGAAAATTGCAGAATTAAGGTTAGAATTACTACAACATCCACCTTATTCACTAGATTTTGCCCCCCACCATTGACTTTTTTTACTCAAAAAGTGGCTCGGCGGAAAACGAATCACGTCTTACGTAGAACGTCTCCCAAACAGATGCCTATTTTGAGGCTTTTCCGAAGTCCTACTTTTTGGAAGGTTTAAAACAGCTTGAGAAACGGTGAGAAAAGTTTATCGAGAATAAAAGGATATTTTGTTGAAGAATAAAAAAAATCTACCAAAAAATGTGTTTTTCTATCTTTTTCTAAGGACTTATTGAACGACCCTATACATACATACATACATACATACATACATACATGCATGCATGCATACATACATACATACATACATACATGCATACATACATGCATGCATGCATACATACATACATACATACATACATACATACACACACATACATACATACATACATACATACATACATACATACATACATACATACATACATACATACATACATACATACATACATACATACATACATACACACGATCATGGAATCATCGCAACGATGCCATATGCCCCATTAAGGAGTTACAGATAATAACTAACTTAAGATATTTATATGATAAAAAAAATCTGATGTGTTACACTCACAAGGCTTTCTCTAGCTGTTCTACAAACAAACATCTTACAAAAGATAATTCTTCCTTCTACACCATGTTAAGAGTTAGCAGAATGTTCTTATTACTTAGTTCTTTATAAGTAGAAGGGAACTAAAGGAATGCGCTATGCTAAAGCGATAATCAAATTATTTTAAAAATGTCGCTATGCGATTGTCATTGATTTCGCTTCTTAACCTCGTCAGAAGTACATGAAAAGAAAGCGGGTAAGAATTTCTCAGAAAAGTATTAGGTATTTTAAAACTAAAAATAATAATAAGGATTATTTCTGAAACGGTTACTTCCACAACAAAAATGTAAAGGATATAAATGCTATATTTCGACGAGCCCTACATATTTTGTGAAGTAAATTTTTGTTTATTTACTAAGGTTTGCAGTTATACAAAATTCACCCAGAATGAAGTGGACTTCAGAGGCTATTCCCAGAAAAATCAAGATATACATTTTGTCTTCTAAAGATTTTTTAACATACGGTATATCAATAAAACTTGTTAGAACCATTTTTAGCACATTAAAATTTCAATTTTCTTTTCCATGTAAAGCGTAGTAGTGAGGCGATTTCCTTGAAGCTCTTCATTCTTGGAAATGAATTTAATGACATTAAATATTTGGGGATTTTATATAACTTTTGTTTTAATAATTTCTCATGGTTTGTTCTTCAGGTTTATTTTGTATCTTTTACTTAAACCAAAAGTTTGATATTTTACTGATTTTATGTTTTTGAGCCATGCTGACCACAGCAGACACAAACACACACACAAACTTATACTCGCACATACGTAAATTTTTATAAAAATCTGATGTGTCCCATTCACATAACCTTCTCAACCTATTATAAACACAAGCTATTCTTACAAAATTTCATTATTTTATCTACAGCCTGCTAATCCAGATAAACATTAGCAGAATTGGTATTATAACTTGCTTCGTTGTAAGAGAAATAGGGGAATACACTAGGCTAAAGCGATAGTCAAATCTTTTAAAAACTGGTGGCAATTGAAGCTCAATTAGCTTTGCATGGTCCCGTTTGGAAATAATTAGCTGGTTTAAAACTGAAACCAATAACAGGGAATACCTCAAAAACTGTAAACTCTACAAGAAAAAATTATATGACATAAATTATGTGTTTTAACGAGATATACATTTTATGCTTTAAGTATTTGTCATCTCTGATGGTTTAACTGTTATACAAAATTCTGCATAATCCATCCAAAATAAGGAGCTCTTCAGGGCCTATTCCCATAAAATTCAAGATTTACATTTTATTTTTCGTGTAAATATATTTAATATATGTTGATTTAATCAAAATCGTTGTCATGTTTGAGAAAAACAAACCCAAAATTTTCTATGTAAAGGGCATTTAGATTGGGAAAATTTTCTTGTAAATCTGTGTGTTCCTTCCTTAGAAGATATTAAGCTTGAATGTCACGTATCTAACGGTCCTTTCGTTTTTGAGCTATGCTATCCACACACACAAATTGGCTGTTTTCTGAAAATTATTCAGGGGGTCTAAAAACAGGTATTTCCGGTAAAATCTCGGTATAGAACTTTCGGGTGGCATGCAATTCCTTCTCTATATACTACGTATATTTTACTTACGTGGTAGAGAAAGTTAAAATTCCTTGTCGATTTACATATTTACAATTCTGTGGGTTTGGTCAGAACATAACTACAAAATTGGCCTTTTTGTGATAGGAGAGTAGTGATATAAAAATCAATCCTCTATCATTTGTTGAAGACCTGATATCTCTTAGCACAAGAAGTCCATTTTTACTTTCTCTATGCGTACTAGGTAATACTGTATAGAGAACGTATTGTAATGTGCAAAAATTTCGATACCGAGATTTCACCAGAACTACATGTTTTAGGCCCCCCTGAATCCAAAAAAAAACATTTTTAGAAAAATGTCCGTGTGTGTGTGTGTGTGTGTGTGTGTGTGTGTCTGTGGGCAGCATAGCTCAAAAACGAAAAGTCCGTTAAATAATAAACTTGGTATTTAAGTTCAGTATCTTCCAAGGATGCAACACGAAGATTTTCAAGAAAATCCCTCCACACCTAACTACCCTTTACATGGAACATTTTTCGAACATTTTGATTTTCTCAAAAATAGCTCTAACGATTTTGATTAAAATGTCGGATATTAAAGATGTTTACATGACAAATAAATCTTGAATTTTCTGGGTATAGCCTCTGAAGACTACTTTATTCAGGATGAATTTACGGAATTTTGTATAAGTGGCAAACCGTAAGAGATAGACAAAAATTTACTTAACAGAAAGTGTAGAGCTCGTTAAAACACTCAATATGTTCTATGCACATTTTTTTTCGTGGAGTGGATCATTTTTGAGATATTCCTTGTTATTGTTTTCAGCTTTAAAAAGCTTATACTTTTCTCATATGGGAATATGACAACTCCTGTCTGTAGAAACAAAGAAACTTCAGTCACATAGCAACCAGCTTTTGAATATCATTTTAACTTATGCTACTCCCTTATTTCCCTTCTACTTGCACAGAAGCAAATAATAAGATTATTTCTGCTAATTTTTCTCAATTAGCTTTAAATAAAGAGAAGCATATGCTTTTTAATTTGTTACAGAGATGTAGAGAAACTCATGTGAATGGAACACACAAGAATTTTGGAGTTTTGACCAAATGCCATAGAATTCAATTAAAGATTTATATTTAATATCTTCTTTATAATTAATATTATTTTGTTTATAAAATATTGGAGTAGAAGTTAGGATGTGGAATATTCTGTCTGAATTTGTTTCCTGTATGTGAGTAGAGAGATTATAGTTACTCAGGACATGCGCGTAATAGAAAAGGCTTGAGCAAATAGAAGTTTTAATTGCTAGAAGCAGAAGGAAACGAGTTGTGCGATAGTACGGAGATATGGCTGAATGAAGAAGCCGAGACACACATAAAGATGTCACTGCCATCCTAAACCTGTTCAATAATAATAAGAATCTCAATATTTATATCTGGTTTGTCGTTTTTGGCCGTTGCAGACGTACATGCAGGCTGAGCAATACAATGCCTCAGTGTGAATGAACTGCGAACCTGAACCGGTTCCACTGCCCGAGGTTGGTACGCATGGTATCGCAGACAACTCTCCTGGGACCATTAACATTTCATCAGCTACCTAATTTTCAATTAAATAAACGGTAAAATAGCTTCTCTATAATACAAAACGATTATCCTCAGTATAACGGTCGTTTCGGTTTGTATGATGCGCAGGGGGATCGTCTGCGTTGAGGTCATTAGTGTATTAGTGTGGCGTCCCCAAGGTACGAGTTGAGCACTCTTAATACGCCCTAGGCTTAAAGTGAAGAACAAGAAGAAGGGAGAATGAGAATGCTGCAAGTAAAAGGGGATAGCAGTAGAAGAAAGTGGACATAGCTGCTGCATTCACTACAAACTGTTCTTAAAGAAGCTTATTCTTCATGTTGTCCTAAATAAACGTTAGATTCATTGCTCATTTCAAAAATCTCCTCAAACTTAAAACCTTATAAATACTATTAACATTTGAGATAGGAAAAAACATCAGATGTGTTCCAGTCACATGACTTTCTCTACATCTCTGCAACAAATTATTGTTAAAAAGCTTATACTTCTATTTACTTCATGCTAATCGAGAGAGAAAAAAAAGTAGAAAGTCTTATCACTTATTTCCTTGTAAGTAGAAGCGAAACAAGGGAGTAGCATAGGTTAAAGTGATAGTCAAAAGCTGGTTGCTATGTGACTGAAATTACTTTGTTTGTGTGGACAGAAGTTGACAAATTCCTGTATCAGAAAAGTATAAGTTTTTTTTTTTAAATCTGAAACCAACAACAAGGAATATCCCAAAAACGATCAACTCCACGAGCAAAATGTATATAGCATAAATTGTGTTTTAACGTGATCTACATTTTTTGTGAGGTAAGTTTTTGTCCATCTGTTACGGTTTAGCAGTTATGCAATAATCCGTAAAATCCATCCAGAATATAGTAGTCTTCAGAGGTTATTGCCAGAAAATTCAAGATATACATTATTTTGTGAGGTAAATATCTTTATTATACGATATTTTAATTAAAATCGATATAACCATTTTTAAGAAAATAAAACATTTAAAAAAAAGTTCCATATAAAGGGTAGTCTGGGGTGGGGGACTTTTCTCAAAATATTCGTGTCGCATCCCTGGTAAATACTAAACTTTAATACCAAGTTTGGTATTTTACAGACTTGCTCTATACACTATGTACATAGTGCGTGTAGAGAAAGTAAAAATCTAATGTGTTGCATTCACGTGATGTCCTCTAGCTGTTCGGCAAACAAACCTTATGCTCAAAAGATTAATCTTTTGTCTACATCATGCTAATCAAGATAAACATAAGCAGAATTAGTCTTATTACTAGCTCCTTGTAAGTAGAAGGGAATAAGAAAATGCACAGGCTAAGGCGACCGTCCGTCCTTTAAAAGCTGGTTGCTATGTGAAACAATTATTGAAATTCCAATGTATTCGATTGCCAGAAGTAAACAACCGAGAAACGAGAGGAAAGAGATCTTTCATTTTAAGAGAAGTTTCTGGCTTAATATTGAAGCCAATAACCCAGAATATCTCTAAAAATGTGTATGCCATAAACTGTGTGTTTTAATTATATCTACATTTTTGAGAAAATCACATTCTCTAAAATATTTCCATGTAAATGGTAGTTTAGTGTGGGGAGATTGCTTGATAATCTTATTGTCGCACACTTATTTGTTTTGTATTTAACCAAATTTTGTGTTTAAGTTATGAAGGTCACTGAGCGCGCGCGCGCGTGTACATACACACTCATATACACAGGACCTTTTTCTAAAAATACTTAAATGTTTATTTTCGGTGAAATCTCAATATCGTTTTCATGATAAAATGTATATCTTGAATTTCTTGGGAATTGCTCTGAAATTCCAACATTTTGAATGACTTTTGCATAATTTAGTACACTGTTAAGAGACAGACAAAAATTTACTAAACATAAAATGTGTTTCTCGTTAAAACACGTAATTCATATCATACACCCATTTTGTGGAGTTAAAACATTTACTAATTATTTCTTGATATTGGTTTTAGCTTTAAAGTACTATCTATTTCTCTTTCTCAAACGAGAAGTCGCATTTGTTTTATATCTATTTTGTTTTAGTTCCTGGCCATGAATAAGAGGACCGAGTTTTAATGCAATCGCATAGTAATCAGCTTTTAAAAGATTTGACTATCTCTTTAGGCTAGTGTATTCCCTTATTTCCCTCCTGCTTATACAGAAGCATGTAATAAGACAAAAATCTGTTGATATTTATTTTGATTAACATGATGTAGATAACTTGTGTTATTGCTTGCTTACAAAAAGGAAATAAGGGAAAATCTAGGCTAAAGTGAAAGTCAAATCTTTTAAAAGCTATCGCTGGGTGAAATGATTGAAAGTCGGCATTCTTTGCGTGGTTAGGAGCAAAACAAAAGCACTAAGAAACGAAAGGTGACTTCCCGTTTGATAAAAGTTTTAGTAGTTTAAATTTAAACAATAACAAAGAATATCTTGGAAACAGCTAAATATAAAAAAAATGAATATGCAAAATAGTGTCTTTTTATAAGATCCATATTTTTTGGAGTAAATTGTTGTCTGTCTTACGGTTTACCAGTTACACAAAAGTCATCCAGAATGAAGTCTTCAGAGACTAATCCCAAAGATATGCATTTCCTTAGCCATGAAAATGTCTTAAACCTACGGTATTTTAATTAAAATCGTTAGAGCCAGTTTCAAAAACAAACTTTTTCTAAAAATGTTTTAGGTAAAGTTTAGTAGGGAAAAGGGGCATTTTCTTAATTCTTCGTGTTGCATCCTTGGAATATTAAACTTAGCTCCATGGCACGACAGTTCACAAGGGACCTTGGCCTACAGCCCCGGCCACTGCATCCCCCAGCTCGGCCCAAAGGCGTCATGAATGGGGTGTAGTTCTGGAGGGTGAGACGCCTCGAGTCCCTCCCGGCCGGTAGATGCGGTCTTCTCGGTCCGGGGCCGCTACTTCTCAATCAAGTACCTCCTCAATTGGCTCCCCCTGGACCTCACGAGGCTGATTGCACCCCGGACCAGAACTCCAAGCGGGGGGAAATTCCCCACGCCGGTACCGGGAATCGAACCCTACTTGGCAAGAAGCCGCGCTACTACCGCGTTAAGGAGACGACCGCCGTGGAATATGCTGGACTTAAATACCAAGTTAAGTTTTTTAACTATGCTGTCCACAAACACACACATACTTGCTTCTAAAAATGCTTTATTTTTTGGATACAGGGGACTAAAAAACAAATATCTTCGATGAAAATTAGGTACCAACATTTTGTGTGCAATACAATACCTTCTCTACCTACCATGTACATTATACATACATGCTAAAGAAAATAGAAACTAAAAACTCTATCTTTAATACTGAAATTATACTCAAATGATATCGGGGTCCATGAGACTTAAAGTTACTCCACTTTAATACTTTAGAAAACCACTTTTTCTTTCGATATTCCCTAACTGTTAGCCCACTTTACTAGCGTCAGCAAATTTAAGCAACAGATTCTAGTTTAAGTGCAGAAACCAGATGCTTTTGTTGTATGATGCCATTTTTTTCTGACAATAGAAAAAATGGCAATGCACGAGGAGGCATTCGAACTCATTACCCTACGGTTGACGTTCACTCGTTTAGCAAGTTTAACCACTGCTGAAGGCACATCGTTCTTCACCATTGGTGGTCGTGTAAGTTATACTCTTGTGGCAATGCTCTGAAATACATTTGTTGCCTAGGGAGGTGCGAGTGAGCGAAGTCATTTGTTTGTATCACTGAAGCAATATCTCATAGCAATCAGTGCACACTGTCGGAGAGCACAGTACAAGGTTTTGCATAAGTCGACATCACTGCAAATAAAACTAAAATTAACTCATTATTTCACACACTAATTTAATATCTTTAATATCTTAAAAGGAACATTTTACAACAATAGAAATAACTTCTGAGCCCACCCGGGTAGTGTGGTGGTAGCGTGTCTGCCTCACATTCAACAGGTTGCGAGTTCGAATCTCGTGTTACGAGAGTAAGGTGTTTTTCGCGTTGTCCCTTATCCTGAGAAGACGAATGTGGAGTAACTTTAAGCTTCATGGACCCCGATATCATTTGAGCATAATTTCACCAACCAGCTTAAAGAACGTCAAACTTTAAGAAAAAAACAAAAAAAACAAAAAAAAAAACGTTTAGGTGGCAACGCTGTTTTTCTTTCTTTTTACTTTCTCTATATGTACTATGTATATAGTGTGCAGAGAAGGTATTGTATTCCACCCAAATATTCGATACCGACATTTCACCGGAATGGGGCCCTCCGAATCCCCCTAAATAGCATTTTTAGAAGAAGGTCCGCGCGTGCGCGCGTGCGCGCGTGCGCGCGCGTGTGTGTGTATGTGAACATGCCGGTCCTCATTGCCGCGCTCGCTAAAGCACCTCGCTTTGGTGCTTCGTGGCGCAGGGGATCGTGTGTTCGAGTCCCGTCTTGGAAATGGGCGTTTGTGAATGTGTACATGTATGTGTGTTTGTCAGAAAACGTTAAACAAAGGACATTTAGGGAACAAGAAACAAAAAAGAGGAATACGAAAAAGAAATACAGCGCCGGAGTCCCAACCAGACTCCGAAATTTAAAAAATAAAAAAAACAAAAAAACAAAAAAAAAAAAATACAGGATAACTGAAAAACGAAAAGTCAGTAAAATACCAAACTTGGTAATTGAATTTAGAATCTTCCAAGGATACAATACGAAGATTTTGAGCAAAATTCCATCAATCCAAACTACCCTTTAAATGGAAAAAAAATAAAAATTCTTGATTTTCTCAAAAATGGCTAACGATTTTGACTAAAATACAGTATATCAAAAATATTTATATGAAAAATGTGATGTGCTTCATTCACATGACTTGCTCTATATCTCTATAACAAATTAATGTTAATAAACTTATTCTTCTGCCTACTTCATGCTAATGGAGATAAACGTTAGAGGATACGGTCTTATTACATAAGTAGAAAGGTAATACACTAGGCTAAAACGATAATCAAATCTTTTAAAAGCTGATTGCCATGTGGTTGAAATAGGTTTCTTTGCGTGGTCAGGAGTTGATAAATTCCTCTTTGCAAACAGTAGAAGTATTTTAAAACTGAAACCAATAACAAGGAATATTAAAAGAATGCTCAACTCCACGAAAAAATGTATATGGCATAAATTGTGTGTTTTAACGCGCTCCACATTTTTGTGTGATAAATTTTTGTCTATCTCTTACGGTTTACCGGTTATATAAAATTCAGCAAAATTCATCCAGAATAAAGAAGTCTTAGAGGCTATTCCTGAAAATTCAAGATACCTATACATTTTATTAGTAAAGTAAAAATATCTTTAATATACGACATTTTAATCAAAATCGTTAGAGCCATTTTTTAGAAGACAAACAAAATTTTCGAAATTTTTTCCATGTAAAGGTAGTTTGTGGTGAGGGGATTTTCTTGAAAATCTTCGTGTTGCATCCTTGGAAGATACTAAACCTAAATACCAAGTTTGGTATTTAATGCAGAAATGGTCTTATTGCTTAGTTCCTTATAAGTAGAGGGGAAATAAGGGAGTACCCTAGGCTAAATCGACAGTCAAATGTTTTAAAATGTAGTTGCATCCGATTGAAATCCACTTCTTTGCGAGGTCAGGTGTTGACAAGTTCCGGAATTAGAAAATTTAAGCATTTTAAAACTGAAACCTATAAGAAGGAATATCTTGAAGAGTTAGTTTCACGAAAAAAAAAAAAAAAAAAAAAAAGGTATATGACATAAATTGTGTGTTTCAACGAGATCTACATTTTATGTGTAGTTTTTGTGTATATCTTACTGTTTACTAGCTACCAAAATTCATTCAGAGTAAAGAGGTCTTCAGAGGCTATAACCAGGAAATTCAAGACATATATTTTATTTGTCCTGTAAATATCTTAAATATAAAAAAATTTTAATCAAAATCTTTTGAGCCTTTTTGGGAAAACCAATATTTTCGAATTTTTTTCCATGTAAAGGGTAGTTTGTGGTGAGGGGATTTTCTTGAAAATCTTCGTGTTGCATCCTTGGAAGATACCAAACTTAAATACCAAGTTTGGTATTTAATGTTTTTTTCGTTTTGAGCTATGCTGTCTTCAGACACACACATTCGGAGATTTTTCTAAAAGTGCTTTTTTCGGACTCAGGGGATTCCAAAACATATAATTCCGGTGAAATCTCGAAATCAAAATTTTGGGTGGAATACAGTACCTTCTCTATCCACTATGTACGTTGTACCTGTAGAGAAAGTAAAAATATTGGAAGTGCTAGAGAGAAAATGTATAATACCTCTTCTCAGATATGAAAAGGTTGACGTATACGCTAAAGGATTAAGCAAGGATATTCTGGAAGTATTGTATAACCACGTAACAGAGCTATCTCGCCGGCTCTGGCAGCTAAGATGATAAACCATGGTTATTTCGTTTAGTCGAAGCATGTCTGCACCTAACTAGTAACTTTATATTACGTGCACCCCAAAGGAGAGCAGTAAATCCTCTCCTCGCGAACATGGAAGGCGTGGGTTAAACACTGGCTTTGATCTCGCCCGTTGATTAAAATTTATCCTCACTTTTTCTTTTCGTTGTCCTCAGGCACATCCTTTTCCGTGTCTAGGGCTTCAGTCGCCCTCGGAGTGTCTTGCTGCCTTATTTGATCTCCATGCACTGCTCCAGAGATGACAACGAGCTTTAAAACAAATGATAAACTGCTGAATGCAGTGGCGGTTTATGGTACTGGGAAAATGATGTTTCCTTTAACTCGCACTATATTTCATTGTCTGTTATAGCCCGTCTCGTCAATAAAATAAAAAGCTGCAATATCATACCCAGGCCCCTAATTCCATAAACCTGGGCATGTATTCCAATTTTTATCTTTTATTTATACATTTAAAGCATTACCTAATGCATTATTTTACAGATAAATTTATCTAAAACTACTAAACACTACTTACTAAAAATTCTTAAAAGGCTTTAAAGATTATATATAACGTAACTTCATGGCACGACAGTCCACAAGGGACCTTGGCCTACCGCCCTACCGCTGCATCCCCCTCTCGACCCGAAGGCTTGATAAGTGGGGTGCAGCGCTGGAGAGTGAGACGTGATCAGCGCCTCGAGTCACTCCAGGCCGGTTAATGCGGTCTGCTCGATCTGAAGCCGCTACTTCTCAATCAAGTAGCTCCTTAATTGCCCCCCCCCAGGTACCTCACGAGGCTGAGTGTACCCGGGCCAGGTCTCCCAGCGGAGGAAAATTCCTCACGTCGGTACCGGGAATCGAACCCAGGTCTCCCGCTTGGCAAAGCAGCCGCGCTACCATCGCGCTAAAGGGACGACCAAACATTATATATTCCTTTCGTAATTGGTTTACCCTCCCCGTATTTGTTGAACTGACACTCCCCCTCTGTGTCTTACAAGCCAATGCCTAGGGTCAGAAGCCTGTCGGAGAGCCAACGGCACGAAACCACAGAATGGAGAATTTATACGAGGGGTCGGCCCGTAGCCAGGTATGATCATGGATGATTTAAAATGTAAGCAAAATTGATGATTGAAAAGGGGATTATGCAGCAATTGGTGGAATGAGTGGCGGGGAAACCGGAGGACCCAGAGAAAACCCGCCCAGACACTGCTTCGTCCACCACGAATCCCACATGCGGGTGCTTGGGATCGAACCCAGGTCACTTTGATGGGAAGCGAGCGATCTAACCACTCAACCACGACATTATGCGAGTATGTGCAATACTTAAATCAAAATCAAGTAACTTATATCGTCACTTCAAGCACAAGTCACTATACACATATTGTATTACATTATTAGCTAATTTAATAATTAATTGTTTTGTAAGTGGCCTAAATGGACTATTATTTGCGAGTGGGCTGTTTAGTACGCGAGTCTTCTAATTTCCCATGAGCAAATAACAAACTAATAAGCCACGTGTAATATACAAGGTATTATCCTATCCTCATATTAACTGAAATATTCTTATATTTATTAATATTAATATTATTACTGTCGTCATTACGAGGAATTGAATGTTAGTCGAGAGGTAGGTAGTGTTTTGTTTGTTCGTTGCTACGTAACCCCGCCGGAATAAACATTTTCAATTCTGGTTGTTTAAACTGCACCAAATAAATCAATAAATGAATTGGTAATTCCCGAAGAAGTTTTAGATTGTGCTAAAAAGCTGTACTTAGTTTGCCACCCGACAAGTGGAAGTGCTTATATGACAAGGAATTTCCATTATTTAAAGAATGGAGAACTGCCAAAGGAGTTAAAATAATTTACAATGAAATACTCTATTTTGTTGCTTCCTGGAGTACTTGAAATGTATACATATGGGATAGGATAGAAAAATTTGATTTGTTCCATTCACATGACTTTCTCTACTTCTCTGCAGCAAATTTTTGTTGAAAAGCTTATGCTTTTTCATGCTAATCGAGAAAAATTAGCAGAAATAGTATTATTACTTGCTTCCTTGTAAGTACAAGGGAAATAAGGAAGTACCATAGGTTTAAGTGATAGTCAAAAGCTGCTTACTAGGTGACTGAAGTTTCTTTGTTTGTATGGACACGAGTTGACAAATTCCTGTATGAGAAAAGTATACGTTTTTTAAAGCAGAAATTGTCCTTATTATATGGTTCCTTGAAGTTGAAGGGAAAAAAAATCCAGTGTGTTCCATTCATATGATGTTTTCTAGCTGTTCAGTAAACAAACCTTTTATTCAAAACATTGATCTGTTGTCTACATCATGCTAATCAAGATAAATATAAGCAGAATTAGTCTCATTACTTGCTTCCTTGTAAGTAGAAGGGAAATAAGAAAATGCACATGCTAAAGGATAGTCTCCTTTAAAAGCTGTTCGCTATGTGAAACAATTGAAATTCTAATCTCTTTGCTAGCAAGGAATAAACAAAGAGAAACGAGAAGAAAGATGTCTTCCCGTTTGAGAAAAGTTTAAGTGGCTAAAATTGAAACCAACTATCCGAAATATCTCGAAAAGGTTAACTCTACAAAACAAAAAAACAAAAACAAAAAAATGTATATGATAAATTGATTGTTTTAATGAGATCTACACTTTTGTGTATATTTTACGGTTTGCCAGTTACACAAAAGTCATCCAGGATGAATAATTCTTCATAGGCTATTCCCAGAAAATTCAGGATATGCATTTCGTTTGTCATAAAACTATCTTAAATATAAGGTACTTTAATCAAAATCGATAGAGCCATTTTTGAGAAAATCAAAATTTTCGAAACATGTTTCATGTAAAGAGTAGTGTAGGGTGGGGGGATTTTCTTGAAAATCTTCATTTCACATCTTTCGAAGATACAAAAATCATATACACAGTTTGGTATTTAACGGTATGTTTGTTTTTGAGCTGTGCTGTCCACAGACACACACATACACATACACGCGCGCGCGCGCGCACTCACTCACATGGATTTTATTCTAAATATTTTTTTTTTAGATTCAGGGTGATTCAAAACATGTATTTCCGGTGAAATCTCAATATCGAGTTTTTTAATGCATTACAATACCGTCTCTAAACACTATGTACATAGTACGTGCAGAGAAAGTAAAAAATATGCCAAAAGAAGACTGGGAAAATTAGTTCTGGAAAAAAAGAAATGTATAAATAAATGTTTTTTCAACAAAGTCGCTTACTTTCAACGTCCCTAATAAGTTAAATGGTTCCGATAAGGAATCCCCTGTTTTCAATTTGATGTATTCTGTTACTCGACCTTAATGTGGATGGAAGTTTAATTACGAGCGCAATATTTATTTCCTCCCAAAATCCATTCGCTTGCCATAATTAACCACGCGTTCCGTTCAGATAGCCGTTTTGGGTTTCAATTTTGATATGCAAATTTTGTGAACGAGAGAAGCTCTTGAGAAGGCCTGTTGAAACATCGCTTTCCAATTAAAAAGTGAGGTAAAAGCTTGTTTTGGCATCGTCCCATATCACTCTTGTGTGTAATGAGGGAGCAGCAGCTCCTCTTTTTTTGGCACCGATCAGTTTGCAATTCGTTTCGCCAGTTTACACAACTATTTGTTGTCCATATTAATGGCTTGTAGCTCAGGAGAACAAGGCTAGATATATAAAGATTGTAAATATCTCATAACTATACCAGGTAAAGTATAGTTTTAAAAATTATGACGTGTTCCATTCACATGACTTTCTGAACATCTTGTAACAAATTATTGTTAAATAGTTTATGCTTCTATTTACTTCATCCAATCGAGAAAAAATTAGCAGAAATAATCTTATAACTCGCTTCATTTTAAGTAGAAGTGAAATAAGGGAGTAGCATAGGTTAAAGTAATAGTCAAAAGCTGGTTGCTATGTGACTGAAGTTCCTTTGTTTGTATGCACACGAGTTGATAGATTCCTCTGTGAGAAAAGTATAAGGTCTTCAAGGCTGAAACCGAAAAAAACATTAAATATCTAAAAAAAAAAACGATCAACTCCACGAAAAAAATGTATATAACATAAATTGTGTGTTTTAAAGTGCTCTACATTTTTTGTGTGGTAAGCTTTTTACCATATCTTACGGTTTAGCAGTTATGCAAAATTCCGTAAAATTCGTCCAGAGTAAAGTAGTCTTCAGAGGCTATTCCCAGAAAATACAAGATATACATTTTACATGTTAGGTAAATATTTTTAATAAATGAAATTTTAATCAAAATCATTAGAGCCATTTTTTAGAAAATCAAAATTATTAAAAATATTTCCATGTGAAGGGTAGTTGGGGGTGGGGGGATTTTCTTGAAATTCTTCGTGTCGCATCCTTGGAAAGTACTGAACTTAAATACCAAGTTTAGTATTTAACGGTCTTTTCGTTTTTGAGCTATGCTGCCAAAAGGCACACACACACACACATACACACACATATATTTACATCTACACAGACAGACACACACAGACATACACACACGCACATTTTGCTAAAAATGCTTTTTTTTTTGTATTCAGGGTGTCTTAAAACATGTATTTCCGGTGAAATCTCGGTATCGAATTTTTGGGTGCATTACAGTACCTTCACTATACATTATGTACATAGTACGTATAGAGAAAGTAAAAATTACGACGTGTTGCATTCACATGACTATCTCTACGTATCTGTAACAAATTATTAATAAGCTCATTCTTCTATCTACTTCATGCTAATCGAGATGAACATTACCAGAAACGGTCTTACTACTTAGTTCCTTATAAGTAGGAGAGAAATAAGGGAATACCCTAGTCTAAACCGACAGTCAAATGTTTTAAAATGGGTTGTATACGATTGAAATCCACTTCTTTGCGAGGCCAGGAGTTGACAAGTTCCCTTATGAGAATGGTTAAGTATTTTAAAACTGAAACCAATAACAAGGCATATCTCGATGACAGTCAATTTCACGAAAAAAATGTATATGTCTTAAATTGTGTGTTTCAACCAGATCCTCATTTTTTTGTATAGTAAATTTTTGTCTATATGTTACGGTTTACTAGTTAGCAAATTTTTTTCAAAATAAAGAGGTTTTCAGATGCTATACCCAGCAAATTCAAGATATATATATATATATATATATATATATATATATATATATATATATATAATAAAAATCGTTTAAGCCATTTTTGGGAAAACCAAAATTTTCGAAACTTTTTTTACGTAAAGGGTATTTTGGGGTTGGGGAATTTTTCTAGAAATCTTCGTGTCGCATCGCTGTAAGATACCAAACTTAAATACCAAGTTTGGTATTTCACCGGCTTTTCATTTTTTGAGTTGTTGTGTTCACAGGCACACACGAACCTTTTTCTAAAATTGCTTTTCTTGGATACAGGGGAGCCTATAACATGTATTTTCGGTGAAACCTCGGTATCAAATTTTTGTGTGTGGAATAGTAATATTTTATTTATACACTATATACACATTACGAGTAGAGAAAGTAAAAATCTGTTGTATTCCATTCGCAGTACTTTCTCTACCTGTTCTGCGCACAAACTATTATTACAAAAGATTATTTTTTTATCTACATCATGCTAATCGAGATAAACGTTAGCAGAATTGGTGTTAATTATTTGTTTCTTTGTAAGTAGAAGAGAAATAAGGGAATACACTAGGTCAAGGAGATTGTCCGATAATATTAATGTAGCACGTCTCTCTCACATTTAAGAGGTGGCCAGTTCGATAGTTCGAACCTCGCTTAGGGTAAATTATCCGGACAATTTACCTCAACTATTAAAGCGCCAATGCAATGGTCGAGATTAGGCAATATCAACCAATCGCGGCCATCTGACTGGAACGATATTGTCGAAACTTCTAATCGCGGTTGATGTTCTTTTCTTTGAAATCTTGTCGCACATGACGTTCGTTTGTTTAATCTCCTGGCTTGGTATTGGTAAGAGGTGACACTGCGTAATGGAGGAAAGTTTGAAACGAATTGGTCTTCCGTTGAGAACTAACGTAAATATTACAATCATGACCTGATAAAATTTCCCTTCCAGTATATTATAAAGCTATTTCGCTGAATTGTCCTATCAAATACAAGTTGACAGTTTTAGAGATATTCGTTGTTAATGGTTTCAGTTTTAAAATACTTAAAACTCTTCTCATACAGGAAGTTATCAACTCCAGGCCACGCAAAGAAATGGATTTCAAACCCAGCAACCACAATTTAAAACATTTGACTAGCGCTTTACTCTAGTATTTCCCTTCAACTTATAAGAAACTAAGTAATAAGAGCGTTTCTGCTAGTGTTTATCTCGATTAGCATGAAGTGGATAGAACAATAAGATTATTAATAAAGATGTAGAGAAAGTAATATAGAGGAACACTTAAAATGTGTTATAAATGTTTTATATTCAGGGGGTCTCAAAACATGCACTTCCTTGAAAACATGGTGACGAATTTTTGGGTGGAATACAATAGCTTGTCTATACACTATGTACATATTACGTGTGGAGAAAGTAAAAATTGTGATGGAGGCAAGGTCTTCTCGGCCCCGCTTAAATATGCCTCTGAAATGTGCTACGTGTTTTGTTTTGAAGGACATACTTTCGCTCGTTTCTTAGAGCAGACGGTAGAAAGGCATGGCTGAGGTAATCCCAATGTGAAGGTTAGAAAAGTGTGAGTAACGTAAGACGTGTAGTGCCCTTGAGTAGTCCGGCACTACACGCACTCGCTGGAAGGCTGACAAAATCACAAATCGCGAGGAATCAGTTGGCCGTGGTGACGTCACGTCTGTTGGTGTCAGTGGCCTCCGTGACGTCACGCGAGCAGCGTATTGTGGCGGAAAATACGTTACAATGATGGTAATTTCAGCCGCACAGGAAGAGCGTCGTATAGTGATCCATCATCCGGTTTCAGCTTTCGTTTTCTGCCATATGGTTATTCTCGGGGGCGATTGACCCGCTCACAGGCAAGCTTTCGGAGTCTTTTATCTACACCTTGGACATCGATACAGAGTCATCCAATATGTCTGAGCCTTCCGCTTGAACGTGGCCGTTCAGATGTCCTCTGTCGACCCATTATCTGCACTTCTATAGGTCTTCAGATGTATTTGGTCTTTGCCGACAGTCATTTATCTGTGCATGACGTTAATACTAGACAGCGAGTATATTAGGTATTGCCTCTTGTAAAGGACTAGCGAACGATGGGCAGAAGGGGGTGATGTCAACAGTTTTGACGCCACCTTAGTGAAACGGTATTGTATCATGCCTTTCCAGTATTTGCATTTGTAGCATTCTCGTCAACTCGCGATAGCTGCATTTGCGCAGTTAGGTAACGTACAGTATTTTTCAGAACATGATAACCCTCTGCCAAAACTTTAAAGTTTGGGTTTAGGTGGTTTGCGGTTGGAAACCCTTGCAGTTGCTAGGTCTTCCACTTGTGGTCCCTTAACAGAGGCGCGAATCTTGACTTGCAAGCAGAGTCTCCAGGAAACTTGAGATTTTACTACGTTGCCTCTCGTGCCTAGCACAGGTTCGTCTTTTTGTTTGCTAATGGTTATTGCCCAGTGGTAGTGGGAGTAGTCCCGTTTGAAGGCCATTATGTTTTGGAGAAAACTATGATTCCAGTTCGGAAGTAGCACTCAAACATGTAGATTCTGTGATCGGTGGACACTTCCATCTTGCGTGAAAAAAACGAACTAAATGTCCTAGTGAAAATAGTTCTGCACAGTACATCAAGCTGCTTACAAAGTCTGCAATGCAAGCAGTCCAAGGTTCAATTGCGCACCTCTCCTTTGAGACAAGGAACACGCTGAACTAATAATGACGTCTTGCACTCAAATCCACTGGTGTTACAGGTCTCAACATTCGGTGTTATCTGACTCGAACGAGAGAGAGGGAGAGATTTGTCGCGAAATTGAATGGTGTTTATGAGGACCGAAATCGCCATCTGTGACAACAATTATTGGGACTGGGATTCAACTATTTTAAACGAGGGGGGCATCCAGAAGCACAGATCTGTCACAACAATCAAAAAAAAAAAAAAAAGTATGTGTTCCATTCACATGACTTTCTCTACATCTCTGCAACAAATTATTGTTAAAAAGCTTATCCTCTATTTACTTTATGCTAATCGAGAAAAAATTAGCAGAAATAGTCTTATTACTTGCTTACTTGTACGTAGAAGCGAAATAAGGGAGTACCATAAGTTAAAGTAATAGTCAAAAGCTGGTTGCTATGTGACTGAAGTTCCTTTGTTTGTATGGACAGGAGCTGACAAATTCCTGTATGAGAAAAGTAAGTTTTTCAAAGCTGAAACAAGGAATATCTAAAAACCAATCAACTCCACGAAAAAGTTTATATAACATAAAGTGTATTTTTAACGTGCTCTACATTTTTTGTTCAATAAGTTTTTATCTAAGTCTTACGGTTTAGCAGTTATTTAAAATGCCATAAATTTCATCCAGAATAAAGTAGTCTTCAGAGGCTATTCCTAAAAATTTGAAGATATACATTATATTTGTCAGGTACATATCTTTAATATACGATATTTTAACCAAATCTGTTATAGCCATTTTTTTAGAAAGTCCAAATAAATGGTAGTTTGGGGTGTAGGATTTTTCTCAAAATCTTCGTGTTTCATCCTTGGAAGATACTTAATTTAAATACCAAGTTTGGTAATTTTACCGACTTTTTTTTAAGTTATCGTGTTCACAGACACACGGACACACACACACGAACCTTTTTCTGAAAATGCTTTTTTTGGATACAAGAGACATTAAATCATATTTCCGGTGAAATCTCGGTATCGAATTTTTCGGTGGAGTGCAATACCTTCTCTATACACTATGTACATAGTATGGAATCAAGGTCTATGTTACACATAGTGGCGCTCTTTTGTTTAACAACCTACATTTCAAATATAAACAGTGGGAGATGGGGAGTCCAAAGACAAATTACTGACTAATAATATTGTATAAATAGTTTCTTTTTGACAAAACAATCGTGCTGTTCAGTTTACTGTAAAACCTACCTTAAATCTTCATCGTGTCAACAATTTGCACCACTTTCAGCGCCACATTAATTGAATTCCTTGAAATTACTTTCTGGTACTTTTACCAATCACCAACTATTTTGAAAACCGTAAACCTCTTAATCACTAGTAATATGATCCTCATTATCTTGCGTCGTACGCGTTTACGACACATAATTTCCAGAAATGGACGGCGATGTGGGAACATTTTATGTATATTAAAACTCATTCAGTGTGAGGGAATAAATTATCCCTGCCACTGCGCATCGTTAGGGGGTAATAGATACAGGTAGAGTTACATATCGCACAGAGAGGGAGATGGGTTACCTCAGGGATGATGATGACCTAGGGGGTGCGCTCGGGGAGAGATCGCGTAACTATAAAAAGTACCCCAAAAGGTGCGAGGAAACAGTGGTTTTATACCATTCATAGGAATGAACGAGAACATATGGTTAAGGAGATAAGGGATTACTGTACTTCCTTAAAACTCGCCTTGTGGTTATGCTCTGCTGAAGCTTACCAGTTATACAAAAGGCATTGAGAATGAAAAGGACATCAACAAGATACGCATTTTATTTGTCAAATAAGTATTATATTATAGGCATTTTAATCGAAATCGTTGGAGCCATTTTTAAGAAAATCTAAATTTACGATTTTTTTCCAAGTAAAGAGTAATTTAGGGGGAATTATTTTCTTAAAACCTGCAATTCACATCCTAGGAAGATGCTGAACTTAAATCAAGTTTGGGGTTAAAGGACTCTTTGTTTATGAGTTATCGTGTTCAGAGATATACACGCGGAGCTTTTTCTAAGATTGCATTTTTTCCCCTTTTTCTTTTCTTTTTTATACAGGGGAACTATCTTCGGCCAATATTTCACTCGACTCAATCTTACTCCAGGTGTCTATCGTACAATAAGCCCACGGCTGTAATGTGAAGTACCTCTCCATGGCGCACGCGCGCGCACATACAAAGAGAGAGAGAGAGAGAGAGAGAGAGAGAGAGAGAGAGAGAGATTATCCTCTTTACGAAGTCGGCAATGCCTGCAGCCCTTGGTTCAATTCCGCACCTCCCCTCTGAGAGAAGCCCCGTGGCAATGTGGTGGTAGCGTGTATATCTCACATTCAATAGGTGACGAGATCGAATCTCGCTTTTGTTGACTTACGCGGAGAAGCTTTTTACTTTCTCTATACGTATGTACATAGTGTATAGAGAAGATACTGTAATGCATCCAAAAATTCGATATAGAGATTTCAAGGGATCCTCCTGAATCCAAAAAAGCATATATAGAAAAATATTCGTGTGTGTGTGTGTGTGTGTGTGTGTGTGTGTGTGTGTGGACTGCATAGCTCAAAAACGAAAGGATTATTAAAAAAACAAACTTGATATTTAGGTTTGGTATCTTCCAAGGATACAACACGAAGATTTTGAGAAAAATCCCCCCATCCCCAACTACCCTTTACCTGGAACTTTTTTGAAATTTTTGATTTTCTCAAAAATGGCTCTAACGATTTTGATTAAAGTATCGTATATTAAAGATATTTACCTGACTAATAAAATGTATATCCTGATTTTCTGGGAATAGCCTCTGAACACTACTTTATTCTGGATGAATTTTACGGCAATTTTGCATAACTGCTAAACCGTAAGAGATGGACAAAGACTTACTACACAGAAAATGTAGAGCACATTAAAAAACACAATTTCGTGGAGTTGATCGTTTTTGAGATATGCCTGGTTTTTCGTTTCAGCTTTGAAAAACTTATACTATTCTCATACAGGAATTTGTCAACTCTTGTTCATACAAACAAAGGAACTTCAGTCACATAGCAACCAGCTTTTGACTATCACTTAAACCTATGGTACTCCCTTATTTCGCTTCTGTTTACATGGAAGCAAGTAATAAGGCTATTTCTGCTAATGTTTCTGAATTAGTATGAAGTAAATATAAGCTTTTTAACAATAATTTGTTGCAGAGATGTAGAGAAAGTCATGTGAATGGAACAAATGGGGGGTTTTTCCCTTATCCTGAGAAGACGAAAGTCGAGTAAGTTAAAGCTCGTGGACACCGAGATCATTTGAGCAGCATGTCACGTATGTTATTTATCGTCCAATATGACGTCAAAGCTACAATAAAAAAAAAACTAGCAAACTAATGATGAGCCCTACTTTAAGCACACTGGCGCTAAATCTGAAGGTCCAGTAGAACTAATACGACCATTTCTGCCAATGTGTATTTCAATTAACATGACGCAGATAGAAGTATTAGCCTTTAAAGAATAATTTATAGCATAAAAGATAGAAAAGGTCATGTGAATGGAACACATCACATATTACTTTCCCTACACGTACTATGTACATAGAGTATAGAGAAGATATTGTATTCCACCAACAAATTCGGTACCGAGATTTCACTGGAAATATGTTTTGAGACCCCCTTAGTACAAAAAAGGTAATTTTACTTTCTCTACGCGTACTATGTACATAGTGTACACTGAAAGTATTGTTTTCCACCAAAAAATTCAATACCGAGATTTCACCGGAAAATCGTGTTTTCAGACTCCTGAATAAAAAAAACATTTTTAGAAAATGTTCGCGCGTGTGTGTGGGGGGGGGCAGCATATCTCAAAAACGAAAAGTCCCTTAAATACCAAACTTGACATATAAGTTCAGCATCACCAAGATTTTCAAGAAAATCCCCCCCCCCCCCACCTTCAACTACTCTTTACATGGAAAAACTTTCAAAAATGGATCTACGATTTTGGTTAAAACCTTATTATATTTAAGATATTTACATTACAAATAAAATGTATATCTTGAATTTTCTGGGAATAGGCTCTAAATATCTCTTTATTATTAAAGTGATAACCCGTTGTGTTTTGGAAATGGTCCAGCCAACCCTACTGGAATTGGCGAAATAGAGGGATAATTGCGAATAAGTAGCAATTATTAGTTGTGAACGGTGTACAGTAAAATTCTGTTTTACACGCATTTTTTGTGGGATACCATTACTGTAGGAATATGCTCATGAATAATAACTGCAGAGATGTAGTATTCCCGAGAAGCTTCAATTAAGGTAAGAGATTTTATTTCTTTTCACATAGGACCAAAAGTCACTCCTCCCCCGCTCTTATTAATATATAAATAACTGGCATTATAACAATTTGTTAAGCACTTCTTTTGACATTATAAACATGTTGGAAGAAAAAATTAAATGTTTATCTGTCCCGTGAGAATACTTTCTTGCAACTGTTATGGGGTTCGACTTTGTCCTGAATATTATTTAAATAGTAATGACAAAGTAGCGTCGGCGTTATTGTGTGGGTCAGTTGGTCCGGTTAGTGTGGAACCTAGTGACATTTCCCTACCTTCTGATGTCTTTGCTGCTCCGGTGCTGTTCTTCTTCATCGGCGAACATGAATAACTCGGTACAGGGCGTGGTACAGAAGGAAATACAAGAGGTAGTAAGAAAATAACAATAATCATTGGTTCGTAAATATTATTGAAGAATTCAAACTCTTCTCGGGCTTCTAGCCAGGTAAAAACTTGGCTTGACACCAACGTTTCGAAGAAGTGCATCTTCCTCGTCTTCAGGGTGAACTGATCAGCCAAGTTTTTACCTGGCTAGAAGCCCGAGAAGAGTTTGAATTAACACGTCGCCAGGAAAGCTTCAGTTCTTATTATTGAAGAAAGTTGCATGGTATAATATTACACTGTATAAACCGTAACAGTTGACAACCAAGTGACACCTGCAAACATGTGGTTGATGATTATAAACCTGGGGAACGCAAAACCATGACTTCTTGGTTTCAACCGCGGTGAGCAATGTGGCGCGATTTTGCTCCAGCGACCGCCCTTGGAATCTGGCGTAGAACTGCCCAAAACGGTTGTGAATTTTAAACTTAAACATCCTTCTGTATGAATTATTACATACAGAAATATTACAGTTAAAAGCACGTTTCAAACCTTGTCGTCTTAGCGTATAAAATACTAACAAAATACAAATATTGACAAATAAAATAATGGTTAAAGCAAAACTTATTCCCCTTACTATGATTGACACTACATTATTATAAACAAAGGTTATCTATTTAATGAAGTATAATGACCACTATCGGTTCATTGCGCAATACTCTTATTTTTACATGTTATTGTTAGTTACATAATTTCGTTGGTTTAAGCGGATGTAGAGAGTTACTGTCTCATTCTTGTAGGTAATAAAGCATATTCTGCTAATGCAGCTCGATTAGCATGGTTTAGTTTGTATGACAGAGAAAGGCATGTGAATGGAACATGTCAAATATATGTTTTGGGGTCCTCTGAGTCCGAAAAAAGCAGTTTTAGGAAAAGGCCCATGTGTGTGTCTGTCGACAACTTAAAACGAAAATACCATTAAATACCTAACTGGGTATTTAGGTTTGGTACCTTCCAAGGATGTGACATGAAGATTTTCAAGAAGATCCCACACACTTCCCATTTACTCTTTACATGGAAAAAAAAAAATTAAAAATGTATTTTCTCAGAAATGGGTCTAACGATATTGATTAAAAAATTCTTATATTTCAGATATTTACATGACAAATAAAATGTATATCTGCTAAACAGTAAGAAATGGTCAAAAACTTACTGCACAAAAAATGTAGATCTCGTCAAAAGACATAGTTTATCTCCTTTACGTTTTTATTGTGGAAGTAACCGTTTCCAACATATACTATGCTATTGTTTTCAGTTGTAAAGTACTTATACGCTTCTCGGACAGGAAGTGTCCGTTTTTGTTGTTGCGTTCTACTCCTAGTCAAGCAAAGAAACGGTTTTCAATGACAATCTCATAACGACAGCTTTTAAAACATTTGACTATCACTTTAGCATAGCTCATTCATTTAGTTAGGAACTAAATAATAAGAACATTCTGCTAATGCTTATCTCGATTATCATTGTGTAGAAAGAATAATATTCTTTTGTAAGAAGCTCATGTGTGCGCGCGCTGGCGTAGGAAGAGCAATAACAACTTATCCTACCGCTAAGGTGGGAGCGAGCAGTGATAAGGGGTAGCAGGGTAGCAAAACTTGAAACCTATATTTATGTCGCGAATGGAAGAGGCCGCAACAAAAGAAGCAAGCAGCTAATAATACAACTAAATGAACACATGGTGAACCGGCCGAGCGGCTGCGAGGACATTCACCTCCATCTCTCAGGTACAATCACCTCGCTCACATACACACAGCTTCCCTTAGGAATGCTCCCCAGGTCCCATAAAGTAGGCCACCACAAATTGTTTTGGCTGCGGGCCACCCTGGAGTGACCACCGTTATGCTAGAACTGACTCGGCTCATTGTCTTTTCGGAGCGTTACAATATTAATGTAATAATGTTGCATGACTTTCCCACAACTGTTATTATAAAAACTTTCATCTACTCCAGCTACATTTTACTTTCTCTACACGTTTATGACACAGTGTATATCAAGGTATTGCATTTCACCTAAAAATTCGATACCGAAATATCACCGGAAATACGGGTTTTAGGACCCCCTGAATAAAAAAAAAATTCTCAGAAAAAGGTCCGTGTGTGTACGTGTGTCTGTGAACACAATAGCTCAAAAACGAAAAAAATGTTAAATACCAAACTTGGTATATTAATCATTAGTATCATCCAAGGATACGACACGAAGATTTTCATGAAAAACCCCCACCACAAATTACATTTTACATGGGAAAATTTTTAAAAATTTTGTTTTCTGAATTTTCTGAAAATAGTTAAAACGGCTTTGATTAAAATCACATATATTAAACATATTTACATGACAAATAAATGCATATTATGTTTTTTGCCAAATTATGCGTAACTGATAAACCGTAAGAGATAGACAAAAACTTACTACATCAAAATGTAGATCTCATTAAAACGCACACTTTGTGTCTTATACTTTTTTTTTTGTGGAATTCGCCATTTCTAAGATATCTTTTGTTACTTGTTTCAGATTTAACATAGGTACTTAAAATGTTCTCATACGGAAAGTTGTAAGCTCGTGGCAATGTGTAGAAACGGATTTCAACCACATGGCAAACAGCTTTTAAAAGATTTTACTTTAGCCTAGTGTATTCCGTTATTTGTCTTCTACTTAACAAGGAAGGAAGCAATTCAGAAAATTTCTGCTGATATTTACGTCGATTATCATATAGTAGGTACAAGAATATGCTTTTTAACAATTATTTTAACAGATGTAGAGAAAGTCAATTGAATGGAACACATTAGATTTTTACTTTCTCTATACGTACTATATACGTAGTATATAGAGGAAGTATTGTATTCCACCCAAAAATTCGATACCGAGATTTTACAGGAAATACATGTTTTAGGACCCCATGATCCCCCCCAAAATATTTTTAGAAAAAGGTTCTTGTGTTTTGTGTGTGTGTGTGTGTCTGTGCCTGTAAGATAGCATAGTTCAAAAACGAAAAGACCGTGTATATTAGTCTTTAGTATCTTCCAAGTATGCGACACGAAGATTTTCAAGAAAATCCCCTCAGCATAAACTAATTTTTATATGGATAATTTTTTGAAAATATTGTTTTTCTCAAAAATGGTTCTAACGATTTTGAATAAAATTGGTTATATTAAAGATATTTACATCACAAATAAACTACAAATTTGGGATTTTCTGGGATGAGTCTCTAAAGGCCTCTTTATTCTGGATGAGATTTCCAAAATGTTATATAACGGTTAAACAGTAAAAGATAGGCAAAAACTTACTACACAAACAATGTAGATCTCGTTAAAACACATACTTTATGTCATATACGTTTTTTTATGTAGAGCAGACCGTTTCTGAGATATTCCTTGTTATTGGTTTCAATTTTAAATTACTTTAACTTTTCTGAAACGGGAAGTGACGTTTCGTTTCATCTCTCTTGTCTTACTACAAGTCAAAGCGAACTTCATTTGTTTTACGTAGACCCAGCTTTTACAAGATTTGCCTAGTGTATTCTCTTATGCTCTTCTACTTACAAGGCAGCAAGTAATAAGACCATCTCTGCTAATGTTTACCTTGATCAACATGTCGTAGATAAAAGAATAATCATTTATAAGGAAATTTGTATAGGTCAGCTGGAGAAAATGGTGTGAATGGAACACATCAGATTTTTCATGGTGGCTAACGCCCGTTTTTACTACTGTGGCACTGCAGACGATGACGCATGGAACGCAATGGTGGGGAAACCGGAGAAAACCCGCCTCTGTTTCGCTTTGTCCACCATAAATACCACATGCGGTCGCTTGGGATCGAACCTGGGCCGCCTTAGTGACAGGCGAGTGGTCTTACGATTCGGCCACGGTGCGGCCATGTTTGTGTGTGTGTGTGTGTGTGTGTTTGTTTATAGACGCAAAATTCAAAAACGAAAAGTCGGTTAAATACCAAGCTTGGTATATAATTTTAGTATTTTCGAAGATAGCAGCATGAAAATTTTCAAGAAGGTCCCCCCACACCCAGCTACCCTTTACACGAGACATTTTTCGAAGATTCTGACTTTTTCCAAAATGTTTAAAATGATTTTGATTAAAATACCATATGTTTAAGATATTTTCATGAGAAACGAAATGTACATCTTGAATTTTCTGGGAATAGCCTCTGAAGACCACTTACTCTGGATGACTTTTGTGTCATTGGTAAACGGTAAACTGCAGAGACAACACTTACAACATAAAAATATGTATTTGGTTAAAACACACACTTTATGCCATATATGCACATTTTTATTAAGTTAACGGTTTCCAAGATACTTCTTGTTATTGCTTCCAATTTTAAACTAGTTAAGAATAAGAATAGCTTGTTTGCAGAACAGGCATAGAAAGTCATGCGAATGTACATATTTTATTATTTTGCTGTAAATATCAGAAGCATACGACATTTTTACTTTTTCTACAGGTATATAGTGTAAAGAGAAGGTATTATATTACATCCAAAAATTCGATACTAAGATTTCACCGGAAATACATGTTTTTCACCTGAATCTAAAACAAAGTAGTTTTAGAAAAATGTCCGAGTGTGTGTGTGTGGGGGGGGGGGAACTTAGCTCAAAAACAAAAAACGTCGTTAAATACCAAACTCGATATTTAAGTGCAGTGTCTTCCAAGAATACGACATGGAGATTATTTTTTTTTAAAAAATCTCCCTTCCTCCAGCTACCCTATACATGGAAAAAATTGAAATACAGGGACTGTTGTATATATTATTTATTTATTCATCACTTTATTGTTAATATAAGATTCCAGGGCCAGGAAAAGCATTAGGTCCATGCGATTGTATTTTCTAATGTTTGACAGTAAAAGTCCTTCTTTCACTACTCTACGACTGCTGCTGCTGCTATACGTAGTAGAGAGAGCAAAAAAAAAAAAAAAAAAAACAACGTTATTTCTTTTTAGATCAGTTATTCCCAATGTATTCCGGTGAAATGTTAATTTCGAATTCCTGGTTGGAACGTATTATTATTGACTCTACCTTCTATGTATGAGGTAGTAAAAGTAATAAGCCTTTGTAAGAAATTTAATAATTTATTCAACAAAACTGTACGCATGGTAAAGGTGAACTAAAAAAAAAAACAAAAGAAGAAAACAAACCCCATAGCTTGCTTAGTATATGGCTTCTTTTATTATATTATCTCGGATATATTTATAGTGGTTTAAACTTGTTTTAAGCTTAGCGTCCATTAACCTGGTTAGTCATATCGGACGATGAATGAAATTGGTGAAATTATGCTCAAATGATCTCGGGGTCCATGGAGCTTAAAATTACTCGACATTCGTCTTCTCAGGATAAGGGAAAACCCCGAAAAAAGAACCTTATCCGGGTAACTCACCCTAAGCGTGATTTGAACTCACGACCTGTTGAATATGAGGAAGGCGGGCAATGGCTTAAGCTTTGAAGTGACTGTTAAATAGTTGTTTTTTTTTTTCATCAATTTACTGTTAATGTAAGATTTTAAGGTTAGCAAAAGCATTCGGCCCATTCGATTGTTGCATTTTCCACGTTTGGATTGAAAACATTTGGTACTTAAAGTCCGTCTTTCACTAGGTTGTACTACTACTGCTGCTAGTTCTTTCTATACATAGTAGAGAAAGCCCCCCCCCCCAAACTTTATTTCTTTCAGGAATCTGCAAAATGTGTATTTCCGGTAAAAGACTGTTTTCGAACTTTTGATTGGAACGCATTATTTACTCTACCTACATGTACGAGGCAGTGAAAGTAATAGACCTTTGGAAGCTATATGGAAGAAGGGTTCTCATAGAGAATGTCCTGAAAATGCAACTTGTAACCTTCCGCGTATTGCTGATACTCGAGGTGAAGATTGTGCACTTCCTGGCCTGCTTTAACACAGAATCTAGGGTGTGTACTACATAATTACACTGACAAAAACTACATTCCTCGTTTGGAATCGCATGATGGATTCGTCTGTGCAAGACCTCTCTCATTAACGCCCCATTCCGCATCTCTGCACGTTTCAAAGTAAATCATGATGACATTCATTACATTTGGAAACCTGTTTGAAAATAAACGGGAGTTTGAAAATGGTAATGGGCTTATCTACAGCCCCACGTGGTTAGAGAAAACCGGCCGGTAATTACAACGAACAAAAACCTGGCAAAAGTCGCTCGCGAATGTACAGCACTCTTCATTTAAAACGTGTCTAGACTTGTCACAGACAGATATGCAAGTTTTATACGTGAGAAACTTTGTACATTGGCTATTAGTACCCAGTAGTTACTTAAAAGTAACACGTAATAGTTTGTTTTTACTACTTTCTCTACACGTACTATGTACATAGTATATACAGAAGGTATTGTATTGCACCCAAAATTCGATACCAAGATTTCACCGCAAATACACATTTTGGCACCCCCTGAATCCAAAAAAGCATTTTTAGAAAAACGTCCATGTGTGTCTATGGGCACCATAGCTCAAAAACGAAAAGTCTGTTAAATACCATTTCATTTCATTTTTCATTTCATTTCATTTATTTTATCTAGAAGCACTACACAGGCATTGACAACGTCTGTTGAAAGCAGTACATTAACATTGTCATAATAAATTATAAACCAAGATCACAAGATTTGTCATTAAAATATTCATGTATAGAATAAAAAGGATGTATATATCCTGGACTTAAAATTCTGTATATTTAATCATTTAACACTATCATGCAAGTTTTTATACAACTTAATAGCTAAGTACACATAACTATTGAGATTTTGTTAATCAATAATAAGGAATGTTTACATTGGACCTGTATCTAGTACTATAACTATGAATATCCATCCTCTAAATACGTATAAATACTAAATTATCTAAAATATAAAGATTATAAATAGTTAAAATGCCTATCTCAATAAATAGGGGTCTACATGGGCTTATATAGGAACATTTTTAATTATCCTAATAATTTTCTTTTGAAGACAAAAAAAAAGCATTTACTTTGTTAGCACCACCCCAAAGGATTAGGATATAGATTAAAAACAAAAGCAACATACTTAATATTTAAGTTCAGTATCTCCCAAGGATTGCCGGTCCCCATGGCCGCGCTCGCCAAGGCGTCTCGCTTTGGTGCTTCGTAGCGAAGCAGATCGTGGGTTCGAGTCCCGCCTTGGGCATGGGACCTGACTCCGGAACAGTATTTTTGTAAAAAAAAAAAAAAAAAAAAGCCCTCTCCGTGGTGTAATGGTTACCATGCCAACTTTATATACCCAAGGTTGCGGGTTCAAACCCGGCGGAGGATGATGGATTTTTTTCGGGTGTAAAAATCCTTAGCATGGCTTCCTTCGGAAGGGAAGTAAAACCGTTGGTTCCGTGTCGTAGATTTACGACACGTAAAAGAACCTCAAGCCTGATAGAGAGGCCTCTGAGCAAACTTAAGCGGTCTTTCACGCCCAATTTAGAATGGGACGCTGAAAACCTCAGCAGTTAAAGAGCGTCCATAAATAACACGCCATTTACATTTTAGGATGCGACACGAAGATTCTCAAGAAAATTATCCCAACCCAACTACCCTTTACATTGAAAAGATTTCTAAATTTTTGATTTTCTCAAAAATGGCTCAAACGATTTTGCCTAAAATTTCTTATATTTATATGACAACTAATATGTATATCTTGAATTTTCTAAGAATAGCGTCTAAAGACCTCCTTATTCTGGATGATTGTTTTTTGAATTTTGCATAACTAGTAAACCGTAATAGACAAAAACGTACCACACAAATATGTACAGTTCCTTAAAACACACAATTTATGTCATATATTTTTTATTCAGCAGTTGATCGTTTTTAGATATTCCTTATTATTGTTTTCAGATCCAAAATACTTAAAACTTTTCTCATACAGGAACTCGTCAACTTCTGACCACGCAAAGAAACAGATTTCAGTCCCATAGCAACACATTTTAAAACATTTGACTGTCGGTTTAGCCTAGTGTATTCCCTATTTCTCTTTTACTAATAAGGAACTAATTAATAAGACCGTTTCTGCTAATAATAATCTCGAATAGCGTGAGTAGATAGAAGAATAAGCTTATTAATAATAGATCGTTATATAGTTGTAGAGAAAGTCATGGAACGCATCAGATTTTTATTTTCTATACCGCTTGGGTGTATAATGCATAGAGAAGGTATTGTATTACATATAAAAAGCTGATGTGTTCCATTCACGTGATTTCCTGTACATCTCTACAACAAATTATTGTTAAAAAACTTATGCTTATTTCTACTTCATGTTAATCGAGAAAAAATTAGCAGAAACAGTCTTATTACTTGCTTCCATGCAAGTAGAAGGGCATAAGGTAGTAGCATAGGCTAAAGTATTAGTTGAAAGCTGGTTGTTATGTTGCTGATATTCCTTTGTTCCTATGGACAGGAGTTGATAAATTCCCGTATGAGAAAAGTGTTTTTAAAGCTGAAACCAATAATAAGGAATATCTAAAAAACGATCAATTCCACGAAAAAAATGTATATAACATAAATTGTGTGTTATAAGGAGTTCTACATTTTCTGTTAACTTTTTGTCGATCTCTTACAGTTTAGCAGTTATAACAATTTCCGTAAAATTCATTCAGAATAAAGTAGTCTTCGGAGGTTATTCCCAGAAAGTTTAATATATACATTTTATTTGTCAGGTAAATATCTTTCATATAGTATATTTTAATTGAAATCGTTAGTAATCTTTGAGAAAATCAAAAGTTTCGAAAATTTCTCCATGTAACGGGTAGTTGGGGGTGGGGGAATTTCATTGAAAATCTTCGTGTCGCACCCTTGTAAGATACTGAACTTAAATACCAAGTTTGGTATTTAACGGACTTTTCGTTTTTGAGCTATGCTGTCCACACACACACACACACACACACACACACGTACGTTTTTCCAAAAAAAATGTTTATTCAGGGGAACCCAAAACATGTATTTCCGGTGAAATCGCGGTATCGAATTTTTTGTTGGAATACAATACTTTGTCTATACACTATGTACATAGTACGTATAGAGAAAGTAAAAAGGACTGTGTATAAATGACATTACAAAGAAGTCGCATAAAATGTTTAAAACAAGTCCCTCCTAAAACTACCCTTTGCATGTAATATTTTTCGAAAAGCCTTATTTTCTTAAAAAATGTAGCAAATGGTTTTTATTGAAATGCTGTATATAAAGATATTTACGTAAGGCAATGTACATCTTGTATTTTCTCGGAATATTTTCTGAAATCTTCTTCATTCTGGATGACTTATGCATAACTGGTAAATCGTAAGAGAGAGATAAAACCTAACTGCATATTGCACTTAATCGAGACATTCTTGTTATTGGTTTCAATTTTGCAATACTTATACTTTTCTCATTCATTAACTATCTCTCTTGTTTTACTGGTCATGGAAACAAAACGAATTTCAATTGTATTACACACCAACCAACTTTTAAAGGACTTATCTATCACTTTAGCCTTATTTCCGTCCTACTTAGAAGGAAGCAAGTAATGAGACAATTTCTGCTAATGATTATCTCGATTAGCATGAAGTATGAATGAATGAATAAGCGTATTTATTGACATAGCAATATCATACATAGAATTTCAACAATCGCACGGGTCCACAGACCGTACGTGCTTTTGTAATACACATTACAAGCAATATTAAAACAACAACAAAGAATTAAAAGAGTAAACACGAAAATAAAAAGACAAAGGAAATACACAGTCCAAAGCAATATTAAACAACAATAAAGAATTAAGAGTGAACCCGAAAATAAAAATACAAAGATATTCAAATATAGGAATTTAAATTTACAGCACAGAGTACACCTTCATAAATGCACCCTCTTATAATAGAAAATTACACTTAAAAGACATATATACACATAATATATACAACATATATAAAAGGTCCGAGGCTACAGGGTAAATCTGACTAGCATGGTCACAGTCCGTCAACATCTTAGCATGAAGTAGATAGAATAGTAGTTTGTTTGCAGAACAGATAGAAATGTTAATATGAATGGAACACTTCAGATTTCGTTATTCAAAGTATAAACTTACGAAAACGGATTTTGTTTATAATTTTGCGTGTAGTTAGAGGGCGAGGTAGTTTGTATTTGGATGCACCCTGGAACGAGCGAAGGGTGTAGCGCCTTCATTCTGTTCTGCAATGCAAGCGTGGCGACACCCATCAGGTAACAAAGACCAACAAAATACAAAGATGTTGAACTTTGGATGATATATCCGATCCCAGAGCACACTTTAATCTCCCCACCATCCATCACGTGACGTGCACGTTAAACAACAACAGAGGGTGGGAGATCGTCATCTGCAGGTGTAGACCCCTCTCATCGATCTCTGCCGCCCGTGTCACGACAATGGTGAGAACACATTTCTGCACACAATAGCACAGAGTGTCACTTCCTTTATTTATAACTTACTAGCGACCCGACCGAGAATCCTCCTAAAAGAATTCTTTGATCAAAAACTGTGGACTTGACGCAATTTATATCAGGTGGACCAACAGCGCCGTGTTTCACATGTGCCGTTATCCTTTTGCACGTTAGAAGACTCGACGGGTCAATTCCAAGCAAGTAGCTGTCAGTGGTTGTGTTAGCAAATAGTTTAGCGACCTTCCATCTAGTTCTCCAGCATATCAGCGGAAACAGTGGGGGAATTGCGTTCATTGAGAGGCACTTCCCAGGTGTGTATTAGAGTTCGTGATGATATACAAAAACAGTGTAAACACACGGTGTTTTCTCGCTGAACTGTAGGGCTTATTATCTTTAGCCTTTTATTTTCTATACTATTAAACAGACACAAGTTCAATCTCACATGCATACTTCCAAACACGTTGGACGTTAGGGAATGGTTGTAGTAAAAAAAAAAATAATAATAATAATAATCCTGTGCCCCGCCGAGAATTGAACCCGGGACCACTAGATTCAGGAGTCCTCAAAACATGTATTTCCGTTGAAATCTCAATATCAGAATTTTGGGTGGAACAGAATACCTTCTCTTGCAGCCATTTACATTGTTCATACATACTTAAATAGCAAGTTGTACGGAATATTTACAAGGCATTAGGAGTAAAAAGTAAAAGAACGAAGAAAATAATAAAAGATAAGCATTAAGTAATATTTAATTAATAAATATGTAAATAAATTAATAATTATAATAATACATTTTATAAATAATTGAGATGATAATAAAATAAATACACATAATGAAGTATTAATTACTAAACATGATAATATATTTATTAGCTAGGTATTAAATATTAATATTTTGTAGAATTAAAGATGAAAATTTAAAAATAATAATAATAATAATAATTCAAAATCTTCTCGGGCTTCTAGCCAGGTAAAAACTTGGTTTTTACCTGGCTAGAAGCCCGAGAAGATTTTGAATTAACACGTCGCCAGGAAAGCTTTAGTTCGTATAATAATAATATAATAATAATAATAATCAGACATATGAAGAATTACAAAGTAAAGGTACTGGATGTCAATACCCCCTAATATCAGATACCTGTTAGTCATAGGTTTGTTTTGATTAAGAGTTCATGGGTTAGATAGCTGGTTACCAGATAAATACTGGTTTCCAGTATTAGTCATTAGATGTAGTATTTAGTTACCTTTAAATTGTATCTAGTAGTTTTTTCTATGTTTTGATTTATTTTTTTTTAAATATTTGATATGTAAGTTGATCATGCTGAACACATATTTGGTAATGTAATTTAAATTTACAATTCATTTATTAATTGTCATGCCAACAAGCGCTGTTAGTACCTACAGTAAGAGTTTGAGAGGTCATTGATACAGTGCAATTAGGAAATGACGTAACACTCAAGATATGTGCTACTTCAAGTAAAGAATCTATAGCAAAATTCATTAACAAAAAGGTGTATAAGAAGGCTTTGTCTAATTAATTTAGATGTAGTCTTTCATTTGTTCATATCGAGAATTCATTTTTTCTTAATGTTCAATAAAACAGCAATTTTGATTTATTATTATTATTATTTTTTTTTTGCGGTTCTTTCAAGTATTTCAAAAAGTAATTGACTAACCACGAACTATTAATTACTTTCAGGTCAAGAATGCATATTGGGAATACGAGGCAATATACTACTGTTGCTTTATATAGGTATAAATTAATTTATGTCAACTTTAAACAAATTTGGAATATAATATTTTGGATAATAAATATAAGAATTTTAAAATCACGTTCTGGTTTAAGAAATTAGGCACCGGGGGTAGCATTTTAGTATCTGTATTTATTTATTTGTCCTTACGTGTTAGAGAAAGTGAACATTTTGACAACTGTACTTTTAATATTTTACATTTAAAAAATCTCATGTGTTCCATTCACATGACTTTCTCTACATCTCTGCAACAGCTTATTGTTAAAAAGCATATGTTTCTATTTACTTCATGCTAATCGAAAAAAAAAATTAGCAGAAATAGTCTTATTACTTGCTTCCATGCAAGTAGAAGCGAAATAAATGAGTACCATAGGTTAAAGTGATAGTCAAAAGTTGGTTGCTATGTAACTGAAGCTCCTTTGTTTGTATGGGCAGCAGTTGACAAATTCCTGTATGAGAAATGTATAAGCTTTTCAAATCTAAAGTCACCCTCCGTGGTGTAATGGTTACCATGCTAACTCCATATACCCAAGGCGGAGGACGATGGGTTTTTTTCGGGTGTAAAAATCCTTAGCATGGCTTCCTTCGAAAGGGAAGTAAAGTCGTTGGTCCTGTGTCGTAGATTTCCGGCACGTAAAAGAACCTCAAGTCTGATAGAGAGACGTTTGAACAAAAATTAAGCGGTCTGTCACGCCCGATACAGAATGGAACGCTGAGAACCACAGTAGTTAAAGAGCGTCCTTAAATAATATGACATTTCCATTTTTTTTTCAAATCTGAAACTTGAAACGATCAACTCGACAAAAAAAATGTATATAACTTAAATTGTGTGTTTTAATTTGCCCTACATTTTCTGTGTATAAAGTTTTTGTCCATCTGTTACGGTTTAGCAGTTATGCACAATTCCGTAAAATTCATCCAGAAGAAAGTAGTCTTCAGAGGATATTCCCAGAAAATTATATTATACATTTGATTTGTCAGGTAAATATATTTAATATATGATATTTTAATCAAAATCGTTAGAGCGGTTTTTAAGGAAAATCAAAAAATATCGAAAAAAAGTTCCACGTAGTTTGGGGGTGGGGGAATTTTTTTCAAAATATTTGTGGCGTGCTTGGAAGATACCAAACTTAAATACCAAGTTTGATATTTTACCGACTTTTCGTTTTTGAGTTATCGTGTTCACACACACACATACACACACAGACACACACACACACACACACCTTTTTGTGAAAATGCTTTTTTTTTATACAGGAGACCCTAAAATATATATTTCCAGTGAAATCTCGGCATCGAATTTTTGGGTGGAGTGCAAAACCTTCTCTATATACTATGTACATAGTACGTGTAGAGAAAGTAATAAAAGTATCCACGTTAGCGCGCTTTTATCATATTATTAAAAGTAAATGTATGATTTCTTTTACGACAAATGTGTGGTTAGGGATTCATTTTAAAGGTGTTTCAGGCAATCTAGCTCTCTTAAACAGAAAATGACTAAAGAATACAATAATTTATTGAAATTCAAGAATCTGAAATAAAATGCAGAGTGTATGCAACATATTTTCTTGTTGATATGTGTGGGAGCTTGCGTGACTCGGAAGAGTTTAGAGCAGATATTCCACTAGAATCGGTACCCTGCAACACTCGTAAATCGGTTCCCGATATTTTTAACCTTATCTTCCTTTTTCCCTCACGTAAGTGTGGTAAAGGCAATAAACTGGACTGCTGGAGAGTATTGAAAAATTCCCAGATGACTAAGGAAGAAAATATTTTTCACTTCGCCTCGTGCTCTAGATAAAACCATATTCTCCTGGCCTTATGGTCATTGCTATGTTTATAGGGGGCCTTCCTGCGTGGCAGAAGTTAGTACTGCGACTAAAGTAGTGATGGTTAGAAAGTAACAGTTACAATATTGTAGCGGTTACAACTGAGACAGAAATGAGCAATTCATATACTACAATATGGGAGAAGATTACTAGAGGGGAAAAGGGAGACGTGGTCAAATTTCAGTTATATCATCCCCGTTATTAGTAAAGACACTTGCATTTATATTGTGCTATTTTTACTTTCTCTAACCCGCATGTGCATAGTGCATCCAAAAATTCGATGTCGATATTTCACCGGAAATATATGCTTTGGGACCTCCTGAATAAAAAAAAAAAAAACTTCTTAGAAAAAGGTCCGCGCGCGTGTGCGTGTGTGTCTGTCTGTGGAAAGCATAGCTCATAAATGAAAAGAACGTTGAATACCAATCTTGATATTTAAGTTCAGTATTTTTCAAGGATGCAACACGAAGATTTTGAGGAAAAGTCCCCCACTCCAAACTACCCTTTATATAGAAAATGTTTAGAAAAGTTTAATTTTCTCAAAATTGATTAAAATACCGTATATTAAAAATATTTACACGACATATAAAATGTATATCTTGAATTTTCTGGGAATAGCCATTGAAAACCTCTTTATTCTGGATGAATTTTGCTGGATTTTGCATAACTAGTAAACCATAAGAGATAGACAAAACCTTACTACACACAATATGTAAATCTCGTTGAAACAAACAATTTACTCATATTCATTTGTTTCGTGGAGTTGACCATTTTGGAGATATTCTTATTTGTTTCGGTTTTAAAATATTAAAAACTTTTCACATACGGGAATTTATTAACAATTGTAATGTAAAGAAATGGATTTCATTCACATGGCAACCAGCTTTTAAAAGAATTGATTATCGCTTTAGCCTAGTGTATTCCATTATTTGCCTTCTTGTTACAAGAAAGCATTTCTGCTAATGTTTATCTCCATTAGTATGAAGTACTTAGAAGAATAACCTTATAACAGTTATTTGTTACGAGACGTAGAGAAAGTTATGTGAATGGAACAATCAGATTTTTACTTTTTCAACTTTGTTAATAGTATGAGGATCCTCCAGAACGTAACGAACGATTTGGTATAACTGAATAATAACAAAAGATATCAACAAAAATTTTACTCTACTTCTCAAAGTATTGGAATTGCTCTCAAGGTATTTATTGTCACGTGGCTCCGGTTTTTCACTGCAGATTTTATACTCTTCCATCGCTAAAGATGGAAGCCAAGATATCACTGCCTCTTTGAGGACTTCATCGTTTGGGAAATCTTTTTCATCCAAAAAAAGGCATGTACCATGTCCAAGTGAAACACCGGTTTTCCTGAATTATTTTATCAATTTCAATTCAATTCTTCCAAACCGACTGATGAACTTCCACTGCGGACTTTGTCGTGCACACCGGTCCTACCTTGATCACTCGTAAATTATGCACCCTTTTTTCACTGAAGACTGTTCATTGTATTATCACGATACACTTGCAGTATTTGCCTATAAAATTCAATTGGCTGAACTTGTGTGCATTCAAAAAAACAAATAAGTTCTTTGGCGGTAGAAAATCATAACATTGGCACTGAAAAACGGGTAACACGTGACAATAAATATATTGACAGAATGGAGATTACGTTAGAAATAGATGGAACTTTGTAAATAATAGTTTTGTGTGATATCTTTCGTTATTAGTATGCGAAATCATTCGTTACTTTGTGGATGTAGAAGATTTTGCTTTGCACTAAGAAATTGAACCAAGATTTCACTAGAAACATATTTTAGGGTGTCTCCTTAAAAATCGAAAAAGTGAAAAGTCGGTTAAACATCAAAGTTGGTATTTAAGTTCAGTATCTTCCAAGGATGTGAAAGGAAAATTATGTGGAAAATTATTTGAAAATGTTCGATTTCATAAAAATGGCTCTTACGATTTTAATTAAAGTGCGACATTTTAAAAATATTTGCATGGCAAATACAGATTTTGAATTTGCTGGGAACAACCTGAAGTCCTCTTCAGTCTAAATGCCTTTTGTATAACTAACCGCAAGAGAGAGAAGTTTATCTTCAGGTGTAGACCTGGTTAAAATACTCTATTTATGTCGTATACACTCTTTTTGTGGAGTGATTTCCGAAGTATTTCTTGTTATTGGTTCAATTTTAAACCATTTTTTGACTCCTGACCAAGCAAATACTACTGAATTTTAATCACCTAACAACCAGTTTTTAAAAGATTTGACTATCGCTTTGTCCTAGTGTATTCCCTCATTTCCCTTCTACTTATAAGGAACTAAGTAATAAAACCGTTTCTGTTGATGTTTATCCCGATTAAAATGAAGAAGATAAAAGAATAGGATTTTGCGAGAATAATTGTTACACAAAAAGTAGAGAATTCATTTCAATGGATCACATTAGATTTTTAAATCTAGGAGGTGTTGAACTATAAGCGTCTCAAACTTGAAACAAAATTATAACAGCATGCAGTAAATCAGATAAATATGTTATGATGTGAGCATACCATTATCAGCACGTTATAAGTCTTAATGACTTGTTACGTCTTCAAAGGGTTGATATCATCTCAACATATGTATTCCAACAGGCTCATAACTATTGTATTTTGGAGCTCTGTGTTTATCCATTCTTTTTTCGTGTTCCGTTTACAATTGCCAATAATTTATAATTGTTTTATTTAGCCTTTCTACTCTCAGCTCTTTTTGATATCATCTGCCTTTAACTTCTCTACCACGTACCGAGCGAGGTGGCACCACGGTAACGTGAGAGACTAACATTCGGGAGGTCAGGGGATCGATTTTCGGCTTTCATTTATAGGTTGTTTCTCCAAGTCCACAGAAGAATGCTGGAAAGAATTACATCTCCCGAATTTCCTCCCCATCATTTCCTTATAGTCTGTTAGCCTTGTGGGATTAGGCGACGATGTTCGGCCAGTTGTGGCTGGGCGGTGGCTTCCGGACTTCGCAGCGGGTCCACTCTATCGGGGTCTCTTCGGGGAGGCCCGGGAATTGTGGAAGGGATCCGGGCGTCATCTGAATCGTTAGGGATCCCATCCATATTTACACCTGTCGTGATCCGGATCTACTCGGCCTTCTGGGGGCACGTAAGTCGCAATATGTCCAAAGGATCTAATTGAGGAACTTGTCCCAGGCCTGAGGACACTGTCGAGAGTTAATCCTGATCATAATTCTTCTCAACGTCATACCTAGTAGGTTGCACTCCACTCAAGTATGCTATATCAAAATTACGCCGAAAATATGTGTTTTAGGTCTAATAAATTCAAAAGGATTTTAGAAAAGAGCTCAGAGGGGGGGGGGAGAGATAGTATAAATACTCTAAAATAAACCTGGTATTTTAATTTGATATATACGTTCAGCATCTATCTAATTTGTTCCATTTACACGACTTTCTTCTCCTTCCTTTTTGTTGTTGTTGTTGTAGCAGCTTAACGCCATTTAACTTGGTTGGTCAGATCGGACGATAATGAAATTAGTGAAATAATACTCTAATGATATCGAGCTTAAAGTTACTCGACATTCGTCTTTACAGGATAAGGGAAAACCCCGAAATAAACCTTATCGGGTAACTCACCCTAAGCGAGATTCGAATTCACGACCTGTTGAATCTGAGGCAGACACGCTACCGCCACACTACCCAGGCGGGCTTCCTTCATTGCTCTACAAACTATCCTTACAATAGCTTATTCTCCTATTTACTTCATACTAATCGAGATAAACATTGGCAGAATGGCCTTTTAATTTACTTCTTTGTAAGTAGAAGGGAAATAAGGGAATACACTGTTTACTTTACTTTTTCATAAAATTTTATTATACAATGTAATTGCTTTAAGTTTTACTTTAAAATAAATTAATAGAATTTGATTAATATACCCATTTTAACTATTTTTATTTTATCTGATTTAGTTTAATTTTTACTTTCTCTATACTTATTAGGTACATAGTGTTTACAGAAGGTATTGCACTCCACCCAAAAATTCCATACCGAGATTTCGCTGGAAATATATGTTTTGGCGTCCACTGTATCCAAAAAAAAGCAGTTTCAGAAAAAGGTCCGTGTGTGTGTGTGAGTCTGTGAACACGATAACTCAAAAACGAAAAGTCAGTAAAATACTAAACTTCGTATTTAATTTTAATATCTTCCAGGGATGCGACACGAAGATTTTGAGAAAAATCCCCCACCCCAAACTACCCTTTACATGGAACTTTTTCGAAAATTTTGATTTTCTAAAATATGGCTCTAACGATTTTGATTAAAATAGCGTATATTAAAGATATTTACCTGACAAATAAAATGTATATCTTCAATTTGCTGGGAATAGCGTCTGAAGCTTACTTCATTCTGGATGGAATTTATGGAATTTTGCATAACTGCTAAACTGTAAGAGATAGAAAAAAACTTACTACGCAAAAGTAGAGCACCTTAAAACACACAATATATGTTGTATACATTTTTTTCGGGGAGTTGATCGTTTTTTAGATATTGCTTATTTTTGGATTCAGCTTTAAAAAAACATATTTTTCTCATACAGAAATTTGTAGACTCCTGTCCACACAAAGGAACTTCAGTCACATAGCAACCAGCTTTTGACTATCACTTTAATCTATAGTACTCCCTTATTTCACTTCTAATTTCAAGGAAGCAAGTAATAAAATTATTTCTGCTAATTTTTTCTCGATTAGCATGAAGTAAATAGAAGCATAAGCTTTCTAACAATAATTTATTGCAGAAATTTAGAGAAAGTCAAGTGAATGGATCACATCAGATTTGTATTTATCTTTGTTTCATCAATTTTGTAATATCAACACATGTATTACTTATACGCATATGTACTGCTCGTAATGCTTTTTGGTTAGGTTTTCACACCAAAGCAGTAATTTGAAATTTGAAATTATATAATATTGCTGCCGCTTTCGATAAGAGAAGTGTTATCACTTTACTGACGTATAGCAACATTCTTGCCTTGTTCTCTATGATCAGGTAAATTTAACCTGTCATTGATCAGCCACTAGGTGCGCATGGTGGCAGCGTATGAGCCCACCGCCCCGGGACAGCGCCACAGGAAAAAAGCAGGACACTATGGGCGTGAAATTGACAACAAACTTACTCTGGGACATTTTCTTTTCAAGTTAATTAGATTGCTTTACGTGGAAAAAAATCTGATGTGTTCCATTCACATGACTCCCCTGCCTGTTCTGCAAACAATCTATTCTTCACAAGGTTATCCTTTTATTTACAGCATGCTAATCAAGATAAACGTTAGCTGAAATAATCTCATTATTTTCTTCCTTTTAAGTAGAAGGTAAATGAGCTAAAGTGACAGTAAAATCTTGAAAACTGTCGCCATGTGCGTGTCATTGATATTCGGGAATAAAACAAAAGAGAGATGAAACGGATGGGGACCTCCCGTTTGAGAAAAGTTAAATATTTTAAAAAATAAACCAATAACACGGAATATTTTAGAAATGATTATCTCAACAAATAGAAAACCGCCATATGGTATAAACTGCGTGCTTAAACAAGAATTACATGTTTTGTGTGGCAAGCTTTTGTCTGTCTCTTGCAGTTTACCAGTTATACAAAAGGCATCCAGAATGAAGAGGCCTTCAGAGGCTATTCCCAAGAAACTGAAAATATACATTTTATTTTTTATCTAAATATCTTAAATATGTAAATAAAATCATTAGAACCAATTTTGTGAATGTAAAATTAATGGTGGAGGATTCTTTCGAAAATCTTCGTGTCACATCCTTAGAACATGCTAAAGCTAAATATAAAGTTTGGTATTTTACGCATTTTTTGTTTTTGAGTTATGTTGTTCACAGGTACACACAAAACTTTCTAAACCTGCTTTTTTGGATACAGGGGATCCTAAAACGTGTATTTCCTTTGAAATTCCGGTACCGAATTTTTTGATGAAATGCAACATCTCTCTACCTAAGTACTGTGCTAAGCAAAGAAAGCAATGCATGGGACCGTTTGGGTCCCTTCAATGCCAAGAAATGATAAGCTCGAAAAATCGTTGCACTCTGGTCTCTGGGGTCGCAGGTTTAAACCCGGCAGAGTTTAGCGTGGAGGTCGACTACTGACGGGTATGGAAATAACCGTGCAGGATGTGTTCCTCATTTGCTAGCTGACTGTAAATATTCCAGTCAGCTCATATATGCAAAAACAAACAACATAAAAGACGGCACCATAAAGTAGTAATGCCGCAGCAGACAATTGGTGGCGTCTTTTTCGAGAGACAAGGAATTTATATCCGCTATAACCTCTTCCGTAGTGGGAAATGAGCAGAGACTGTCGTAAACCCCACTTTCGTAATGTACTCCTGCACAAAACCCCAGCACGTAAAATGTCGATCAACATAAATTCTTAATCTCCACACCTATAGTCTGTAGCTACCGTCAAAATATGAGACTCAATTAAAATCATGAAATAATCCAAACACTTAAGTGTGTAAGAATATTACGGAGGTCTTGAGTACTGATACTGGAAGTTTGTGCAGGATACGAGAGGCGTTCAGTAAAGCCTTGGAAAAAGATAGTAAACCAAATTATTTTACAACATAATCTCCTTTTAGCTGGATACACTTTTCCCGACGTTCTAACTATTTTAAGCCCCCAAAATAGGTATTTTGGGTGATAACCTCTTCGTTAGATGTAAATCGTTTTCCGCCGAGCCACCTTTTTACTTTCTCTACACGTGCTATGTACATAGTGTATAGAGAAGGTATTGTAATGCACCCAAAAATTCGATACCGAGATTTCACCGGAAATACATGTTTCGGGTTCCCCTGAATCCAAAAAAAAAAAGCATTTATGGAAAAAGGTCCATGTGGGTGTAGGTGTGTGTGTGTGTGTGTGTGTGTGTGTGTGTGTGTGTGTACAGCTTAACTCAGAAACGAAAAGACCATAAAATACCAAACTTGGTATTTAGATTTGTTATCTTCCACGGATGCGATACGAAGATTTTGAAGAAAATCCTCCCACCCCCAACTACCTTTTACATGAAACTTTTTTTCTAAAATTTTGATTTTCTCAAAAATGGCTTTGAAGATTTTGATTAAAATATGGTATGTTAAAAATATTTACCTGACAAATAAAATGTATATCTTGAATTTTCTGGGAATAGCCTCTGAAGACTTCTTTATTCTGGATGAATTTTACGGAATTTTGCATAACTGCTAAACCGTAAGATATGGACAAAAATAAATCTTATCATACAAAGAATGTAGAGCACGTTAAAACACACAATATATGTTATATATTATTTTTCGTGGAGTTGATATTCCTTGTTTTTGGTTTCAGCTTTAAAAGCATACTTTTCTCATATAGGAATTTGTCAACTTTTGTCCATGCACACAAAGGAACTGCAGTTACATAGCAACCTGCTTTTGACTATCACTTTAACCTATAGTACTTTCTTATTTCGCTTCTACTTACAAGGAAGCAATTAATAAGACTATTTCTGCTAATTTTTTCTTGATTAGTATGAAGTAAATAGAAGCATTAGCTTTTTAACAATAATTTGTTGCAGAGATGTAGAGAAAGTCATGTGAATGGAACACATAAGATTTTTCAAGTTTGCAAATAAAAAAGAAAGAGTCATTGGGGGCCAATTCCGGAGTACACGATGGATGTTGTAATTCGAACCTTACTTCTATAATGACCAGTGTAATCTCTCGGATTTTCTAAGGACCTATTGAACGTCCCTGGTATGTTGAAGTTTTTACCAGTAAGCATTTTTGCCAAATTATAGCGCGCACGCTTAATTAAACATTAATTTTATAATAAAAATGCATTGTTATGAGTGCTCTGTCCAATTAGTTTGTTGCCCGCCTGGATAGTGGTGGTAACGTGTCTGCTTCCCATTCGAAAGGTCAAGAGTTCGAATCTCGCTTAGGGTGAGTGTCCCGGATAAGACTTTTTTCGGGGTTTTCCTTTATCCTGAGAAGACTAATGTCGAGTAACTTTGAACTCTACGGACCCCGAGATCACTTGAGCATCATTTCACCAATTTCATTCATCGTCCGATATGACCAACCAGGTTATAGGACGTTAAGCTTTAAAAAAAAAAAAAATCGTTTGTAAAAAATTTGTAAAAAATTTGGGGTATTCCATTCATATGACTTTCTGTACATATCTCCAACAAAATACTGTTGAAAAGCTTATGTCTTTTCATTTCATGCTAATCGATGAAAAAATTAGCAGAAATAAGTCTTATTACTTACTTCCTTGTAAGTAGAAGCGAAATAATGATAGCCAAAAGGTGGTTGCTGTGTGACTGAGGTTCCTTTGTTTGTATGTACAGGAGTTGACAAACTCCTGAATTATAAAAGTATAAGTGTTTAAAGCTGAAACCATTAACAATAAATATCTAAAAAAACGATCCACTCTAATATATATGTACAACATAAATTGTGTGTTTTTACGAGCTCTTAATTTTCTGTAGAGCAAGTTTTTGTCCATCTCTTATGATTTGCCAGTTATGCAAAAATCCATAAAATTCATCCAGAATAAAGTAATCTTCAGAGGCTATTCAAAGAAAATTCAAGATATGCATTTTATTTGTCAGGTAAATATCTTTAATATACGATATTTTAATCAAAATCGTCAGAGGCATTTTTGAGAAAATCAAAATTTTCGAAAAAATGTCCATGTAAAGGGGGGAGGGATTTTCTTGAATATCTTCGTGTCGCATCCTTAGAAGATACCAAACTCAAATACCAAGTTTTCGTTTTTTACATATGCTGTCCACAGACAAACACACACACACACACACACTCACACTCTCACGTGCGTTTTTCCAAAAAGTTTCCTTTTTTTTTTGATTCAGGAGTACCCAAAACATGTATTTTCCGTGAAATCTCGGTATGAAATTTTTGTGTGCATTAAAATACCTTTTCTACATACCTACTATGTGCATAGTACGTTTAGAGAAAGTAAAAATCTGACATTTTCTTCACATGACTTTCTCAAGCTGTTCCCCAAAAGTTTTATTCAAAAGGTTAATTTTTTACCTAATTTTGCCAATGAAGATGATAATAAAAAGCAAAATAGACTTATTGCTTGTTTCCTGTAAGTAGAAGGGAATAAATTGCATAGGCTAAAGCGATAGTCAAGTCTTTAAAAGCCGGTCGCTATGTGAAATTCCAATCTCTCTGCTTGCCAGGAGTAAACGAACGAAAAACGAGAATAGAGATATCTTGCCGTGTGAGAAAAGTTTAAGTGGCTTAAAATTGAAACAAATAATCCGGAATATTTCGAAAACAGTTAACTCTACAATGATAATCGCATTACATCAGCTTTTAAAAGATTTTACTATCGCTTTAGCCTGCTAATGTTCATCTCAATTAGCGTGGTTTAGGTAGAATAATAATATTCTGTAATAAGTTTGTAGCACAGCTAGAAAAAGTCATGTGAGTGTATCACAAGTCTTAAATATGTTATATTCTGAATTAATAATAAAATTAATAGCAGTAAAGGCTTCGGAACGTACCATTTCTTTAAGGTAAAAGATTGAATATGATAGTTCAGGCCCCACCTGCACCTTTTGCTACCTGGAAGCCGAAACAATGCTGGAGTTTATAGAGACCTTAATTAGTAAACTTTACCAACTTGTTTGATCAATTAATACCATACGTTTTTGAAACTTGTGTAGACTTCTTTCCGACTTAAATCTCTAATTAAACAAGCAGTATTTTCAATAGAACACTTTTTCCGACGTTTCCAATCTACAGAGATAATTTGTTTGATTTACCAAAATTGTACACGTCACTCTAAATGAGTGTTCCATTCACATGACTTTCCCTGGTTGTAACGTAAACTTTTCTTAAAAAAGATTATTTTTTTATCTACCTCATGCCAATCGGTATAAGCATTAGCAGAATTGGCCTTATTACTCGCTCCTTTTCAGGTAGAAGGGAAATAACGAAATACACTAGGCTAAAGCGATAGTCAAATATTTTAAAAGCTATCGCTATGTGAAACAATTGAGATTCGGTTTCCTTAACCTGTTAAGAGTAAGCAAAAGAGACGAAAAAAATCTGATGTGTACCATTCACATGACTTTCTCTATATCCCTGCAACTAATTATTCTTAAAAAGCTTATACTTCTATTTACTGTATGCTCATTAGAAAAAATTAGCAGAAAAAAAATGTATATAACATAAATTGTGTGTTTTAATGTGCTCTACATTTTTGTGTGTTAAGTTTTTGTCCATCTCTTACGGTTTAGTAATTATGAAAAATTCATCCAGAATAAAGTAGTCTTCAGAGGCTATTCCCAGAAAATTCAAAATATACATTTTATTTGTCAGGTAAATAGCTTTAATATACGAAATTTTAATCAAAATCGTTAGAGCCTTTTGAGAAAATCGAAATTTTCGAAAAAAAGTTCCATGTAAAGGGTAGTTTGGGGTGGGGGGATTTTTCCCAAAATCTTTGTGTCACATCCCTGGAAGATACTAAACTTAAATACCAAGTCTGGTATTTTACCGACTATTCGTTTTTGAGCTATCGTGTTCACAGACACACAGACACACACACACATGGACCTTTTTCTGAAAATACTTTTTTTGGATACAGGGGACCCTAAAACATATATTTCCGGTGAAATCTCGGTATCGAATTTTTGGGTGGAGTGCAATACATTCTCTATTCACTATGTACATAGTGAGTATAGAGAAAGTAAAAATATGACGTACCATTTGAGAAAAATTAAAGTAACTTAAAACTAAACCAGTAATATGGAATATCTCGGAAACGGTTAACTCTACAAGAAAAAAGTATGTCATAAATTGCGTATTTTAACCAGATCTACGTTTTTGTATAGTACGTTTTTGTGTATCTTACGATTATTAGGTATATGGTATTGTAATCAAAGTCGTTAATTTTTGAGAAAATAAACATTTCCTAAAAATGTACCATGTAAAGCGTAGTTGGGCGTGGTGTGATTTTCCTGAAGACGCATCTTCGTGACGCATCTTTGGAAGATAATGAACGTAAATCCAAATTTTGTATTCGACTGACTTTCTGTTTCCGAGTTATTCTATCCACAAAATCGTGGATATTTTTCTAATTCTTTTTTTATTCACTTGTTCTCAAAACATGCATTTACGGTGAAATTTCGGTATCAAAGTTTTGGGTTGAATAAAATACCTTCTCTGTATACTGTCTATATTGTAATACGGGACAGAGAAGGTAAAAGAGTAAACTCTTAGAGTTAAGATAAGTTATATAAATTAATCCCAAATATAATTCCCATTCTTCAAATCCAAAGTCTCTTCCATCTTGGGGAGGAGGTTTTGCAATTTCGGAACCACTATATTTTCAGTGGCACTTAAGCACTTAAATAGAATTTGCATTATATCCTGTTGAAAAATAAAAAATAAAGAATAATATATTACGTACTAAGAACTGTAAGTTAGACTTATTAGGTCGAGAATATATATTGGGAATACGAGGTCCGCAGGGCCGAGATTTGATAAGTAAGTTACAGTTATGGTTAGACAATTAGTTTTTGAAATACTTGAAACATTTTTTTAAAAAAAAAGAAATAAATTAAAAGTGCTTTACAATTTTTAATTGAACATTAAGAGAAAATGTATTTTCGATGTGAACAAATTAAAGGCTACATCTAAATTATATAGACAAAGCCTTCTTATGCTCTCTTTAGTTAATGAATTTTGTAATAGATTCTTTACTTGAAGTAGCACATGCCTTCAGTGTTAATTGTACTGCAAGTATTAATGACCTCTCAAACTCTTGCTGTAAGTGCTTCCAGGGTTTGTTGGCATGGCAATAAATAAATAAATTGTAAATTTAGCTTACATTACCAAATATGTCTTCAAATGATGAACTCAAGTATTTCAAAAATGTAATTTTGATATGGTGATGTTACGGTGTGTTTTTCGTTTCAGTGATTCCCTAATAAATCAAGTTTAATGCGCCTCAACCCTCTGGCAACCCAATAAAACAGAGTTCAGTGGAAAACAAAACACGATCAGGGAGAGTTGTTTCTTTTTCAAGCTGGGGTAGTTATAAATCCATAGAAGCGTATCTTGTGTTCTTCATCCACCGGAATAGCATGTATCATGCAAAGCCCGCGTATATATAGTAATCCGCTTCTCATTTCCGCCATCTTGTTCGTGCACCATTTTTGTAACGGCAGCAGCATGCAGGCGGTACTGCCGGGTTACTGCTGCGATGATGTTGCATTTGCAACAAGTTATTTGTTTCACATTTTGAAGCAGAAATAAAATGCATTCCGACTTCATTTCTCATCTGTGTAATAAATGTTAGTTTCCAGAGCTACCGGTAAATCTTTCTATACTGTATCTCAATCAAGAACAATCCTGTTTTAAACAATAAGGGCGAGTGGATTCAACCTGCCACGCGTTGTTTCGTCAACCTCTTAGAATTAAAACATCTGAAATGTTCCATTCACATGACTTTCTCTGCACCTCTGTAACAAATTATTGTTAAAAAGCTAATGTTTCCATCTACATAGTGCTAATCGAGATAAATGTTAGCAGAAATTGTCCTTAATACATAGTTCCTTCTTATACGTAGAGAGAAGATATTCACTTGACGTCCTCTAGCTGTTCGTCAATCTTTTATTCAAAAGATTAATCTGTTATCTACATCATGTTAATCAAGATAAACATAAGCAGAATTAGTGTTATCACTAGTTCCTTGTAAGAAGAAGAGAAATGAGAAAAAGCGATACTCTTGCCTTTAAAAGCCGATCGCTATGTAAAACAATTGAAATTCCAATCTCTTTGCTTTCCAGGAGTAAACAAACGAGAAGAAAGATGTTTTACCGTTTGAGAAAAGTTTAAGTGGCTAAAATTGAAACCAATAATCCGAAGTATCTTGAAAACGGTTAACTCTACAAAAAAATGTATGTGTGTTTTAATGAGAACATACATTTTTTTTTTTTTGTGGTAAGTTTTTGTAGATATATCTCTTACGGTTTGCCAGTTATTCAAAAGTCGTCCAGAATGAAGAGGTATTCAGAGGCTATTTCCAGAAAATCTGATTTACATTATACATAAGATGTTTTAATCAAAATTGTTAGTCATTTTTGAGAAAATCAAAATTTTCGAAAAATGTTCCATATAAAGGGTAGTGGGGGGATTTTCTTGAAAATCGTGTCGCATCCTTGGAAGATATTAAAATGAAATACGCTTAACACACACTTCTATTAAATTTTGTTTGTTTTGTTTTGTTTTGTTTCAGGGAGGTCTCAAAAACATGTATTTCCGGTGAAATCCCGGTATCGAATTTTTGGGTGCAATACAATACATTCTGTCTACAATATGGACATAGTGTGTGTAGAGCAAGTAAAAAGTCTTATGTATTCCATTCACATGATTTTCTCTAAATCTCTACAACAAATTACTGTTAAAAAGCTTAATCTTCTATCTACTTCATGCTAGTCGAGATAAACATTAACAGAAATGGTCTTGACTACTTGCTTTCTTGTAAGATAGCTAAAGCGATAGTCAAATGTTATAAAAGCTGATCGCTATGCGATTGATCCATCACAGTATCGACTGTCTCTCTGTTTCTTTCTTATAAGTCTATAACGGGATTGTTCTTGGAGACAAAATATAATTGAGCTATCTTAACCCTAGCATACTACATATGCCGTTTAAAACTAGAGTTATAGTAAAAATATTTGGGAATAAACCTATAAAATTATTACATAAAATAATAGAGAAAATAGAAATAAAAATAAATGTAGATCCTTTATTAATATTTTTCTTCCCAATTAAAAGTTTAAATTCTTCTAAACCGGTTTTCAAAATTATGCCAAAGACAATACCAAAAAAGTAGTTCAAATGGCCATGAATGTTAGGTGATAGGTAATGGACTAGTCATCCATTCAAAATCAAATGTTACAAGTTCAAATCCCAGTGATTGTGTTGAATGGCGGGGAGAGCTCAAGTAAAATAATCGGTGTGATGCTTGGAAGTAAATAGGGTTACATTTGTCTGTAGTTATGTCGGTTTTATCTTTTATTTATTTAAAAAAATCACTGCAATTTTAGGGCAAAAATTGTATATATTTTTACAGTATACAACAGTCTTGATTACTTAATCATTTATGGTTGAAGATTCGTATAATATGAAATTAATCCTAGTGTACAATCCTATTTGTGTAGTTACGCTTAAAATAAGTGGAACTTATAGGTACCGACAGGCAACAAAGGGTTAATGACGCGACTTGTTTCCATCTGATCTGATTCATTGCAGGAATTCGATTACATGCCATCGCTCTTCGGTAATCTAGCTCATGCGCCTTCGGAGGGTAATGACAGCTGCAGTTAATCTAACGTTGTTGGTCATGGTGGAATAATAGTTTAATAAGCTGTGCGTGTGTTATCATTGTGCTTGAATCGTATCTATCGCCCGCTGTTACTGCATACGGCTCCATAGGCGGTGGATACTGATGAACATGCAATGAAATGATATTGCGAAAGGAAATTTAGGGGGGAAAATATGATGTGTTCCATTCACATGACTTTCTCTACATCTCTGTAACAAATTATTGTTTGAAAAACATATTCTTCTATCTACTCCATGCTAATTAACATAAAAATCAGCAGACATTGTCATTATTTGGTCCCTTGTAAGTATAAGGGGGAAAATCCGATGTGTTCGATTCATAAGATGTCCTCTAGCTGTGCGACAAACACACCTTTTATTCAAACGATTTCCCTTTATCTACATCATGCTAATCGAAATAAAATTAACAGAAATGGTCTTATTACTTGTTTCCTAAGAAAATACACAGGCGAAAGTGATGCCTTGTCCTTTAAAAGCCGGTTGCTATGTGAAACAATTGAAATTCCAAGCTCTTTGCTTGCAAAGAGTAAACAAACAAAAAACGAGAAAAAATATGTCTTGCTGCTTGAGAAAGGTTAAGTGGCTTAAATTTGAAACCAATAATGCGGCTAACTCTACAAAAAAAAAAAAAAAAAAAAATATATATATATATATGACATAGCTTGTGTTTTTTAATATCTACATTTTTGTGTAGTACGTTTTTGCCAGCTATGCAAAAGTCATCCAGAATGAAGAGGTCTTCAGAAGCTATTCCCAGAAAATTCAATATATACATTTCGTTTGTCATAAAATATATATTAAACATAAGGTATTTTAATCACACGCACACACTTGGATCTTTTTGTAAAAATGATATTTTTAATTCAGGGGGTCTCAAAACATGTATTTCCGGTGAAATCTCATTATCAAATTTTTGGGTGCAATACAATACCTTCTCTAAATACTATGTGCATAGTACGTGTAGAGAAAGTAAAAACGTTTTAGGCTCAAGTTTAATATACCTCCGCAGCATTTGCCAGTTATGAAGTTTGAGAACACCTCGAGGGGGCGCGGGAGACCGCAGAGAGGAAGTCATGGCGGGATTTGAATCGCAGACCTCCCATTTAGGAGCCCAGTTTTGTAGTGTTTAACTCTGGTTCTCACTGTACTGCACTACAGCTGGTGTACACTGAAGTTACGTGCAATGAAATGATAATTGAGAAAGGAAATTTGGCCATAAAACGTTCCAGGACAAGTTAATGGTGTCTCCCCAGCATTTATCAATTTATGACAGAGGAGAATATGAAGAAAATCTGTCAGGAAGGATGTACGTGGCTGGATGTGAACCTCGGTCCTCCCACTTACAAGTTCATGCTTTAATTGACTGTGTGGATTTCACGGGATTATGTCTTAAAAAGCATATCTGCCTTCGAGCGCTGTAGGTTATGTATATACGACTGTATGTGTGACTCGCCAACATTTCCTCTGTTTGACTGGAGTTAGGGGGAACGAGTTCTTATTCTTATTGTTTGGCTTCTTGTTAGTGTTCGAAAACAAAGTGTATGGGAATGTAAGTTATACAAATCGAATGCTGCTTTTAGTTTCCTGGAAAATACATCAGAAATTCAATTCAAGAATAATTTGCCAAGGGACTTTTAAACGTTTATAATGGTGTATAGTTTTTCATTTTTAGATGCAGTTTGTTATTTCACATCAACATTTGTTCATGTGAATTGACGAAGAATTGGAGAACATACAGAAATTGTGAATATGCAAAAATAATAAAAGCAGAAAATAATTAGCAATGCCTTGGTTTGCTTCCCTAGGGTAGACATTCGAAGAGCATTGATATAATTGAACATTTAAGAATGCCCCCGATAATTACCACATTTCGACGCATACCAATACCTGGCGAGGGTTAGGAGAACTACGAAATCGTGACGCCACCTTTGCAATTTTTCGCAAAGTCAATTTTTCTGTTGTCATTGGTGTTCAGGGTGCAAAGTCCCCTTTGAGCTATTGGTAGTTTACAGCGTTTTACTTTTTCTACACTTAATATGTAGATAAGCATTAGCAGAATGTTCTTATTGATTAGTTCCTTATAAGTAGAAGGGATGTAAAGGAATGCGCTATGCTAAAGTGATAGTCAAATGTTTTAAAAGCCATTGCAAATCGCTTCTTTGCTTGGCCAGGAGTAGAACAAAAGAAAATAGGACACTTCCTGCCTGAGAAAAGTATAAGTATTTTAAAACTGAAACCAACAACAAGGAATATCTTGGAAACGGTTACCTCCACAACAAAAACACAAAGGACATAAATTGTATATCTTTGGTGAGGTCTAAATTTTTTGTGCTCTAAGCCTTTGTCTTTTCTTATGGTTTAGCAGTTAAGTAATATTCTGCAAAATTCATCCAAAATAAACATGTCTTCAGAGGTTATTACCAGAAAATTCAAGATATACATTTTATTTGGGATGTAAGTATCTTTAATATATGGGATTTTAATCAAAATCGTTAGAACTTTTTTTAGAAAAACAAATTTTCGAAACTTGTTCCATATAAAGGGTAGTTTGTGGTGGGGAGATTTTCTTGCAAATCTTCGTGTCGCATCCTTGGAAGATACCAAACCTAAATACCAAGTTTGGAACCCAAAAGCATATATTTCCGGTGAAATCTCGAAATCGAAAATGGGATGGAATATAATGCCCTCTCTATCTACTATGTACATCGTACATGTGCGCTAGAGAAAGTAGACATGTAGATTTGGTTAAAACATACAATGTATGTCACATAAATGGTTTGTAGAGCTAACCATTTCCAAAGTATTCCTCTTTGTTTTCAAAATGTCCAATACTTTAGCTTTTCTCAATGGGAATCATTATTCCCTTTTTCATCCAGGTCGTGCAAAGAGAATGTAATGTTGTTTGTGTAGCGTATTCCACTATTACGCTTCTACTTAGAAAGAAATAAGTAATAAAAGCATGTTTGATAATGTTTATCTTGATTAGTATGAACTAGAGAATTGAATAAGCATTTCTAAAAATAAATACATTGGCATGTGCTGATGACATTGCATTGATACAGGAAAATGATGAAAACATCCAGCATTCAAAATGCAAATTAAGAAAGATAAGCAAATGCTATTGAAAATACATTGAAAACAAGACAAAGGCTCTTCGTTAAAAAAAAAATCTGATGTGTTCCATTCACATAACTTTCTCTACCTCTCTGCAACAAATTGTTAAAAAGCTTATGCTTCTATTTACTTCCTGCTAATCGAGAAAAAATTAGCATAAATAGTCTTATTACTTGATTCTTTGTAAGTAGTAACGAAATAAGGGAGTAACATAGGTTAAAGTGATAGTCAAAAGCTGGTTGCTATGTGACAGAAGTTCCTTTGTTTGTGTGGACAGAAGTTGACAAATTCCTGTATGAGAAAAATATATTTTTAAAGCTGAAACCTAAAACAAGGAATATCTAGAAAACGATCAACTCCACGAAAAAATGTATATAAAATAAATTGTGTTTTAATGTACTCTACATTTTTTGTGTGGCAAGTTTTTGTCCATCTCTTACGGTTTACCAATTATGCAAAATTCCATAAAATGCATCCAGAATAAAGTAGCCTTCAGAGGCTATTCCCAAAAAATTCAAGATATAAATTTTATTTGTCAGGTAAATATCTTTAATATACGATATTTTAATTAAAATCATTAGAGCCATTTTTGAGAAAATCAAATTTTCGAAAAAAGTTCTATGTGAAGGGTAGTTGGGGTTGGGGGATTTTCTTGAAAATCTTCGTGTCGCATTCATGGAAGATGACATTCCTAAATACCAAGTTTGGTTTTTAACAGAGTTTTCGTTTTTGAGCTATGCTGCACACACACACACACACACACACACACACACACACACACACACGCCCAAATGGACATTTTTCTAAAAATATTTTTTTTTTAATTCAGGGGAACCAAAAGCATGTATTTCCGTTGAAATCTCGGTATGGAATTTTTGGGTGCAATGCAATACCTTCTCTATACACTATGTACATAGTACGTGTAGAGAAAGTAATAAAACCACAGAACAAGTATAAAATATCAGCTATTTGGAAAGTAACATAAGCTATGACAGCGATAAACTCATTGAAAATAAACTAAATAAGTTTCAAGCGATATGTGGTATAATAAATACAACATTGAAAGATAAAGCCCAAAAGGAAACAAAAACAAAGCGGTTAAGGTAATGGCTTACACAAGTATTCGTGAATCATTAAACATAAAAGATAAAAGTAAACTAGAGGCAATAGACATGAGGCTTTAGAGAAAAGTAAACCGGAAAGCACATATTAAGAATACCTTATGTGTTCCATTCACATGGCTTTATCTACATCTCTGTAACATATTATTGTTAAAAAGCTTATTCTTCTACTTTATGTTAAAACATTAGCAGAAGCGGTCTTATTACTTAGTCCGTTATAAGTAGAAGGGAAATATGAATACACTAGGCTAAAACGACTGTCAAATGTTTTAAAATGCGGTAGCCATGGGATTTAAATGTAATTCTTTGCGTGGCCAGGAGTTGACAAGAGCAATGTTTAAGTATTTTAAAACTGAAATCAATATAAAGGCATATCTCAAAAACGGCCAACTCCACGAAAGAATGTACATGACATAATTTGTGTGTTTTATCAAGATCTACGTCTTTTGTGTAGTAAGTTTTTGTCTATCTCTTACGGTTTACCAGTTATGCAAAATTGCTTAAAATGCATACAGAATAAAGATGTCTTCAGAGGTTATTCCCAGAAATTTCAAAATATACATTTTATCTGCCATGTAAATATCTTTAGCCATTTTTGAGATAGTCAAAATGTTCGAAAATTTGTCCATGTAAACGGTAGTTGGGAGTGGGTGCATTTTCTTGAAAAACCTTCGTGCCACAAATTGGATGATAGTGAACTTAATACCAAGTTTGGTATTTAACGGACTTTTCATTTTGAGCTATGTTGCCCACAAACACATACACAACCACCTCCCACCCACGAACACACACACACAAGCACAAACTGACTGACAAACATGTTTCTAATTTTTTTTTTTTATTTAGGGGGTGCCAAAACATATATTTCCGGTAATCTCGGTATAGAATTTTTGGGTGCAATACATATCTTTTCTATACACTATGTATGTCTAGAGAAAGTAAAATGGAAAACAGAGCATTAAAAGAATGGGTAAAGAGAGAATACAAACTAAAATTAAAGCACAAGACCAAAGGAACACGAAGACCGAGGAAGAGATGAACCTGACCATTGTGAAGACCGAAAAGGCAGAAGAATTTGCTGCGAAATCTTGACATGGCATTCTCGGGTGGAATACAAAATGATCCTTCTTACTATACATAGAAGAGAAAGTGTAAATACTCTTTGGCATTCATGGCATTAAGTATAACTTAAAGTTTTTAGTTCGCAATATTATTATTCCTGCGCTTATGGTTTCAAATTTGATAGTTGCCCTATAGTTTGTGAAGCAGAAGGGGATAGAGCAGCGCATTAAAATCACTGTCCTCTATGACAGGTTATAGCTTATGCTATTTACATACCAGGTCACTGTGAACAACATACATATCACTTCAAAGGAATAGAGAATGCTGATGGTAATTAAATGCGATGCTATATGGGGACAATCCTTGTGATGGAATTGATTGCCAATCTATGTTTCTATACTGCATCTCTTCGGCTAAAGAGCTCTTACTCCCCGGAGATCTCCATTGCCATAATAGAAGACAGACTTTGGTCCTTTCTCAAAGCATCTTTTGTTTACCATATATATAGATCTTGTTAGTTTTATAAGAGAAACTTTAACAAGAAAAGCTCACACCCAAAGGAATTCTAGATGTAGGGAGGGGTACGACAAACTACGGAACAGTAAGGGAATTCGGGACGCATAGTGAAACGATAGAGTGCAAAATCAGAGCAGCTAAAAATTGGATGAGAATCGTTCACGGAAACCAATCTCTAATTAGGGCAGTCTGCTACCATGAATAATTGCGAATGGAAGGTAGTTCGACGTGGGCATCAAAATTAAAGAAAGCATTGGAAACCATTGTGATGGGATACATTTGGATGGCGGGGCAGGCAAACAGACGGAGTATTTGAAGAAAAATTAAGAACCACCTTTGTGATATTGACAGACAGCAAATAATTGCGCAATGCACGGAGGTTTTACTTAAAGTACAGTCTGGGCTAAAATCGGTGTGGGGTATGAAGCAATACTCAAAACAAATACCAAACTCATTAGAGAGGGGCTCGTTTGGATTAGACAAGGAGCATGGAGGAGTACAAAAATTGCTGACGAGAATGGTATGAGAATCTGTCCCATTTGCGAGGAGGAAGATTCGTGGACCCATATCTTGGCAAGATGTAGCGGTACGGAGGAATGGAAGGAAAAATATTTACCGTGATTCTTTACCACCGCGAACGTAGAGCTAGAGGCATGTTGGACGCTACTGGTAGGCACGGAAGACACGGACGGGCAAGGTAAATTTATACTTAAGGCAAGACAGTTCAGATCTGAGAAGGCTGACAATAATGAAGAGGGGCGGCGAAAGGGAGGCAATAAGAATAGCAAAATGATTGTAATGTTTTATATACATGTATTTTGTCATACTTATGACATTGTTGTGCTGTGTTATATATTGCGTATATATTATGTGTATATATATATATATATATATTTTTTTTTAAGTGTATTTATCTATTATAAGAGGGTACATTTATGCTTCTGAATAAGATGTACTCTATGCTGTAAATTTAAATTGCTGTATTTGAATATCTTTGTTGTTTTATTTTCGTGTTTACTCTTTTAATTCTTTGTTGTTGTTTTAATATTGCTTTTTATTTTGTGTATCACAAAAGCACGTACGGTCTGTGGACCCGTGCGATTGTTGAAGTACAATGTATGATATTTTTATGTCAATAAATACACTTATTCATTTAACCTACCTGCCTAAACCGTCACTAACGAACTTTTCTTTAAACTGTCATTAACGACTATTTCAATGTTTACTTGTTAACCCCCCCAACCAATAAAAATATTTACACTAACCCCATATGCTGCACTATTGAATTTCACCCAAAAATTCGATACCGAAATTTCACCGGATATACGCATTTTAAGGTCTCCTGAATCCAAAGATAATATTAGTTTTAAGCCTGGGTAGCGTGTCTGCCTCACATTCAAAAGGTCCTGAGTTCGAATCTCGCTTAGGGTGAGTTGCTGGGATAAGATTTTTTCGGGGTTTTCCCTTATTCTGAGAAAATGAATGTCGAGTAACTTTAAGCTCCATGGACCCCGAAGTCATTTGAGCATCATTTCACCAATTCCATTCATCGTCCGATATGACCAACCAGATTAAAGGACGTTAAACTACAAAAAAAGAAAAAACAAAAAAAAAAAAAAACAAAACAATAGTAGTTTTAGAAAAAAGGTCTGTGTGCGCATGCGTGTGGAAACGCGCTCGCAAATCAATGTGTATCCATGTTTTCTGGCATTCGCCTGGCGACCCGAGAAGACCCCGAAAAAGCAAGGATTAGGAACACCGACCGCAGGAGTTGAACCCACGACCTCGTGTATACGGTATAAAGAAGTTAAATTGCTTCTTCTTCTTTTCCTCTTCCTTATGCCCTTTCGAGCTTCGGGTTTGCTCAGTTGGCATGATCCATTTCTTATATTCCTATCCCTAGTTAGTTCTTTAACTTCCCTCAAAATATTTCCTTTCTTATTCACTATTTTCTTTTCATAATCACTACATTTTATTCATGGTCACCCTCTCCCTCTTCTTTTCTTCTACTATATACATAGTGTATAGAGAAGGTATTGCATTCCACCCAAAAATTTGGTAACCGAAATTTCACAGGAAATATACGTTTTAGGGTCCCCTGTATTAAAAAAAACATTTGTAGAAAAAGGTCCGCGTGTCTTTGAACACGATAACTCAAAGTCTGTAAAATACCAATCTGGGTAATTAATTTTAGTACATTCCAGGGATGCGAATCGAGGATTTTTATAAAAATTCCTCCACCTCAAATTACACTTTACATGGAAAAAAATCGGAAATTTTGAGTTTCTCAAAAATGGCTAACGGTTTTGATTAAAATAATGTGTATTTTTAATTTTCTGGAAATGGCCTTTAAAGCCTTCCTGAATTTTGAATAACTGGTAAACCGTAAAAGTTTAGACAAAAAATTCTACCCAAAAAATATACATCACATTAAAACACACAATTTATGTCATATACGTTTTTTCATAGTATTGACCATTTCTGAGATATTCCCTGCTATTTGTTTCAGATTTAAAATACTTAAAACTTTTGTCATACGGAAAATTGTAAACTCATAGAAACGGATTTTAACCACGTGTCAACAAGCTCTTTCTGCTAATGGTTATCTCCATTATCATGAAGTAGATAAAGAATAAGTTTTTTTAACAATAATTTGTTACAATGTAGAGAAATTCATGTGAATTGAACACATCAGATTTTTTCATATTAGTGTTTTATTGATTTGGTAATAGATTAATGTTGCCTTGTTTACTCTATGATTTTTTATGAATCTTAAACTACTTCTAGAGATGAAAAATGTCACATATAGTAGTACTTCAAACACGGGAGTTTTGAACATCCATATTCCCACGTGTTCTAAATATATTTGCAGCAGAAAACTCGCATTAATATAACTTGATTGTGCTGACGCCTGTTGACTATTATAAGTAGCCATTATTCCCAAAACTAAGGGTAGAGTTCGCCCCGACGTTTCTCGTTTATTTTCCTACATAAAGAGAGCATACAGTTGCCCCAGAAGTGCCAATTTTATAGTGAAGCTAACAATATAGTGCAGTAAAGTCTGTGAGAGCAAACTGCCCTTACACGGTTCCCTTATTCCCCAGGGGAAACTGGAACTCCTGCACTTTACAGCATAAACTGCCAGCAAAGAACCATCAACTGTTTCGTATTACCAATTTTCAACTACCAAAGTTCTTAGGGTTTTATTCAACACATTTCGAATGTAGTGAAACAAGCTCAATTAAGCTAACACTAGAAAGATATATGATGTGTTCCATTCACATTACTTTCTCTACATCTCTGTGACAAATTAATGTTAATAACCTTATTCTTCTATCTACTTCATGCTAATCGATATAATAATTAGCAGAAACGGTCTTGTTACTTAGTCCCTTATAAGTATAAGGGAAATGAGGGAATACGCTAGAACTAAATCAATAGTCAAATGTTTTAAAATGTGATTACTTTGGGGTTGAAATCCATTTCTTTGCATGGCTAGGAGTTGACAAGTTGCTGTATGAGAAAGGTTAAGTATTTTAAATCTGAATCCAATAAAAACGCATATCTCATATACGGTCAGGTTGTATATGTCATAAATTGTGTGTTTTAACGTGATCTACACTTTTTGTGTAGTAAGGTTTTGTTTATACGTTACGGTTTACCATTTATACAAAAATATGCAACATTCATCCGGAATAGAGAGGTCGTCGGAGGCCATTCCCAGTAAATTCAACTTATACATTTTATTTTTCATGTAAATATCTTAAATAAAAGAGTTTTTAAATTTTCAAAAATGTTTCTATATAAAGGATAGTTGGGAGTGGGAAGGATTTTTTTTTTAAATGTTCGTGTTGCACTCTTGAAGATACTGAACTAATATAAAATTTTGTATTCAATGGGCTTTTCATTTTTGAGCTAGGTTACCCCCCCCCCCCACACACACACAAACACATGGCCATTTTTCTAAAACTGCATTTTTGGATTCAGGGGGTTCAAAACATGTATTTCCGGTATGTACATTATACGTGTAGAGAAACTAATACGTTACCTGTGAACCTCTGTGTGATATGTAATACAACAAGACTAAAGCAAAACGTTTCAATCTCGAGTGGCTCTTTTTACTTTCTCTACACGCTCTATGTACATAGTGTATAGAAAAGGTATTGCACTCCACCAAAAAACTCGATACCGAGATTTCACCGGAAATACACGATTTAGGGTCTCCTTTATCCTAAAGAAAAAGTTTTAGAAAAATGTCTGTGTCCGTGTGCTTGTGAACACGATTACTCAAAAACGAAAAGTCGGAAAAATATCAAACTTGGTATTTAAGTTTAGTATCTTCCATTCATGCCACACAAAGATTTAATAAAAATCTCCCCCACCCCAAACTACACTTTACATGGAAAAAATTTTGTAAATTTTCTTTTCTCAAAAATGGCTCTTGCGATTTTGATTAAAATACCATATATTAAAGATATTTACATGGCAAATTAAAGGTATATCTAGAATTTTTTGGAAATAGCCTCTAAAGACCTCTTTATTCTCAATGAATTTTGCGTAACTGGTAAACCGTAAGAGATTGACAGAAACTTACTGCTCAAAAAATGTAGTTCACGTTAAAATACACAAATTATGTCATGTATGTTTTTTCGTGGAATTTATCATTTCTTGGATATTCTTTATTATTTGTTTCAGATTTAAAATACTTAAACTTTTCTCATACGGAAAGTTTTAAACGGATTTTAACCACGTGGCAACATGCTGTTTCTATTTTATTTTATTACTTTCCTCAATTGAGGGCTGCCATGTAGACAAAGTATAACTACACAATTAACATTTTTAAAAATAATTTACAATGCTAAAAATAAATCGTATAACTAAGTACAAGTAACATATAAAATTAGAAATGATAAACTTCAAATCTAATACAATCTTCTCAAAAAACACTTTAGTAAGTTCAAAATTACAGAACAAAATTTAATGAATTGTTATAGCACCAGCATTAAAACGAATACAAATGATTTCTGAGGATGAGAATAGATTGTCTGATTGCCATGATCGCTATTGTATGCAGTAGGCGTTTATCCAAACCATAATCTATCAAAAATTGGTGTAATGTTTTGGGTATTGTCCCTCTGGCTCCTATCATTAATCCGGTGACTGATATATTTTTAAGATTATACTTGTCCTTGTAAAAGGGAATGGTAGATTCATAAATTGCCTATTTTTCTGTGTCCACTTCTTCAGGTTGTTCACAGTAAAGAATTAAGTTATTAGGAAAATTTCTGTTAATGTTTATCTCCATTATCATAAAAGAAATAGAAGAATGAGCTTTTTAACAATAATTTGTTACGCGATATAGAGAAAGTCATGTGAATGAAACACACAAGATTTTTGATGTATAGTATTTAAGTTTGATATCTTCCAAAGATGGGACACGAAGATTTAAAAAAAAAAAATCTCTCCACCACAAACTATCCTTTATATGGAATTTTTTTCGAAAAATGTTATTTTCTCAAAAATGTCTCTAAATTTCCGTATATTAAAGATGCTTATATTCCAAGTAAACTGTATATCGTAAATTTTATGGTAATAGCCTCTAAAGACCTTCCTATTCTGGCTGAATTTTGCTTAACTGCTAAACCGTAAGTGATGGACAAAAACTTGGCACACATAAGATGTAGATCTCTTCAAAACACACGTTTACGTTTTTGTTGTGGAGGTAACCGCTTCCGAGATATTCCTTGTTATTTGTTTCAATTGTAAAGAACTTATACTTTTCTGAGACACAGTGTCCGTTTTTATTTTGTTCTACTCCTGGCCAAACAAAGAAGCGATTTGCATTGATATTTACTTAACGACAGCTTAAAACATTTGACTATCACTTTAGCATAGTGCGTTCCCTTATGCTTATAAAAAACTAAATAATAACATTCTGCTAATGTTTATCTCGATTAGCATTGTTTAGAAAGAAGAATAATCTTTTGTAAGAGGTTTGTAGAACAGCTAGAGAAACTGATGCGAGTGTAACTCATAAGATTTTTTTTTTTATTTTGATGAAACTTAATTTATTTTAATTAACTTATGGTTTAATTCATACATTTAATAAAAATGGATAAAATAAGAGATTTAGTTGAAGTTATTAATTAAAACTAAAGTGCAACTCATACTGTTCAAGAAGCTAGGTTTACATTTATCCATTTTATAAAATTATGTTTTTGAGACACTTCAGATCTCTGAATGCATTTTGTAGTAATGCATTACACACAAACTTCCAGGAAAAATAACATTCATAAGTTATTACTAATGTATAGCCCGGGAGGAACTCGATGCGCTGATCACGTCTCACCCTCCAGCACTGCACCGCGTTCGGGCCAAGATGGGGGATACAGCGGCCGGGCTGTCGTGTCATGGAGTTAGGTTATTTAGCAGATCTATAAAGATAATAATAATTAGAGAACTAGTCCTTCAAATAGCTCTCTTTATCTGGAACTGATTGGAAATAAAAACCAGACACTTGATCAACGTAAAGTGTTTGATAAAAGAGCAAAATACGTTACCTGTTTCATAAGTATTTAAATCATTAGGTTGGTGATGGGGTCCAGCCGGATCAAAAGTTAATACCATTAAACGTAACGTATATGTCATTCAAAAATAGCGCCGATTTTGTTACATCAATTTATGAACTTATTATTTTCTCTACACATACTATGTAATTAGTGTATACAGAAGGTATTGTAATGCACCCAAAATTTTGATACTGAGATTTCACCGGAAATATATGTTTTAGGGCCCTCTCAATCCAAAATAAGCATTTTTAGAAACATGTCCGTGTGCGTGTCTGTTTGTGTGTGTGTGTGTGTGTGTGTGTGTGTGTGTGTGTGTGTGTGGGGCGGGGGCTGCATAGCTCAAAACGAAAAGTCCGTTAAATACCAAACTTGGTATTTAGGTTTAGTATCTTTCAAGGATGACACACAAAGATTTTCAAGAAAATACCCTCACTTTTACATGGAAAAAATTTCGTAAATTTTGATTTTCTCAAAAATGGCTGTGACGATTTTGATTGATTTGTCGTATATTAAAGATATATACATGACAAATAAAATGTATATCTTGAGTTTTCTGGGAATAGCCTGTGACTTTATTCTGGATGAATTTTACGGAATTTTGGCATAACTGCTAAACTGTAAGACATGGACAAAAAGTTACCACATAAAAAATGTACAGCACCAAACCTAAATACAAGTTTGGTTTTAATGGACATTTCGTTTTTGACACACACAGACATTTTTTGGGGATTTAGGGGTCTCAAAACATGTATTTCCGGTGAAATCTCGGTATTGAATTTTTGGTGCATTACAATACCTTCTCTATGCACTGTGTACATAGTACGTGTAGAAAAAGTAAAAAAATTCACAAGGAGCTGAGTCACATGACCTTGGGGGACGAAATCAAGTAATCATCTCTCGTCTAAGAATTGACCACTGCAAACTGACACTCTTTTCTACTAAACAACCTGTACCAACTTCAACACACCATTAACCATCCAGCATATCGTTGTGGAATGTCTACTGTACTCCAAGAGTAGACAGAACCAGCATTTCGCATTTTTCCAGTGCCCTGAACAAACCAGACAAGGTAATAAGAGCTCTATAGTTTCTTAGGATATTCATTTCTTTGATAAAGCTGTAAATTTCTCTGTTAATGTTGAAATAACGTATTAATTGTAAAATTATGTAAGGTCGTGATAAGACCAAACAGTCAAAACGACCAGAAATAAATATTGCAAAAAAAAAAAAAAATGACTTTGGGGGTTATTGATGGTCAGCATACGCGAAACGAGGCGATCCGGATTGTTTCGCAGGCAGCATGACAGGTGGCACCATCCTGCTGAAACCACAACTCCTGCATGCCCATTACATTGAAACGAGGCCACAAAAACTCTCTTTATCATTGCACGGTATCGGTTTCCATTAATGTCACAGCTTGTCCTGTCTCATCTTCCAAAAAATAAGGGCCAGTGGTGCCGTCCGCCCAAAAGCCGCACCAAACTTGTCACTCGTTTTGGATGCATTTACCTTTCTTGAATTATGCGAGAATTTTCCAATCCCCAGATATGGCAATTCTGCTTATTCACAAATCGATTTAACTAGAAATGCGCCTCTTCACTGAAGATAATGTTGCTCGTCCTCCTGTTGTCCTCTCAGAAACCAGTCCACAAAATGTCACCTCTTCGCGTGATTGCACACTTTCAGCTGCTGAGTTAACTGAAATTTGTAAGGCTGGTAATGGAGATCATACTGGAGAATTCTCTGTACTGAAGAACATCCTATGTCCAATTCTTGGCAACGTCGAAGAACCAATTTCATCGGACTAATGCCCACATCGTCACGAACCACCGCAATGTTTTGTTCAGATCGACCTCTACACCCAGGACTTTTAATGCTCACTATCGAACCCATTTGATTGAAATGTTTCATAAGTCTGCGAAACGTTAATTCATTCGGTGCTTCAATTTCGCCCTAGAATCGCGAAGTCATCTGACAGTTGCTGTATAACTTTCTCTACTCTGATAAAAATTATTCACAATTAGCACACGTTGCAAAAAAGTACACTGTTCCATGGCTAGACTGAGGAAAGCCGAGAAATTCAGACTAAAGCAACAATCGGAGTGTTTGTGGATATAGCAACACAAAACAATGTCGACAAAATCGACAGACAAAAATTTACCGAAGTATTTCAAAGCCGGCGCACATCTTGACTTGAAGTGCAAAGCGGGCTCGAATAACGATACTTCTTTTCCCGCGCTCTGATGTACGTTAATGGTACCAGAAGGTAGCTCGCTGCGGCTATAATCGTCGCAAGTTCGCTATAATCGTCACAAAACTTAAAGGCATATGAACGCTGGTGGTAACTGCGTGAGAGCACGTTTTACCAACCAGTCATGTTGCTTTGCAAGGTTTCCCTAGTTAAACAACACATTGAACATCCTTAAAGCATTACCATCCTATTTTGATGTTGTTAACCCATAATAGATGTTGCATCAATAGAACAGCAAGCATTCTTCTTCAAAAGCACTTTCGGAGTCGTCAGTTTTCATCCCTTAAGTTAATGATAATCGACATCATGGTGCATCCCTGGCAATTTCTTTGTTGAGACCTTCCTCCTGAAGCCGTTTGTTCTGAATGCCTGCTCATGAAACCCAGTCGTCTTCAGTTCCACTGCTTATTGCCTCGTGCATAAGTTGTTCTGCCATCCGCTAATTTGAACGTAATATTTCTATCGGCGACTGAGAATGAATCACTTCACGTTTGTTAATCGAAAACTCACTTGTGCCAGCGTCGATGGACATGTTCACACACTCGCATCACAAAGAGAAATTTAATAATTTCATTTGCATATTAACAAGGGTTTGAAACATCACCTAACATGCCCGTTCACTTGAATAATAAAATAACACTACTGTGAAAACCAGCTGCACTTTAACTCGTTCCGTTTTAAACTGCATGGTTTGTGTATCATACTGCACTGTATGTTTGTATTTGAGATAATCGTTGTGAGGAAGGTTTTGGTGTTATTTTCAGCCATCTACGTTATAATGAATGGTGAATGGCGATAACCACGTGAAGTTAAAATATGCATTGCTCACGTTCTAAGTGTCGTAGAAACAGGATTTTTGTACGACTGTGATCAGAAAATAAAATGCTGTCTAGTTGTATCATTGACATCTATTAACTAATAGTTATCCGAACATAATTAATGAAGATAAGGTCCAGACAGGGAAGATGTTTGTAGCAAGAGCTGCAACGATGGTAGGAGGGGCAAGTATATGGATCGCTGGAGACATCAGTTAGAGGGTATCAATACTAATGTCTACTTCCTAATATAGTAACTGTAATAGTGCGTTAATCGTGACATCTTGTGACTTAGGCAGAAGTAGATAAGGTACATGTGCACGAAACCGATTATTTCATACTATCCATAACCTCAATTGCAAATTTAGTTTACACATTACCTACTTCCTTCTTGCCTTAGAATCCTGTGTACGCAATAAACATCCAAAAAACTACCCTTTGTTCCGTAAGACAACTTAGTCATTCATCTTTAGCATTACAACCCATTAATGACCTGGGTTTCCTCAATTAACTGAAGCCATTCGGCTCTCTCTTGTGCCAGCCGTCTCCATCTTTTGCACCCAACTCTTCGTAGGTCCTCCTCCACATCCTGTAACCATTTCAATCGTGGTCGATCTCTTCTGCTCCAGGTTGCCCATATATTGCTCGTCTGGGCCACCTTTTCTCCGTCACCTACTCCACATGTCCCAACCATCTAGGTCTTCCTCTCTTGATGAAACAATTCCATTAACTCATTATTTCTACTTCTCAACTGATTATTTTCAAGTCAAGGACCACATATTTCCCTAAGGACTTCCCCCCCCCACACCGCTATTTTCACTTACAGCTGTTAATACCCAAGCTTCACTCATGTGTGTAACCACTGGTCTAAGTATAGTTTTATATATAGGCTGTTCCAAAACGAAACCAAACAAAGAGGTTGACCTTGTTGGTCATACCGTACGTGATACGTGAATATAATTTTCAGCCCAAAATTCGGCACATACAAAAACTGCATGGATTGGGCAGTCTACATAACCATATGGCACGTGTCTGGCCGACTCCAAGAGAGATGCCGGTTGATAGCGAAGGTCCCAATTGCGTGGTGTAGGGGTGGTTTGATAGACACGTCGGCGCGGCACAGGTCACCTTAGTAATGGAAAACGTAGCATGTGGGTGTGGCGTATGACAACCGTTGTTTCTTCGCTGCCTAATCCCAAAGGTGTGCCATTTTTAAACACACACAAAACTGTAAATAGAAGAGTTTGAAAGTTGCGACATCAAGAATCGGACAAGTCAAAGTGTAAGCTAATCGAGTGCTATCTTCGTTTGGTGTCGTTTTGAAACGGTCTGTATACTTTTTTTGGTCGTTCTGGATAGAGATCTCAGTTTTAATAATTTTCCAATAAGTCCAAAAAGGCATTATGTTGCCTGCCATTATTCTTTTCTTTATCTCCGATGTTATAGAATTATTATTATTATTATTATTATTATTATTATTATTGAACCTAAGTATTTAAAACTTATGCAATTTTCAAATTCATGTTGATGAACCGGAATAGTTCACTTCTTTTCTATCACTTTTCTTATAGTTTTCTATATTTGGATTTTCCCTCATTTATTTCTAACCCCATTTTATTTGCTACGTTCTCAAACTCCTGTAGGACCCATGATAATACTGCTTATAAGATAATTTATAGAACCATCGCCGACGTCTCTATTATTATTGTTGTTGTTGTTGTGAGCGGCTGTAGTTTTATCAACTTGTTCGTTATCCTATTATGAGGCAGAATATGCGGTATGCATTTCTAGAGTTATCCTACTCTCAAAATTTTGTGCAGCCCTGGAATTACACTCACGAGCCGTTACTGTATAATAGTACATCATGTAACGAGAATATACTGGTAGTAATTACGATGCGCGTTTCATAAAAATACGAGCATCTAACAGCTTTATAAGTCTTGTTTCATAGCACTATTTATGAGTCTAAGGTTAAAACATACGGTTTTCTAAAGCTACTTCAAACTGTAAACTACTATAAATATTACAATATTTGAGATAAGATAAAAACAAAATAAGTCGCTTACTGGGCAAGCAGTGTAATTTTGTTTTCTTTTCTTTTTAATTTCTATGTACATAGTGTATAGAGAAGGTATTGTAATGCACCCAAAAATTACATGCCGAGATTTCACCTGAAATACATGTTTTAAGGGCCACTGAGTCCAAAAAAAGCATTTTAAAACAAGGTCCGTGTGTGTATTTCTGTGGATAACATAGCTCAAAAACGAAAAGACCGTTAAATACCAAACTTGGTACCCCAAACTACCCTCTATATGGAACATTTTTCGAAAATTTTAATTTTCTCAAAAATTTCTCTTAACGATTTTTATTAAAATACCTTGTGCATAAGATATTTCTATGACAATCGAAATGTATATCTTGAATTTTCTGGGAATAGCCTCTGAAGATTTCATTCTGGATGACTTTTATATAACTGGAAAACTGTAAGAGATATACAAAAACTTACTACACAAAAAAATGTAGATCTTATCAAAAATACAATTTGTCATATACTTTTTGGCCACTTAAACTTTTCTCAAACGGGAAGGCGTATTTTTTCTAGTTTCTCGTTTGTTTGCTCTTGGCAAGCAAGCAAGGAATTTCAATCGTTTCACATAGCGACGAAATTATCCTTTAGCCTGTGTCTTTTCTTATTGCCCTTCTACTTACAAGGAAGCTAGTAATAAGACAAATTCTGCTTATATTTATCTTGATTTGCATGATTTAGATAACAGATTAATGTTTGAAATAAAAGGCTTGCTTAGCGAACAGCTAGAGGACTTCATGTGAATGGAACACATTAATTTTTCCCCTCTACTCACAAGGAACCAGGTAATAAGGACACTTTCTACTTATGTTTATCTCGATTAGCATGAAGTAGATAAAATAATAAGTTTTTTAACGATAATCTGTTACATAAATGTAGAGAAAGTCATGTGAATGGAACACATCTGATTCTTTTAGTTCACCGTCATCATGGGAACAATGCTGTTAAGTAATTTTGTTGATACTGCTATAAGAAGTAAGCTGTAGGTTACAACCATGGCTCTATCGGTAAATAATAGAATACTTCTGACTCAATGCTATTATGAAAGCAACAGGAATTTTTCCTGAAGGTCTGAGAACATTTAGAACTCTTTAACAATTTAAGAGCAGGCCCATGTTTCATTCATAATTATTGGAAGTCAATCAGAAGCAGTTTGAGGAAACTGCTTCTGTCGCTGATCAGAAGAAATCAATGATGCCACGTTTGCTGAGGTCCAAAGGTAATTAATATGTTACTTTTACTGCAAAGCAATTAATTACCCATATCTTTGGCCATCGTGTTTTCTTTGACACTTTCCAACAAAGTGGCCGCCACGATCTCCAGATCTAAGTATGACCAGCTGCTGGTCTGACAGCAACTGAAAGATGCTATATGGCAAGAAAATTTTAATATTCCAGCTCCAAAATGCTGTGCATGGAAACGCAGAAAGAATGGTGTATGCTGAACAAGAGAACGGAGGACAAATTCCCAATGTTTTATAAGTGCGTTACTTCTTCTTCTTTTTTTTTTTTTTTTTCCTGTCCCAAATATTAGAATATTCAAAACGGTTTAAAGTTTGAGGTAGCGTTTCAAAGACTCTATAGTTATAAATGATTTTTAATAGTCTACGCTTACCTGAATCATTAAGTGCGTTAACCTTACCTTATATACCTTTGATTTACGTTTAAGGAATCCTTTAGAGTTTGAGCTCTTAGATAAGTAAATTGGTGCTTAAAATTGAATGATGATTTCAAAAATAAAGTAGCCATGAATTTTTCGTACATTTTTTTTTTTCCTCTAAGTTACTAGTCACATCGTGTGCCTTTGCAAAAATTTTCGGCGGTATAAATTGCATCTCATCGCCACTCATGTCTAACATTTTTACTTTCTCTATACGAACCGTGTACATAGTGTATATAGAAGGTATTGCACTCCACCAAAAAATTCGATACCGAGATTTCACCGGAAATACATGTTTTAGGACCTCCCGTATCCAAAAAAAAACATGTTTAGGAAAAGGTCCATGTGTGTGTGTGTGTCCGTGTGCCTGTGAACATTATAACTCAAAAACGAAAAGTAGCTAAAATACCAAACTTGGTATTTAAGTTTGGTATCTTCCAGGGATGCGACACGATGATTTTGAGAAAAATCCCCCCACCCCAAACTACCCTTTACATGGGACTTTTTTCGAAATTTTTGATGTTCTTAAAAATGGCTCTAACGATTTTGATTAAAATATCATATATTAAAGATATTTACCTAACAAATAAAATGTATATCTTGAATTTTCTGTTTATTCTGGATGAATTTTGCTTAATTTGGAATAACTAGTAAACCGTAAGAGATAGTCAACAACTTATTGTACAAAAAAGTTAGGTCTTGTTAAAATACACAAGTTATGTCATATACATTTTTCTCGTAGAGCTTGTCGTTTTCAAGGTATTCCTTATTATTAGTTTCAATTGTGAAGTACTTTTCTCAGACGGGAGTGTCCGTTTTCCTTTTGTTCTACTCCTGGCCAAGAAAAGAAGCGATTTGTAATGACAATCGCATAACGACAGCTTTTAAAACATTTGACTATTGGTTTAGCCTAGTGTATTCCCTTATTTTCTTCCAACTTATACGGAACTAAATAATAAGAACATTGTGCTAATGAGTACCACGATTAGCAAGGTGCAGAGAGAAGAAGAATCTTATGTATGAAGTTTGTAGAACAGCTAGAGAAAGTCATGTGAGTGTAACACATCAGATTTTTTTTTCTCTTAGTTACTAGTCACATCGTGTGCCTTTGCAAAAATTCGGTGGTATAAATTGCATGTCATTGTCACTCATGTCCAACATTTTCACTTTCTTTTTTAACTCGCACTATTTATGGACGCTCTTTAACTACTGTGTCCCATTCTAAATTGGGCATGAAAGACCGCTTAATTTTGCTCTGAGGCCTTTTATCAGCTTGAGGTTTCTTTACGTGCCGTAAATCTACGACACGGGACCAACGGCTTTACTTCCCTTCCGAAGGAAGCCATGCTAAGGATTTTTACACCCGAAAAAAATCCATCGTCCTCCGCCGGGTTTGAACCCGCGACCTTGGGCATGTTAACCATTACACCACGGATGGCAACAAGGATTCAACGCCATAGCCGGGATTTGAACCACGGATCTCCCGGTCTCTAGCTGGTTGTTCTGCCACTTAACTACCACGGCAACATTAGTTATTCTTCGATTGAACTGTCCACAGACGCGAAAGTATTGATTGTTACATATGGATCTTGTGATTGGTGAAAGCCTGTACTTTAATGAACAGATACTCGTTAATGAGGTCCATAAAAGTGCAGCTCACAGTTCTATAAATCCTACATGAAATGTGTTACAGTTCATTTAAACAAGTTATATTGCTCCAGATCGTCATTATTGCTTCTTTGTAACATGACAGCAGAAAATAATTGCTTAGCAATAATGAGTAATAAATCTGTTGAAACGTGTGATTACGACGATATTGATTAAAATATCATAGTATGTTTGAGATATTTTAATGACAAATAAAACCTATAACTTGAATTTTCTGGATGAAATACTCTTCATTCTGGATGATTTTGGATAACTGACAAACTGTAAGAGACAGACAAAACCGTATTACATAAGAACACAGATCTCGTTGGGCAACACAATTTATATCAAATACCTTTTTAGTGAACTTATATCATTTCGAGATATTCCTTATTAAGGCTTTGTTTCCAAATATACTATTCTCAAATGTGTAGTTGCCATTCGGTTGTTTTTTCTCTAGGTCATGCAAGGAGGAGCGAATTTAAAGTCACCATATTGCGGTAAGATCTTAAAATAAATTCTATCGCTTTAGCTAGAATTTCACTAAATTATACCACTTGTTTAGTTTGGTATGAATAACTCGTTCATCACTGTAAATTAATGCATGAAAGATTACTTTGAGAAACTGGTTATCTTGCATTCTGTCCATATGAGGGATTCGGTTCAAGAGGGAGATTGACGACTACAAGATCAAAATTCTGCTTGGTGTCAATTGTATTTAGTATATAGAAATGGAATCAAATTGTTAAAGTATTTATTTTTATAAGTTAGCATTGACGAAGCCTATTGTAATTACCTAATGGGAATAAATAAATATTGTTTTGTCTTTATTATTTCATTATTAATACCATTAATATTATTTCCTTTCTACCTATAATAAAAAATCATTAAAACCATTTATATTAATATTTATCTCGATTAGCATGAAGTAGATGGAAGAATAACCTATTTTAATAGCGGTTTGTTGGAGAAAAAGTAGAGAAAATAAAGTTGTTGGGTACATATATTTTAACCCTTTAACCTGTTAGGTAATATCGAACTATGAATGAAATCGATGAAATGATGCTCAAAAGTTCCCGGGGTCCATGGAGCTTAAAATTACTCGAAATTCGTCTTCTCAAGATTAGGGAAAACCCCGTAAAAGCCCATATTCAGGTAACTCACACTAATAATAAAATACAGCTAGGGGTCGCTGCAAGTGGAGTTACAGGAACTAACTAGTGATAAAGAACTCCTGTCGGATGAAATTCCGGGACACCGGCAGCGTTGATATGATCTTGGAAATTGCCAGTGTCGTTAACAATTCGTTTTTGCAATGATCCGAGATGAATTCCCAAAATGGGATTTTTACGATCTCTTCGGGTCAGTAAACGAATGTTGGGGTGGTTCCCTCTAATTCCATTTCCTGTTTAATATTTCAGGTGAGCTTCCAGGCTGTGCGGCTTCAGTCGGGATTGGGCGCAGATATTTATTTGTTCAGTGGCCCAGTCAGTCTGCTGAATGGTGTGATCTTCTCTTCAAGCTTGGAATATGAGCGTCACCATGATCTGTCTGCCTGTGGCCTGTAGCCCCCTGCGGTTCCTTCACTTCGTCCGTGCCTCCTGCGAGGGGTAGAAAAGATTCGCCTTTGATCGAAGTGAGGTAGGTGTCCCTTTCCGTTATTTGACGTAGTCATAGCATAGCTGACAGAGCTATGTAAGCAGCTATTTTCTGCACGTATGCAACAGTTTGCCCTGATTATTGTCTAAATATTACAGTAAAACATATTCTTAAAACTGAAACTTGAGGAACCCCAAAGATAAGTTATTACTTTCTCTAGTCGTGTGTTCAATGTATATAGTGGATAGAGAAGGTATTGTAATCCACCCGAAAATTCAATATCAAAATTTCACCGAAATATGTTTTGAGACCCTTGAATCCAAAAAAGAGGAATTTTTAGAAAAGGCCCGTGTGTGTGGGCAGCATATCTCAAAAACAAAAAGATCGTTAAATACCAAACTTGGCATTTAAGTTTAGTGTACTCCAGGGATACGACTCGAAGAAATTCAAGTAACATTTTTCGACAAGTTTGATTTCCTCAAAAATGGATCTAACAATTTTGATTAAAATGTCGTATATTAAACATATTTGCAACACATATAAAACAAATATTTTGATGTTTTTGGAAATAACCTCTGAAGATCTGTTTTTTCTGGAGGAATTTTGCTGAATTTGCGTAACTGGTAAACCGTAAGAGATAGACAAAAACTTACTTCACAAATAATATATATATATATAGATCACGTTAAAACACACAATTTATGTCAAATACGTTGTTTTTTTTTTCGTTGAATTGACCTTTTCTGAGATATTCCTTTTTATTTGTTTCAGATGTAAACTCTTTTCTCACAAGGAAAGTTGTAAACTCCTGGACCTGCATAGAAATAGATTTCATCCACATGGCAACCAGCTTTTAAAAGATTTGACTATTGTTTTAACGTATTGTATTCCCTTATTTCTCTTCTACTTACAAAAAAGTAATTAAGACAATATCTACTAATGTTTATCTCGATTATATTAAGTAGATAGAACAATACACTTTTTAAAAATAATTTGTTACAGCGATGTAGAGAAAGTCACGTGAATGGAACACGTCAGAGTTTTCTGTAGTAAGTTTTTGTCTGTCTCTTAAGGTTATGCAAAATTCGTCCAGAATAAACAGGTCTTCAGAGGTTTTCCCAGAAAATTCAAGATATATACTTTATTTGCTTTGTAAATATCTTAAATATGCGCAATTTTAATCAAAATCGTTAGAGCCAACTTGGAGAAAACCAAAATCTTCTAATTTTTTTCCATGTAAAGATTAGTTGTGGGGAGATTTTCTTGAAGATCTTTGTGTTGCATCCTTAGAAGATACTGAACCTAAATATCAACTTCGGTATTAACGGACTTTTCGCTTTTGAGCTATACTGCCCCCCCTTACACACACAAACAGATGCCCACACGGACATTTTTTTAAAAAAAAAAATCTTTTTGGATCAGGGGTACCAAAATGTGTACTGCCGGAGAAATCTAAATATAGAATTTTTGGATGTAATACTGCTAATTCAGAACATAAATTGTACAAAAAGTATTGTTATATTTAGCCAATCACTAATGAGGGACGTTGTAAAACACTGGAGTCATTTATTTTGATCCCTAAAACGGAAAGAATAGAATGCATCATTAGTAAAAACAAACTGGTATAAAATCACGTCATTGCTTTTTCCTAAAAGGAAAAGACAAGAAACCGCTTCAAGAGAATTATGAAACGACGAAAAATGCCTGAAAGAAGATACGAAGAACGGAAATGTAGGAATCTTGTCTTTGTTTGTTTTTTCTCCGTTGCTTTCTTCATTTTTCTTGAAAGCAAAGAGTAGTTCTTCTTTCTCGGACTGGATATTTAACAAAACTTTCTACCTCCATTTTCTTGAAGGAACATAATTTTCTTTGTAATGTTGCTCTGTGTTCTTCAGTCATTTATTCGAAAATAGAGAGAGGAAAAAGTTGGCAACCATTAATGCAGCAAAGCATCCTTTAGCAGGTGTTCTCTCGGCGCTGTCATTAGCCGTTAGGCCACCCGCAACATTTCCTACCCTTGTTCGTTACGACTGTTGAGTACTTAATGTGGGGAATCTTCGAGTTCTAGAGAGAGTGTGTATGGACAGCTTAACTTAAAAAATCTGATGTGTTCCATTCCATGACTTTCTCTACATCTCCGTAACAAATTATTGTTAAATAGATTATTCTTCTATCTACATCATGCTAATCGAGATAAACATTAGCAGAAACGGTCTTATTACTTAGTTCCTTGTAAGTAGAAGGGAAATAAGAGAATATACGCTAGGCTAAAACGACTGTCAAATGTTCTAAAATGTGGTTGGTATGGGATTGAAATCCATATCTATGCGTGGGCAGAAGTTGAAAAGTTCTCACATGAGAAATGTATAAGTACCTATTTTAAAGCTGAAACCAATGGCAAGGAATATCTCGAAAACGGTCAACTCCACGAAAAAAGAATGTATATGACATAAATTGTGTATTTTAATGAGAACTACGTTTTTTGTGTAGTAAATATTCGTATACCTCTTACAGTTTACCAGTTATGCAATATTCACCAAAATGCATCCAGAATAAAGAAGTCTTCATAGGCTTTCCCCCTCCCCCCAAATCGAGAAATACATGATTATTATTCTTTAATACATGGTATTGTATCAAAATCGTTAGAGGTATTTCTGAAAAAATCAACATTTTTTAAAATTTTCCCTTGTAAAGGGTAGTTGGGGGTGAGGCGGTTTTCTTAAAAAGTTTTGCGTCGCATCCGTGGAAGATACTGAAATTTAATACCAAGTTTGGTACTTAACGGAATGTTCGTTTTTGAGTTAGGTTGCCCCCCCTCCACACACACACACATACACACTGACAGACACACACAAGGAGAATTTTCTGTACCTTTTTTGGGGAGGGATTTAGGGGGGTCTCAAAACATATCCGGTGAAATCTCGGTATCGAATTTTTGGGTGCAATATAATCCTTCTCTATACACTAAGTACATACTATGTGTGGAGAAAGTATGAATGAATGAATGAATGAATAAGTGTATTTAACATAGCAATATCATACATAGAATTTCAACAGTCGCACGGGTCCACAGACTGTACGTGCTTTTGTAATACACATTACAAGCAATATTAAAACAACAACAACAAAGAATTAAAAGAGTAAACATCAAAATAAAAAGACAAAGGAAATACACAGTCAAAAGCAATATTAAACAACAATAAAAATTAAGAGTGAATCCGAAAATAAAGATACAAAGATATTCAAATATAGCAATTTAAATTTACAGCACAGAGTACACCTTCATAAATGCACCCTCTTATAATAGATAATTACACTTAAAAGACATATATACACATAATATATACAACCCTAGCACAACAGTGACCTAAGTATGACATAATATATATGTATGTAGAACATTGTAGTCACTTTTTTTTAGTTGATCTTATCCCCCCCCTTCTCTATTGGCAGCCTCCTCAGATCTCAGCTGTCTTGCCTTAAGTATACATTTACCTAGCCCGTCCATGTTTTCCGTGCCTGCCAGTAGCGTCCAACATGCTTCTATCCCTACATTCGCAGTGGTAAAAAAATCGCGGCAAATATTTTTCCCGCCATTCCTCCGTACCCTACATCTTGCCAAGATGTGAGTCCACGACTCTTCCTCCTCGCAAATGGGACAGATTCTCGTACCATTCTCGTCAGAAATGTTCGTGCTCCTCCATGCTCCTAGTCTAATCCACGCGAGCCCCTCTCTAATGAGTTTGGTACCTGTTTTGATGTATTGCTCCATACCCCACTCCGATTTCAGCCCAGACTGTACTTCTAATGACACCTTCTCTGTGCATTGCGCAATTATTTGCTGTCTGTCAATATCACAGAGACGTTTCTTAATTTTTCTCCAAATACTTCGCCTGTTTTCCTGCCCTGCCATCCAAATGTCTCCCATCCCAATGGTTTCCAACCCTTTCTTTAATTTTAATGCCCACGTCAAATTACCTTCCATTCGCAACTGTTCACGGTAGCAGACTGCCCTAATTAGAGATTGGTTTCCGTGAACGATTCTCAGCCAATATTTAACTGCTCTGATTTTGCACTCTATCATTTCACTATGTACCCCGAATTCCCTCATTATTCCGCAGTTTGCCGTACCCCTCCCTACACCCAGAATTCCTTTCAAAATTGGGTCCTCACTTGATCCAGATTCCCTGTTTGTTCCCACCCCCATATTTCTCCTCCGTATGTCATCGTGGATCTAACTGTCGCTCCGTATACAGTTTCCATTAAGGTTATGGAGATATTCGGAATTCTGCAGCGTATCCGGAGAGCTTCCGCCGCTTTCACCCTTGCCTTGTGTTTTGTCCATTTTCCGTTCATTGTAAATGTGAGTCCTAAGTACACAAAAGATTTAACATTGTCCAGTATCTGTCCTGCATATGTCCAAGTCTCCTCCCTGCTATAAACACAACCCTTTTTGAAAGTCATTGCCTTAGTCTTATTCACATTAACTGTAAGTAGCCATTCATCGCAATAATTCTTAAGTTTGTCCAGTCCTCGTTGCAATCCGTTTACTGTCGTAGAGCACAATACTAAATCGTCTGCGTATAAAAGTGTTGGGATCTGCAAACCCGCTACTACTGGTGCTTGAATATTCTCTGCTATCACTGTATCAGTAATATCATCCACAAAGAGATTAAATAGCAAGGGAGATAAAATACAACCCTGCCTCACTCCCCTATAGCTTCGGCAGCTCTCGGACACCCTGTTTCTGTCGTACTTCACACAAAATTCGACATTTTGATACATTGCCTGCAATGCTCTAACCAGTTTACTTGATAACCCCTTTCTGCCTAGTTTGTACCATAATGCATTTCGATTGATAGAGTCAAATGCCTTCTTAAAGTCCACAAAAGCACAATGAAGCTTTCCCCGCTTAACTAACAGTTGCTTCGTCCTTAAAGTGTCTAATATAAAAGCGGCATCTATGGTACTGTGTCCTTCTCTGAAACCCATTTGAAATTTTGAAAGTTTGCCAAATTTAGATTCCCAGTTCTTTATCCGGTTATAGAACACTCTACAATAAATTTTCTCCATAATTGGCAACAGAGTAACCCCCCTATAATTATCCGGATTTCCAATAGTTCCCTTCCCTTTATAAATGGGATGAATAATGCCCTTTCCCCAACAGGTAGGGTAATTCCCCCCAATAAACAATCTGTTACATATCTGGAGCATACTCCTACCAAACTCATTAACATTGGTTGCGGCTTTAAAAACTTCCGGGGGCAGCCCATCCAACCCTGGAGCTTTGCCTTCCTTCAGACTCCTCAGCGCCTGTGCTATTTCTCGTGCTGATATTTCTTCGTCCAGTATTGGGATCTCAAGATTTCCCAAAATTTGCACTTCCTTTATACAAATTCCTTCCCTTTCACCTTTCCCGAATATTCCCATAAAATGCATTGCCCATTTTCTGGGAGAAATTTCGTTGGGCGCCTGACGGTTGCCTCTTAAATGTTTTACTACTTGCCACATCTCAGCGTTATCCCCCCGTGTTAACATATTACTAATTTTCTGAGTAATTTTGTCTTGCCACGTAGTTCTCTTTTCCCGTAAGAGCTGTTTATACTCCCTTCGCTTTTTTGTAAACATTTTCCTAATGTCATCTCCCCCCTCCCTTCTGAATTTTGACAGAGCCTCCTCTGCTTGTTTCTTTACAGCTCTGCATTGCTGGTCATACCAACCATTGAATCGTTTTACCTTAACATGCATTTGGACTTTCATTGTCCCCGCAGCCGTTGCTATTATATGCGTTAGTTCCTCCGCTGTGCCTGCGTTCCTTTCCCCTAATCTTCTTTCTAATTTATCAACAAATACTTCTTTTTCTACCGGTTTCCATATAAATTTACTAATGAATCTCCCTTCGTCCCCCTGCCCCTCTTCAGGTGCATGCGCCACCATGGCCGTCTCTATATTCAGTTCCAGGACAACCGGACAGTGATGTGACTCGATACGATCCCCCACCCAAAAATTTCTAACTCTGCCAATTAAACCCTGACTTATTAAAATAAAATCTATTACACTACCCCCATTTTCATTTATGAAAGTGAGTTCTCCCTCTCGATCCTCACCGTACTTGCCATTCATTATTTCTAAAGAGAAGGCATCGCAGAAAGCAAGTAATTGTCTGCCCTCCCCATTAGTAAAACTATCCTTACTCTTTCGTTGACCTTCGCGGAATTCCTCCCCCCATTGATGACCCCCCGTTAGAGAAATATTCTCCCCTCCTAACCTCGCATTAAAATCTCCTAAGAGAATTAATTCAGTTCCTGGAAACTTTTCCTGTAACTGCACTAACGTTTCGGTTAAGTCACTGAAGAAATTCCTGTTTGCATACTTGGACGTTGCTGGCTGGTTGTATAATCCTATAACTATTATTTGTACTCCCCCCTGTGCCAAAGATACAGCAATCACCCCTTCCAAACTGATTTCTAATTTAGTGATCTCAGCCTCCAGCTCAGACCTGAATGAAACTGATACCCCTCCTGGCCACCTTCCCCTCCTTTCCCGTGTCTCCCTTCCCCTACTAAAACTATGGAAATTAGAAAGTGATACATTTTCTCCGTTTTTCAACCAAGTTTCTGTTAAACATACGTCAAAATCACTAAGGAAATACAAGAAATTCTCGCTACCCAACCTTTTTTTTTGAAGCCTTCGATGTTCCATGTGACAATCGTCAGAGAAGGAGTTGGGTCCTATTGTTTCCTTGCTGTTGGTCTTCCTACAACTTGGCTGACCCTTTGTCGAGCTGTTGTCAGCCTAAGGGCACGGAGGGGCGTTGTTGTTGGCTTCTCCGGCGAAGACTGTCTCTCTCCTCTTTGCCCCTCCCTGTCGACATAACTTGAGGCATCTGATGTTCTGCTGAGGGACCTGCTACCTGCTGGGCTGTGGCACTGGCTACCTGCTCTTGCTGCCCTGTCCTGGGTTCGGTTTCCGCACTACTTCTAGGCTGTTCCATGCGCTCCAGCTCCTGTCGGTTCCAGACTCGTCCGTTAATGAAGAGCTTGTCATAGCGCAATACGGCATGACAGCCCTGCTTCCTGGCCTCAAACATGTGTCCCTTTAAGAATTCTCTCTCTTCTCTTACACGCTGGCTAAAGTCCTCGCTAATGCTTATTCCCGTTCCCCGTAAATAACGAGCATCTCGAAGGATGGCCACCTTGAGTTTATAATGGGCCAGTTTACACACAATAGGTCGCCTTACATTGCCACGTCGACCTACACGATGGGCTCTCTCCACATCAAACTCGCGGAGTTCGATTCCTATTTGTGAGATGACCCTTTTCACTATTTCCTCCGTCATCTCCCAACTCTCTCCCGCTTCTTCCGTCACACCATATACCACAATATTATTTCTACGAGATTGGTTCTCTAAATAATCCATTTTCTCTTCCAGAGCATGAATTCGAACTGTCACATTCTCCACGGCACTTTCCAGCGATTTTAGGCTGCACTTTTCAAATCCTACACGCATTTCTTGCCTCAACTGTTCAATGATATCTCGTACGCTTTCCATTGTTGAACTTCTTCCAGGTAGCTACGAGAAGATACAAAACGTGGAGAAAGTAAAAACGGGAGGTCGGCATGGAACATTTTATTAAAATGTTTTATTTTCTCGCAAATGGATTTAGTGATTTTGAATTATAATACCAGATGTGTTGAGATATTTTTAAGACAAAGGAAATGTATATCTTGCATTTTTTTTTTTTTTGGAAACAGCCTCTGATAACTTTTGCATAACTACAAAACTGTACTTGCATAACTGGTAAACCGTAAAATGTGAACAAAAGCATACTTGTTAAAAGGCTATTTATATCATATACATGTTTGCTTTATGTGCATAGAGTACAGAGAAGGTGTTGCATTCCAGCCAAAAATACGATACGGAGATTACACCAGAAATATACGCTTTAGGGTTCACTGTACCCTCCCAAAGCATTTTTATAAAAAGGTCGCGTGTCTATGAACACGATAACTCATAAAGGAAAAGCCGGTAAAATACCATGCTTGGCTTTTAAGTGAAGTATCTTCCAAGGATGCTAGACGAATATTTAAAAAAAAAAATCCCCATCCTAAACTACACTTCACATAGAAAATGTTGATTTTATTACAAATGGTTCTAACCATTTTGATTAAAATACAGTATATTAAAGATATTTTTGTATATCTTGAATTTTCTGGGAATAGCCTCTTTTTATTCTGGATGACTTTTGCATAACTGGGAAACCGAAAGATGTGGACAAAAACTTACTGCACAAGAAATGTAGATCAGGTTAAAGGACAATTTATGTCACAAATTTTGATGGTCGAGTTGACCGTTTTCAAGAAATGGAGCACATCAACGGTCTTATTACTTAGTTCCTTATAAGTAGAAGGAAAATAAGAGAATACACTAGACTAAACCGACAGTAAAATGTTTTAAAATGTGGTTGCTATGGAATTGAAATCTGTTTCTTTTCTTGGCCAAGTGTCGACAAATTTCCCCATGAGTTTAAGCATTTTAAAACTGAGGCGAATAACAAGAATAACAAATTTCCGGAAATATATGTTTTAGGGCCCCTGTATCAAAAAATAAGTATTTTCAGAAAAATTTCCGGGTGTGTGTGTGGTGTGTGAGAGAGAGAGAGAGAGAGAGAGAGAGGGAGAGAGAGAGAGAAAGTGTCCGTGTGTCTGTAAACAGGATAACTCAAAAACGAAAAGTCGGTAAAATACTAAACTTGGTATTTAAGTTTGGTATCTTCTAGGGATGCGACACGAAGGTTTTGAGAAAAATCCCACCACTCCAAACTACCCTTTACATGGAACTTTTTTCGAAATTTTTTATTTTCTAAAAAATGATTCTAACGATTTTGATTAAAATATCGTATATTAAAGATGTTTACCTGGGAAATAAAATGTATATCTTTAATATCTGGGAATAACCTCTGAAGACTACTTTATTCTGAGTGAATTTTACGGAATTTTGCATAACTGCTAAACCGCATGAGATAGACAAAAACTTACCACACAAAAAATGTAGAGCACATTAAAACACACAATTTATGCTGTATACATTTTTTTCGTGGAGTTGGTCGTTTTTTTTTTTTTTTTTTAGATATTCTTTGTTTTCGTTTTTAGGCTCGAAAAACTTAACTTTTCTCATACAGAAATTTGTCAACTCCTGTCCATACAAACAAAGGAACTTCAGTCACATAGCAACAAGCTTTTGAGTATCACTTTAGCCTATGCTACTCCCTTATGTCGCTTCTACTTACAAGGAAGCAAGTAATAAGATTATTTCTGCTATTTTTTTCTCGATTAGTATAAATAAATAGAAGCATAAGCTTATTAACTGTAATTTGTTATAAGATGTAGAGAAGGTCATGTGAATAGAACACACGAGGTTTTTAAAAGCGAACACAGACAGAAATAGAGAACCCATTGAAAAGACGAGCATCGCAGAGATATCTAGTGAAAAAAGATGTAACGTTTCATCATTTGTATTTAACACAAGTGAAGAGGAACCGACTTCCAAAGGGCTGGCTGGCTGTGTGGATATCGCATGCCCGACACGAGTACGGTTAATTGGAATTCCGGGACACCGGAGCGTCGAGTAAACACATGCACCACCACTGTAATCCATACTCTGGCTCCCGGAGAAGCAGCGCTTTAATCCCGGAGTACAGTCTTACGGCAAATTGTCTCTACTTCCAAAGTTAGTGTTTCTGCATCTTCACAGCTTTGAACTTGCCTCCCAAACTACAAGCGCACTGATTTCAAAGCAATAGTACGGCGTTTTGTAGTTCTATCAAAGTAAATATCTTCACTGTGTAGTATTTATAACTAAGCCACAATTAGGATATTTAATTGTGTCTAACATTGACGTTTTAGTTACATTTTCAGATAAATAAGCACACCCTACTATGGATTTTATTAGTTTCTCAACACGTACTATCTACATAGTGCATACAGAAGGTATTGTATTCCACCCAAAAATTGCTACCGAGTTTTCATTGGAAACATATGTTTTGGGTCCCCCTGAATCCAAAAAAAAAAAAACATTTTACAAAAAGGTAGTGTGTGTCTGTCTGTCTGTCTGTCTGTCTGTCTGTCTGTCTCTGGACAGCATAGCTCAAAAACGAAAAGACCGTTCTTCCAAGGATGCGACACGAAGGTTTTCAAGAAAATCCCCCACCCCCAACTACACTTTACATAGAACATTTTTCGAAAATTTTGATTTTCTCAAAAATGGCTCTAACGATTTTGATTAAAATGTCAAATATTGAAGATAATTTACCTGACAAATAAAATGTATATCATGAATTTTCTGGGAATAGCCTCTGGATGAATTTTACGGAATTTTGCATAACTGCTAAACCGTAAGAGAGGACAAGAACTTAAAACACAAAACATAGAGAGCACATTAAAACACACAATTTAAGCCCTATACATGTTTTTCGTGTAGCTGATCGTCTTTTAGATATTCCTTGTTTTTGGTTTCAGCTTTGAAAAACTTATACTTTTCTCATACGGCATTTGTCAACTGCTGTTCATACATACAAGCAAAGGAACTTAAGTCAGATAGCAACCAGCTGTTCACTATCACTTTAACGTATGTTACTCCCATATTTCGTTTCTACTTACAAGGAAGTAAGTAATAACCGTATTTCTGCTATTTTTTTCTAAATTAACTAGAAATAAATAGAAGAATAAGTTTTTTAACTATAATTTGTTTCATAGATGTAGAGAAGGTCATGTGAATGGAACACATCATGTATTTTTAGTTTATAAACACTTACTATGTACATAGTGTATAGAGAAGGTATTGTAATGCACCCAAAAATTCAATACCGAGGTAGATTGAGTTGGTGGGATTTTCCTGATAATCGTGTTGCATCCTTGAAATATACTAAACTTGAATACCAATTTTAGTATTTAATCGACTTTTAGTTTTTCAGTTATGATGTGCAAGTTCACACACACACACACACACACACATGCACCTTTTTCTAAAACCGTATTTTTTTTTTTTTTTTTTTTTTTTTTTTTATAGTCCGGGTTTCTCAAAACATATATTTCTAAATATCTCTGAATTAAATGTTGGGTGGATTACAATACATTCTCTACCGAATATATACCTTGTGCATACTGCTAGAAAAAGTAACAAAATGTGGATGCACCATTAATTTTCAAGTTAAGCTTACGAGCTTTGTTTTGTAATTAAATTTATAATTCGAATGGAGAAAAACAAAAAATTAAAGGCGAATTCTAATTGAATTACAGGGATTGCTAGTGGAATGCAGCTTGCTGACATCGCTGAATCTGTGTTAATTTGTTGTACTTACTGTACTTCTTCAGCGGAAAAACAGAAAAGTAACGTGCGCAGCATCTTGCTTCTGGGTGGTAGTCCTCATGTAAGGTTAAGTAAGGGACTCGCACCTAACCGCTCTTTAAAAATTTCATTCGTCAAGAACTAGCGCGCGACCTGTAGATGAGAGATGAGATAGGAATTGCCTACGGATCAGGGAAAACCACAAAAAACACGATCAGAAATTCCGTTGACCTAAATGGTAATGTTCACAGGATATTCATAATATTCACCAGAAAATACGGCACGAAGTGAGTTGCAATTGAAAATTAGATCAGAAAACAAAAAACTAATAAGATAGTCGTAAACGAAAATGTTTCACGAACGCTGCAGCTAATTTAGAGTTATGAGTTAGGGTTGATAACAAGGACAAGGGGAAACCGGAACAAGACAGAGGTAATTGTTACCTGGGGCCAAGCTCCCCAGAGAGCTATGCTTTACCAGATATGTTTGCATACTACATCAAAACATTTAAGCATCGCAGAGTTGTGTTGTATTGATCTGTAAACGCGTTTTGGTCTGCGGGGGTTTGTTAATTATTTCAAAGGACTCGGCGTGCAGAGGCAGTTGTTTTATTTGTTTTTCTCTCTCTCCATTTATTGCTTGCTTCACTTCTCTCGGCGAACTTACACTTCCGAGCACGGCACTTTGTGATGACAGTCTGCAGTTAAATTATTAAATAGGAAGCATTCGAGCGAACATGTGCTTTTTATAGTAGAAAAGACGGTGGAAAATGGCTGAGGATTCCGAGCACAATTCTCACTGAAGTAGAAAACATCTCTCATACATTCGCAAGCAGTTTGTCAAGACGATTGAACTGATATTTCACATACTATACCATCTACTTTAGCATTGTATGAGGATCATCCAAAAAGTGACACACGATTTGGAAAAACTAAATGATAACGAAAGATATCAACAAAACTTTATTTACAAAGTTACAAAACCTTACTCTATTTTGCAACGTAATCTCCATTCTGTCACGTGGTACCAGTTTTTCATTGCCAATGTTACACTTTTGTATATTTTCGTTTTTTTGAATGCACAAAATGTTTGGTCAATCGAATTTTATAGGCAAATAGCGCAAGTGTATGGTGATAACGAGTCTTCAGTGACGAAACGAGGCATAATTTACCAGTAATCAAGGAAAAACCAGTGTGTATGAAAAAGACCAGAGTAGAAATTCATCAATCGTTGTGGAAGAGTTGAACGAAAATTTTGGTAAAAGAATTAAGAACAAAAATTGTTTTCATTTTGGACACCATACATGATTTTTTGGATGGAAAAGATTTCAATGCAAAGAGAACGGAATTTCGATGAACACTACTTAGGATAAGCTTTTAAAAGAGTTAACTATCCCTTATTTCTCTTGGGAAGTAAATAAAAGGACTTTGTTAATGTTTATTAGCATGAAGTAGATAGATGAATAAGCTTTGTAAATATTATATTGTTGCAGAATATGTAGCAAAAGTCATGTGAATGGATCACGTCAGGTTTGTTAATCTATTTTATTTCCAGTTTTAATATATGCTCATATCGCGACAGATCTATTAACTGGAATACGTTGTCAATCGGTGTGGTGGAGAGTTAGTCTTCTAGGGTTCATCCTTGTATCATACTCGCGCCAAGCAGATGGTACTATGGTATCATATAGTCTACTTGGCGAATAAGGAAGCCAGGAAAACAAATCAGTCAAATTAGCTGGACTACGGGATTTGCACCCAGGACCTTCCTAATCGGATACATACTGTGTTTGATCGGGACTCCGGCACTATATACCCTACTTTTATTTACCTATTTTTTTACCTTGTTTTGCCGTATTATTACTGGATTGCTGTTTTTCTTACTTTTACAACACACACATATACACAAACATATAACACCCATGCCCAAGGCGGGACTCGAACCGACGATCCCCAGCGCTACGAAGCACCAAAGCGGGACGCCTTGGCGAGCGCGGCCATGGGGACCGGCAGACTTAGCCACTGCCCTCAGTTATCAGTGGAAGAGCGCCAACTGACTGGCGGGGCGAAGAGATGGCGCTCTCAGCAAAACCGTTATTGAGAGATAATCGGGTTATTCTGGAACTTCTTTCTCTCCGCTTCTCAAACATTCTCTGGATAAATACAGCAGCTCTATAATAGTGTACCAAAAATATTGGTAACACAGTGCAAAGAAAAATTTCGAGCCCGGTTATAACGTATAATGAGTGATGTTACTGCAAGAGATTAGAAGAGTCTTGTGTTCGACTACCCAGGTGATATGGAACGAAAGGTGTATTTTTTTGTATGTTGTACTAAGCTATTATTAGAGAAGAAAGGTGAAGTGATAGGGACAATGGAATTGGATCACGTTATTTATGGTTACTCTTTAACTGCTGCGGTTTTTAGCATCCCTTCTACATTGGGCGTGAAGGACCGCTTAAATTTGCTCAGAGGCCTCTATCAGGCTTAAGGTTCTTTTATGTGCCGTAAATCTAGCGACAGCGGACTTCCTTTCCGAAGGAAGCTATGCTAAGGATTTTTGCGCCCAAAAGGAATCTACATGGAAAGATACATCCAAGCGATTATTAAAGCCGTTATGTTGTGGGAGAAATGATCACTCGAAAAAAATAAGGAATAGGGAACAGAAAACTGACATAGGTAAATTTTCCTTAGCAAATAGAACAATTAACAAATAGAACAAAATACTTGCTGAGTTTACTGGAGACTTTGCCTCAAAGGATAAATAGTTTCAAAAAGAGACTAAAGAAATATATATATATATAAGTCGCTAGTATTATAAAACTTTTTATATTTTATTACTATTATTATTATTACTTTGGCAGTATACTATGATGTAGTTTCATTCTGATAGGGTATTATGTTACCCTTATTATTTATTTATTTTAATTATATTGTGCACTGTAATATTACATTGCCACCCGGCAATGCCCTAACCAGTGAAATAAAGTAATTATCCATCTAAATTTGAATTCAGTATTTTCCAAAAATACAACCTAAAGATTTAAAGAAAATCCTCCTGCTTAAACTATCGTTTTTACGAAAAAAAAAAAAGTTCAACATTTTATAGTTTTAGAAAAACAGTTTTAAAGATTTTAGTTCAAATGACATATATTTTCCATGCTTATAAAGCAAATATAATGTATATCATGAATTATTTGGAATTTCTGTGAAGACCTCTTAATTTTGGAGCAACTTTGTGTCGTTTTATACGGGGTAAACCACAAGACATCAACAAAGAATACTACAAAACGTGGATATCTTTAATAAAACCACACTTCTTGTAACTTTTCTTTATGGCATTATCCATTGCCGAGATAACTTATTATAATTTTGCTATGCATTTAGCCTTTGTGTATGTAAAGACAAATTCCTTTTTGGACAGTTGATGCTAAAAGTGGGTCTTTTACAATGTCAGTAGTGTCAAAAGTAGAACAGTCTGTCACCCAGTGTTATAAAATTATAAAACTCCAATGCAGCCAACTTTGGTTTATACGTCCACGGCCTCATTCAAGTAGCTTATGGCTCTGAAAGCTCGTGTCGATCCATAAAATGTCGGATGATTTCAATGTCAAGAACATGGAATCTACTGCACCAGACGAAATTATGCAAGCAGCGGAGAGAGCAAAACTACAACTGCTACACTCCCTCCGTTGTATAGGATGTTTTCGTTCTGTACGAGTAAGTCATCATGTTGTTAGTACTGATGCTAAGCAAGGCAACAACTGAATATCGCAGTCTGTGAAGCATGAACTCCGTGAAAAAAGTAAAAAAAAAAAAACATTTATAAGTATATCTATAAATATAGAGAACTGTCTAAAAATAGTGTGACACACGTTTTAAAAATGTTTTATATTGTTCCTGTTCAAAATATAAAACAATTTTTACCACTTGTATTATAAATAACCATTATTAAATATCATGTAGTCCAACGCTGTAGCATCTAGCGTATTCGTTTAAAAATGATTGACCTCCCCTTCTAAATGTGGCCGTATAGTAAGCAAATATGTTACCATCAACTTCATTAAGCTCCTAAAGATATTTTTGTGCAGAAAAAGTATTTTGTTTGATGGCAGCTACAATTTAGTCCCAACGTCCATTGAAATATTATCGTTGGTCCCTTGATAATACAAAATTTCTTCTCGTAGCTATTTAGTAACTTTTCACACTATGAATACACAACACCCTGATACCTGGGAATATTTCCTATCCCCAACGATCAATTTAATCACCCTAACCAACGACCACCGGTTAAATAGCTTTACATGTTACGCTTAATATAATTATATATAGTATACACTGATAATTAACTTGATTGAAACACGAAGAAAATACAGCAAAAGTTACTTACATAAAGTTAAAAAATCTGATGTGTTCCATTCACATGACTTTCTCTACTTCTGTGTAACAAGTTATTGTTAATATGCTTATTCTTCTATTTACTTCATGCTAATTGAGAAAAAATTAGCAGAAATAGTCTTATTACTTGTTTCCTTGTAAGTAGAAGAGAAATATGGGAGTATCATAGTTTAAAGTGAAGTCAAAAGCTGGTTACTAGGCGACTGAAGTTCCTTTGTTTATACGGACACGAGTTGACAAATTCCTGTATGAGAAAAGTACAAGTTTTCAAACCTGAAACTAAAAACAAGGAATATCTCAAAAAAGATCAACTCCTCGAAAAGAATTTATGTAACATAAATTGTGTGTTTTAATGTGCTCTCCGTTTTTGTGTGATAAGTTTTTGTCCATTTCTTACGGTTTAGCAGTTATGCAAAATTTCGTAAAATTCATCAACAATAAAGTAGTCTTCAGAGGCTATTCTCAGAAAATTCAAGATATACATATTTGTCAGGTAAATGTCTTTAATATACGATATTTTAATCAAAATCGTTAGAGCCGTTTTTGAGAAAATCAAAATTTTTGAAAAAAGTTCCACGTAAAGGTTAGTTGGGGGTGGGGGGATTTTCTTGAAAATCTTCGTGTCACATCCTTGGAAGATACTAAACTTAAATACCAAGTTTGGAATTTAACGGTTTTTTCATTTTTGGGCTGTGCTGTCCACAGACACACATACACACACATACGTACACACACACAGACGTTTTTTCAAAAATGCTTTTTTTGGATTCAGGGGGACCCAAAACATGTATTTCCGGTGAAATCTCGGAATCGAATTTTTGGGTGCAATACAATCCCTTCTCTATACACTATGTACATAGTACGTGTAGAGAAAGTGGAGATGTTACTCTTCGTAAACTTCACTGCCTATGCTATAGCTTTAAATCAGAGGTTATTTAGATTTTTACGTCTCTACACGTCCTATGTACGTAGCGTATAGAGAAGGTATTTTATTGCACACAAAAATTGGATTCCGAGATTTCGGAAATATATGTTTTGAGACCCCCTGAATCCAACAAAAACATTTTTAGAAAAAGGTCCGTGTGTGTAGATAGTACAAATAAAAACGAAAATATGGCTAAAAAGCAAACTTGGTATTTAAGTTCAGTATCTTCCAAGGATGCGACACAAGGTTTTCAAGAAAATTCTCCTACCCCAGCTACCCTTTAGACGGTTTTGTTTTCCTCAAAATGGCTTTAACGACATTGATTATATTAAAGTTCAAAATCTTCTCGGGCTTCTAGCCAGGTAAAATCCTGGCTAGAAGCCCGAGAAGATTTTGAATTAATACGTCGCCAGGAAAGCTTCAGTTCTTATATTAAAGTTATTCACAACACGAATAACATGTATATTTTGAATTTTCTGGGACTAGCCTCTGATAAGCACTTTATTCTGGTTGAATGTTGCAGAATTATGCATAACGGTTAAAGTTTAAAAGATAAGACAAAAACTTACTGCACAAAAAATGTAGATCTTGTTAAAAGACACAATTTATGTCATATACCTACATTTTTGCTGCAGAATTTCAAAGATATTCCTTGTTACTGGTTTTAATTTTGAAATACCCATACTTTTCCCAATAGGAAGTGTCCGTTTTTCTTTTGCTCTACTTCTGGCCAAGCAAAGAAGCCAATTTCAATGACAACCGCGTAACGGTTGGGCGCGAAAGAATACTAGGTCTCTTTTATGTACTATAAATTTTAAATACAAATATAACGGCTTTACTTCCCTTCCGAAGGAAGCTTTACAAACCATTTTTATCACCCAAAAAAAAAAAGCCATCCCGCTTTGCTGGGTTTGAACCCGTGACTTTGGGAAGCAGGGGCCAGCTTGTTGTCCTAGATCACGGAGGACAAGAAGGAATATCCATGTTAGCCCGTTGGGTTAGGCAACTTCTTTGGCACGTTTGCTAAGCAGAGTGAAGGAAAATTTAGGGGCAAACTCACATATACAAATAATACCGAACTTACTCCATACTCCACAATGAACACGCCAATATTTTCAAATATTCTGTCCTTTCAAATGTTTGCATTGCTTATAGGAAGTAAGTAGGTGAAGTATGATTCTTATCCCCCCCAAAAAATCTGATGTGTTCCATTCACATGAATCTCTCAATAGCTCTGCAACAAATTATTGTTAAAAAATTTATGCTTCTATTTACTTCTTACTAATCGAGAAAAAATGGCAGAAATGGTCTTATTACTTGCTTCCTTTTAAGTAAGAAGCGAAATACGGGATTACCATAGGTTAAAGTGATAGTCAAAGTCTGGTAGCTATGTGGCTGGAGTTCCTTTGTTTGTATGGACAGGAGTTGACAAATTCCTGTATGAGAAAATATAAGTTTTTGAAAGGTGAAATAAAAAACAATGAATAACTCAAAAAAGATCAATTCCACGAAACAAATTTATGTAACATAAATTGTGTGTTTTAGCGTGCTCTACATTTTCTGTGTACTAAGTTTTTGTCTATCTCTTACCGTTTAGCAGTTAAGCAAAATTCGGCAAAATTCATCCAATATAGACAGGTCTTCGGGGGCTATTCCCAGAAAATTCTAGATATACATTTTATTTGATATGCAAATATCAGTAATATTCGCGATTTTAATCAAAATCGTCAGAGCCATTTTTTAGAAAATAAAAATTTCTGAAAAAAAGGATAGTTTGGGGTTGAGGGAATTTTCTTGAAAATCTTCGTATCTTGGAAGATACCAAACTTAAATACCAAGGTTGGTTTCTAACGGTCTTTTCCTTTTTACTTTCTCTATAGGCACTATGTACATAGTGTATAGAGAATGTATTGCACTCCACCAAAAAATTCGATACCGAGATTTCACCGGAAATATATATTTTAGGGTCCCCTTTGTCTAAAAAAAAAAAAAACATTTTCGGAAAAAGGTCCGTGTGTGTGTGTGTGTCTGTGTGTCTGTGAACACGATAACTCAAAAACGAAAAGTAGGTAAAGTACCAAACTTGGTATTTAAGTTTAGTATCTTCCAGGGATGCGACACAAAGATTTTGATAAAAATCCCCCTACCACAAACTACCCTTTACATGGATCTTTTTTCGAAAATTTTGATTTTCTCAAAAATGGCGCTAACGATTTTGATTAAAAGTTCGTATATTAAAGATATTTACCTGACAAATAAAATGTATATCTTGAATTTTCTGGGAATAGCCTCTGAAGAGTAGTTTATTCTGGATGAATTTTACTAAATTTTGAATAACTGCTAAACCGTAAGAAATGGACAAAAACTTACTGCACAAAAAATGTATAACACGTTAAGACACACAATTTATGTTATATACATTTTTTTCGTGAAGTTCGTAGTTTTTGTGACATTCCTTATTTTTGGTTTCTGCTATGAAAAACTTATACATTTCTCATACAGGAATTTGTGAACTGCTGTCCATACAAACAAAGGAACTTCAGTGACATAGCAACTAGCTTTTGATTATCACTTTAACCTATGGTACTCCTTTATTTCACCTCTACTTACAAGGAAGCAAGTAATATGGCTATTTCTGCTAATGTTTTACTGATTAGCATGACGTTAATAGAAGTATAAGCTTTTTAAGAATAGTTTGTTGCAGGGATATAGAGAAATTCGTGTGAATGGAACACATCAGATTTTTGAGCTATGCTGCCCACAAACACATAAAGACAGACAGATGCATACATGGACATGTTTCTAAAAATGCATTTTTGGATTAAGGTGGTTTAAAACATATATTTCCGGTGAAATCCCGGTATCGAATTTTTGAGTGCAATGCAATAACTTCTCTATACACTATTTACATAGTACGTATAGAGAAAGTAATTGTATGCTAAGACCTTACTGAAAATACGAATTTTAAGGCCCATAAACTTGGAAAATACTGTTTAGAAGAAACAATGTTTCAGCGCGCGACAGTCTGTGAACCGCGATACTCAAAAACGATATGTCGGATACATAGCAAACTTGTTACTTATACTTTAAAACAATGGAACACTAAGATTTTCAAGAAAATTCCTGCAGCATTAATTACCTATTCATTGGGACATTTTCGAAAGTTTATATTTTCTAAAAATCGCAATAACGATTTCGTTTAAAGTATTACAAGACAAATAAAAATTGTATGTAGAATTTTCTCAGAATAATTGAGAAGTCCACGCCATTTCGAAGAAACATAACTGTTAAACGGAGTTGGCGGTTTTCCTGAAAATCATTGTGTTTCATCCTGGGAAGATACTAAACTTAAGTAGCAAGTTTGATATTTAACCAGTTTTGCCTTTTTGTTTTGTGAAGCCCAGACACACATACACACAATGGCGCGCGCAGATACACATGACCTTTTTCTACAACATCCTCTTTACTTTCCCTACATGTACTAAATACATAGTGTGTAGAGAAGGTACTGCATTCCACCCAAAAATTTGATATCGAGATTTCACCGGAAATACATGTTTTAGTGTTTCCTGTATCCAAAAAAGCAAGTTAGAAAAAGGTCCGTGTGTGTCCTTGTGTCTGTGAACACGATAACTCAAAAACGAAAAGTCGGTAATATATTAAACCTGGTATTTAAGTTTAGAATCTTTCAGGGATACGACACGAAGATTTGGAAAAAAAAATCCCCCACCCCAAACAACCCTTTACATTAAAAAAATCGAAAATTTTGATTTTCTCAAAAAGTAAAGATTTTGATTAAAATGCCGGACATTAAAGATATTTACGTGGCAAATAAAATACATATACTGAATTTTTTGGAAATAACCTCTATATACCTCTTTATTCTGGATGAATTTTATTGGATTTTGTGTAACTGGTAAACCATAAGCGATAGACAAAAGCTTACTACATAAAAATGTATATGTATATATTTTTTTTCGTGAAATTAACCATTTTTGAGATATTCCTTATTTGTTTCAGATTTAAAATGCTTAAAATTTTTTCACACGAATTGTTGTATACTCCTGCCCTTACATAGAAACGAATTTCAACCACGCTTTAAAATATTTGACTATCGTTTTAGCCTAAAGTATGCCCTTATTTTCCTCTTGCTAACAAGGAAGCAAGTAATTAAGATCATTTCTGCTAATGATTATCTCGGTTATCTCAAAGTAGAAGGAATAACATGCTTTTCAACAATAATTTATTACAGGGATGTAGAAAAAGTGACGTGAATGGAATACATCAGATTTTTTTAATCGGGTCTCCTCAAAACATGTTTTTCTGGTGAAATGGTGTCGATTTGGGTGGAATACAGTACCTATTGTACCTAATATATACGTACACAGTCCTTGATAGAGAAAGTAGTAAATCGTAAGTCAGATTACAAAATGTAATACAAACAAAAGTAATCGTGGCAAAACCAGATATGGTGATGAAATTATAAAACAGGGCCAAAACTTGAAGTCTGTATGGTAAATCTTGATCTAAATGCTAACCACTGAAAGCCTTTTCGATCTCTCATTTATCAGCCAAGGCCTCTGCAAAACTCATCCAGATTCCCGAGAAGAAAATCTGTTTTCCTTCACATGCCTTTCTCTAATTTTTATATACATCGTGCTAATCAAGATAAATATTAGCAGAATTTATTTTATTACTTTCTTCCTTATAAGTAGGAAGAAAATAAGTGAATACACTAGGCTAAAGCGATAATCAGATCTCTCGAAAACTCCTCGCTATATTAAATAATTGATTTTTGGTTCTCTTTACAGGACCAGAAGTAAAGCAAAACAGATATGAAACGAAAGATGGCTTTCCGTTTGAGAAAAGTTCAAGTACTTAAAAATCGAATATCTCGGGAATGGTTAGCTCTACAAAAAATGTATGTGAATTATAAATTCTATCGTGATCTACATTTTTGTGCAGTATGTTTTGTCTATCTCTTACGGTTTACCATTTATACAAAAGTCATCTAGAATGAAAGAATGAAGAGCTCTTTAAGAGCTATTTCTTACAAATTCAGAATTTAGTTGTTTTGATAAATTCGAAAATGTCGAAACACCTTCCATGTAAAGGGTAGTTTGTGGTGGGGGAATTATCCCGAAAATCTTCGAGTAGCATCCTTGGAAGATACTAAACTTAAATACCAAGTTTGATATTAAACTGACTTTCGTTTCTGAGCAATGCTGTTCACAGACATACAGACGCGCACGCGGACTTTTTTCTAAAAATACTTTTTTCTGCAACCGAGCGTATTTGAGTAGTTTATGAGCTCCTTTCACATCCCTAACTCGATTTTTACGGCATCCACGCGCAAAGAAGTGCAGCAAGGGTAAAATAATTTTGTTCCAACTTTACGCTCACTAAAATAATTCACGATATTGGTGAAAAACCAATATTGCTGTTGTTCGGTAATTTATTTTGAAAAAATGGAAAATTTTGAGAATTATGGTATCTTTAGAGCTGCGAAAGAAGCAGGATCAAATTTATTACCTTCCCCAACGTTGCAAAATAAATAACGAACTATAACTTCTTGGTGAATGGTTCAAATTTAACCTCAAATTTATTTCATCTTTCTTACTTTTCTTTTAATATCAGAAAATCCTCGTAGAAAAAAAAAAACATTGTATGATACGCGAGCGTAAAGTTTCTTTTTGATTTTCGACTGCGTCTCATTAAAAATATTCTCGTTTGATTAAAAAACCGTAACTTTAAGCTCTTACATCATCAATAACAATAATTTATTCAGTGAAGCTAAAAAAAAATCTGACATTCAAAAGCTGGTTGCTATGTGACTGAAGTTCCTTTGTTTGTATGGACAGAAGTTGTCAAATTCTTGTATGAGAAAAATATGTTTTATAAAGCTGAAACCAAAAGCAAGGAATGTCTTAAAAACGATCACATCCACGAAAAAAAATATATACAACATAAATTGTGTGTTTTAACGTGCTCTACATTTTTGTGTGGTAACCTTTTGTCCATTTCTTACGGTTTAGCAATTATGCAAAAATCCGTAAAATTCATCCAGAATAGTCTTCAGAGGCTACTCCCAGAAAATTCAAGATATGCATTTTATTTGTTAGTTAAAGATCTTTAATATGCAGTATTTTAATTAAAATCGTTAATCATTTTTAGAAGATCAAAAATTTCGAAAAATTATCCATGTAAAGGGAAGTTTGGGGTGGGGGTGTTCTCAAAATCTTCGTGTCGAATCCCTGGAAGATACTAAACTTAAATACCAAGTTTGATATTTTACAGACATTTCGTTTTAGTGTTATCGTGTTCACGGACACACACACCCGACCTTTTTCTGAAAATTCTTTTTTTGGTTATAGGGGACCCTAAGACGTATATTTCCGTTTAAATCACGGTATCAAATACATAGTACGTGTAGAGAAAGTAAAAATGTGTTTTCGATGAAATCGCGGTATCGAATTTTTGTATATAATGCAATATTTTCTATACCTACACGACATATGGGCTAGAGAAAGTAAAATTGGTAGTGTAGGAAGGGAAAAGCGTATACCTAGGCAGACACGTTAGTAGCCTGCTGTCACAGGATGAAGGCCGTGATGTTAGTTAGGTATAATTGGTATCACGCAACCACTAATGGTGTAACCCACTCCCCCTCGTACGGGCAGCAAGTGAAAGGTGAGGATTCAGCCTCAACAAAACTGATCTGCCAGACCATAGAATTATACAGGCTCACAATCTGCCATTTTGATTTCATCGAACTCTCAGCGCAGGTTTTGTAAATCACCATCATCATCCACTACATAATAATGAAAGATAACAACACAAAACTTTATTTACCGAGTGGGATGGCTCAGGTGGTAACGTCTGTGGCCCAATCTGGCTGTTTTATTTTAAATTGTTTTTTCACACAAGCCGTGTGTAGAACAGGAGTTGTATAGGTAGAGTCAGACTGAAAAATTCAATGCCATAGCCGGGATTTGATTTTCTCAAAAGATTGCTCTAAAGATTTTTATTAAAATATCGTATACTAATGATATTTACATTATAAATAAAATGAGTGTTTTAAATTTTCTGGGAATAGACTCTGAAGACCTCTTTATTCTGGTTGAATTTTGCCGAATTTTACTTAACTGCAACTGTAAGAGATAGACAAAAACTTACTGCACAAGAAAGGTAGTTCTCGTCAAAACAAACAATTTTTGTTGTGGAGGTAACCGTTTCCGAGATATTCCTTGTTATTGGTTCCAATTGTAAGTACTTACCTATACTATTCTCAGACAGGAAGTGTCCGTTTTTCTTTTGTTCTACTCCTGGCCAAGCAAATAAGCGATTTGCATTGATAAATCACACGATAGATTTTGAAACATTTGACTATCACTTTAGCATAGTGTACTCCTTTAGTTGCCTTCTACTTATAAGGAATTAAATAATAAGAACATTCTGCGAATGTTTATCGCGATTAGCATTGTGTAGAAAGGAGAATAATTTTTAATAAGAAGTTTGTATAGCATCGTGAGAAAGTCATGTGAGTGTAATACATCAGGTTTTTTTAAACATACTCTAAATATGTAAATGCGTATAAGTGCTGTCCCTGTATTATAACCAGTGCTAGGAAGTTCGTATCGTTCACCGTCCCGCAATATAAGTCGCGACCGACCAGCTCGCCGCATCAAAACAAGTCATTGATAAGAATGCACGGTGGAGAGGTAAACAAACCTATTTTCAAGTGAACAGTACTGTTTCCAGAGAACAAAAATAATTTGAGACATTCGTAAAAGCACGTCTATTTTGGATCATTAATCATGTACGACATACAAATTGTTACATATATACAGGCTGACTCTGACTGATCTCCTTCTTTACATAAGTACATTATGAAAACAGCCAAGCAGTTATAAAACGGATCTTAATATTTATTGATCGAATGTAAAATAATATCCATATAACAAAATTAATTTCCTAAATATCTTAAGACTCTAACAATGTAAAAACCAAAGCAGGCAACTCCAGCCGTATGTACTTCAGAAGCCTTCCAAATGAAAACCTCATTCTACGTTCCGACAAGCTAATGTGAAAAAAATCGTTCCACTTAGCATGATGTTTTGGGGGCATATTTTATTAGTATCAGCACGCAAATAGCATTTGCTGGGATCTAAAAGTGCAGCTTGTATGCGATACATCACACTGAACCCTGCATTATTTTCAATTACACTTTTCATTTTCATCTTTATTTCAGGTAGGTTGCTTGTGTTAGCTCTATACTTCAGGGCTGTAACAGTGTGATAGCTGTGGGTAACTTTTTGAACACATTTTTAATTAATATGTTACTGTAAAGCTGTTCTGTTACTAGAAGTTTTGCAGTTTGTACTCTAGAATTGCCATCGTTTTGTAAGTAAGGACCTACAAGAATAGGTAGAAAACTTACTACAGTTGTAAAATAAATTAATTTTGCTCACATTTGAGTAGAACAAGATGCTATTCGAATGCTTTATCTTCCTATCGGTATGGTTCTGTTATGCGGTGATACCTGTTTTGCAGTAATGGGTTGCACTCTACGTTGACCTTTGCTTGCGCAAGTAGCGTTACATGTTGTTGCCCTGTCTGGCCGCTGTTATTCTGCATAAGGAAATTGGTACAAACTTCCTAGCTCTGATAATTACTTACACGATATAAAGAATATAATATGGGAGAAGTATTCTGGAGTCTTTAGTTGATCGAGAAGGTTGTTTATCACATCAGATTCTCAGTTTTACCCAGCCGTATCATCAGCGGACACTCACATGGCCATGTTCCATGTCATCCTCCCCTACGCTATTAAATTTTAATGCACTTTTCAATGTCACTTGCTTACCTTGCTACGAAATCGATAACTCTATAAATTCCCGGAGGCAAATCCAGGAATGGACTGTGTGAAGCAAATAATATATCGACGTATTTATTTAGTTAATTGAGTTTCGAGTGTCCGCTTCATTTTTGCCACAGTAATTGGTTGTGAATGTCTCTTATCTGGAAGAGCCGCCATGATATTTTAATCTTGCTGCTTTTAGCGTACTTTTCCCAGTTATCTGCGCAGTTGGAGATTATTAAGCGTATAAATATGCATAACAAAACAAGTATTATTCACACAATAGCTGCACATCACTCACCATAATTAAGTTGCCATGGCAACGAACCTGGTGCAGAGTGACGTGGACGTGAGCTTAGAGGTTTTTGTTAGAATTTAGCCAGCAACGTTTAACTAACGAGTTAAAATATTCTTCCAATTGAGAGACTAGAGCTTCAGTAAGCTTTTGACAACTCTTAGAATATTCACAAAACAATTCATGTGTTTTTACTTTGTGTACCATGTACATAAAATGTAAAAATTGGTAGAGAACAAATATATTACATTCCACCCAAAAAGGACGATACCAAAAATTACCCGAAATACACGTTTTAAGGTCCTATGAACCAAAAAATATTAATTTTAAGACGGTGTGTGTGTGTCTGTACAAAACTCATCCAGGACAAACAGGACTTCAGAGGCTATTCCCAGAAAATTTATGATGTATATTTTATTGGCACAACCATATCTTAAATACGTATGTTATTTTAAGCAAAATCGTATCATTTAAAAAAAATCAAAATTTTGAAAAATGTTCACGGTGTGAGATTTCTTTGGGAATCTTCGTGTCGCATTCTTGTGAGTTGCAAAATTTAAAAATCAAGTTCGGTATTTAAAGGTAAGGTGTTTACGGCACACAGGGACATACATACGGTCCTTTTAGTAAAGACGATTTTATTAAATGGACCTCAAAACATGTATTTCCGGCAACGTCTAAAGTATATATATGATGTATAGTGAAGATATTGTATTGCACGTAAAAATTCTATACCGAGGTTTCATCGGAAATACATGTTTTGAGACCGCCTGAATAATAAAAAACATTTTTGGAAAAATATTCGGGTGTGTGTGTGTGAGAGAGATACCTCAAAAATGAAATATCCTGCAAATACCAAACTTAATATTTAAGTTCAGTATCTTCCAATGATGTGACATAAAGATTTTCAAAAAAATTTCCCCACTCCAAACTACCCTTACATAGAAAAAATATCAAAAATGTTGACTGTCTCAAAAATGGCTCTAACGATTTTCATTAAAATATCGTATATTAAAGATACTTACATGGCAAATAAAATGTATGTCTTGAATTTTCTGGAAATAGCCTCTGAAAACCTCTTTATCCTGGATATTTGTTATTGAATTTTGCTTAACTCGTAAACCGTGAGAGATAGACAAAAAGTTGCACACAAAAAATGTAGATCTCAATAAAATACACAATTTATGTCATATACATTTTTTTAGTGAAGTTGGCCGTTTTCGAGATATTCCTCGTTATTTATTTGTTTTAAAATAGTTAAACTTTTCTCATACTGGAACTTTTCAGCGCTCGGCCACGTGTATTCCCTTATTTCGCTTCTGCTTAAAAGGAACTAAGTAATGCGATTGTTTCTGCTAATTTTTTTAACATGACATAGAATAATAAGCTCATTAATAATAATTTGTTATATAGAAGTAAAGAAAGCCAAGTGAATTGAGCACATCAGATTTTTAACAATAGGTTGCTCCAGAGATGCAGAGAAAGTCATGTGCTTGTAACACATCAGTTTGTTTTTTTTTGGGCAAGTTTTTTTATATCTCTTACAGTATAAAAGTCATCCAGAATGAAGAGGTCGTTTATAGGCTAACCAGAAATATACTTCTTCTACTACTAGAGGTAGATATAGTAGAAATACGTTAAACACGATCCGGGGCAGGGAGAGTAGAGCAGCTGCGGGAATTGCTGATGTGAAATGAAGTACATTTCTAATACGCGATTTGACGGCTTCAATAAACCACAGCTCCACTCTGTCCATTTACAACACCAGCTCTCTATGACCTGTCCATCAACAAAATATGACAAGTATATTCTCTCTCGTTCAGGTCCAACTGAGTTCTGCTTTTACGGCACCACCAATAAATTAAACTCCGCATGAGCTCATACGCCGTATATTTTTATTTCATCAACTCTCTCCCTGGAGATTTATTGCCCCGGGGTGACTGCAACAACAGCTATTTCTTTCCCAACTTTTCTTATATTCCCCCACGCTGTGCTGTGACTCGTAACTGCAATATAATATTTTATCTTTTGTTATTTCGCTCCGTGCTACCATAATACATGCACAAGATGACGCTTTTCAATTGAACACTCACATGATCTAGTTCAGGAATAACATAATTTGTTAAAAAAAATATCTGATGTGTCCCATTCACATGACTTTCTCAACTTCTGTGTAACAAATTATGTTAATAAGCTTATTCTTCTATTTACTTCATGCTAATCCAGAAAATATTAGCAGAAATGTCTTATTACTTACTCCCTTGTAAGTAGAAGGGAAATATGGGAGTATTATAGGTTAAAGTGAAGTCAAAAGCTGATTGCTATGGACTGAAGTTCCTTTGTTTGTATGGGCACGAGTTGACAAATTCCTTATGAGAAAAGTACAAGTTTTTCAAAGCTGAAACCAAAAACAAGGAGTATCTAAAAAACGATCAACTCCTCGAAAAAAATTTATATAACATAAATTGTGTGTTTTAATGTGCTCTACATTTTTTGTGTGGTAAGTTTATGTCCATTTCACACGGTTTAGCAGTTATGGAAAATTCACCCAGAATAAAGTAGTCTTCAGAGGCTATTCCCAGAAAATTCAAGGAATACATATTATTTGTCAGGTAAGTATCTTTAATATACGATATTTTAATCACAATCGTTAGAGCTATTTTTGAGAAAATCAAAATTTTTGAAAAAGTTCCATGTAAAGGGTAGTTCGGGTGGGGGGATTTTCTTGAAATCAAGTTTGGTATTTAACGGTATTTTAGTTTTTGAGTTATGCTGTCCACACACACACACACACACACACACACACACACACACGCACACACACACAAACCTTTTTCCAAAAAAAATTTTTGGATTCAGGGGGATCCAAAACGTGTATTTCCGGTAAAATCTTGGTATCGAATTTTTGGGTGCATTGCAATACCTTCTCTATGCACTATGTACATAGCACGTATAGAGAAAGTAATAAAATGGATATAGGATATTGAAACGATACCTCGCTCACCGCGACACTATGATGGATTGATTGTGGCTTGAGCCACAATTTGTACCCTAAACAGGCTTAACGTTAATACTAAAAAAAAATAATGGAAAAGCCCAATACATTTTATTTATTAATGGATTGTTATTGAAATATAATTCCCTTTTATTTTTCTGAAGGAAAATCTGAATAATGGAGGAAATAGAAATGAAAATAAATGTGGATCCTTTATTAATTTTTACTTTCTCTACACGTAGGTATTGTATTGCACCCAAAAATTCAATACCAAGCTTTTACCGGAAATATGTGTTTGAGACTCCCTGTAATAATAAAAAAACCTTTTGGAAAAAGGTCCGTGCAGCATAGTTGAAAAAGGAAAAGTCCGTTAAATATCAAACTTGATATTTAAGTTTAGTATCCTCCAAGGATACTGCACGAAGATTTTAAAAAGGGTCTTACAACTACCCTTTACATGGAAAAAATTCGAACATTTTTTGTTTTCTCAAAAATGGCTCTAACGATTTTGATTAAAATATATATCTTGAATGTTCTGGGTTATAGCCTTAGAAATCCTGAAATTCTGGATGATTATTTCTAAATTTTGCATAACTGGTACAGTAAGAGATAGACAAATACTACTACACAATAAAAATGTGATGTGTTCCATTCACATGACTTTCTGTACATCTTTGGAACAAATTATTGATAGATAGCTTATGCTTCTATTTACTTCATGCTAATGGAGAAAAAATTAGCAGAAAGTCTTATTCCTTGTTTCCTTGTAATTAGAAGCGAAATAAGGGAGTACCATAGGTTAAAGTGATAGTCAAAAACTGATTGCTATGTGACTGAAATTCCTTTGTTTCTACGGATAGGAGTTGACAAATTCCTGTATGAGAAAAGTATAATAGCTTCTTAGAGCTGAAACAAGGCCAAAAACAAGGAATATCTCAAAAACAACCAACTCCGCGAAAAAAGTATATAACATAAATTATGTCCTTTAAAGTACTCTACATTTTTGTGTGTAAATTTTTGTCCATCTGCCAAATTCCGTAAAATTCATCCAGAATAAAGCCACAGGCTATTCCCAGCAAATTCAAGATATAAATTTTATTTTTCAGGTAAATATCTTTAATATACCATATTTTAATCAGCACCGTTAGTAGTTTTTGAGAAAATCAAAATGTTTGAAAAAAATTCCATGTAAAGGGTAGTTTGAGGTGGGGGATTTTCTTGAAAATCTTCGTGTCGCATCCTTAGAAGATACCAAACTTAAATACCATGTTTGGTATTTAATGGTCTTTTCGTTTTTGAGCTATGCTGCCCTCACACACGCACGCACACGGACCTTTTTCCAAAAATTATTTTTTTGGAAACAGGGGGATCCACAACATATACTTCTGGTGAAATTTCGGTATCGAATTTTGGGTGGAATACAACACTTTCTCTATTCACTATGTACATAGTACGTGTAGAGAAGGTAAAATTATTTATAGAAAAATGTCCGTGAGTGTGTGTCTGTGGGCAGCATAATTCAAAAACGAAAAGTCCGTTATATACCAAACGTGATATTTTGATTTAGTATCTTCCAAGGATGCGACACGAAGATTTTTACGAAAATCCCCTCACCTACAACTACCCTTTACATGGAAAAAAATTCGAAAGGTTTTTCTGAAGACCTCTTCATTCTGGATCACTTTTGTATAACTGGTGAACCGTAAAATATGTACAAAAACTTACTACACAAATAATGCAGGTCATATTAAAATTCAAAATGTATACCCCACACTTTTTTTTGTAGAGTTAAGTGTTTTCGAGATATTCCGGAGTACTGGTTTCAATGTTAGCTACTTAAACTTTTCCCAAGCGGGAAGACCTCTTTCTTCTCGTTTCTCGTTTGTTTACTCCTGGAAAACAAAGAGATTGGAATTTCAATTGTTTCACATAGCGACCGCTTTAAAGGAGGAGACTTAGCGCTTTGGCCTTTGGATTTTCTTATTTCCCTTCTATTTACAAGGAGATAGTACTTATGTTTATCTTGATTAGCAGCAAGTAAATACGAGTTTTTATAACAATAATTTGTTGGAGATATGTAGAGAAAGTCATGGGAATGTACATATCAGACTTTTTTGTCACGAGGTTGGAACACTTAACAATGTAGAGTGCAGCAGTGTACAGCACCGCTCTACCAAACAATGCGGTGCTCGCGATTCAGTAATTACGATAACTAGATTTTTATTTTTACTTTTTAAGCCGTTCACATAACATGCAAACTGCCACAAGGTCTTTGGCAGTTAATTACGAAACGTTTATGTTCTCTATTTACCTCATCATTTACATTAAATCGCCGTGACTCCCACAGTTTCAGCTATCCATCGTAGTAATTTGAATATTTCACCCTCAGAGTGCACAGAGAAAAATATTTAAATCAAACGTTTAATTATTATATTATTTGCATATTCAAGTTTACCTTTTGGTTTTTTAATATATAATTCAGCAAGTCATTTTACTTTATCCATCATGCGCATACAATTTACATAAACGGTTTAGTAGGAACTGTATATTTCACCCAAACAATCGATTACCGAGGTCGAGTGATTTTTGTTTTTAAGAGTTCCTAATTATATAGTCATGCTTTTAAACATACATGTTTTCAACATTTCTGTATCAGAAATATGTTTTGTGGCCTGTGTGTTTATGTGTGAACACCATAACTAAAAAAAAATCTGATGTGATCCATAAAAATATCCATTCCGCTTCAGCCTTCGTGACGGACGGACGGACGGACGGACGGACGTCTGCTCTGCGCTCTGTATACTATTGTGGTAACCTTTGCTCTAGCAAAGTAACCAACAGTGCAAATATGTGTGTGTGTTTAAAAGATGTAAAAAAAAGTGGTTACTGGTTTAAAATGCGTTGATTGTGAGAACTATTTCCACAACAGTTGTGCAAGATTAACAAGTAACAACATTTTTGGACATCATCATTAAGTTTTGTGAAACTGAAGGAAATAATGGCCTGTCTGTTGTATGCAAAGAAACAGATTTCTGAAATTTACAACCTGTGCTTCTGTACATAGTCACGATACTCAAGTAATTCTAATATATATATATATATATATATATATATATATATATATATAAGAGTAAATGCAGTATAAGTACAAGTAGTTTCCATTATATGTCTCTTAAGCTTTACAATAGCATACTTTTGCATATAAGACAACCATCATTTCAGGTTTTTAAGAGTAGGGCCAATACCACATTGAGGGCAAATCCTCTATATAGTCTAAATGAATTTTATAGTGTAAAATTTACTGGATTTACTAATATAATTGTACAGTATTAGACGATGTCATGAATACTTGTATTCCTATGGCAAATAAATTATCTATCTGTCTAATGCTTTAACAGACGTGATGGCAAAATAGATATTCAAATTCTGAAATACATTATAAAACAAAAATACTGTATTGTAGAAGAACTCAGAGGGCAAATTAAACTACTTAACCAAGATGTAGACTTGCTGACGAAATCTAATAAAAATAGTGCGGCAGAAACACTGTGTACTGTTAGTGGTCCTTCGGAAAACAAAAATCACGCCGCTCATTCTGTTGATAATTCAGCAAATAGCTGTGGCGTCCCATTCGACGATAAAGTGAAACAAAGTGCAGCTAATGCTGAGTCAACAAATAGTGATATTGGTGCTCCTAAGTGATTGGGTAGAAGTGGTAAATAAGAAGAAACGAAACATAGGAGATAAGCCATCTCATAAAACAGTGTTGAGTGGAACGAGTGCTGCTAACAGTATTGCAGCAAACAAAGGCCGTGTTCGTAAGTAGATTGGCTCCAGAAGTCACAGTTGATGAAATGGCACAGCCTTTAGGTAGCTTTAACTTGAAATCCACAAAAATCACTAAATTAAAGACTAAGTACGACACGTACGCTTCATTTCATATTGAAGTTGATAAAAAACTGTTTGACGAAATATTTAATCCAAAAGATTGGCCAGTAGGATGCTTTGTCTCTCAATTCTATGGTAGACTTAGACCAGACCAACATTTCGGGTCAATGAAAAAATACCCCCGAAAAAAGAATGACTAAGTTATGGTGATAGTGACTATAAGTTGGTGTCTAAATCGAATATAAATTTGTTATATTAGAGTTCTCAAAGCATAACAAATAAATGAAATTACATCTCAGTTCTTATAAATGAACTAGATGTTACCATATTATATTTTACTGAACACTGGTTGTGCCATGATGATCTAATTTTATTGAAAATTCCTGATTTGAAATTGGTAGACTGTTATTGTAGGCCGTCTAGTAAAATGCATGGGGGCTCTACGTGATGGAATCGCGGCCAGCAAGGGGATTAACCAAACAACACGTGTTTGAAGCATGTTCGTCATACACAAGTAACAGAAATTTTATTTGTATTAATTTCTATAGAACGCCAGATAAAACACATTTTAATAAATTTTTAATATGTCTTGGTGACCTTTTTGTGACTTTGTTTTATAAGTTTAGCAAGTCAGTCAACATCATTTTAAGTGGTGATTTTAATGTTGATTTCTGCTCTGATGCTGTTGAAATACGGGAACTTGTTAATTTATTTACAAGTTTTGGACTTAGACACTTAATTAATACTCCCACACGTCCTGGTATACTTAATAATCTTGGCAGCTATATTGATGATGTGATCACCAATATTCAAGATGATGATTGTAAAGCATGTGTTTTACCCGCAATTTTCTCTGATCATGACGCTGTACAGCTTCTTGTAGATGTTGACCAACTTAGTGTGCATGAAAACATAAAAGATGACAATAACCACAATAGTGTACATTTAAAACGTATTGTAAATGATCAAAGTGGCTGCTATTTTACTCTGTTACTAAATCAAATGTGTTAAGGTTTATTTATATAGCATCGCTGATTTAAATGATAAAGTTAACTACCTTCTTTCGGTTTTTATTTATATAATTGATGTAGTTTTTCCTTTAATTTCTTTTAAAACAAAACACAAAAGAGGACTTAAGCATAAAAGATGGTATAATGGGGAGCTCCATAAACTTAAAATGGAATGTCTGAAATAATATAATCTTTATGCACACTATGGCATTTCTGAAATTAAGATGAAGTATATTGAAGCTAAGAAACTGTATCAGAAGAGCTTAAAAATGCCAAGATCAATTATTTTTCTAGTTTAACTAAGGATTCTCAAAACAAAACAAAGGCTACTTGGTCTGTTACCAACAGCATAGTTGACAAAAATTCGAAAATTTAAGCCCCAGAGCTAGACCCTGAAGTATGTAATTCTTATTTTATTAACAAAGTAGAAGAACTTATAAGTAGCATATCTCCTAGTAAACCAAAGTCATTTCTGGAAAATATGTCCAAAGCTGACAACAGATTTTCCTTTAAACATGTCAGTGCAGACGAAGTATACTCTTAAGCACTTCTCTTAATGCTTATGGTATAAATTCCAAAATACTAAAATTGGCAGCCATCCATATATTAGAACCCCTTACGCATACTTTTAATTTTTGCATTGCTTCTGGTGTGTTTACCGATGCATTTAAATGTGCAAAAGTAACTGCAGTGTTTAAAAAAGGTAATAGAGCAGATTACGGAAATTATAGGCCTATATGTATTATACCAAATATGTCAAACGTTCTTGAGATTTTAATTAATAAACAAATTAATAAATATTTTGAAGAAAACTCTTTATTAAGTAAGAACAGTTTGGGTTTCGGACATCCCATAGTACTATAGATGCAATAACCCTTTTCTATAAACGCTGTCTTTCTGGCATTGAGTCTGGTAATTTAGTTTGTAGTAGGTTTTTTGATTTCACGAAGGCTTTTGATACAGTTACTCGTAAAATACTTCAACATAAGTTAACATTTTATGGTTTTAATGATATTAGTGTAAACCTTCTGCCTTCTTATCCTAGCAATAGGTACCAAGCAGTGTTTTTAAATTGTAGTAAAGTTTCCTCCTTCAAACTCTTGAAGCATGGTGTACCTTAAGGATCCATATTGGGACCGGTATTGTTCATAATTTACATTAATGGTCTTCCTAATTTTATTCACAGTTGTTACTCAGAGACATATATGTTTGCAGATGGCTTAGCTGTTAACAATACTGAGTCAGGAACAGATATATTGATCTCAAAACTTAGAGTTTACTAATAGTGACCAAACATGGTGTAATGCTAATAATTTGATTTTAAACAGTTCAAAAACAGAGACATTACATTTTAGTTTAAGGAGCGTAAATCCAGATGACTATAAAACAGTGACATTTCTAGGTTTGCATATCGACTCAAATTTGTGCTGGCAAAACACATGTTAACGTATGTTGTAAAAAACGTAAGTAAGCGTTTGTTCATGTTACGAATACTTAAGAACAATATTAATGTAGAATCTTTAATTGCGACCTATTATGGACACATTCATAGCCATCTGAATTATGGACTTTTGCTCTGGGGAAACCACGCTTCAGCATTACGAGTTTTTATTTTACAGAAGAGAGCTTTAAGGTTAATTTATGGAGCTTCACCCAGGACTCATTGTAAACCACTTTTTATTCAATCTGGTATACTTACTTTACCATCGATGTACGTTCTGGCCTGCCTCTTGTATGTAAAAAAAAATATCAATGATTTTACTACTTGTAATAATGTACATAATTATCCAACACGGAAGAACTCAAATATTTATATACCTAAAAGTAAATATAGTGTAACTGTAAACAGTTTGTTACATCCCACTAAAACTTTTCAACTTCTTACCTATGTACATAAGACATCTTTCGTTTCAGAGCTTCAAGAGGAGGCTCAGATCAATATTGATGGTTAATCCTCTGTATACTGTTGATAAGTTTTATAATATAAATATGTGACGATAGCTTGTATATTTGATGTATGTAGCTTACTGAGGAAGTCGCGAATAACTGTATTCAATAGACTAATAAACAATCTATCTGTCTATGACTTTCTCTACACTCTGCAACAAATTATTGTTAAAAATCTAATTACTTCATGCCAATGCAGAAAAAATTAGCAGAAATAGTCTTATTAATTGCTTCCTTGTAAGTAGAAGTGAAATAAGAGTGTACTACAGGTTAAAGTGATAGTCAAAAGCTGGTTGCTATGTGACTGAAGTTCCTTTGTTTGTACAGACAAGAGTTGACAAAGTCCTGTATAAGAAAAGTATAATTTTTTAAAGCGGAAACTAATAACAACGGATATCTTAAAAACGATCAACTCCAAGAAAAAAATGTATACAACGTATATTGTGAGTTTTAATGTGCTCTACATTTTATTTCTGGTAAGTTTTTGTCCATCTTTTACAGTTTAGCAGTTATGCAAAATTCGGCAAAAGTCATCCAGAATAAAGAGATCTTCAGAAGCTATTCTCAGAAAATTCAAGATATTCATTTTATTTGGGGTGCAAATAGCTTTAATATACGTGATTTTAATCAAAATCGTTAGCCTTTTTTAAGAGAATCAAAACTTTCGAAAATGTTTCCATGTAAAGGGTAGTTGTAGGGGGGATTTTCTTGAAAAGCTTCGTGTCGCGTCCTTGGAAGATACTATACCTAAATACCAAATTTGGTATTTAACGGTATTTTCGTTTTTGAGCTATGTTGCCCACAGACACACACACACACACACACACACGAGCCTTTCTCTAAAATACTTTTTTTTTGGATTCAGAGGATCCTAAAACATGTATTTCCGGTGAAATCTCAGTATCGAATTTTGGGTGGAACACAATACTTCCTCTATACACTAAGTACATAGTACGTGTAGAGAAAGTAATAAAGCGACGCTTAAATACCAAGTTTGTTATTTAAGTTTAGATGGGATGAAAAGATGCACCAAACTACAATTTATATGGGAAATTTTTCGGAATTTTAGTTAAAATACCATACATTAAAGATATTTACATTGCAAATAAATGTATATAGACTGCCTACGTGGTCGAGTGGTCAGCGAACGCACTTCTAACCCGGAGGTCACGGGTTCAATTCTCGGCTAGGGCAGGGAACGTTTCTTTAACCAATCATTCCCTATCCCCCACAGAGTCTGGAAGTATGAATGTGAGAGTGAATGTGCGTGTGATTAGTGATACAAAATGATAGACCTTATGACAATATCCTACTGAGATCAAATGAGTTGTTTCACAAGTCAAATAGTACCATACAAGTTAAATGGGGCTATACAAATGAAACGATAACAAAGTTTATATAGTGTATGAAGCCCTCTTCAATTAAAATTTTTGCATAACGAGTAAACCGTCTTACTACACAAAAATTAGATATCGTTAAAACACACAGTTTATTTCAAATACAATTTGTAGGGTTAACCGTTTCCGAGATATTCCTTATTATTGGTTTTACATATCCATTTATACATTTCTCAAATGAGAAGTCTTTATTGGTTTGTTTGTTTGTTTGTTTTTAATCACCCTTGGCGTAAAAATAGCATCTTCCAAGGATGCGACACGAAGATTTTCAAGAAAACCCCCCACCCCCAACTACCCTTCTCATGGAAAATTTTTCGAAAATTTTTATTTTCTAAAAAATGGCTCTAACAATTTTGATAAAAATATCATATATTAAAGATATATACTTGACAAATAATATGTATATCTTGAATTTTCTGGGAATAGCCTCTGAAGATTACTTTATTCTGGATAAATTTTACGGAATTTTGTGTAACTGGTAAACCGTAAGAGATAGACAAAAACTTACACACAAAAAATGTAGATCATATTAAAACACGCAAGTTATGTTATATACATTTATTTCGTGGAGTTTATCGTATTTTAGATATTCCTTGTTTTTTTTTTCAGCCTTAAAAACTTATACTTTTCTCATACAGGAATTTGTCAACTCCTGTCCATACAAACAAAGGAACTTCAATCACTTAGCAACGATCTTTTGCAATCACTTTAACCTATGTTACTTCATTATTTCGCTTCTACTTACAGGGAAGCAATTAATAAGACTATTTCTGCTACTTTTTTCTAACTTAGCATGAAGTAAATAGAAGCATAAACTTTTTAACAACAATTTGCTGCAGAGATATAGAGAGAGTCATGTGAATGGATTACATCAGATTTTTTACTTTCTCTACACGTACTATGTACATAGTGTATAGAGAAGGTATTGCATTCCACCCAAAATTTGATACCAAGATTTCACCGGGAATACATATGTGGGTTTCCTTGAATAAAAAAAAAAAACATTTTTACAAAAAGGTCTGTGTGTGTGAGTGTCTGTGGACAGCATAGCTCAAAAACGAAAAGACCGTTGAATACCATACTTGGTATTTAAGTTGGGTATCTTCCAAGGATGCGACACAAAGATTTTCAAGAAAATCCCCACATCTCAAACTATTGTTTACATGGAAATTTTTTTTGAAAAGTTTCATTTTCTACAAAATGGCTCTAACGATTCTAATTGAAATATCGTATATTAAAGATATTTACCTGACAAATAAAATGTATTTCTAGAATTTTCTGGGAATAGCCTCTGAAGACTATTTTATTCTGGGTGAATTTTACGGAATTTTGCATAACTGCTAAACCGTAAGAAATGGACAAAAACTTGTCACACATAAAATACGTATAAAGCACATTAAAACACACAATTTATGCTGTATAAATTTTTTTCGTGGAGTGGATCGCTTTTGAGATATTCCTTCTTATTGGTTTCAGCTTTAAAAAAAACTTATAATTTTCTCATACGGGAATTTTTCAACTCCTCTCCATGCAAACAAAGGAACTTCAGTCGCATGGCAACCAGCTTTTGACTATCTCTTTAACCTATGGTACTCCCTTATTTATCTTCTACTTACAAGGAAGCAAGCAATAGGAGTATTTCTGCTAATGTTTCTCAATTAGCATCAAGTAAATAGAAGTATAAGCTTTTTGACCATAATTTGTTGCAGAGATGTAGAGGAAGTCATGTGAATGGAACACATCAGATTTTTAGTTTTATGCTATTAAAGACACAGAAACATTCAGTCGAAAATTCATACTTCGAGACACTGGGGGATAGCGAATGGTTTTGGGAAAAACAAACTTGCCCATCAGCCGGAAATAGAATCCGTGATCTCTGGATGAGAAGGCAGAATTCTGACCTCTTGACCACAGAGGGAGTCTTTAAAAAATTGACTTATGCTTTAGCCTAATATATTCTCTTATTTCTCGAGTACCTACATGAATATATGTAATAAGTCTTTTCTGCTAATGTTTATATTGGATAGCATGAAGTAGATAGAGTAATAAACTTTTATAAGGATATTGTCCCAGAATATGTATGGAAAGTCATATGAATGGAACATATGTATCATATAAGCTATCCTACACAAAACAAAGATCACAAAATTCTGATGTGTTTCATTCACATGACTTTGTCTACAGGCTCTGCAAACAAATTATTCTTACAACCGATTATTCTTCTACGTCGTGCTAAACCTTAGCAGAATTGGTCTTATTACTTAGTTTTTTATACCTTACTGTTACTGCTAGGGGACTCCTCTGCGCTAACACGGGACAATAACCATTAGCAAACAAAAGACTACCTTGTACTAGGGGCGAGAGGCAACTTAGTAAAATCTGTTTCCTGAAGACACTGCTTGCAAGGCGAGGATCGTGTCTTAGTTAAGCGACCAGTAAGTGGAAGACATGGCAACAGTGAGGGTTGGTTTCCAACCGCAAACCCTCTAACCGCAAATTTGGAAGAAGTGTGGGGCAGGGTCATCATGTTTTGAAAAATTCTGTAGGTCTTCTCTTCCGACATCTTTCGTTCCTGTGGCTGGTTCTTGGGTCCCACACTGTTGTAAGAGGGCCTTTTTTTTTCCAACCTCCGATAGGCTATAAATAAAAGACAAATTCATAGACAATAATTATTTTATTACTAAAAGTTTTGTACACTTATGGTTACTTTTCAACATAGTCACCGAAAAGATTGACATATTTATCGTACCTGTGTACAAGCTTTGCTTAAAAAAATGTTGCCGCCAATGATTTCAAATGAGCATTGACGTTGTTTTGAAGATCTTCGTTGGTTTGGAAGTGCTGCCCTTCTAACCACGTCTTCAGCTCAGGAAAAAGATGAAAGTCGTGGGGGCCAGGTCTGGACTATGCCGCGGATGACCGAAAATGTCCCATTGAAATTGTTAAAGGAGCCGATGGGTTGTACCAGCAGTGTGTGGACGAGCGTTGTCATGGATCAATACAATTCCTCTTTGTTTGTTTTGAATGGCTCTCCGCAAACGTCGTAAAGTACAAGATCTTCAAAACAACGTCAAAGCTCATTTGAAATCATTGGCGGCAATATTTCTTGAAGCGGGTATTGCAAAGCTTGTTCACAGGTACGACAAATGTCTCAACCTTTTCGGTGATTATGTTGAAAAGTAACCATAAGTGTACAAAACTTTTAGCAATAAAATTAATGTTTTCTATGAAATTGTCTTTTATTTATAGCCTATCGGAGGTTGAAATAAAACGGCCTTCGTAGAAGGTAGATAAGGGAATACACTAGGCTAAACCGACAGTCAAATGTTTTAAAAACTGTTGCAATGCCATAATATTTTCACTTCTCTATGGGTGGCCAGGAGTAAAACAAAACAGATGTGAAACAATTGAGACCTCTCGCTTGAGAAAAGTATAAGCACTTTAAAAGTAACACCAATAACAAGGAATATCTCGGAAACGGTTAGTTTTGTAGTAGTTATATATTTATGTCAAATAGTGTGTATTGGGAAGCTCTACATTTTCTGTGTAAATTTGTTGTCTATCTCTAATGGTTAGCCATTTAGCAAAAGTCATTCAGAATGAACAGATCTTCATAGCTATACCCATAAAATTCAAGACATATTTTATTTGCCATGTAGATGCGTTTAATACATTAATTGTAAACAAAATAGTTAGAGCCATTTTGCATAAAATCTAAAATTTCGAAAAATCTTCTATATAAGGATAGGACTTTTCGTTTTTGGTTATGACACACACACACACACACACACACACACACACACACGGAACTGTACTAAAGGTGTTTTTTTTTTTTTTTTTTTTTTACTTTCTGTATACGTACTATATACATAGTGTATAGAGAATGTATTGCACTCCACCAAAAAATTCGATACCGAGATTTCACCGGAAATATATGTTTTAGGGTCCCCTGTATCCAAAAAAAGGTCCAGTCCGTGTGTCCGTGTGTCAGTGTGTCCGTGTGTCTGTGAACACGATAACTCGAAAACGAAAATCGGTAATATACCAAATTTGGTATTGAAGTTTAGTATCTTCCAGGGATGCGACACGAAGATTTTGAGAACAATCCCCCCACCCCAAACTACCCTTTACATGAAACATTTTTCGAAAACTTTATTTTCTAAAAAACGGCTCTAACGATTTTGATTAAAATATCATATATTAAAGATATCTACCTAACAAATAAAATGTATATTTTGAATTTTCTGGGAATGGCTTCTGAAGACTACTTTATTCAGGATGAATTTTGCATAACTACTAAACCGTAAGAGATGGACAAAAAAATAACACACAAAAAATGTAGAGCACGTTAAAACACACAATTTATGCTATATACATTTTTTTCCTGGAGTTGGTCGTATTTGAGATATTCCATTTTCTTGGTTTCAGCTTTGAAAAACTTATACTTTTATCATATAGGAATTTGTCAACTCCTGTCCATACAAATAAAGGAACATCAGTCACATAGCAACCAGCTTTTTGCTTTCACTTTAACCTATGGTACTCCCTTATTTCGCTCCTACTTACAATAAAGCAGGAAATAAGACTATTTCTGCTCATTTATCTCGATTAGTATGAAATAAATAAAAGATAAGCTTATTAACAATAATTTTACAGAGATATAGAGAAAGTCATGTGAATGGAACACATCAGATTTTATTTGTCTATTCAAAACATGTATTTGCGGTGAAATCACGGTATCGAATTTTGGGTAGAATACAATGCCTTCTGTACTATAGGAGCAAGTATAAAATAGTATGTCTCTAGTAAACCTGGAGTATGTGATCCACGTACTGAATTCCTGAAGTTGTGGTAAAAGCGTGAAGGAAAAAGACCGGGTTAGAAAAACTAGCAGCCTCTGGATAAGAATTTGAAAGAACAAAATTCCATGGCGCGAATGGCGAGCAAAGAGGATGAAAAGACCGGAAAATGTGAGAGGAAGACTCTCCCCGGAAAGCAGAGCGAGATCCGTTCATTCCTTGCACTCGGGTTCATTCCTTGCACTCGGACGATAAATACAACTTTGTAAAGGACAGAGAGTTGAGAGCTTAACCTCTGATACACTCAAACAAAGAAAGTAAATGTGCAGATATTTCATTTGAAGAACGGCTTTATCAGGGCGCAATGTTTCTTTCTTGCCAGAGAATTTTATAAACATTACGATGGTAAAGTGCAAATGACTAAACAAAAACCTGATGTGTTCCATTCACATGACTTTCTCTACATCACTGCAACAAATTATTGTTAAAAAACTTATGCTTCTTTTTACTTCGTACTATGTACATAGTTTATAGAGAAGGTATTGCAGTTCACCCAAAAATTCGATACCAAGATTTCACCGGAAATATATGTTTTTATGTCCCCTGTATCCAAAAGAAAGCATTTCTGGAAAAAGGTGCGTGTGTGCGCGTATGTACCTGTGTGTGAGTGTGTTTGTGTGTGTGTGTGTGTGTGTGTGTAGACAGCATAGCTCAAAAATGAAAAGGCTGTTAAATACATTATTTGGTATTTAAGTTTGGTATCTTCCAAGGATGCGACATGAAGATTTTCAAGAAAATCCCCCCACCCCAGCTACCCTTTACATGGAACTTTTCTCAACATTTTGATTTTCTCAAAAATGGCTATAACGAGTTTGATTAAAATATCGTATATTAAAGATATTTGCCTGGCAAATGAAATGTATATCTTGAATTTTCTGGGAATATCCTTAGAAGAATACTTTATTCTGGATAAATTTTACGGAATTTTGTATAACCAGTACACCATAAGAGATAGACAAAAACTTACTTAACAGAAAATGTAGAGCACGTTAAAACACACAATTTTTGTTATGTATAGTTTTTGTCGTGGAGTGGATCGTTTTGAATATTCCTTATTCATTTCAGCTTTAAAATACTTATGCTTTTCTTTAACTCCTATCCATACAAAGGAACTTCAGTCACATAACAACCAGCTGTTGACAATCACTTTAGCCTATGCTACTCTCTGTTATTCCTCTTCTACTTACATAGAACCAAGTAATGACCATTTTTTCTGGATTAACTTGAAGTAAATAGAAGAATCGGCTTTTAATCAATAATTTGTTGTAGTGAGGAAGAGAAAGTCATGTGAATAGAACACATCAGACTTTTAGAATAAGGTCTGCGCGTGTTTGTGTGTGTCTGTGGACAGCATAGCTCAAACACGAAAAGTTCGTTACATACCAAAGTTGGTATTTAGGTTTACTATCTTTCAAGAATGCGACACGAAGCTTTTCAAACTACCCTTTGCTTGGGAAAGTTTCCACGCATGTACACACACACGCCTATGCTATTCCTTATTTCCCTTCTACTTGCATGGAAGCTAGTAATAAGACTATTTCTGCTAATTTTTTCTCGATTAGCATGAAATAAAAAGTATCATAAGCTTGCAGAGATGTAAAGAATGTTGTGTGAATGAAACACATCGCATGCTTTTTGTTTTTGATTCAGTAGCACTCAAAAGTTAGATTTCTGGTGGAAATCTCCGTATCAAAATTTTAGCTGGATAGAAGAAAAAGTAAAAAGACTCGTGCTTTCGTAATTTTCGCGGTTTAAGTTCCGCAGCTGTATTTGGTGCGAAGGAAGCTTTTAAATATTCGGCAAAGCATTTCAGATAATAGAAAATGGAAGGAATTGCAGATGTTACGTCCCCATGGATACATCTGCGGTAATTAAAATGCTGCAATGGTCATTAAAAACTGTTTGCATATTTTATAATAATAGTAAACGTCCTGATTTTTTGTTGGAATAGAATTCGGGAACCACAGACAGACAGACATCATCATAATTGTCGAACTGTATCCACAGCTGGCTGAAATGGGAACGTATCATCTCTTGTTATTCTGAGGCACGATGGGAAATTTGCATCACACTGGAAAGTTTTCCTTATGAATAAAGTTGTGAAATACTGCCGCGACTAATGAAGAAGTTTTCAGAGGTAATATACAAAATTACCATGCTGTCGTTCTGCACTGCTGCTATTATAGTTTCTCGTTGCATAATTTAGAAATCTCTTTCTGTCTAATATTTTCTTAGCTTTTCTGCAAATCAGTCATACAATAGTATATTCTGATATAAGGCTGCTGAACCCTTTTTATTGCTTTCTCTACACGTATACTATGCATATAGTAGAGAATATATTGTATTGCAACCAAAAATTCGATACAAATTTCACCAGAAATACATGTTTTGGGACCCCCTAAATCCAAAATAAGCATTTTTAGAAAAATATAAGTGTGTGTATGTATGTATATGTCTGTGTGTCTGTGGGCTGCATAGCTCAAAAATGAAAAGCCCATTAGATACCAAACTTGAAAAGTTCAGTGTCTTCCAAGGAAGCGATATCAAGATTTTCAAGAAAACCCGCCCTTCTATTTACCCTTTACATAGAAAAAGTTACAAACATTTTGGTTTTCTCAAAAGTGACTTTAACGATTTTGATTAAAATCTCGTATTTTATATTTATATGACAAATAAAATGAACATCTTGAATTGCCTGGGAATAGCCTCTGAAGACCTCTTTTTCTGGATGAATTTTTCATAACGGTAAACTGTAAGATATAGACAAAAAATTAATACACAAAAAATGTAGATCTTCTTAAAAGACACAATGCATGTCACACACTTTTTTCGTAGAGATGACCGTTTTCGAGATATTCCTTGTTATTGGTTTTCAGTTTACTCTTTTCATACGGAAACTCGTTAACTGCTGGTCAAGCAAAGAAGCGGATTTCAATCACATATTAAAACATTTGACTGTCGGTTTAGCTTAGTGTATCCTCCCTTTTTCCTTTCTCTACACGTCCTACGTAAATAAAGTATAGAGAAGATATTGTAATATTCCCAAAAATTCGATACCAACTTCGACCGGCAATACATGTTTTGGGTCCCCTTGAATAAAAAAAAAAACACTTTAAGAAAAATGTTCCTTTGTGTGTGTGTGTGCCTGTAACAGCATTGCTCAAATACCAAAAAGACCGTTAAATATCAAACTTAGTATTTAAGTTTGCTATCTCCCAAGGATGCAACACGAAGATTTTCATGAAAATCACACCAACTCAAACTACCCTTTTCATAGAACATTTTTCAAAAATTTTGAATTGTTAAACGGTAAGAGATAGGCAAAAACATACTGTACAAAAATTATAGATCTCGTCAAAACACACAATTTATGTCCTTTAAGCTTTAGTTGTGGAGGTTTCGACATATTCCTTGATATTTTTTTCAGCTTTAAAACACTTGTACTTTTCTCAAACGAGACCATTCAAAGCGAACCGAACTTCTATTGTTTCACATAGCGATCAGCATTTAAAAGATGTGAGGATTGCTTTAGCTTAGTATATTTCTTTATTTACCTTCTACTTATAATGAAGCGACTAATAAGACTAATTCTGCTAATGTTTATCTAGATTAGCATGACGTAGATAGAAGAAAAATATTTTTTAAGAAAAAATTGTTACTGGAACAGCTAGAGGAAGCTATGGGAATGGAACGCATACAATGTTTTTATTAGTTATGTTGTTCAAACTCACTTTTCTTCTTAAAAAATCTGATGTGTTCCATTCACATGATTTTCATTACATCTCTGCAACAAATTATTGTTAAAAAGCTTATGCTTCTATTTACTTCCTGCTAATCGAGAAAAAATTAGCAGAAATAGTCTTATTACTTGCTTCCTTGTAAGTAGAAGCGAGATAAGGGAGTAGGCTAAAGTATTATCCAAAAGCTGGTTGCTAGGTGACTGAAGCTCCTTTGTTTCTATAGACAGGAGTTAATAAATTCACGTAATAGAAAAGTATAAGTTCTTAAAGTCAATAACAAGGAATATCTCAAAAACGATCAACTCCACGAAAAAATGCATATGAAATAAAGTTTGTGTTTTAACGTGCTCTACACTTTTGTGTTGTAAGTTTTTGTCCATCTCTTACGGTTTAGCAGTTATACAAAAATCCGTAAAATCCATCCATAATAAATAGTCTCCAGAGTCTATTCCCAGAAAATTCAAGATATACATTTTATTTGTCAAGTAAGTATCTTAAATTTACGAGAATATAATCAAAATCGTTTTTAAGAAAATCAAAATCTTCGAATTTTTTCCATCTAATGGGTAGTTTGGGGTGGGGGGATTTTCTTGAAAATCTTCGTGTCCCATCCTTGGAAGATACCAAACTTAAATTCCAAGTTTAGTATTTAACGGACTTTCCATTTTTGAGCTATGCTGCCACAGACACACACACGCACACACACGCACACACACGGATCTTTTTTTCTAAAAATGCCTTTTTTTTTAGTTTTAGGGGGACCTAAAACATATATTTCCGGTGAAATCACGGTATTGAATTTTTGGGTGCAATGCAATACCTTCTCTATACACTATGTACATAGTAATTGTGGAGAAAGTTAAAAAAAAACAACTCTTTTTGGATTTAAGGGGTATCAGAACATGTGTTTTCGATGAAATCGCGGCACCTATTGAATTTTTAGTGGAATACATTACCTTCTCTATCTACTATGTACATTGTATATACGTGCTAGAGAAAGCAATAATAAGCTTTCGTAGGAATAGTTTATTATACGGACTAATAAGAGAAAGGTATGTGAGCGTAACGCTACAGATTTTTGGAGGTTACATTACTCTGGAGAATGAAGAAAAACTTGACAAACAATGCGCGGTAGGAGGAAGTTCGGGAACGTCTGCCTGAGATGTTGTCTTGAGCTGTGCAAGATGGTGACAACTCTGTAATATCCAGATTAGGCAGTTTCCGCAAAGTTTGATCCTGAAAATCTGCTTCAAGTTTCTAGCACGGCTCAAAAGCTTAGAGCAGCTGAGGATTCTAATTAGAACCCTCACTAGGATTCTTGCACGTCATTCCCTGTATGTTAGAAACGTTTCTGCACTAACTTTGACTTGTTCTGGGAGTCAAGTATTCCGAAATCCGCTTCTCGGTAGCGTGTCTTCCTCGCATTCAAGAGTTCGCGTGTTCGAATCTCGCTTAGGGTGAATTTCCTGGATAACGTTTTTAGGGGTTTTCCCTTTATTCTGAGAAGACGAATGTCGAGTAACTTTAAGCTCCATGGACCCCGAGATCATTTGAGTACATTTCACCAATTTCATTTAGCGTTCGATATTTGTGTGTTTTAACGAGCTCTACAATTTCTATTCGGTAAGTTTTTTGTCTATCTCTTACGGTTTATCAGTTAGGCAGAAATCCTCAAAATTAATCAGGATAAAACTTTCTTTAGAGGCTTATTCCCAGAGAATACAAGATATACATTTTATTTGTCATGTTAATATTCTTAATATTTTAATCAAAATCGTTAGAGCCAGTTTTTAAAGTTTTTACATGTAATGGGTAGTTGGGTTTGGGGGAATTTTCTTGAAAAATCTTCATGTCGCATCCTTGGAAGATACTCAACTTAAATACCAAGCTCGGCATTTAACGGCCTTTTCTTTTTTGAGCTATGCTGCCCACAGACAGATACACACACACACACGGACATTTTTCTAAAAATGTTTTGTTTTTTATTCAGGGGTGAAATCTGGTATCGAATTTTTGCGTGCAATACAATACCTTCTCTATACACTACGTACACAGTAAGTGTAGAGAAAGTAAAAATCTGATGTTCCATTCACGTGACTTTCTCTAGATCGCTGTAGCAAATTATTGTGAAAAAGCATGTTGTTCTACCTACTACATGAAAATCGAGATAAACATTAGCAGAAATTGTCTGAATTACTTCCTTGCTGTAAAGTAGAAGGAAAATAGGGGAATACAGTAGGCTAAAACGATAGTAAAATCTCTTAAAAGTTGGTTGCCATGTGGCTGAAATCCGTTTCTATGCATGGCCACGAGTTTACAACTTTCTGTGTGAGAAAAGTTCAGTATGTAAATCTGAAACAAATAACAAGAAATATCTCAGAACAAATTAATTCCCTGAAAACAACGTATAGAACATTTTTTATATAGCGAATGTGTTTGTCTATACGTTACGGTTTACCAGTTATGTAAATAAATTAGTCTTTAGAGGCTATTCCCAGAAAATATAAAATATACTTTTTATAAATATCTTTAATATGCGGTATTTTAATCAAAATAGTTGGAACATTTTTGAGAAAACCAAAAATTTCAAATGTTTTTCCGTGTAAGGGTAGTTTGAGGTGCAGTTTTTTTTTTGATTTTTTTAACTTAACGTCCTTTAACCTGATTGGCCATATCGGACGATGAATGAATGAAATTGATGAAATGATGCTCAATTGACCTCGGGGTCCATGGAGCTTAAAGTTACTTGACATTCGTCATCCTAGGATAAGGGAAACCCCGAAAAAAATCTTATCCGGGTAACTCACCCTAAGCGAGATTCGAACTCACGACCTTTTGAATATGAAGTAGACACGCTACCAGCACACTACCCAGGTGGGTTCAAAATATTTGTCGCATCCCTGGAAGATACTAAACTTAAATAGCAAGTTTGGTATTTTACCGACTTTTCGTTTTTGAATTATCGTGTTCACACACGAAAATGCTGTTTTTGAATACAGGGACCCTAAAACGATTTTCGGCCAAATCTCGGTATTGAATTTTTGTGTGGAATGCAATACGTTCTCTTTACACAATGTGCATAGTAGATGCAGTGAGAGTGAAATGGCCTAACAGAACTGAATAATGTGCCAATTTGAAAATGTAAACTTCAAAAGTTGCAGAATTAAGTATTTTGAGTAAACAATCGCCTTAAATCGCGATTCTTTGAAGCGTATTTTTGAGAATACGTTTGCTCCCTGCGCTTTATTTTCCAGAAAGAGTGAAGAAGGGAGCGATAAAATGGTAGAGTAATATTAGGAGCGAACGAGACGGTAGTAAAACTAAGGAACAGCCTTCAGAACCTGACGAAATGGCGCTGTCTTCAATCTGTGCCACACAATTACATCACTTCGCTCGAGTACGAAATTCGTCAGTAAAACGAAAAAGTTGAACTCCGTATGCAAAGCGAGAATCCATTTGCTTTGCATTACACCACTTGGAGCTGGAACGTTACGTGTAACAGATCCCTTTCTCACCGCCTAGGCGTTAAGCCGAGATGGAGTTGTACTCATCCTCACCATCGGAATCTGCACGAAACGTATCGATTCTGGGCGTAGTCGTTACTTGCCTAACAACCTACTTCTGCAAGAAGCGTTTTCGGCTACTCCTTTTCCAACCCACTGAGCGGTTTTCGTGCATTTCCTGGACGTAACCTCCAAACTTATATTAATATTATAAGCATAGCAAAATACTCGCATTTCCTGGACGTAATAATAATAATGCAAATTATTATTATTATTATTATTATTATTATTATTATTATTATTATTATTATTATAATAATAAACGTAGTAAAATATCTACATTTTCCTGGACATAACCTCCAAATCTTTATTAATATTATAAACATACCAAAATACTTATGACATTTTCTGGACGTAACTTCCACATTTATATTGATATTATACATACCAAAATAGTTGCATTTCCTCGAAATATCTCCAAATTTATATTAATATTATATATATAACAAATCTTGCGATATTTCTTGGACGTAGCCTCCAAATCGATACTAATATTATAAACATACCAAAATACTTGAGACATTTCCTGGACGTAATCTCCAAATGTGTATTAATATTATAAACTTAGCACAATACCTGAGATATTTCCTGGACGTAATCTCCAAATGTATACTATTATAAACATACCAAAATACTTAAGGGCTTTCCTGGACGTAATCTCCGAATGTATATTAATTTTATAAACATACCAAAATACCAGCAACATTTCCTTTACGTAATCTCCAGATGTATATTAATATTATAAACATTACAAAATACTTGAGACATTTCCTGGACGTAATCTCCAAATGTATCTATATTAATATTATAAACATACCAAAATATTTAAGGACTTTCCTGGACGTAATCTCCAAATGTATATTAATTTTATGAACATACCAAAATACTTGCAACATTTTCTGGACGTAATCTCCAAATGTACATTAATATTATAAACATAGCAAAATACTCACATTTCCTGGACGTAATAATAATAATAATAATAATAATAATGTGCATTATTATTACTATAAACGTAGTAAAATATCTACATTTTCCTGGACATAACCTCCAAATCTTTATTAATATTATAAACATACCAAAATACTTATGACATTTTCTGGACGTAACTTCCACATTTATATGGATATTATACATACCAAAATAGTTGCATTTCTTCGAAATATCTCCAAATTTATACTATTATTATATATATATATATATATATATATATATATATATATATAAATAACAAATCTTGCAATATTTCTTGGACGTAGCCTCCAAATCGATACTAATATTATAAACATACCAAAATACTTGAGACATTTCCTGGACGTAATATCCAAATGTATATTAATATTATTAATATACCTAAATACTTACGACATTTCCTAAGGCATCTATTCTGTACCTATTAAAGCAACAGCAGACTAGAGTCTGCTGCCATGCCCCAGATCTTGCAGGCGTAGATAAGCATGAGAACTTGAGAGCCCTCAAAAGGCGCAATTTAAGGGGATTTTACTCTGTAGATGAATATTAAATGACAAATCTGTCTGACAATTCTATAATAAACATTGTATTTATAAGTATTATAATGTATTGCATTTTGTGTATATTAGTGTGTGTGTGTTTTATATTCCAATTAAACTACTGTATATTTTGACTTGCACAAATGTGTCGAATGAATGTTTTAGTGTTTAGCAATGACACAAGCTCCGTAAAGCCTGATGCTTTGATATTTTACACTCTAGTACATAATTGTAAATTTGTGCATTGTAAATTCTATAACATATTTGTAAACACATATTGTAATTTGTTGATTATAATGGAGAGTGCATAATACAATAATCATATTTTAGTTTTATATAATTACTAGTAGTAATTATTATGTCGATAATTATAAAACTATCATCTGACATTACATCAGTGTTACATAATGAAATTATATTTATTTATACATTTTAATCCTATATTTTGATTCTCTTTGTTTATATGTGCATGTAAAAAAGGAAGTACGTGTGATTTTATACAGCACGTTTAAGCATAGTCATGAGACGTACAGACCTCAAAAACAAATGGTGTGATTGATTATGTTTATTCTGCTGTCTTATACATTGTGTTCTTTCCTTTTTTTTTTTTTTCGTAGTGTATAAACATATGTGTTAACCGGCCGGGGGGACTCGAGGCGCTGACCACGTCTCACCCTCCAATACTGCACCCCATCCATGACGTCTGTAGTGGACCGAGATGGGGGACGCAGCGGCCGGGCGGTAGGCCAAGGTTCCCCGTGAGCTGTCGTGCCATGGAGTTATAAACATATGTATACACGTATATGTCTGACAAATTCTATGTTCAGTGGCTCCCTGGCCTAAACGAACGTACAGAATGCTTTCTAATCTAACTGGCATCGTGGATTTCAGCACCCGGTACAAGGAGGCCTCAGCCCCAGTGCCCCGACACTTCAGTTCCCTGATGTGCTCCCCAAAAGTTACGCCCTTCACTCCCAAGTAGGTGTTCTGCCTGAGGCACGTGCGTGAAGGGTAGTTTGCGGGAAAGCGGTGCTTTGTGAAGAGGATAGCGTGGCTTTTCTCTGGTTGATGGACAACCGCCAACGCTCGCACCACTCTTGGATGAGGCGGAGGTGTCTCTGAATGGGGTTGAAGGCTCTGCGTGGCTTTTTGTCTGGCAGAATAACAGTCAGTCCGTCCGCGATCTGATAGACTCGTGGTGAGCCTAGGTGTAGCCCTACCCTGGTAGGGCTTAACCACAGGAATGAGGAGAATGGTTTAGGTTTGGTGATATTGAGGTTTCGGGTGGTGATGTTAAGGAGGTAACGCCAGATAGGGTCCTCGAACGGTTGCGTTATTCTTAGGAGCAGCCTCCTTTTCCTCTACTCCGCTGGTGTTTAATTGGATTTAAATTGTTTTTGTTGGAAATTTTTGATTGACTACTTCCATTGTTGGTAGGGCTAAGTACTTAGTTCAGCTAATTTGCTGTTGGCTGGTTTGAATCCGTTGTTACCGGGGGTGGCCGCAAGCCATGCGGGGAACCCGATATCGCCTGTATCGGCGTGCAGTAACGATCTGACAAGTACGAATAACAGCACGTCATTCTAGCGGTAACGTAGAACTACCAACATTTCCCGGATTTGGGACGTGCCTGGTTCAAATCCAGTGGGCCTACAAATCTGGTGAGGACTTTTCGTTGTTTCCTTCGGTCGCCAAGCTGAATAAAGGTTTGCATATTAATACTAATACTCAAAGTTCCACCTTCAGTATAAAAGAATAGTAAAACTGAAAACTAAGTGATAATTGTGATTGCACTGCCATCTATGAACAGTTAGTGAAAGCAGCTAGATCGGTGCTGACTGATCGTCGCGAAGCAAAGTAGTATGGTGGAGAAATCATAAGATCTGAAAGGCTTACTGTATACCGTCTGAGTACAGATAGTGAAAAAGCAATGAGACTGGATGGCACCTTTGCACCGTCTGCTTGAAGACAATCGCCCACCATACAGAACAAACGAATACCACCAACAGTACCGTCGCGACATTAACTAAATAGAACTTTTAAAAAATCCTATGCGTTCCAATCACATTACTTTCTCTATTATGCAAACACACTATTCTTCCAAAATGTTAATCTCCTTTGTCATGCTAGTCCAGATAAGCATATCAGTAATTACCTTATTACTTATTTCCTTGTAAGCAGAAGGGAAATAAGGGAGTACACGTGGCTAAAGCGATAGTCATTTTTTAGAAGCTCGTTGTCATGCCATTGAAATTCGTTTTCTTTGCGTGGAAAGTAGTGAAACAAAAGAAGCAGGAATGACAAATTCCCCTCTCAGAGAAGTATAAGTATTTTAAAACTTAAACTAATAACCATGAATATCTAGGAAATTGTTTGGTCCACAACAAAAATGTATAGGGCTTAAATTGTGCGTTTGGACGAGATTTATGTACATTTTTGTGTAAGTTTTGGTGGATCCAACAGTTTCGTATGGGACATGTGTTTCTCAGTTATCTTTACATGATCAGGAGCAAAACAAATGAATAATGACATCCCGTTTGAAGAATGTGTAAGTATTTTAAAACTGAAACCAATCACAAGGAATGGCTTGGAAATGATTAACTCCATAAAAAGTAAATTTAACATAAATTGTGCGTTTAAACGAAATATAAATTTTCTGTGTAGTAAATTTTGTCTATCTCGTACGGTCTACCAGTTATACAAAAGCTATTTAGACTGAAGATGTAAATATATTTATTATATTTTTAATCAATGCTAGTTTGGGGTAGGGGGATTTTCTTGGAAATCTTCGTGTATTCTTGGGCAGATAATTTAACTTAAATGCCAAGTTTAGCTGACTTAACCGTTTTTCTTTAAAGTAATGCTGTCCACACACACACTGATATTTTTTCTTATTTTTTTCCCATTCGGGGTATCTTAAAACATATATTTACGGTGAAAACTAGGTATCGAATTTTTGGATCTATCTACTACGTGCTAGTAAGATAAAAAGAGAAGGGGGGAACGGAATTTCAATCGTGTCACATAACGATCAACTTTTAAAAGATTTGATTAATGCTTTACCCTAGAGTATTTGCTTATACATTTGCATCTACAAGAAAACATGTAATAAAATCATATTGCACATTATTTCTACTTAATGGGAAGTAATTATGATGAGATTTTTGAAGAATAGTTTATTGATCAGGTGGAGAAAATAATACGAGTGTAACACTTCAGGGGTGCACAGATGGAGAAGTTATTGAATTCCACCCAAAAATTTGATACCCAGATTTTATGGAAATACGCGTTTTAGGGTCCCCTGTATCCAAAAAACATTTTTAGAAAAAAATCCATGTGTGTGTGTGTGAACAGATAACTAATCAATACAAACCTAATATTGAAATTCAGCATCTCCCAAGTATGCGGTACCAAGATTTTCAAGAAACTTTCCCCATCCCAAACTACATTTTACATGGAAATTTTTTCGAAAAGTTTGATTTTCTCTGAATGCTCTTCATTCTGAAGACATTTGCATATGTGGTAAGAGATAGACAAGAAGCTGGTTGCCTCCTTAAAACACACAAGTCTTTGTGGAGTTATCTATTACTGAGGCATTCCTTTTTATTGGTTTCAGCTTTAAAATATATGCGGGAAGTAGTCAATTCCTGGCCATAACAAAAGAACCAAATTTCAATCACACAGCAACCAGCTTTCAAAAAATCTGATGGGTTCCTTTCACATGACTTTCTCTACATCTCTGCAACAAATTATTGTTAAAAAGTTTATATTTCTATTTACTTTATTCTAATCGAGAAAAAAATAGTAGAAATAATCTCATTAACTGCTTCTTTGTAAGTAAAAGTGAAATAAGGAAGTACCGTAGGTTAAACTGATAGTCAAAGGCTGATTGCTATGTGACTGAAGTTCCTTTATTTGTATGGACAGGAGCTGACAAACTCCTGCATGAGCAAAGTATAAGTTTTTCAAAGCTGAAACAAAAAACAAGGAATATCTTAAAAACGATCAATGCCACAAAAAATGTATATGACATAAATTGTGTGTTTTAATGTGCTTTACATTTTTTGATGGTAAGTTTTTGTGCATCTCTTACGGTTTAGCAGTTAAGCAAAATTCCGTAAAATTCACCCAGAATAAAGTAGTATTCAGATGCTATTCCCAGATAATTCAAAATATACATTTTATTTGTTAGGTAAATATCTGTAATATACGGTATTTTAATCAACATTTTTAGAGCCATTTTTAAGAAAATCAACATTTTCGAAAAAAAGTTCCATGTAAAGGGTAGCTGGGGGTGGGAGAATTTTCTTGAAAATCTTCGTGTCGCATCCTTGGAAGATACCAAACTTAAATGCCAAGTTTGGTATTCAACGGTCTTTTCGTTTATGAGCTATGCTGTCCACAGACTCAAACGCACACGCAGGCGCACACACACACACACACACACACACACACACACACACGGGCCTTTTTCTGAAAATGCTTTTTTTGGATTCAGGGGCACCCAGAACATGTATTTCTGGTGAAATCTCGGTATCGAATTTTTGGGTGCATTACAATAATTTCTCTATACATAGTACGTAATGTACGTAGTACGTGTAGAGAAAGTAATACGATGGTCAAGTCTTTTTAAAAGCTGTTGCTATGTAATTGAAATTCGTTGCTTTGCACTGCCAGACGTTGACAAATAAGTATTTTAAAAGTAACTGGAAATGGTCAACTCTATGAAAAGAATGTACATGCATAAATGTTGTGTTTTAAGGAGATCTAAAACTTTTGTGTAGTATGTTTATCTATCTGTTGCGGTTTACTAGTTCATCCAGAATGAAGAACTCTTCAGAGGCTATTCCCCAAAAATTCAAAACATAACTTAATATAAATATCTTTAGCATTTTAATAAAAATCGTTAAAGCCACATTTGAAAAAAAAAAACAACTATATTTTCGAATTTTTTTACAAGTAAAGGGAAGTTTCAGTTTTTTTATTGTTTCATTTATATAGCCCCCTTTAACATCCAAGGTCATATCGGAGGCTTTGCATCAGAAACAACTCGTCTGTAGGTGCTTTACGTTGGGTTTTAAATACTTTTACTTTCCTAAAACACACATTCACTCTCGCATATTTATTTCCAGATTCTTTTGTGGGTAGGGAATAATTCTGGTTAAACAAAATTCCTGCATCAGCCGGGAGTTGGAATCGGAACCTCTGAGAAATCAGCTCGCAAAGTCAGTCTTAATTTTCATGTTGTATACTTGGAGTATACTAAAATTAATACCAAGTTTGGTATTTTACCAACTTTTGTTTTTTGAGTTACCGTATTTACGGGCACACTGATACACGACACGCGCGCGCACACACACCATTTTCTAATTTTTTTTTTTTGCTCCAGGGGGCCCTAAAACGTGCATATCGGGTGAAATTTCGGTATCTAATTTTTTGGCTGGAGTGCAAAACTTTTATATCTATGTATTAAGTAATTAAGGTAAAATGACACTTCCCGTTTATCGCTAAAAATATGGGTATTATTCTCGAAAATATGAAAGATTCTCAAAAATTGGGAAAAATTAGCCTTTACATAGTTTCAAAATTATGTCAAATGCATACAAACATTTGTTTTCTAAATCAAAAATTTCGTAATATAAAAACAAAAACACTTTTGCGTCCTATTTGCAATGTAATTCTGTCTGCTATAATGACAATCTAAACCTATTTCTCAATTAATCTCGAATGGAAACTGGGATCAATGTTTGAAAGTGGTGTATACATTGTGGGCTGCCTAAAACCATATCATAAGTGGCTAGTAGAGATTACACGACAGTCACTTGTTTTGTGGGCAGGCGCATCTATCCCTCTTTAAGGCCGCTCTATGAGCCCTCTACTTGAATTCGCCCTTACGCTTATCCACAGTCCGCCGCTGTATCGAGCGGGGCCCAGCGAGCAGCTCCACCCCCGTCCAACCCCTTTCTCCTCAACCGCCCCAAATTCGTGCGCGCTTTTGTTTTGCCAACGAGAGAGACCTACATTCTTCCTACAATAGCATCTTACTCCTCTTCCACGGCCCCCCCCCCTCCCTCTCTCTCCGGAGAATTAATATTTTCAATTTCAGCGCACTTTTCTTGCACTGCTTGCACCAAAAGTGTAGCCGTAAATCCCTCGTGTTCCGCTGCACAACCTCAATTCTTTATACCTTATAATATCTCTTCTCTTTTTTTACGCACGTGAATCTTTCCTATCCTTGGCAGCGGTGGCGTGCAGTACAGCCAGGTGTGTGTGTGTGTGTGTGTGTGTGTGTGTGTGTGTGTGTCTATATATGTATATATAGTCTTTTAATAAGTTTACATAATACAATATTTGCGTCACACTGTCGCATGGGTCAAGTGACCGTACATGCTGTGGAAAAATACTTGTGTTCAAAATATTACCTATATATATATATATATATATATATTATATTTTATATCTCTTATCACACAGACACACACACATTTACAACTACACCACGTATTCATACATATAGACTAGGCGAACACCAAATAAGTCTATACAATATTTACACAAATGTTTTATCTCTTGGTGCACGTACTTTCATTAAG